>BTHU01000001.1:111283771-111883771 GCA_036184795.1 Tokudaia tokunoshimensis | reverse complement strand
CATGTGGGTGAGTACTTTCAGGACTTCCTAGCACTTTGGATCCTCTCCTTGGTAAACAGATGATGTGCCTGATGAGGAGGAAGGACTAGCCCATCCATCTTGCTTGCAGAGACCACCTGTATTCTCTACACATAGCTCCTACAACAAGACCTAAGGGAACATGAAGTGGTGCTCCTGAAGAGAGGAACATATGAAGGAACCCATTCCTGTGGCTGTTGAGACCTGTCAAGGGGTCCTGAAATATCTGCACATTTATTCCAAGACACTGTACTGTCAAGGGAATGGAGGCAGAAGAGGGAAGGGGAAGCCCACACAGACCATCTGAGAAGTGGGCAGAGATCATGGAAGGAACAAGTGACATTACCCCAAGCTTTCTGGACACTAAAGCAAGAGTTAGAGTCCAGCTACATGCCTATGGTCTAAAGGATCAACCAGACCACATCTCAGGTCTGTAGTTTTGGGAAAGCGTGATAATCTTTTGAATAGAATTTTTCTTGTCTACAAAAGAGGTCTGATAGCATGAAAAACCTTTCAGGGTCATTGTTAAGTCACAAAAAGCAACGGACAGTGTGGCATAGAAGCAAAACAGTATCCAGCTACATTTTACCATTCACAGAGAATGTTGAGAAGTTTCTTACCAATCCAGTGTCCTGTATTTTTCAGTGTGCTTTCAATAGACATCTCTACATTTCTTGTTTCATCCACTGACATCGCCATTGCCATTCTATCCAATTGTAACATCAGGCTTTCCTGATGATGATGATGTAGTCTGATGGCCAGCATCAATCATCTCTGACTGCAGTGCACAGTCTGCTCTTGATGCTTAGCATAGAGGAGAAGCATGAGCGTGCTTGTCTTCAGAAGGCAGAGACTGGCAAAGCAGTTTTGGAGTTCCCAGAGAAGATGCCACCAGACTATTGCATGGGAATCCCAGACCCTTAGGCCTCCCACTGTCCAGTCCAGGAGAATGAGGCTCTGATGGAGGATTGACCACCTCAAATGGTGACCACAGAGTCATTCTTTGGAAGACCACCCCTCATGTCTCTCTTTGGCCTGCCTTCCTATGCTTTTATCTATCCTGTCCGTCATCATGCTGGGTCTACTTGCCAAGAGGCAGAGACAGGCAAAGTCGTCTTCTGAATCTGGTACAGACTCATGCCCCAAGCCTGTCTTCTACAGCACAAAGGCTCAGTCATAGAAAGAAACATAGAGGTTGTCTCTCAGGGGAACCTGTCACATGAATACAGTAACAAGTAGAATCATTATAAAGTATGGATGACTGAGAGGACAGTGCTTCAGAGAAGAAAGGAGACTCCCTTCTTACCATAAAAGCCTCTCCTGTTGTCCCTAATTGCTGTGCCTACAAAGGCCCTCTCCTCCCCACCTGCTTCATAGGCCAGGGAGCTGCACACTCTGTTAATAAGAAAGAATCTTTAAAACAAATCACAAATGATCTAGTGCAGGAGAAGGCTTCATGTCAAGTCTAATGAAATTTTCTGGAAAGTTCCAAATAGATGGTGCTAAGTTTGGCCACACAGTTATTGATGAAGAAGGAAGAAGAGCTATCCAAAGAGAGGATGCAGAAGGAGGTTGGGGAGCCCAGAGACACATTCAGTCTGTTGCTAACCTAGCCTCCTTGGTCTTTCTACCAAGCTCCCAGAGGAGTCAAGTCCCCTAGCTGCTCTGAAAAGAGGGATTGGCAGATTCTCTGGGGCTTCACTAAGTGTTTCCTTCCCAGTCTGTGGTAATGAACTAGAAGTCATACTGTGGGTAACAGCGTTACTATAACAGAGGAAGAGTGAGAACACAGAACAGCCCCCTGCTACCTCTGCACTCTCTGCTTTTCACTTAGAGAAAGGGTCCATATGTTTCTAAAGGTCCCAGGTTGGGCTCATAAGCATGGGATGTGAGAAAGGACTGGGGCTTGTCCAGGTGGACCTTCTATGGACCATTTACAGACTCTCTCAGCAGAGTCACCTAAGGTACAGCCCTCCTGACCCAAGGCTCAGCTACTTCAGAACTTCAGCTGCTGGGGCACACAGGGGAACAAAGTTGGTTGACTCCAAGCCTCTAATGCCAAATACTCCCTGGAGAAAGCCCTGCTCTCTAATTAAGCTGTCCCTTTCCTCCTGGCAGGCAGCTGGGGCTGGTGGCATCTCTCCTTGCAACTGGCTGCCTTCAATCTAGTCCCCAAACCCCTGCTCCCTAGTAACCATATTCCTGTAGTCTGCTAATTATGCCTGTACACAGCTTTTCACAGCAGAGGGAGAGAAGATGGGGGAAGAGAAAAGAAAGCCAAAAACTCTGTAATGAAATTTTAAAATCACAGGGCTCCTGCCGTTCATGAGTTCCCAGCCTCCAAAAGCATCAAATATTGTTTCATCCTGCAACTCAAATGTGTGTCTATCTCAACGATATCTGGGCATATTAACTCGGAGGGAAGTCCTGAGATAACTAAGCAATGGCAGCCGAGTGTGGTGGCCTCACTCATCAGGCCCTACACAGTTAATTGGTCACTTTGTCCAGCTGAACGATGGGGGTTCCTGGCCATGGCAGTCATTAAAGGCTGCTGAAGTCTACATCACTTTGAATTGGGTGCTGTCCTCTTGCTCTGAGTTGCTTTTAAGCACCTGCTAGCCCAGCATCCTTCTTCCTAGTGGAAGATTCTGACTCTTTGATAGAGGCTTAGGATAACTTAATCAACATCCTCCAGTTCTTTTCATTGGAGGAGACATTTGGGTCACTTTGGGGGAAAGCCTGTTTCCACTTGTCACAGTTCTTATGTGTGTCTGTGTGCTGCATGAGTCTGTGCATGTGTCTGTGTGTGTGTGTGTGTGCAAAAGCATGCATTTGTGATGAGTGTGTGAGAGAGTATATGTGTGTATGGATGTGTATGAGGGGTGCATGGTGTGCATGTGTGTGTGTGTGTGAGAGAGAGAGAGAGAGAAAGAGAGAGAGAGAGAGAGAGAGAGAGAGAGAGAGAGAGAGAGAGAGAGAGAGAGAGAGAGAGAGAGAGAGAGAGCATGCCCAGCTCTTGGATTACAGGTGAGTGCAACTTCATTCGGCTTTTAATTTCTGTGTAGGGATTTGAACCCAGGTTCACTCTTTCATAGCCACTGCTTTAGTGACTGAGCCATCTTCCCCAGCTCCTTATTTCATTCAATTTTTAAATTTTTGATTATTTCATGCATGCATACTGTTTCATCCTATCATCATCCCTTTCTCCTTCCCACTACTCCTATGCTCCCCAACATCCCTCCTCCCTCTTAAATTTCTATTTTTCTTTGTTATTTCTTTAATTATTGTTTCAACACACACACACACACACACACACACACACACACACAGAGTCTTCCAATCTCACTTAGTGTTTCTTGTATATACTAAGTTTAGGGCTGACCCCTGGGATTAAATAACTCATTCCTGGGGAAATATTCTCCCAGTCTAAGCAGCCACTGATTGCCTGCATCTCTTCAACTAGGAGGAGGGCCTTGGAAGGTCTCTCCCATTCATGCTGGCATGTGACCAGTGCTGTCATTATGCAAGTCTTGCTTCTGAAGCCGTATCATTGAGATCTCATGGGTGCAGCAACCCTATCATATCTAGAAAACAATACCCCTTGTTCCCTTCATAATAAACCTTTCCAATGTGTCAGCATGGTAAGGTGTTTGTCTCAGTCAATGCAGCAAGTCCTCTCCATGGCCAGGAAGGCTGGATGCAGACTTGCTTGTGAACAGATCCCAGATAGGAAGGTCCAAGCAGTCACCTCCGTGTCTTTAGAAGCACACCGAACAGACATCAATTTCATCCACTTTGGTTTATTCCATTTACTGGTCATTGCTGGTTACTCCTGTGAAGTGTACACATAAATGCTGTGTAATGAGCAACCAAGTGGTGAGACTGAGAAGGGGAAGGAAAATTAGAAATCAGGACCAAGCCTGAATCTGAGCTCCCTAGCTGAGCATCCCCACAACAGCCTCGTCCTCCCTAATGAGCCCTGGGATGGGAGTCTTTGAAGAGTGGGCAATGACATCACATCTATCTCTCTCAGTACCCTAGTACTCTGACCAGAGGGACTGCAGTGCCTCCCTCTAGCCATCAGGAGTCTTGAGACACCTCCAGTAGCATTTTTACATTTGGTACATAAGCAAGACATGGGGTGGGGGGGGCATCTTATTCTGTGCTACACAAGCTTCCTGTCTGGGGCTGCACACTGCAACTCCCTCAGGGATCACTGGGCTGGTGGTTGCTGGATGAGAAGGGGAATCTCCATTTCTAAGCCTGTGACCTTGTTCCTCGGGCCACTGCTAGCGATGTCTTTCTGCAAAATAGACACACATAGGTTCCGAAGCTGTTCTTTGTAGAAAAGAAAACAAGTCTTTAGGCCCCAGGTAGGCTCCTGAGCCCCAGAGACAGGCTTTAAGAGCACCCTTCCCTAGCCAGCAAGAACTTCTTCACCCTCTCACAGGCTCCCAACCCATGTCTCCATGAAACTTATCTCCTACAAGCTAACTGCAGGGACCAACTGAGCCATATCTGGATCAGAGTGTTCCCTAAATCCCATTGTGGGGAGCCTAACTTCATTCTCTGTGTCCTCCTCTACTCTGCCTCCTGAAGGATGGACATCTAGGCCAGGAGGCCACCACTTCACTCAGGACAGCTTCCCAGGCATCTGTGAGGAAGTCACCCAGAGGTCCTATTATAGCTGCTGTGAATGTCATACACACACACACACACACACACACACTCCCTGGGTTCCCTCAGATGCAGTCTGACCTGAACATGAATGGAGAGGGGGTGGGGGAGACAGATTTTCCCAAAAGGAGGTGGGAGAGGACAGATAGTCCCAGAGGGAGGAAGAGAGCAGCAGACTGCACAGAAGAAACAAGAGGATCAGCAGGATGACGGTCTGGACCAGCAGCTCTCAAAGGACCTGTTCAGGCAGGATCTGAATTCCCATGCCCCCACCAAGGCTGGCATGAGTCATACAGTGCACCTCACTGTGTCATTTTGATGATGATAACAGCAATGATGACAAGAATGGGGCAGTCCAGATGACACTCCAAGCTCCGTATGGTAACTACACTACATGCATTATTATTTATTCTTGCCTATGTGTGCACATAAGGAGGCCAGAGGTCATCTTCAAGTGACAGTCAGTCCTCAGGAGGACTTGGCTTTGAGATTGGATCTCTCAATTACCTGGAGCTTGAGTTTACTGAGGAGACTAGGCTAGCCAGTCAGCAAGTCCCAGGGAAGCTCCTGTCTCTACCTCCTCAGCACTGGGATTGAAAATGCACCCCATCAGCTATAGGTTTTTAAAAATTTGGGTGCTGGTAATTGAACTGAGTCTTCATACTTGTATGGCAAGCAATTTACCCAATAGTACCACCTTCTAGTCTTCTTACTGTTCACTTTGACATGTCACCACCTCCCAGCAGGCATTGCTGTGGGACTTAGTGCCATCAGTGTTCACCAGCGGTGTGTCCCTAGGTAGCCACAGAAGCCTAGTCAGCCAGGCCACAGAGTCAGGTCCCTCATCACCCACGCCCCTCAATAGCACTTCTGATCTACCTTATAGAAAGTTCTAGTTATCATTTCTTAAGCCAATGAAGATTTCAGCTCATACCTTTACTGATACCTGGAGGCGACAGCCATTGTGCACTGAACCCTTTTCACAAGGACAAGAAAATCTGAGCTGCATACATCCTTCCCTGCAGCTCCACAGAGAAGGGATTCATCTTGCCTCTCCCAAACCACTGGGCCCAGGTGAGGCAAGAGCCACATTCCCCCAGAAGGAGCTCCTTAGGCTTCTCTTAGGCTTCTCTTTCCCATCATCTTGGAGATGCCCAAGAGTAGAAGCTGGGAAGATCCCCTAGCAGCTCCTGTTTCAGGAATGAGGCAGCAGGTGGTTTCCCTGAGCCCATCTCAGTCCCAAAGCCCTAGGTCATTTACAGGGGAGAGAAACTGGAAGCTATGCCCTCCTCCCGCCATGTTTGGGAGCTATCCTATGGATTTTGCAGAGAATTAAAAATAAGAAAAAGAACAGGGAGCACCAAGTTTCTCTTGGAACACGGCCCTCTAGAGAAAGTAAACCAGGAATAGAGTTGGTACTGTCATCCACGCTGAGCCTTCTCTTCTGCCGAGACCCTCAAATGTTAATCCGAACCAGCTCTGATTAGGCCCATCCTGGGACACAGCACACAGAAGTAGTTAGCTATCCTGGTGCTGCCTTCACTGCAGAGCCCAGAGAAGTGGGTTAGCATGAGAGAGACAGCTGCTGCCCTTGTCAACCACTCTGGCTCTCTCCCTGAAACAGTGGACTTGGGAGCTACAGGTGCTCTCTCCCTCAGGGGCCTACATTTCCATCCTGGTCTCATGACCCGGCAGCATCTAGCACAACTTGCCAGGGGCTAGTGTCCAGCTCTAGCCACCTGTGAAAGAGCAAATCCAAAGTCTTTGGACTGATGACAAGGATTCTAAGCACTCACAGTCCAGAAAACAGAGGGCAAAGGACAGCATTACAGAATACTAAGGAGTCTACATTGAAGCCTCCAGCTCCAGGGTGCATAGTTCATTTCCAGGCTCTGCACTTGGGCAGGATCATAGCTGAGAGTCATGAGATAGATTGTGAAGGCACTGGTCCAAGTTCTCCTGTGCAGAAATATGTAGTGATGGGGTCAGATCACAGATACATTACTAATGAACCACACACCCAACATCCTGTTCTCTAGTGTACCAGGGAGTCAGCAAGTCTCCTCCTCTTCCTCTTCCTCCTCCTCCTCCTCCTCCTTCTCTTCCTCATTGTTTTCTGGATCTCTAAGGAGACATGCAATGATCAATAAAGGACTTAGGCAAAATTTCCTCTGGGCAGAGGAGAGAATTCTCAGCTGCCACCAGATCCATGCAAATGTGTACCCTGAGCCTTGTAGGTCACAGGAGATGTCATCTGAGACATTTACATCCTGCTTCATCCTTGCCCAATTTCTCAATGCCAAAGTGCTTCACTGTCTCCAGTGAGGGCCTTGCAGACTCTAAAAAACAAAGCGTGTATTGTCATGTGTATGGAGGAAGGTGGGGCACCTCTTTTCCACTTACCAAGATATGACTTCCTCGCAATGTGGCACTGCTTTGGTCATTAGGCAGCCCTTACAGCACTGAGCTCTTGGAGTAAATGTGGCACCTGGGTGTACAGGGAAGCCTGGACCAGAAGTCTTTGTGACTTTACTCATCCGTTCTGGGACCTGGAGCAAAGCATTTGACCCTGAGTTCCAGTGTGACCGTGAGAAGTGATTGTTTTCTTGTGTATGAAGGCTCAGTGTGAATTGGAAGAGGGTAAGGGCACTCTTCATCAGGTATAGGTACAAATTCCCCAGGCTATCTTCCTGCTTTGACTCTACCACACAAATCCTGGATGCATAAGTGTGCCTGAGGGAGTCTCTGTATTCCCAGAGACAAAGCTCAGAGGATGCCAAAAACTCTCCTCTCCACACCAATTGAATTTGTTTCTCCTGCTTTTCTGAATCTTTCACCCCATTGTTCTTGTCCCACTGAGGCAGGGTAGAAAGACAGGGCCAATTAAAGGCACACAGGAAGGGAAAGAGGCCTCTGGCTGAGGCTCACACACTGAAGTAAAAACCAATATCAGCAAACCAACATTTGCTATGAAGGTTGCCTGCTAGAGACAGTACTCCTTTATAGAAAGACAGTTCAAGTGAGGCTGTTGAAATCGCAACAAACCATGCTTAAGTCCTATGTGATCAGCCATGACCTTGGTCTCCCAGCCTTAAATCTGAAGTTTTCTAGGAACCTCACAAGCTAGATCATAAACTCTGTTTAGAGCACAAGATGTATCTTAACTACTTCATGCAAGCTTTGTGACCCATGGTTTTACCATATCAGCTGTAGTCCTATCCTAGTGACCTCAGGAACTAGCCTATAATATCATTTAACAGAAGAAGGAGGATGAAGAGGAGAAAGAGGACCAGAAGGAAGATGAGGGAAAATAAGGAGGCTGAAGTGTCTTGGAAATCCATTGAGCAATGTAATTTCAGTAGCCACTAAAATTGTATTTATGCTTACTGCTAATACACTTGAGCATGACCCATTGAAAAGCCCACGCCCACACTTGGGTATGCCTCTCTCTCTCCCTTTCCTTCTCTCCCTCTCCCCCTTCCCCTCCACCTCTTCTCCCTCTCCCCCTTCCCCTCCTCTCTATTTCCCCTCCCCCTCCCTCCCCTCCCCTCCCTCTCATGCAATGCCTTTCTTTAAACCTATGTCAAAACCTTTTCTAAATGAGCTCCTACTCTACTTTCGTATTGACTTATCCTGAAGTCTCCTCTGTGGTACAGTCAAGATCCTGATTTTACCTGAGTGGAAGTCTCTGGAGAGAACTTCTTATTAGGCTGTTGCAGGCAGCTGTGTGGAGCCATATTACTAACCCCACCAACTGGCACAGAAAGACCTCTTTATTTGTATCCTCAGTCTCTCAAGACCTTGCAAAGAGCACAAGTTTCCCATCCTCCACCACCACTATAATCTGTTTCCAGAAATAAGAAGAAAGTAGGAAAGGCCAAATTGCTCCCAATTTTCTGTTTAAGTTAAGCCTGGGATCATTGCAAGGGCAGGGGTCTTAGTAATGTAGGTCATTGATGTCTTAGTAACTGTGACCTATGAGTTTCTAGTATCTCACGAAACCTCAAAAGGAAGCTGGCAGCTGGCCAGAGTTAGTTTAACAGTTTTGTTTGTTTGTTTTTGTTTTTGTTTTTGCCACTGAGCAACCCAAGTTCTTTTTCTGGTGGCATTCTGAGCTCCTGACTTCTGCTTTAGACTCACCTCATAACCCAATGTTGTGGTGACCCCCCAACCACAACATTGTTTTCGTTGCTACTTCATAACTGTAATCTTGCTATTGTTTTGAATTGTAACATAAATATCTGTCTTTTCAAATGGTCTTAGGTGATCCCTGTGAAAGGCTCAGTTGACCCAGGAGGAGGGTCGCGACCCACAGGTTGAGAACCATTGTGTTATACTGTTGTCCAAAAAGAAAGATGAGTGAAAGATGGAGGGGGAAACATGGGTACCTTGCATCCCCCAAGCAATCAACACTTTTGAGTAACCTTCATTAGTGTCCCAACACACTTCTGCTTACTCTTGCCTGCTGAAACCTGGCAGCATTTGGCTACAAGATCATCTTTTGCCTGGGCAAAGTGTTACCCAAGTAAAGGCAAGGTCTTGTCGTGCACGTCTTGAAATTGACATAAACCAGAGTCATCTGGAAAAAGGGAGCCTCAGTTGAGAAAACTCCTCCATTAGATTGCCTATAAGCAAGTCTGTGTTACTTTCTTGATTAATGGCTGACCTAGGAGGACTCCGCCCACTATGGGTGGTGCCACCCTTGGGCAGGTGATCATAGATAGAAAAACAAAGCAGGCTGAGCAAGCCATGAGGAGCAAGCCAGCAAGCTTCATTCCCCTGTGGTCTCTGCTTCAGTCCCTGCCCCCAGGTTCCTGCCTTCATTACTCTCCAAGTTGTTTTTGGCATGGCATTTTATCAAAGCAAACTAGAACAGGAAGAGAACAGAAAAGTTGGTTTTCTGAATTAGGTTTTTGCATAACCGCACAAGCCTTAAAAACTATACAGTAACATGTGTGAAAAAGATCATAAAATGTAGCATGTATAACTCGACACAGAACACATAGTAAGCAGGGTAGGACCCTCACTGACTCCCAGTTACTGACAGAGCAAGAATCGGGTGCATCAATACAGCATCAAGCTTCAACTTTCAGGTTCCTCAGAGTTTTCGTGCATGTAGGGCATTTGGTCACCATCTAGAAAGGCCCAATAGCTTGTCTTCCCAGTCCCTCTATTAGTCTCTGTAGGGCCTCCCTCTAAAAGGGCTTCAGGCCCTCCCTACTGTCCTCGGGTTCACTGCTTGGGCTTATGAACTTGCCTCTCTGCCTGTCACCCATCATGAATGCATGCTTTGAAGAATACCATCGTTTCCCACCTTGCCCTCCAACATCTGCTATTCTTTCTCACAAGGCAACCCAACAGAAAGCAACGTGTAATCCCAGTCTCTGAGTTCTGAGCTCTTTCTGATGATCTTTTTCACACTCATCTGACAAAAGCAGTGTGGCAGTGTACCACTTCCCCTTGGAGCAGATGACCGTGCAGCCATCTGTCAATGCTTGGAGTTAAACACAGCAAGTAGAAATTGCTTTCAAGATCACACTTGTAGAACAATTTCCCTTTATGCTAAACAATTATAATATGTGGTTAGCTCTCCAGATGAAATTAGGGAAGTTCAAACCTCCAGCTTGATTGTCTATCAAAACAGACCCTAGGAGCTTCACATATCCCTACTTTGCCTCCAGGGTCTTGTTTAAATCCCTCTAATATTTGCATGTAAATGACCTTGGTTTTAGGAGATTGTGTTTGTTTGTTTGTTGAGGCAGAATCTCACTCTAAGGAAGGCTAACTTGGAACTGCCTCTGTAGCCCAGGCTAGCCTTGGACTCATGATCTTCCAACACCAGCTGGTATCTAGAGTTCAGAGCTACAACACCTGGATCACGATCTTGGTTTTTGGAAGCTTCTTGGTTTGGGCTCTTCTTTGTGCTCTTCTGTGCAGAAACTTTGGGCAAGAGGCTTATTTGATGCTTGTGATACATGACCTCATAACCCACTATGACTCTGGTAGAGAAGGAGTGCAAGCTCAGGGCTCCCCAGGAACTCCTACAGCACACACCTCAATGTACACCATGATCTATATCACCTAGTGCCATCCATACCATATGCTTTGTTTTAGATCACACACACACACACACACACTTGCACCCATGTATGCACACACATGTCTTCCTGCTTGTGCAAGGAGAAGAAAGACAATGTCTAATCAAATTCTTCTCACATCCTAGCCAACAGCTGTCACTGATGTGTTTCCTTGTCTCCTAAGTGATGCCAAGTCCAGATTCTAAATACCCCAAGTAATAAGATGGATTCTAAGCTGTTTAGGGGGATGGTAGATTGACAGCCTTAAAGGGGGTGGTAGATTTACAGCTTTGAAATCCCCCACTCATACCCCACAGTTCTAGAAAGGATTTGGTGACTAGATTCCCCTCCTTTGAGCTATATATGCTGAGACTTGGTCTACCAGGCCATTAGAGAACGGTGTGGCACTTTCAGTAAATCCAAGTTCCCTGACCACAGTCAGCCTCATCATTAGTAATGAAGAACTTAGCAGATAGCACACAGTGTGAAAATGAAGGACCAAGATCCATTCGAACCTGGCACAGGATCTGGGATGGAATAACAAAGACTGGAAGACCATGAAACACATCTGTCTCCATCCTATTATAGAGGAGGAATGGTGCACTTAAACTTCAAGACTCAGCTATGAAAAATACAGGCTGCAGTGTATTTACTGCAGCGAGAAAAGCAGAGCCATTAGCACCCCACATGCCAATACGCTGGTGCTAAGTTATCCCTTTCTTGGATAAGTCATCTTAAATTAAATATTAAAGATTAATAAATATAATGCCCATAATAAATGGTACACACTAATTTAATTAAAAATAGATGGTGGATTTTACAAATGGGACATTATGGGAATGACAGAGACAACAGACTTGTTATGCTAAAAATGTAGTGTGGAGGGTATGCAATCTTGCCTCACATTACACTCTTATTGTGTCTCATTAAAATTTTAAAAATAACTATTTTAATTGTCAAGCATTTGACAGACTGCTATAAAAACTTGACACTTAAGTTTCAATTTTACAATGTGCATTTTAATGACTCCCTTTCCCCTGAATGTTTTGTTATCCATAATCCACAAGATTTTTTTTCAAAAAAATTAAAATGTCATCTTCCAGTAGTTTTTTTTTCTTCTTCAGAGAACAGAGTTGAGCTTGCTGTGGGGCTGTGAGAAAACATTTTAAATCTTTACAAATAAATATGAAAATTAGAACTATATTTTATTTCTACTGCAGCCTGGTTTCCTTGTTGTGTGTGAAGGTTTCAGGGGTACCAGGAAAGGAAGAGCCTTAGGGAGCTCCAGCCCCAACCGGGAAGGGGCTGTCAGAGACTTTTAGCACCAGCATTTTGAAAGGACTTCCCATGTCCTGCTCTTGGGATGTAAGACAAGGTGACAGATAAGACTCACAGTCACCAATGTGTTCAAACCTTCTATTAAAGAAAATGGACACTTTCCACAGCCTCCCTGAAGGGCACTGTGGAAATGCTTTAGGCCTTTCTGAACAGTCCAGTGGGGCCTTGAGGGCCTCTGAATGCCTTGCTACAATCTGTAAGGAAAATAGAATAAGTCTAGGCCCTCCAAATGTCCAGCTATTTAATTGGAGTTGCTAAGCTCTTGATGACATCATGGCAAACAGTCTGTTGTTAGTTTGAGAATTGCTTTGGGCTAGGAAAAGTCCAATCTCCTTGCCCAACCAAATAAAAATATGACAGTAATGGAGTTCTGTGGTCCATACTAATGACTCAAAAAGCTTCTGTCTTACTCAGTGTTCTATTGCTGTGAAGAGACACCATGATCAAGGCAACTCTAATTAAAGAAAGTGTTTAACTGGGGCTTGCCTACCATTTCAGAATCATTACCATCAAGGTTCATTATCAATCATCAAGGCAGAGAGCTCAGTGGCATGCAGTCAGACATGGTGCTGGAGAGGTAGATGAGTTCTACATCAGGATCTGTAGGCAGTAGGAAGACAGAACCACTGAGCCTGCTTTGGGCTTCTGAAACTTCAAAGCCCATGCCCCAGTGACACACTTCCTCCAAGACTGGCCACACCTACTTCAACAAGGCCATACCTCCTAGTCCTTCTCAAGAAGTACCACTCATTGATGACTAAGTGTTTAAATATGTGAGCCTATGGGTGCCATCCTTAGTCAAGACACCACTGGTTCCCACAGACTAATAGCCATATCATAATGCAGAAATGCATTCAGTTCAACCTCAAAAGTCTCTATAGTCTATCACAGTCTCTTCTGAGATTCATGCAATCTCTTAACTGTAACCCCTGTAAAATCAAATCAAAAAGTAGATCACATACTTCTGATCTACAGTGGTACAGAATATGCATTACCATTCCAAAAAGGGAGGAAAGGAAGCACAGTGAGAAAATAGTGGACCAAAGCAAGACTGAAAACCGACAGATTAAACTCCAAACTCTGCATCTCCTTGTCTGATATTAAGAGCTCTTCAGATCTCCAACTCCATTCAGCTCCGTTGACTGTAACTTTACATCTCTTTCTTGGGCTGACTGATAATTTGTCTGCAACTTCCCTTGGTAGGTATCCCATGGCTCTGGTATCACCAACATCTTGGGGTCTCCAACACAATCCAGGCTTCGCTTTCACAGCTTCATGTAATGTCCTCTCTCTGGGCCTCCATGCAGGGATGACCTCTTTGACACATGTCAACAGCTTCTTCTCAGCACCCAGGCCTGGGGTGACTCAGCATCTTACCCTTCAAAGAAATAAATAAAAGAGAGTCTTCATCATATGTATGGAGAGGCACACTGAAGCTCCTTGTTGTGGAGGGACTTCTCTAGTGAAGCACAAATGTATGCAACTGGGACCCTCTAACAGTGAAAGTCTAGGAAGCTCTTGCCTAAGGCTCTACTGGATTCCATGGTATCACACACAGATGCTGAAAACCTACAGTGAGTCATTTCCAAGAATCAATTCTGGGTTCATTCATCAAGGCTTCTAGCCACCCTAAATGGGCACAGTTGGTGTAGAGGCCTTTCTCACCCATCTACCATTGTCCATATGCCATCTTCCAAATAACTCAACATGTTCCACTGAGAGAATCTCTACTGATATACTAAGGCCTTACTGAGAACAGTAAGAACAAGGATTCCATGCTGAGAACAAGGCCTTACTATGTCCTGCCTCTCTGGCACTCTGGTCTCAAACTGGAATCCATCCTGCCTGCTCCTATGTGGAAATCACCTGAAGTGTCTTCTCTGAGAAAAAAACAGACCTATGGGGGGAAGGGTGTCTGGACAGCATGATCTCATCTTTGCAGAAACTTGAAGACACTGCACAACCCATCTTGCCACAGTCTATTCCGAACCAGGAGCAGTTGAGGCTGTCCACATTGACCTGAATATCTTGGAAAGCATCATCCCATGGCTGCTTCCACTGGCCTGCTGTGCAGGACTTTGCAGTCATTGTTTCTCTAGCCAGTGTGACAAAAAGCAACATAAATGAGAAGGGATTTGTGTTGTCATAGTTTGAGAGTGCTCAAGGAATTGGTGTAAGGGATGGTAGAGCCCCTAGGAGTGGGAGTATATGGCTGAGTTTCAACTTACTAGAAGTCAAGGAGTGCACAGAAAGTAGGACCAGGCTAAGAAACCCCTCCCATTCTACCTGCTCCAGGAAGGTTCTACTTGTCATATCACATTTGATTTCCTGGCTACACTGATTTTGGACACTTCTTTATTGGAATTATCCATTTTCCTAACACAACATACAGGTTTATTGTCAGGAAGCAAGGGGGAGATTGAGTTCTATGCTTTGATGTCAGAGCAGAGCTGAAGAGCCAATGCAGCCATGGCCCATCTCAAACTGCCTTTGAGGAAAGTGATGCATTGGTCATTGATTAGGGAAGCATTTGTTATTGTATAGAGAAGTATGGGCTGAGAGGCTGGCAGCAAAAGTCAGATCTGATGCTGAAACTCATAGTCCACTGGTACATAGAATTGGAACTGGGTGGCTGGGGGAGGGGGATGGTACTAACAGGGTTGTAACTAAAACCTTGTTGTTTCGGTCCTTTGTAAGCATGCAAGGCCTGAATGTGAAATTACCAAAACTAATCTCATTTATAGCAACAAAAAGCAGATTAACAGTTGCCTAGAGCTAAGAGAGGTATTCGGTGAGGAGCAGAGTACACAGGAATGGAGAAGAATCATTAAGGGGCTATTCTATGATCTCTAGACTCAGTTAGTTTATAAATGTGTGCACATTTGCCAAAAGACAACAACCTGTGCAACTTTGTGTGGGTGTCTGTCTTATATGCAAACCACGCTTTAAAATATTGAGCTTAAAAAAGAGGCAGAATATAAGACCAATGGCCCCAAACAGCTGGGTGTAAAAGTTTACTCACACCCAGTAAAACAGTCACTATCTCAAATTCAAGATGCAAACTAAAGTAAATCAAGGCAGTCTTAAATCTCAGGGCCAACTTACGTTTCCATGAGTTTGCTTGTGTGCAGTGCTCTCCTGTCAGATATCTGCTCAGCTTGTCAGTGAAGTCCTCCAGCCTTTCTGTGGAAGTGTTGTAAAGAAGAAATTCAAATGGCCTAACAGCCATGAGGCTGTTGGGTTGTTCTATATTAACTTGGTGATGTTAACATGCTTTTGAAAAAGTTTCCCTCTTTGTCTGTGTTTTCAAACACACTCATAAAGGTGTGTGTTCTCTCTCTGTCTCTCTGTCTCTATGTCTGTCTCTGTCTCCATCTCTCTCTGTCTCTGTCTCTCTGTCTCTCTCTCTGTCTCTCTCTCTCTCTCTCTCTCTCTCTCTCTCTCTCTCTCTCTCTCTCTCTCTCTCTCTCTCCCTCCCTCCCTCCTTCCCCCCTCCCTCCCTTCCTTTCTGAGAGACAGCCTAGTTATTCTTAGTCCTGTCTGGTCTTTTCCACCTCAGAGGTCACCAGGCCTCATTGTTCCATGGCTCCCAGCACCATTCCATGTATTTATTTGATTATTTTTCCTTGAGCCTTTTCAAATGGCCTTGCTGAAATGTAGTTGTCATAGAAGTGAGTATTCTTGACGTGCTGCTTGAAAATGCCACCTATGTACCCAACTGTGAAACAATCACTACAACCAAGGCAATAAATGAAACAAATAAAGTAAAAAAAAAATCCATCTTTCCTGAGTAGCTTCCCCAAACCTCTTTGCCTCTTCCTCCCCAGCAGCCCCTCTGCCTCCTCCCTTCCACCTTCCATCACAATGCATTTTCTAAAACTCTATGCAGTAGACACCCTTCAGAAGTCTGGTTTTAATCTGTGTAACTGTTGTGTTTCCTCCACACTCTTCTGTTCATCAACAATCTTCTTTTTTTGTTATTGAGTGGTATTTTATGGTAAGGGTATATCACAGTTTCTTTATCTTTTCCCCTGGTAACAAACATGTTGGTGACTTCCAGAATGTGGCTGTTACACATAAACGTTCTGTGTAAGTTGGGTTTTCCTACAAATTTTCAACTTGTGTTTTCAAAGTATGATGGGCCTATGAGAGCACAATCCTGCTGTTAGTGTAGGTACAACTTCACTCTGGATACAGGTTGTTTTCTGTGTACGGTGTGGGACTTGCCCATGCTTTTCTCTTGTATGTGTCTAACTTTTCATGTTGTTTTTGTGATAAATTTGTTCTAAATATTTGTTAAACTTAATTCATCAATTAATCAAATATCATTGTTATGAAATGTGTATCCAAACCAAAAAAAATAATCTTTTCCTGAGGCAAAGTTACAAAGATGATCCCTCCCCCAGGAATCTTCTAGAACTCTTCCAGCTTTGGGTTTGACATTAAGGTCTATGATCCATATTGCGTTAAAAGAGACAATGATCAAATCGCTTAGCCATTGATGACAGTTTGTGTTCTGTGGCTGACTTGATCTGTCTTACTGAAGAGTCATGAATGCTACCATTTTTAACATTGATTTTATCCGGATTTATCTTATTAGAAATATAATAGGAATTTCATATATGAATGCTGTGTCTACATCATTTCCACCACGCACTTCCCTCTCTAGAACCTCCTTATCCCTCAACTTCACAGCCTCTTCTTTAATGATCATTGTTACAATATAAAAAACCAGGTAAGACCCTGTTCTTCTCTACCACATTGTTCTCAGTTTCTTCCTTTATCTTCATTGTGTATCTTCCATTGTCTATGGGTTGAATTTGTTGCTGTCTTAAGAATTTGTTTACTAGCTTAGATGGATAAGGTGCAGGCTCCCCTTGTCTCTAATGGACCGTTAAAGCTATGGATTCCCCCTCTAATTGTGGCTTTAGATGCATCCCATGTGTCTTGGTTGCAGATTATTATTGTCACTTATCTTGAACCATTTTCTCATTTCCGCTGTGACATTCTGCTCTGACATATTATCTACTTATAAGTATATTGCTGATATTCCAGCCTTGAAAGGTTTCCTCTTCTCAGAATGTTTTCAATATGAATTTAATCAGCCAGAATTAACTGAGATTTACCTTATTACTGCATACAATATATTTGAAGCATTTCTTCTTCCTTGAAAGAAGTGTTGTTTAGATGTTTGGAGAACTAATACACACACAAGGTACACTGAGTGGCCAGATACAGACATGGATATGAACATATAGACATGTATGAAAGAGTTGTAGATTTTGATCTATGTCCATTAGATCTAATTTTTAGATGACATTAAGATTCATTTTTTTCTGTTTATCTAGTTACTAACTGAAGACAAAAGGAGGGAAGAAGAATTAAGAGAAGACAGGAAGGAATGAACTGCATTAACTCTTCCACATTTCATAGATTTGCCCATTTCTTCTATACCTTACATTTTGGACCTGCTGTGTGATAGATGTGTGATAGATGATTTTAAAGTTTTTCTGTGTTTCTAGTGTGTGAATCATGTGTCACTTTGTACTCAAGTTACCTGTGACAATACCCTGCCATCTCCCTCCTCTAACAGTAACACAACTACACCAGGTTTCTTTGCATGGTATTTCATGGGATGTTTTGGCATTTCTCACCCAGTCTGGTAAGAGGGATTTTTAATCCAACTGCAGCCTCCAGCACACTTATCCCGTTACCTGTAATCCCTGTGCTAGTGTTCTGATCCCTTCCTTTCTCCCTTTCCTTTGGTTTCTCTTTATTATTTTTTCATTCTGGCATTTGGTCAGTCAGTTTCTCATCTCACTGTCCTTTCTCCTGCAGTGTCTACACACTCTTGCATGACTGGAATATGACAAGCACTCTCTGGAAGGGAAGGCCATAAACATTTGACTCCTTCACCCACTCTTTTATGAAGTGGAGCTGCAGCAGTGATTTTCAAAACAGTCTGGGCAGGGTACTCTATTAAATGCTCATACAAGAAACAGTCCACGTAATTCTAAGATGAGATACGGTAGAATCACAGTCTCTCATAAGCCTCACACATAGCATAGATCTGTGTGTATTACCACCTGTGCCCACTTTGGCTTTCTTCCATTCCTTTTTCCTGCATCTCTAAGATGCTTAGTGGAACCATTCCTATTATTCTTGATGAGACACACGAGTGTGTCTTTTAATGGAATCCTATATTAACTCCACCCAGCTCTTGGAAAAATGGCTCTTTCACTTTCAGTATAAATTACTACTTACACCTTTATATTGTGCCACTACACATATCTCTCATACCATCCTTACGCTATTCTTAAAAATGAGGGATGTGTGGGGAGACTATCTTCCAGTTCCCTGTTTTTTTCTAGCTCTGTGGTGTCTGCCATTGAGTTACCACTAAGTTCATTTTACTTTCTGGGATGCTTCCTGTCGGGGCTCCAAGCCAGAACCTTGGATTTACTCTATCATTATTTTTCTATCAGTATATAGGCTTCTTGGATGACCACAGCAGAAATCAATCCCATGCCTGGGGTGTCATTCCACCAGGCTTTGCTTGCAAACTCCAGTTTCACAGAGTGCAGAAATATGCCTGACATGAGCGTTCAGTGTCTTTGTAACAGTCTTTGCAGTTGAGAAAAAGTTTTCAAAGTAAGAAATGGCCTCCATACCTGACAAACAGCAGAAAGGCCCAGAGTAGTAAGGCAAGATAAAGAGGAAGTCTAGAGAGCACCCGTAAGAAGCTCTGCTCAGCCCTTTGCCCCCTGGGGGAGGTGAATGCTTGAAAAGCCCTCTTTGACAGAAGGCAGAGTGTCCACACCTCTTAAGAACACTACCTCACAGTGCACTAACAGACAAGATAACCCATGTAACACTGTATCTCAGAAGACAATGTGTCTACTGTTGGGTGGAATAAACTCCAGAAAGGCTGCTGGGAAGCCAAAGGAGTTTTCAAGAGAGTTGTGCTAGTAAAAGCTCAGCTAACCTGGACCAAAAGGGATGAAAGGGATCATACTGAAAACCACTGTGGCTGCCAAGGCTTCAGAAGTCCCTAAGGTGGCTTGGAGCTGCCCAGCTTAATCCAGCTATATCACAAAGGAAGGCAGAAACCAGACCTCTTGGTGCTGGTACTGCACAAAGCAAAAGGGGTCATTCTCAGGAAATAAGACAGTTTGCTAACCAAAAAATTTGCAAGGAGTTTCCTACCTGGAGTTTGGGTCGACTTCAGTTCAAGTACCGTTGCCAAGGCTTCTGGTGTGTTGTGATAGTTTGTATATGCTCAGCTCAGGGAGTGGCATGATTAGAAGGTGTGGCCCTGTTGGAGTAGGTGTGGCCTTGATGGAAGGTGTGTCATTGTGGAAGTGAGCTATGAGACCCCCCCCCATCCTAACTGCCTGGAGTCAGTCTTCCACTAGCAGCCTTCAGATGAAGATGTAGAACTCTCAGCTCCGCCTGCTCCGTGCCTGCCTGGATGCTGCCCTGCTCCTCCCTTGAAGATAGTGGACTGAACCTCTGAATTTGTAAGCCAGCTCCAATTAAATGTTGTCCTTTATAAGACATGCCTTGGTCATGGTGTCTGTTCATAGCAGTATAAAACCCTTACTAAAACATGTGTCCTCTCTCCTCCAAGGTGAAACACCCCCATTCCCCAGGTGGGGGAGAGAGCTCATAAGGCTCCAGAAACAGGAAATTTGTAAGAGCTTAGGAAGCAACAAGATCACAAGACCCTTCCCAAGGAATAGTTACTAGGGAAAGGAGACTATTCAGTCAAGCTTCCCTCAAGTTGAGCATAGAGCTTTAGTGATGTGGTTGTCTTAGCAGTCACCCATGTTGAGGTGGCCTATTCAGTGAAGTGGCTGCCTTTGAGTCACCCAGCTAACCGACACTCCTGTAAATGGCCCTTCATCTATACCCCTGTAAGTATCCCTATTAATTGTACACACCCATGTGGGCTTTCTCTTACACTAGCCCAACATTTTCCAGGGACATCCAAATGAACAGGACACTTGATAAGGAGCCTGCCTGATTGCCTCTGAACCACAGGTACGTCAATAACCTCCTGTTGGGTATATTTTTGTGTTCCTCCCCGTTAGCTGAGTTGGCTCACCCAAATGTAACTACCAGGTGAATTTGCTTGTCAAACCAGGAAACTAGGTTTCTTCCATCAAGTCTTATTTATTATCCTTCTTTCAAAACATCCATCCAACCTAATCTGCCAGCTCTCTTTCTCTAGGGAACTCTGACCAATATACCAATTAAGCTCCATACACTCTGCTTTACATGCCATTCTAGAAGTTTGTTTATGTCTCCTCAAGAAAAGTCACAGAATAAGAAAGAACCTAGCTACAGCATAGCTCTTTCGTGGTTGGATAAGGGTATCCTAAGAGGTCTAGTTTTGAAGGTAGCTAGTTTTGATGGATACCTGGAGAATTAGAGGTTGGTGTGAATAAGGACTCCCGGACTCAATGTGACTGGGAGAACATGGAGGACTCTGGGGATGAAATAAATCACCTGTTGTGATGACTATTCCTGGTTGTCAACTTGACTACATCTGAAATTAACTAAAACCCAAATGGGGCTGTGCACACCTATGAGGGATTTTTTTCATAATTAAATCATTTGAAGTGAGAAGACTCACTTCTAATCTGGATCTTTGAGGTGGGAAGATCCACCTTTAATCTGGAACACACTTTCTGCTGGTAGTCTATATAAAGGACATAGAAGAAGAAAGTTTGTGCTCTCTCGCTCTCTCTCTCTTTACCTGCTTGTTCTCTCTAACAAGTCCATTTCCTCACTGGCATTAGAGTCTACTTCTTCAGGATTCCAGCATCTACTGGAGACCAGCTGAGACATCCAGTCTCATGGACTGAACAACAACTGAATTCTTGAATATTCCATTAGTAGACTGCCATTGTTGGACTAACTGGACCACAGCCTGTAAGTCATCCTAGTAAAACCATTTCTCTATATATAAAAATTCACCCTATAAATTCTGTTCCTCTAGAGAACCCTGACCAATACACTTGTCTTTGTAGGGCTCAGTCTACTGATACTAGAGAGATGGAGGTTAGAGAGTTACATTTGCTATTCAATGGGCATGCATCTTGGTGGTCAGACACAGGACTGTAAGAAATCAATCTTTCCAGTCCATTTGCAGTATAAGGCAGTTTAAACTTCATCAAACTTACAGATAAACAAGAAGAGCTAGACCCCCTTTTCTCTTCTCTGACAGCTAGAGCTAGCTTGTCTCAGAACTCTTGAGATGGAAGGTCAAAGCTTATTCATTAGAACAAGGCTCTATGTTCTAAACCTAGAAGGTAGAAAATCTGGGGAAGAGATAGATCCTATCCTATGAAAGAAGAAGACAAGATTTAGTTGGGATCAACATCTATATAAAAAAATATGATGGTAGCCATTTTTGTTTTTTCTAGATCTTCTGAAGAATGACATAGTAGCAATTGCTCCATTTCCCCTGGTCTCTTCGGCTTCCTATTAGTTTATTTCTAACATGACCATGCTCAGAACTGTCTTCTCTTAAACTTGAGCATAATTGTACTCAGCCAAGGACACCCACTTTCTGGCTAAGTACCAATAACTGAGAGGATCTTCTGCCTTTGCTGGGGTTGTGGAGCCTCACACAGGTATACATCACACTGTAATTGGCTCTTTTGAAATTGGTAATGCCTTCTTTTTGTTAGCTGGAGTGCCGCTGACAGGTAGGGCAGGGAGAACCCCCACTGCATACATCAGCAACACAGGGGACCTTCATGGTTTAGACAGGCATTGTTAATTGTCAACTTCTCTGAAACCCCCAACATCCTGGGAGGGACTCATTACAAAGACTCCTCTGGAATAGAGATGAGGTCAGGCTTTCTATCTTCCACAAATCATTTGTCGGCGAGTGTGTTATCAAAATATGAGCCAGCCCCTTCAAATATATTTTAAACACCGTTAATGTATTTCCACATGTCACTGGCTGACAGCTCTGCCATCCTCTCTCCTGCCACCAGGGAAATTTACATGCATTTGAATTCAGTGGGCCAGGCTCAGCCGCCCCACACTGACAGCCCGTTTAACTGGGTGATAAGTTAATCTGTGTGCTGTTTGATGGATTTCTGTCTTTTACCCAAAACAATTTACAAAAACGACTCAAGGAGGCTCACTGGTTTCTGTGGAACTTGACGCACTTCCAGAGGTTGGACTACATGGGGACAACTGGGCCACACAGCGATGGCTTCCCACCTCGTGTGCTTTGACCTGCATGACAAGCCCCTGTTCCTTTCTGTTTTTTCCAGAGTCCTCAAGCATTTATTCAAAGGAATGTAAAACTGATCAGGCAATATACCAAGACCCAATCAGATTTAAGAGTGTGATTATCCACCTATGTACTTTGCCGCAATGTCATGCCTGTGACCTAATGCCCTGTTGGGTTTTCATCATTGTATTAGATTCCTAGCCTTGCGGGATGGTTGACCCAGGAGCAAGTCCTCATCCAGCATGGACGTCAGTTGACCTAGACAAGGACTACAGTGGTGCTGGAAAGAGATGAAGTTGCAGGGGAGCATCTCCTTGAGATGAGACCCTTCTTATAGGTGTTGTTGCATACACCATGTGACCATAATCCCAAAGGAGAGAGAAAGCAAGGGAAACTGACGAGGTCAGAGACAGGAACATTCCTACAAATGACACTAAGAAGGGGAGATAGGAACAAAATAGTCTTTGGGTAGGACCTGGGTTGTTCAGTGGGCCTACAGACACAATAAGTAGAGATGGTGGTGGATAGGGTAGGCTCAGGGAAGTGTGACACAGAGTTCATGCTGGGCAGATAAGCTCGGAAAAGACAGAGGAAATGGACTGGAGTGGTTCTCTAGAAAAGTGGGAAACAACAGGCACCTCGACCTCTGTGCTGTCTTCTTTGGATGGTATTCCTAATGTTATGTTGAGATTGGTCAGCATGGTTGGCTAGCCATGTCTAGACCCTCAGAGGCAGCTACAGAGAGATCTGGGCTGGGTTGGACCAGGTACTTTGCTGGCTAGAAGAAACAGAAGCAGGAGGCCAGAGGCTTAGTGGTACTCATAGGTGACCTGCAGAACACACATCAGGTGAAGTACCCGAAAACCTATCTTCCTGAGGGAGGAGGGTACAAGAGAAGACACAACAGCTGTCTAAGCCCATCTTCCTTTAGTTATGAGGCCTCTTTTCAGCCCTTCCCCAGGCCAACCTCCTCCCAAATAGAGCAATGACCTCAGGCCAACCTCCTCCCAAATAGAGCAATGACCTCTGTGTTCCATGCACTGGCCAAATTCTAAATCCATCCATTACCTCAGATCTGGTGTCATAAGCCTTGCATCTCTAGACTGTCCTTGCTGCCCTGTGCTTGGAAGGTCAATCTCTGGTGTACCTTTACCTAGAAGCATTTATTCACACCATCAGCCACCATGACTCCATCTTTCAATATTCCTTACAGTCTGTGTTGCTTAGGAAGATGGTGAGTCCAAATCCTTATATGAATGAGTGTTAAAGATCAACTGCTTGCTCTGAGCATGTAGTCTCCTGGGAAACTCCTGGAGGAGAGTGGTCAGATCTGAACTCACATAAAGCAGTGTTTATTCTTGAAGGCCTATGGGACAAAGTATAGTGTGAAGATCCTGAACACTCAGAAAGAATTCCAAAAGATCCAATAGAGGAGGAAGACACTGCCCAGCAATCATTACTCCAACCCCAAAGCAACAAGAGGCAGAGCTAGGCAAAGCCAGCCCCAGGCCAGGTCCAGTTCAGCTCTGGGACACAGATCTTTTGGTCTTGAGGGATAATCACAAGGGCAGCACCTGTGAGGGTTCAGACCACATCAGCACTTCTGACTACTAACTGATTCCAAAGTTAGAAGCATCTGGCCCTCGCTCCTAGGTACTGTTTGCAGGAACTTTCCAGGGTTGTGTCTCTAAATCATGAAACACCCAGGACCACTATGCACAGAATCTGAATGATTCAACTGCATTGTCTGCACTAATTATGACTGTCCTAAATCAAATGGAGTGTCTTAGTTACTTTTCTATTGCTATGAAGAGACACCATGACTGAGGCAGCTTATAAAGAGTTTATTGGGGGCTTGCCTACAGTTTCAGAGGATTAGAGTTTATGACAATCATGATAAGCATGATAAGCACAGAGAGAGAAGGGTTGGGAAGAGGAGAGAGAGAGAGAGAGAGAGAGAGAGAGAGAGAGAGAGAGAGAAAATGGTATAAGCTTTTAAAACCTCAGAGCCTACCCCTAAGGACAAAACCCCTCCAATAAATCCACACCTCCTAATCCTTCCCAAACAGTTCTACCAACAGGGTAGCAAGCATTCCAATTCCAATACATAAGCCTATGAGGTTCCCAACATTCATACCTCCACAATAGTTTGGTAGGACCTTTCCTGCCACCAGCTCACTTCCCCACAGAGGCCCTGTAAAGTTTGATAGCATGGTAACCATGCCAAGGTATCACCTTCAAGTGGAGTGACCAGTAATGGAGCAGCAGACAGGGACTGAGGACCCTGGAGGATAAATTTATTGTGGTCTCCTAGAAGCTGGAAAGTCGACTTAAGAGACAAACATTCTGGACATTTAATAATAGTCATAACCAAAAAACCCTGGTCCCCAGGCCAGATAAGACTGCAAGCCACAGTTCTCTGACTCACTCACTCTCTATTCTCCCACACTGTCTGTGTACATTCCCTACTGGGTGATACCATACCCAGGGGCAGCCCAGCCCCTGTGGAAGTTCCACCTTCTGGAAGCACTTACCCCTGCCTTCTCTTCTTTCCCCAGGATGCTATGAGCCACCAGGTGGGCCTGAAGAGGTGGGCCTCCTCTGCACTCTCTGTAAACAGAGATAATGTGGGGTGCAGCCACTGGGGAGACAAATGTGTCATCCTAGATTCAGATCTCTCATCACAGGCCCCATCATCAGACCTCAGCAGCAACCACTATGCACACCTGCAGCTGTTGACTGTGGAGAAATGAGAAATTCAGAGGCTACAGGGCACCTTGCAAATTCACAGAACCAACCCAACATGCACAGAGGTATTTAGCACAGGTGTTTCTGTGACTGTGATGCATAAGAGAGCTTCCCAGTGGTCGGCAGTGGGTCGGCCCTCACCAAGCATGCCTCCACTTGCCAGAGGAGGCTGGCTGCAGGTTTGGGCCTACGCAAGGAGCTAGGCAAGAGGAATCAGCTAGCAGAGTCTACACACATCCCTCAGGCATGTACCCACTCAAGCCTAACCTGAGGATTCTCTGCAACCAAAGGATCGTAAAAAGAAGGAAAACCCAGCACGATATTGCCAATAATCATACTTTAAAACTACATCTTTGAGCATCAATAAAAAATCCAATATGTTTTACCATCAAAACCTGGACTACTACTGTACTTAGTCTAATTACTTCTAAAATTTTATTCTTTAGATGTGAAGATGTTGTGAACAAGCATACAAACAAAAATGTGTGGGAAAGGCATTGAAATACACCAGGCTGTTAACTAATAATAACAGTGTTTTTCTCAATTCCAGGGTTTATTATAATTATAATTATAATAATAATAATAATTATTATTATTATTGCCTTTTCTAAATGTTCCAGGTTTGAAACCTGCAGTGGGTGGTTTAGTTTATTTTTAAAAAGACATTCACATGTGTATACTACTAAAAGGTTCTGAATAAAGCTGGAGAGATGGCTCAGCAGCTACAAGCACTTTGCTTCTCTTGCAGAAGACCAGAGTTTGATTCTCAGTACTCATGTTGGGTGGTTCACAATAGCCTATAACCCCAGCCCCAGGGGATACAGTGACGTCCTCTACCCTCCTAGGGAACCCTGCCCGCACACATGTGGCATACATAAACAGAGATGCACACGTACACATAAATAAAAAATAATAGAAATAAATCTTTGAAAAGGTTCTGCGGGCCCTCTGGCTTTGCTTCCTCCCAGACCACGGAGGAACCGCCAAGCACCTGCTAAGACCCCGGAAGCAGCAGCCCCCGACAAAGAGGCAGGCAGGACGCGGCCCCTGCTTGCCCCTTGTTGGCCTGATGAATTTGGAGCCCTGGAGGAGGTCAGGCCAAGTGAGCTGTCAACAAAGCAGCAAGTGGGGGAGTTTCAAGTCAAGAGTCAACTGGAGCCGAGGCCTGCCAGGGTCCAGGGCACCGGGGATGCGGAAGCCTTGACACATGTGGATGGCCTGAGGTTTGAGCAGTCAGACTTGGAGGTGAGAAGGCCGCAGGGTGTGAGGCAGTGGACACAAGGGCACACACACTCTTCTTCCTACAGCAAGGCAAGGAACCCTGGCTTTCCTCCTGCCTCTCCCTCTGAGGTCACTCTCACTGATCTCAGCTTCAGTTCCATATGATCACAGGTAGGCAGAAGACACAGATCCATTTCAAAAGTCACTGCCACGGTCCAGCACTTCCTGACTCAGGTGGGTGGGGTAGACTGCAGCCCACCCGTGTCCCTTTCCCAGATACTGAATGGAGACTCACACTTCCCTATTGTCTGCCCTTCTTCTTATGCGCCTAGGTTAATTAAGGAGGGAGGAAGCAGGGACAGAGAGCAGGACAGCAGCCCCTGACTTTGCACTGTGAATCCACACACTTGACCACATACTTCAAGTACACAAGAATGGTAGGTAGGACAGTGCACCTGCAGAGGGGCATCCGGGAAAGCAACCTGAGCCCATGCCTGGGAGATGCTCAGTAAGCCTGCTTTTGCAAGTGGCAGGCTCCGCAGCAAGGGGGAGCATCTGCAATCCAGAGTGCCATTTGGCACCTTTTTCATTTTTAACGTACTTTTCAGCATTATTTCTCCGTCGCCACATGGTGAATTTTGTCCTTCTGAGAGCCAAAGACAAACACAGGCATGCTCCACATACACAATCAAAGGGAGCTGTTTCCTAGCAACAGGAGCCCTGGGTGGCCAGGAGCCACCTTCCCTTGCAGGGACTGGAGTTTGGCCTATGGGCTTAGAGGCTGGCACTGAAGCCAGACCCAAGCCACCTGAGAGGAGGGCTGGGATACTGCTTCTTTCTGTGCTAGTGGCCCAGTTGCTTGACATATTTGATGCATGTATACAATTGCATGTGTGTGCACAAAATACATGCACTCACACTATAAGCACACTAGGTCTCCTTGCCTACATAAGGTAAACAAGGGAAAGCCAAGCATAGACCTGTAGTCTGTGGGGCTGTGATGGGGTTCTGTTGGACTGGCTCTGTCCTAGTTCTCCTCAGACTACCAGAAACAACAAGGATGACTAGTATGGCTACCTCCAAGCATCTGAGGGACTCCTGCACCATTAGAGACCTATTGGGGTTGTACTAAGGTCAGTGTCTTCACACAGATTCCTCTCTGCCAGTAACCTGTGTGATTCTGAACCTGTCACCTCTATCAGCTAGCTCAGAACTGTCCCCACAATTCCCCACTTAAGAGTGCTGCTAGCCTAGTGCTTATCTACCCATACATATGCCAGCCATTTTGAAAGGCTCAGTACATCCTACAGAGGCTCCCATGCATTCTGTGAAGCGTCTTGATGCTTTGGACTAGCATATGTGTAGGAGAATGTGCAGGAAAGGATCCTCCAGTTTTGACAGCTTATTTAGTCAGTGCTACACATAAGCCTTTTAATGGATTCTGTCGCTTAAACATATGGTTGCTCTGGCTGTGCTAGTGAAGTTCTCCTATTTTATATAAACATTCTTATTTTATTTTTGTTTTCCCACTTTCAGTCCATAGATGCTGTTTTATGCCTTCCAATATCAGCCCACACTACCTTGAACACAGAAAAGATGACACCCAAAGACTTCATGGGATACTAGGGTGATGTAGCACCACCCATAGGAAGACACTAGTGTTGTCCTGAGCTGGGAGATAAGATGCCACTCTTAAGCAAACTTTAAAAATCACATTCTCGGAACTGATTGGGGTGCAAATCCACTCTAGAGCAACTCAAACACTGAGTTACCACAGGTGTTTTTCCTCAGTTGAGAAGTAGTGAATCCTCCCACCAGGAGCACCTCACTCTCAGAACACCCTGCCATGCACGCCCAGGGACCACCCTGCACAGAGCAGGCTGTGCCATGCCTGAAACAGTTTGACGTGTTCAAACCCGGGAAGGTGCAGCAAAGCAGAGACAATCCTGAAAGGTAGTTCCTGATCGGCCCTGCCTCTCACTTCTAATTTGATTTCTGTTTACTTTGCTTTTATTTTTATTTTTATCTTTAATTTTTTTGTGAGCTCCTCCCAGGATTGTAGATGGGATTGTTTGTACACATATTCTCAAAGAAGTAGTTCTTGGATGTGTTTCTCACTTCTCAACTTCCTAATTCTTCCCTCTGACTGTTGGAGAATGGAGCCCCCACCCCACCCCCAAAGCCTCTGCCCTTTGAAGTTAATTTAGCTTTTCTTTAGGGCTTTGTTCGGTGTCTGCCAGCTTGTGTGTCTGGATCAAAGGGTAATCTTTTAATTGGAAGGTTTTATGATTTTTATTTATATCTTCTCTAGTTCCAG
Organism: Tokudaia tokunoshimensis; assembly: GCA_036184795.1. Lineage (NCBI taxonomy): Eukaryota > Metazoa > Chordata > Mammalia > Rodentia > Muridae > Tokudaia > Tokudaia tokunoshimensis. Next base: position 111,855,120 of record BTHU01000001.1, on the reverse strand, counting down.
AAAATGTTTCATGGAGACAGGAAATTCCTGCTTTGGCAAAAGAGCCGTCCATATGTCTGTTTACTCTCATTAACAAGCTTCCCTATGCCCTCTTCTGAGTTGTGATTCTTGCTTTCCACGATGGACTGCCTCTCCCTGCCACTGTCTCCCTGTCCATGTCCACCCTTCCCCATTGCTACTTTATTAAACTATTTTAAATGTCTTGGTGCTGTGTTATATGACCCTACTTAAGAAGTTTAATTAATGTCACTCGTGCATCCATTAGATTTTATATTTTTATCAAACGCAATGGGCGTGTTATCTGATTCCTTAAATGAAGCATTCTTTATCTGTTGTCCCTCCCAAGCCTTAATCCTTTCTTATCTGTAGCTGGATGTCTCCCAAGCAGCATCTTGTAAGATCTGATTCTTTTTAATCCACTCAGGCAGGGACATGACTTTTTTTTTCCCCAAAGGGTGAGTTGCAATGCTTGTGGTCACTAGTGTAATTGTTACAACTCTCTAGTTGAAATCCGCCATGTCTGCTGAGTTTCACACACTGATCATGCTCTGTCTGAGCACTGCTGCTCAAGTACACATTCCACTCCCTCCCTGGAACCAGCATCTTCTCCAGGCATGGGACAGGCAAACTGTATCCACAGTATTTCACACCATCTCTTCACCGGAGCCCTCCCCACCTCTTTTATGGGTGGAAGGTGACGTTTGACCATTTTTACATGACTCGGGTCCAGTGTTCTGAGTTATTGAGCTTCCCTCTGCCCCTGGCATTTTGCATTGAACAAGTGTTGGCTTAGCTCACACCCCTCCAACATTTCTCTAATCCCAGGAACTGACAGGGAACGTGACAGCCAGAATTTGTGGTCTGAGTCTTAATGTAGGGGAAGATGATAGTAAAAGCATGACAGACATCAATAAGCATCATGCAGAGTCATGTGGTGGGAACATAGGGAAGGAAAACATCAGATAAATGATCAGATAAGTGATGGTTGAGGCAGCTAATGGGTTAGGCTGCTATTTGAACTGATATCTCAGTGAAGACAGGAAATGAGCCATGAGGGTGTCTGGCAGGAAGAGGGGGCAGAAGCAGGAGTTCAGCCAAGGCAAAGGTATATGAGTAGGAAATGAAGAGTCTGTCTGTCTGTCTGTCTGTCTATCTGTCTGTCTGTGCTACTATAACAAAATGCCAGAGGCTCAGAGGTTCTTAAAGAGATTTATTGCTCAGAGTTCTGGAGTCTGCAGAGTTGAGGGCCAAGGTGCTATCACTAGTGTCTGGTGAGGAACTTCTACTGTGTGCTTTCTACCCTCACAGGACTGAAGGCGGGAGAGTGCAGAGGTGTGGGAAATCCATGTGATATGTTTCTTTCATACCTCTTTAGTGCAAGAAGAGCAAAGCCTTCTTACAGTTTGAGATAAAAAAAAAAAGATATTGTGGTGGTACACCATGGAAGTACAAGGCTCGTGGGGGCTTCCCACTGCCTTCATGTGGAAAGGATCTTGCTCTTCATGTATGGACCATACTGCATCACAGCCCAGACTACCCCAGCCGTGTGCTTCAGAATGGAATTGTATCAGGACACGGGGCTGTTAAAAGAGTAGCTAACAAGTCCTCTTGGGTTAGTCTGACTGGCATCCTTATAAGGAGAAACTCAACACAGAGACACATGTGAGAACATACCCATGAGATGACCATGATCAAGCCAGAGAGAAGGATGTTTACCTTCAGCACTGGCAGAAGGTAAACATGTATTGGTCAAGCTCTCAGTCTGGGGAACTGTATTACAGCTCTCCCCCCCAAATTCACCACACTTCATAGTCTTTCCCCTTTAGAGTTAGGAGGCTATAATTCTATTCTCCTCATGCTGACTCTTGTCCCAACCAGAAAGCTTTTCTTACTAGGAAAACTCATGGAATCTTCTTTGTTTCTGGCAACATGAAAGTCATGATACTTCCCATCACCCAAACATGACTGGAAAGGCTTGTATTTTCCCCCAAAGCCAAGCTATCTGAAAAAGCCATTGATAGAAAGGGGGAAAAAAACCCCAGGGCTTCAACAGGGAAGTCTGGGTACTGAAATGGTCACAGAAGGACTTTGGCTTGTAGACCTAAGGATTTGAAACCCAGCTAGTCACTGGGTAGCCCATAGCCCAACTCCACCCCACTGGTACCTGGCCACCTGTGCCTACCCAGAGCATGTGAACCCCATTCTTGTCCCATATGCAGACAATCCAGTCCACAACCTGAAGAATGGCTAGTACCGGTGCAAGTCTCCAACTTAGGCCCCAGTATACAGTCTCACAGAATGTATTCTGGAATATTACAGCATCCTAACATTTTTAGGGGTACCTTTTCCTGAGAACCTTTGGGATTTTATCTTCCCATGTCCCAGTTACTTAAATGTTTTGCAGAAAAACAGAATCTGGGCCCTAGGGCAATGTCCTTCACATTGTTCTCCCCTTTGTCATCCCCTGGTGTGACCCTGTTTCTTGTGCTCTTTCAAATGCTGTGCGTTCAATAAGTTGAAGGTGGCCCCACTCAGAACCATGTGTCCTTTGAATGACATTTTTGAGGGATCATGTGCTCAACATGTTTTATATAAGAGGTGTTCTTCTGAGAGGCTGCCAGACTGGTCTCATCGGAAGTTGATGAGAAAGCCCAATATGTTCGGTGCTACTGCCGAGAGGGTTTGGCAGACGCGGGCGCCAGCCAGCCAGACTCACCCCAGGCTCCAGCGCAAACATGCAGACCATTCGGGCTTTGTCCTCAGCCGCCTGGTTCCAGAGTGATCTCTGGGGCTTGGCATTCTTGCCAAAATGTTCATGACATCACTCATATTATTAATAATTACAGGTTATTCACAGATGGGTGGGCAGATGGACACACGGCCAGAGAGATTTGTTTAATCTCAGTCAGGCTATTTCTCCTACTCGCCTCCCTTTGCCTGGTTTTGCTGCCTCTCTGGAGAAAAAAACATAATGAAAAATAAAATTTCGGTGAAAGAAAAATGAAAATTCTGTGAGAAGGATGGCTGAGTTTTCTGGAAGAAACCTGGACCTAGAGCCCTTCCTTTACTCAGCAAGGACTATGAGTTTCTGAACTAAAACGTTTTGAGGGGCTTAGGGTTTTATCCCTCATCAGACCCTTGGGTAGCTGTAGTTCTATCTGTGAGCCAGAATTCATGATGACTGAAGAGACATAGCTGAATATGAACATGCACACACATACAGCATGCATACAACAAACACAGAGACACACATGCACACGCACAGACATGCACACACAATGCATACTATAATTATATATGTTTATATGTTGTGTAATTATGCATATAACATATGTAATATTTGTATCTGTTTAGATAGAAAATAGATAAATGACAGGCAGATGATGCAAAATAAATGAGTAAATAAATAGTTAATAGAAAAATAATTGGTTGATAGGTAGACAGATAACAAACAGACAGACAGACTTTTAAAAAGTCATGATGTGGTCCACAGTACCTTCCCAGAATTCTGGGAGGACAATGGAGACCTTGCTGCCTGGGTCTATATGGGACAATTGAATACATGATCCTACAAATTTGTCATTAACGGAGTTAAGGAGGGTTCAGTGAGTCAGAGTGATTGTTCTCCAACCATGAAGCTTAGAGTTCGAATCCCAGCACTTGTATAAAATCAAGTCAGGGATGTTTGTCCATGCAGTACTGAGAGCAAGTGACACAGATCCCAGGAGCTTTCTGGCTTGCCAGCCCAGCCAAAAGGGTGAGCTTCTGGGTAAATGAGAGATTTTGTCTTAAGGCAATGGAGAAGACGGCAATAGAGGAAGACATTTGATGTTCTATTCTGGCCTCTGCATTCATATGTGTAGTAATGCACATTAGCATATTCATATACATGCAAGACATATAAATGTTGTTAGCATAGGCATAATGTGTGTTACCTTTTTCTTAGAACTGATCAATTCTCAATCTGAGGCCTTAGTTCATGGCCAAAAGAATAGCAACAAATTAATACATATACTTGCCTTAAATAAGAAGGTACACAAATCTAAAATGTGGATTCTATCCTTCCCAGTAGGGTCATTGCACCCCAGTGCAAAGGGCAGAGCCTTTCTGAAGTCAGTGAATGCCAGAAAGAAAGACCAATCAGGCCAGCCCGGTTGACACACTGCCCGTGGCTTATTAAATATTGAAGCTCCTTATGAGAGTGTGCTGACCGCAGAGTCCACACTGTCCACAGCGACTGAGAATACATGAATCACAAGAGTCACAGTCTACTGCATACAGAACTTTCACCATACTGGCTGTTGGCATTGACCCATGGGACCAGGATAGCATACTACAAACCAACAGACACCAGCACTGGTGATTTTTTTTTCTGATGCCACAAACAGATTTATGCCAACAGCCCGTTATTCTCAGCCATCAGAATGCACATACGAGCCAACAAGCTAGGCTGGTGCTCTAGTCTGAGACCAGCCAAGGCAGTCAGACTAACTGGCCCACCTGGGGCTCCTACTTTTGACCTCGGTTTCATTAGCACAGTGCTTTTGCCCCATGAGCCAACCAGACTGCTGAAATATAAATCAGCTGCCTTCTCCAATTCCCCCTTTTTCTGGCCAAGGTGTTAATGAACGAGGCAGTGACCAAGGGGCGCAACAGGGAGAGAGAATGGACTCATGGAGGTCACAAATTGGATAATCTCACTCCAAACAAGAATGAAGTGGATCACAATGTTTTGTATGCAAAATGCATCTTCCACTTGGGTCTTCTGACCAACCTCCTGCAGCTCCCTGTATCCTCTATATCTCCATCCCCAAGTATCACTCTCGCAGACTTCAGATCCCCACCCATACAAGCTCAGGGACCTGAAATGTTCTGCCAAGCCTTAAACACACACACACACACACACACACACACAGAGGCTATGGAAGAAGAAAAGTGTGCTGAAGGTAAAAATCACTTTTCTCTAAGATAAACCCCACTGTGAAGTGGTTGCTCAGCCCACTGGAGCTGGTCCTTGCTGGTGGTTGTTTCCTGGCTCTACTGGGTACCTGCACCATACGGCTTGTTCAGTGACTCTCACCCGTAAGTGCAGCTTCTGCTGCATTGGATGGCCAGCAACCTGCACTGACCTCTGGTTCCTGCCCTTTGTTCGTATCTCCCTCTCCTCAGTTTCCTCTCCACAAATCCCAAGGCAGTCTGATTTCCCTTTGAGGAAATCTCCCAACGCCCCTGCTCCTTTTGGACTCAACGACCTTGATTGCCCTTCTCAGATGGATATTTTCACCAGGGTGCATTGGCACGATCTCTGCTTCATCTACACAGGGCGCCCGAGACCTGCGTGGCAATTCCATTTTTCTTAGCAGAGCTAAGCAATCATCATTTGTCTTAGAAATTGGCACATTCCTCCAAATACATTCATGAGATGGTTGGGTGTCTGCTTTGATGAGAGTGGGAATCTTAAAGAAGGCCTCTCCACCCACTTCCCCACACCCCAAAGCAATGTGAAAAGAAAAGGAAAAATGTGGAGAGGATGTGCCCTATAGAAGGAGGGATTTGGGGCACAGACATTGAAATGCATAAGGTGACGCGGGTCCAAAAATATAAGCTCAAAATTCCATTCTGTAATGAAATGGGTACCAAGTAGAGGGAAAAATTCTAATCGCATATAGAGAGCACAAGAACATATTGCATTTCTATGTAAAAACAAACTGATTTCTCAGAACTCTGTGAGAAATTAGAATTATTCATTCATAACTTCATAGATGAGGTTTCTCTGCGAGCATCTCACTAATCCCTGTTTCCATCATAGCTAGGAAGAAAGACGGAGTCAAGCTTTGTACTTTGGGGACATCTGAGCTCCTAGGAGGGGGCGGGGGGGGAAGAGAGGGCTATAGAATGGTTTTGTGTGTCATCGATAACTCTGGGCTGAGCTGTATACCCAGGTACTCTTATTGCACTGTGGGGATAGGAGTTGAGCTATCTGTATCCCATGGGCCACAGCAGTTTGCGTGCCCAAACCTTGTTCCAAAGAGAACAGGAGAGGCAGCTGTTAACCGAGGAGTTAGCTCACAAACATGTGCTCCAAGATAAGGGTTTGTCATCATTGCCAAGAAATGTTCTACTGTCTGCAAACGATGGTCTTGGTTATATAAAACCATTGGCCATTTGTGAGACCATGGGCATAAGGGGTCATTCCTATCATTTACTGGAAAGCATTAGAAATTTTTTCCAGCTAGCCAGCACCATTCAGTTGTACACTCTCACTGCCCGGAAAGTCTTGGCAATAGAGACAAAGGCAGGTAACTTACAATTTGCCTAGAAATTCTTATGGATTCACTTAAGCTCCTAATTATAGATTAAATCCACAAAAGCAGTGGGTGTGTATATGTGTGTATGTACATATAGACATAAGTATGTATATATGACATATATCATTGTGGAGAGGTGGCTGGTCACAGATTACTGACCTGTACTCTCAGGTGTCAAGGATGCTTATGAATTCTAGCAGAACTTGTGTACTTTTTTTTCCCTGACCTCTGCTTCTTTTGGAATCTACTCTAAAAATTAACTGACAAGTTGCCAGATGTCCCGTAGTCCTAATATAGAACTCATGTGATGGACAGCCTCTTCCTGAAATAGTAATCAAACTGAAAGTATTCACATCCTGTTGGCTGTGAACCCCTAAACATATCCCCAGTCAATGCATCTGCAGTTCCATCCTTTGACTCTCCTCCATGATTGACAGCTCTAACCATTTCCCACCATAGTTGACCGGTGTCTCTGAATGTAGAGGAGGTTATCCTCAACTAGTTATTATTAATGAATAATTCATAGAGAATACACTAGCTTAAACCTCATACCTTTTATAGGTCAACTGTACTTTAAACACACACATATAAATGACTTTTTGTAAATAAAAAGTAAGTGAATCCAGTCCCTGCTAAAATAAGTTAGTTTTCCTGTGTTCTTCTACAAATCCATGGAGACTTCCTAGCTTGTCTACAGATAAACAAAGTCACAGAGACATGGAGAATACTTTACAAAGATGAGACAGGTGATCCCAAAGGTTCTACCTGGTACTCTGACCTCACCTGCCACTTAGTTCCATGAACTCCAGGCTCTAAAGAGACAGAACTTTAAGTGTGCTATGGGTTTAACAGTCCCCTAGATGATGCTGAAGTCCTAGCTGCAAGTGAATGTGACATTATTTCCATCTTTGCAGATGACAAACTTAAGGCCTTGGATAGGCCATGATCTACCATAACTAGTTGTCCTTGTGAAAGGAGAAAATTTGAAGAGAAAGACATTCATGGAGGAAGAGTGGTATGAAGATAGGGAGGGGGCTGTGTACCAGTCAAGGACCTTGCTGGGGTCAAAAGCTAAGATTCAGGCTTGAAAGAAACTCTTCCCAGGCCCTTGGAAGGAAGTAACTTTTTCTTGGACTTGTACTCCTGAGAACTGCAAGACAATTCATTTCTGCTATTTAGGATACTTCGAATGTGGTACATTTTTAGTTTTGTTTTGATTTGTTTGTTTTTGTTTTACAGCATTTGGAGGTGACCAATAGGAAGCATTCACTCATAGTCAAACTTTCCTCCTATCTCTGAATGGAGTCACCTCCCTGGTACCCTCAGAGACCTTAAAATTTTCTTGTGTTGATCTTCACACAGTTCGTCATAGAGAGCTGAACATACATGAGAACATTGTCTATAGCATCTGCAGAAACTGAACTCTGACCCCATACTCTCTGCAGAAATTGACTCAGAATGCTCAGAAATTAAACAACAAAGGCCCTTTTTTTCCATTTTTCACTCCTGTTTCCAACTCCAGTCCAATCAGAGCAAGCCAAACAAGGTCCTCAGGTGAATCCCATAGGCCAGCATCCTCCAGTGAACATAACCCTACCTCCCCAGATTCATATATATATCAAACCCATCCTTCTGCCTGCCACAGCCCAGAGAAACTCTAGTGGCAAAAGATGGATGGTGGGTGCTGAGAAAATTCTTTTAAAGGGTAAGTTCTGGTTGTGCTCACCCTGGTGAGGGGAGTCTTCACTAATTTCATTCAGTCTCTCATGTCAAGTCACAGGTTCTAGGGAGAGAGCTCAGGGTTAAGTGAAGAGATACTATTGCAAAAAATAAAGATGTATCTACTGAATGACTGTATAGGTTTTGCCTAATTTGGGTATCTAGGAAAGAAGTCCTTGCTGAACCTAAAACATAACCATGTACTGTGTGGCTTGGGCTTTGGTCACACTAAGAGAAAATGGCCAGATTATGAATTTCCAGCTTCCAATACAATATGAATTTATTCTTGCAGCTTTATTTATTGTGGTATTTTTCAAATTATAATAAATTTGCTTTCTTCTGAATATTCAGTTGCTTCAGAAGTTACCCAAAGGATGCAATTAGGCCCTGGGGAAATATGCCATTATGTGCACATATCATGCTTTGCATAGGGTTTCCATCATCTACATAATTTATGTGCTTCTGCATAATTTTGCTCCTTTTTATGTTTTCTATGTGTTTGTGAGATAATCTAGAAGTCTGCTTCCCACCATCAGAAACACAGAGAACTCAGGTCTGCCTCATTTCTTCACCCAACCTACTTCACTTCCAGTGAAGCCCTGATGGAAGTCCCAGGAGACAGCTGCCTTTCTACAGCTCCTAACATCAAGGCACAGAGCAGTAGAAGGTTCGGGGGCTTTCCGGAATGAAATAGAACCTTGTCCATTTTTGTATTCTTGTGGGTATTCACTGAGGTCTCTGGGGAATGGTGCTAGCATTTTAAAGCTCTTTAAACTGTTTATAATCCTCACTTTGGTTTTGAAACAGAAAAATAATGCCAAAATTAATGGCTTTTTAATGCTTCTGATGTGAGGTGGTTGCATACAAATTTCCCCAATACTGAGGAGTCCAGCACCTGGGGGAACAGGTAAGTTTGTGTGCAGCTCATGTTGTACTTTAATTGATTTTTCCCTCTTAGCAGTCGTTTCTACTTTCCAAAGTTTTAATTTCCCTGTCTTTCATGACTTCTAGGCTGCCTAAATATTCTTCCAGTACATCTCTTTGCTATATGACTGACCAGGTTGGGTACTGCTCTAATTTGGAGAGCTTCCACTCAGTGGCCTTTGCCAATAGATGCACCCTTACAACCTCTTGACTGTGCCAAAAATGTGTCTCTGTCTCCTCCTGTGAGAATACGTACTGTCATCGATTTAACACAATGACTGACCCACTCTGGACCACACAAGTGGTTCAAAGTTCTTTAGCAATAATGTAGACACTTGCTTACTTTCTTTCTTTTTTTATTATTTATTTTATTTTATTTTTTTAATTTACATTCCAAATCACTTCCCCTTTCCCGTTTCCTCCCTCCCCGAAAGTCCCATAAGCCCCCTTCCCTCCCTCTTTTCTCCATTCAACCCCCTCTCATTACTCTGTCCTGGCGTTCCCCTACATCCAGTCTTTCCAGGACCAGGAGTCTCTCCTTCCATCTTCTTAGAAATCTATTGATATGCGGATTGTGTCTAGGGTATTCCGAGATTCTGGGTCAATATCCCCTTATCAGTGACTGCATACCATGTGTGTTCTTTTGTGATTGGGTTACCTCACTAAGGATGATATTTTCAAGACCTGACCATTTGCCTAGGAATTTCGTGAATTCATTGTTTTTAATTGCAGAGTAGTATTCCATTGTGTAGATATACCACATCTTCTGAATCCATTCCTCCGTTGAGGGACATCTGGGTTCTTTCCAGCTTCTGGCTATTATAAATAAGGCTGCTATGAACATAGTGGAGCATGTGTCCTTTATTGCATGCAGGTAAAGCCTCTGGGTATATGCCCAGGAGTGGTATAGCCGGATCCTCCGGGAGTGTCATGCCCAGTTTTCTGAGGAACCGCCAGACTGCTTTCCAGAGTGGTTGTACCAGCTTGCAATTCCACCAGCAGTGGAGGAGTGTTCCTCTTTCTCCACATCCTCGCCAACAACTGCTGTCTCCTGTGTTTTTGATCTTAGCCATCCTGACTGGTGTGAGATGGAATCTCAGGGTTGTTTTGATTTGCATTTCCCTAATGACTAAGGATGATGAACATCTCTTTAGGTGCTTCTCAGCCATTAGATATTCTTCAGGTGAGAACTCTTTGTTTAGCTCTGTACCCCATTTTTTAATAGGGTTACTTGCCTCTCTGGAGTTTAACTTCTTGAGTTCTTTGTATATATTGGATATTAGCCCTCTGTCGGATGTAAGGTTGGTAAAGATCATTTCCCAGTTAGTTGGTTGCCGCTTTGTCTTTTTGACAGTGTCTTTTGCCTTGCAAAAACTTTGTAATTTAATGAGGTCCCATTTGTCTATTCTTGATCTTAGAGCATAAGCTATTGGAGTTCTGTTCAGGAAATTCTCCCCTGTGCCCATATGTTCAAGGTTCTTCCCTAGTTTCCCTTCTATTAGTTTCAGTGTGTCTGGTTTTATGTGGAGATCTTTGATCCACTTAGAATTGAGCTTAGTGCAAGGAGATAAGGATGGGTCAATTTGCATTCTTCTGCATGTTGACCTCCAGCTGAGCCAGCACCATTTGTTGAAAAGGCTATCTTTTTTCCACTGGATGGTTTTAGCTCCTTTGTCAAAGATCAAGTGACCATAGGAGTGTGGATTCATTTCTGGGTCTTCAATTCTGTTCCATTGATCTACATGTCTGTTACTGTACCAATACCATGCGGTTTTTAACACTATTGCTCTGTAGTACAGCTTGAGGTCCGGGATACTGATTCCCCCAGAGGTTCTTTTACTCTTGAGAATAGTTTTAGCTATTCTGGGTTTTCTGTTATTCCAGATGAATTTTTGAATTGCTCTTTCTAACTATGAAGAATTGAGTTGGGATTTTGATGGGGATTGCATTGAATCTGTGTATTACTTTTGGTAAGATGCTCATTTTTACTATATTAATCCTGCCAATCCATGAGCATGGCAGATTTTTCCATCTTCTGAGGTCTTCTTCAATTTCTTTCTTCAGAGACTTGAAGTTCTTGTCATACAGATCTTTCACTTGTTTGGTTAGAGTCACGCTAAGATACTTAATATGGTTTGTGGCTATCGTGAAGGGTATTATTTCTCTTACTTCTTTCTCAGCGTGCTTATCCTTTGAGTATAGGAAGGCTTCTGACTTGCTTGAGTTGATTTTATATCCGGCCACTTTGCTGAAGTCGTTTATCAGCTGTAGGAGTTCTCTGGTGGAGTTCTTTGGGTCGCTTATGTATACTATCATATCGTCTGCAAATAGTGATAGTTTGACTTCTTCCTTTCCAATTTGTATCCCTTTGACCTCTTTTTGTTGTCTAATTGCTCTAGCTAGAACTTCAAGTACTATATTGAAAAGCTATGGAGAGAGAGGGCAGCCTTGTCTAGTCCCTGATTTTAGTGGGATTGCTTCAAGTTTCTCTCCATTTAGATTGATGCTGGCTACCGGTTTGCTGTAAATTGCTTTTACTATGTTTAGATATGGGCCTTGAATTCCTGATCTTTCCAAGACCTTTAGCATGAAAGGATGCTGAATTTTGTCAAATGCTTTCTCAGCATCTAATGAGATGACCATGTGGTTTTTTTCTTTGAGATTGTTTATGTAGTGGATTACATTGATGGATTTCCTTATATTGAACCATCCCTGCATCCCTGGGATGAAGCCTACTTGATCGTGGTGGATGATCGTTTTGATGTGTTCTTGGATTCGGTTGGCAAGAATTTTATTGAGTATTTTTGCATCGATATTCATAAGAGAGATTGGCCTGAGATTCTCTTTCTTTGTCGGATCTTTGTGTGCTTTTGGTATTAGTGTAATTGTGGCTTCATAGAATGAGTTGGGTACTGTTCCTTCTGTTTCTATTTTGTGGAACAGTTTGAAGAGTATTGGTGTTAGGTCTTCTTTGAAGGTCTGATAGAATTCTGCACTAAAACCATCTGGACCTGTGCTTTTTTTGGTTGGAAGACTTCCAATGACAACTTCTATTTCTTCAGGGCTTATAGGACGGTTTAGATGGTCTATTTGATCCTGATTTAATTTTGGTACTTGGTATCTGTCAAGGAAATTGTCCATTTCCTCAAGATTTTCTAGTTGTGTTGAATACAGATTTTTGTAGTAGGATCTGATGATTTTTTGAATTTCCTCAGTTTCTGTTGTTATCTCTCCCTTTTCGTTTCTGATTTTATTAATTTGGATACTATCTCTGTGCCCTCTGGTTAGTCTGGCTAAGGGCTTATCTATCTTGTTGATTTTCTCAAAGAACCAACTTCTCGTTTTGTTGATTCTTTGTATGGTTTTATTTGTTTCTACTTGATTGATTTCAGCCCTGAGTTTGATGATTTCCTGCCTTCTACTCCTCTTTGGTGTATTTGCTTCTTTTTGTTCCAGGGCTTTCAGGTGTGCCATTAAGCTGTTAGTGTATGCTGTCTCCCATTTCTTTTTGGCGGCACTCGGGGCTATGAATTTTCCTCTTAGCACTGCTTTCATTGTGTCCCATAAATTAGGGTATGTTGTGCCTTCATTTTCATTAACTTTCAAAAAGTCTTTGATTTCTTTCTTTATTTCCACCTTGACCAAGTTATCATTGAGTAGAGCATTGTTCAGCCTCCATGTGTACGTGGGTTTTCTTTTGTTTTTGTTGCCATTGAAGACCACCCTTATTCCATAGTGATCTGATAGGAGGCATGGGATTATTTCTATCTTCTTATATCTGTTGAGGTCTGATTTGTGACCAATTATATGGTCAATTTTGGAGAAGGTACCATGAGGAACTGAGAAGAAGGTGTATTCTTTAGCTCTAGGATGAAATGTTCTATATATATCAGTTAGTTCCATTTGGTCCAAGGCTTCAATTAGATTCACTGTGTCCCTGTTTAGTTTCTGCTTTCCTGAACGATCCATTTCAGAGAGCGGGGTGTTGAAGTCACCCACTATTATTGTGTGCGGTGCGATGTGTGCTTTGAGTTTTAGTAAAGTTTCTTTTACGAATGAGGGTGCCCTTGCATTTGGAGCATAGATATTCAGAATTGAGAGTTCTTGATGGTGGATTTTTCCCTTGATCAGTATGTAGTGTCCTTCTGTGTCTTTTTTGATGACTTTAGGTTGAAAATCAATTTTATCTGATATTAGGATGGCTACTCCGGCTCGTTTCTTGGGGCCATTTGCTTGTAAAATTGTTTTCCAGCCTTTTACTCTGAGGTAGTGTTTGTCTTTGACACTGAGGTGCGTTTCCTGCATGCAGCAAAATGCTGGGTCCTGTTTACGTATCCAGTCTGCTAGTCTATGTCTTTTAATTGGGGAATTGAGACCATTGATATTAAGAGAGATTAAGTCATAGTGATTATTGCCATCTGCCATTCTTGACGCTATCTTTATGTTTGAGTGGTTATCTACTTTTGGGTTTGATTCAAGAAGGTTATTATCTCATTTTTTCCAGGGTGTTGTTTCTCTCCCTGTATTGGAGGTTTCCATCTATTATCCGTTGCAGGGCTGGATTTGTGGAAAGATATTGTGAAAATTTGGTTTTATCATGGAATATCTTGGTCTCTCCATCTATGGTGATTGAGAGTTTTGCTGGGTATAGTAGTATAGTGCTGTCTTAGTGTCTGCATGAGATCTGCCCAGGATCTTCTGGCTTTCATAGTCTCTGGTGAGAAGTCTGATGTGATTCGGATAGGTCTTCCTTTGTATGTTACTTGGCCCTTTTCTCTTACTGCTTTTAGTATTCTTTCTTTGTTTAGAACATTCGGTGTATTGATTATTATGTGACAGGAGATATTTCTGTTCTCGTCCAGTCTGTTTGGAGTTCTGTAGGCTTCTTGTATGTTCATCGGCATCTCTCTCTTTAAGTTAGGGAAGTTTTCCTCCATAATTTTGTTGAAGATGTTTACTGGCCCTTTAAGTTGCAAATCTTCACTCTCATCTATACCTATAATCCTTAGGTTTGGTCTTCTCACTGTGTCCTGGATTTCCTGGATGTTTTGGGTTACACGTTTTTTGCATTTTGCATTTTCTTTGACTGTTGAGTCGATGCTTTCTATGGAATCTTCAGCACCTGAGATTCTTTCTTCCATCTCTTGTATTCTATTGTTGATGTTTGCATCTATGACTCCTGATTTCTTCCCAAGGTTTTCTATCTCCAAAGTTGTCTCCCTTTGTGATTTCTTAGTTGTTTCTACTTCCTTTTTTAGTTCCTGGATGAATTTGCTGAGATCCTTCACTTGTTTGTTTGTATTTTCCTGTATTTCTTTAAGGTATTTTTGCATTGCCTCTTTCAGGATTTCTTCCTGATGACCCACGTTCCCCTACATTTCTCTGAGTGATTTTTGTGTTTCCTCCTCATGGGAATCCATCTGTTGATCCATTGTCTCCTGCATTTCTTTAAGCAGTTCTCGTGTTTCCTTTGTAAGGGCATCTAACCGTTGATTCATTTCTTTAAGCAATTTTTGTGTTGCCTCCTTATGGGCATCCGTCTGTTGACCCATATTCTTCTGCATTTCTTTATGCCAATTTTGTGATTCCTTTGTGAGTGCATCTACCCGTTGATTCATCTCGTTAAGCGATTTTTGTGTTGTCTCCTTGTGCGCCTCCATCTTTTGATCCATGTTCTCCCGCATTTCTCTAAGCGATTTTTGTGTTTCCTTTGTAAGGGCTTCTAACCGTTGATTCATGGTCTCCTGTAACTCTTTATGAGATTTATTTGTGTCCTTCTTGTGATCCTCTAATAGCATCATGAGAAGTGATTTTAAATCCAGATCTTGTCTTTCGGGTGTGGTGGGGTATCCAGGATTTGCTGCTGTTGGAGAGTTGGGTTCGGATGGTCCCACATTACTTTAATTTCTGTTAGTAACATTCCTATGTTTGCCTTTTGCCATCTGGATACCTCTGATGTTAGTTGGTCCTGCTGCCACTGGCTGTTGGTTGGACCTCCTGTGAGCCTGCAAAGCTATTTCTGCCCCCCCCCGGATTACCAGGATTCCCCTGGCACCGATTTCTGGGGCCTGCCTGCTCCTGAGTGACTTTGGAGCCCTAATGTGCCTTGCCCCAAGTGATCTTATATTGGGGAGGCCTTGCACATCCAAAGGCTCGGCCTAGTGGATTCCTGGAGCACAGGTCGCCAAAGGGAGACTGGTAGACTCCTGCCCTGTGCAGGGGTGTATGATCTCTCCTGGCGGGGGAGGGGGCATCCCTCTGCCAGGCAGAAGTCCCACAGCAGAGCTAGCGCGCTGGTTACTGCAGATCAGCCCAGCACTTGGGAGCCGCACACACACAAGCCACCCGAGACCCAAGCGATATTAAGCCTGTCTGTCTCAGAACCTGGCTGTCCCAACTTCCCAGTCACTGGAGCAAAGATGGCGGAGTGCAATCTGCACACTCTCCGTGGCGCCACTCACCCTGCAGACGCAATGGCCTGCCGATCTGGCACCCAGACGACCACAGCGCTGACCCGTTCTCGGGCGCAGACGGAAGCCCCAGCAGGCCGTGTCCCAAGTGATGTTATATTGGGGAGAGAGAGCCTGGGTACCTGTCTCTTCAGTGCAGTCTGCAGGAACAGAGGTCGCGGAAGGAAAGCTGGTAGGCTCCTGCCCAGTGCGGGGTCCCTCTGCCAGGCAGAAGTCCCACAGCAGAGCTGGCGCGCTGGTTACTGCAGATCAGCCCAGCTCTTGGGAGCCGCACATACACAAGCCACCCGAGACCCAGGCGATATTAAGCCTGTCTGTCTCAGAACCTGGCTGTCCCAACTTCCCAGTCACTGCACTTGCTTACTTTCATTGATGAAGAAACTGAGGTCATGATGGGAATGATAACCTCCATCTTGAAAGCCAAGTAAGAGAGGAAGGTACATGTTTGCACATGTCTCTACACACCCAATGTAGTCTATATCAGTAATTCTTGACCTATGGGTCCCAACCCCTTTGAGGGTTTCATATCAGATATCTTGAATATTAGATATTTACACTACAATTCATAACAGTAGCAAAATTACAGGTACAAAGATGCAACAAAATAATTTTATGGGAGGGATCACTACAATGCAAGGAACTGTATTAAAGGATCACAGCCTTAGGAAGATTGACAATCACTGGTCTAGAGCTTCCCAGTGGCAAAAATGAGACAATGAGCACTGGATCCACAACACACATGGAGAAAATGTCCAGCCAGGCAATCAGGTACTGAGCTAAGAACTAACTAGTCACAGATGAACAGCTCTCTCCAGGTACTGTACTCTTGAGCACTAGGCAAAAGTTCAGTGCTCCTCAAGGAGGTCTGAAGACACCCTAAGTAGTATAGCATAAATATAAGGTCCGCCAAGGCCACCTCACCCCAAATCTCAACCAATTTGACTTTTAATGATCCATTCCCAACCATCTATATTCCCTGGAAAGAAAATACACCCATCCGTATCCCAGAAATAACTACACATGAGCAGAGAAAGAGCAATCTGGCAGATAATTCTAGCACACTCCCCCCTGGCCCTGCAAATGATTCCATCAAACAAAGAGATTTCCTTTTACAGAATGATTAACAATTATACACTGAAATTGGTGGCGACTGGGTTAAAAGAATGTTGTTTCTAAATGTATGCTTTCTACAGACACATTGTAATATCCATGAGGACAAAGACAAGCCTTACAGAACAGATAAGTGGGGAGTATTGAAATTAAAAAATAGATTCTCTTTGACTGAGTACAGGGCTTTGCCAAAAGATAGAGCAAGGGATGGGGTTAGGATGTTATACATTTTGGCATGAGTTGCATGTATCTGAAACTCATGCCAGAACCAAGACCCCACGACATAGCGACAGCATCCTCGGGTCTGCACGCTATGGGATCTTCTGATGGAGCTTTATGCAGAGCAGGCCAAAGGCTGTTCAGAAGGCTGCTCAGCACCTGGGAATCATTCCCTTGATGCCCACCTGATGCCTAGCCTTCCTCTTCCCATGCCACCTGTCACTGTGGCTCTCTGTCTCACTCTGTCAACCTCTCTGATTAGCTTGCTCCTCTTCTCCTCTCTCAAGCAAGCCCCTCATTCTAATATGGCCCCTTTCTCATGGAAGCTGTTGGACAGCTCAGACCTGTTCTGGTTTTGAGACTTAGATCAAGTGCCTTCCTCTTAGGAGTGATTAAAATGAGACCCACAGAGAAGAGACAAGCAGTTTGAGGGAAAAAAAATGTTGAACACAGGCCCCTAACTTTCAGTCCATGGGGAGCTCTTTCTGAAGCTCTTGGCACTTTTTAAAACATGAGTTGTTGTCTAGGGCTAAAGAAATGGCTTGGTGTTTAAGAACACTATTGCTCTTGCAGAGGATATTAGTTCAGTCCCCTGTATCACACCAAATGACTCTCAACATGAAGCAGGAAGACTACCAATTAATGTCCTGACTATACAATTTAATGAGATCCTATCTCAAAATAAAAAATTTTAAATAATAAAGCTATAGGACTGAGGTAGACCAGTTGTTTGCCATGTCTGTGGTCCATGATTTAATCCCCAGTGCCATCAAAAAATAAAGTCCTAAGTCCAATTGGCCTTTGATTTCTCTTCTGCTAGATTAAATGTCTGAATGAAAAGTTTCTCAAACTAATTAACATATTTCTATCATACATCTGAAAGTCAAAAGTCTTAGGCTTCATATAATAAACAGCAGGCTTTAGATCTACATTTTAAATTAAAGATAGACATTCTCAGAGTTCAGGTGTGATAAGGAAAATAAAGACTGTTCAAGAACAATGGCAAAATTACTATGATTCAGTCTGCCACTATAAACAATAAAAACTTATTACAAAATACAAACCAGAGAATTAAAAAGTACCAGGAAGCCCCAAAGTGTTTGTGTGGAAATAGAGTCTTACAGGACCTTGAGGCTCTTTGTTGATCCCACATTCCTGGCTTTGGCAAATATATACATTGAAAAAAAGTCCTTTCCTCTCTCCTCATACTCAAGGTACCAGAGGGAAGTACCTCTTGGAACTGAACACACAAGATAATGTGTAGAAAAAGATTCCTGACACTCAGAAGCTGTGGTCTCAGGAAATCCTTAGTCAGAAGATGATCTCCAGGCTTATGGGGTCTTATGGTTAGGAGGATCTGGTTTAAGAGGATAGATTGAGCTGGGACCTGATAGAATTGAAAGATGGCACAAAATCTTTCCAGAAAGTTACAGAAGAGCAGGGCCTCAGGGTAAATACTCAAAAGCCACACTGGCTATGCGGCAATCCCAGGCACCAGTAACGGGATGATCAGACACCTTGAGTGCTAGGGTTAAGAGGTAAAGGACATGCTTGACAATGTAAAGGAGACAGAAAACTGCTAGTGACAGTGGGTTCAAAGGGGACTGAAAGAGCATCTAGAAATAAAGAATGCGGGGATTGGAAATGTGACACAATAGACACACTTAGCAGTCGGGCACACAGAGAAGAGTCAGTGGATGAGACCAGCAGTAAGTAAGGAAAAGGACAAGAAAGAAGCAGAATACAACTAAGTAAAGAATGGTCGTCAGCCCACAGGAGTCACCTCAGAGCATGGGTACTGTGGGAAGGCCTCGCACATCTGCTCAGAGTCCCTGAAGCAAACAGAAATTGTCAAATAGGAAAGATGGGAAGGCATCATGAATATGAAATTTCAAGATCAAAATCAGCAGGCCATTACAAGTTCCCATAGTTGGAAAATGTCAAGATGGCTCCCATCCCCCCTAATAAAGCAAAATAAATAGGAGCCTAGAAAAGCTTCATCACACTGTTGGGAAACTGAACATAATCACAGGAACTCTAAAGGCACAAAACTGAAAGATTCTCTCCCTTTGGGAAGGCCTTCAGTGCATGAGTGAATTCCTGGGAAAATAATAGAGACTATAGTGCA
Organism: Tokudaia tokunoshimensis; assembly: GCA_036184795.1. Lineage (NCBI taxonomy): Eukaryota > Metazoa > Chordata > Mammalia > Rodentia > Muridae > Tokudaia > Tokudaia tokunoshimensis. The sequence continues at coordinate 111,836,242 of BTHU01000001.1, read as the reverse complement.
TTTATGGTTTGAAGTGTCCCCTTAGGTGAGGTGCTGAAGACTTAGTCACCACTTGATAATGCTATGGAAACTGGGAGGTCAGGTCTGGCTGTAGGAAGAAGGCCTCAAGGGCCAGTCCTTGGCTACTTCCTGTTGCTGTTTCCCCTCCCTGATAGGAACTAAGGCATTGCACATTGTCTTTCCAAGCACCATGGAACCAAAATTAATCCCAGCACTGAGAAGAAGACAGACAAGCGGATCCCTAGAGCTCAATGATCAGTCAGTCTGGTCTATACAGTGCTTGCCAGGGAAATAAGAGACCCTGTCTCAAAAACACAAGGTGGACAATGCCTAAAGAAGAACAGGTGAGGTTGACCTCTGGCCTCGTCTGCATTTGCACACACATGAATGCTCATGTGCATCTGTGTGTGCATCTGTGCATACATGAGCAAACACACAAGAATATCCAGAAAGGAGAGCCTGGAGGGTTTTCTGTGCAAGGCACAGAGCCTGGCCCAGCAAGAACCACACAAGTGGGGAAAATGTAAGAATTAAATTATTTGTGGCACATGGGGGAACCCACTGTTTCTCTTCTCTCTTATTTGTCACAGTGAATGTGTTTAACTCCATACAGCTCACAGGTGCATGGAACAGAGACATGAGAAAATAATGGAAATGTCTCATTTCAAACATTTACACAGCATTGAAAATATTTGAGACTTAATTAATCACAGTGGTGTCTAGTTACACAAAAACATATGGACAAATGTGCAAAACATTGGTCCTGAAACAGCTAGCAAGATATATAGTTACCAACCAAACTCATTCCTGTGCTCCTCCGGGGTGTAACATCCAAGTGTTCACATCCATTATGTTCAATGTGGAAGATGTCATGATCCAGAACTCAACTTGGTCATGATCCCATTTTGGCATCTTAAAACATAAATGCTATTATCTAATGTTTTGGCATTATTAGAATTTTCTACAATGAGATTTATGGTCTGGCATAGTATTTTTCATACCAATATCCAAGGCTGCTGGGCGCACAGAAATAAGTTGTATTTCATAAGTTACTTGAGCCTTTTCATTTTATACCTTTTTCTGTTGTCATTGGGCTGGAAATCTTTAAAAGTATGTATTTTTACAATATTAAAACCTCTCCTTTCCTGTGATGATTGCCCATCAAAAGCCATTTCTAAGGAATAAAGTTTCGGGGTCTGGGGGGCTGCTCCTTTTGCTGAAGCCTGCAAAATCCCCCTGGGCTTCTCAAATGCACTTCTGGGATTTCCCTACCACTCTTTTTCTTACAGAAACATAATTGGATTCTGATGCCACAGCTTAAAGAAATAATATACCTCAAGTCTACAAGCCTATTGTGCAACCAAAATCTTTATTTCTTTTTATTCTTTTAAGAAAAAAATACAGAAAACATTTACTTGAAGACATAGGAAGATATACACACACACAAAAGCTTATATTGGGTATGTTGTTATTTCATGTTTTAAAATGACCTCAGTTGATGTATGCGTCTCGGAATCTCTTCAGGGACCTATGTTCCCCACTATCTGGCTTGCACATTCCAGTGCAGTTCCTTGCCTGACCCAGGACTGTGGGTGAGGCCTGAGACTTGCTCCTGAACAATCAAGGGTTAGAGAAGCAAAGCCTTTTCCTTTCGAAAATGAAGGCCTTGTGTAGAATGCACATCTCCCTCACTAGGAGATGCTCCCCTGCTGGTTTTGAGTAAGCAAGCTAGATAGTGAGTTACCTCATAAAGAAAAGCATGAGTCAGGAACCTAGCCTCTAGCCCATAACCAGTAGGAAACTAGGCACCCAGTCCTGCAGCTACAGGGACACAAACATTACCCACAAATACATGCTTTGGGGAGACAGAATCTTCCCTAGCCAGGCCTTCAGGTGAAAGCATGGCCATGGCACTAACAATACTTTGATTAAGCTTTGCAATAGATACAATTAAGCCATGCCCAGCCCCTGAGTGACAGAAACTAATATGGCAGAAACTGTGCCAAACTATGCAACTAGTGATAGTATTGTTTCACCAACTATTTGATGATGTACATGCTATTGGCCAAATGTGCCTAATCTCCGATGACAAAGAGCTACTGCACTGCTCCTATCCATGAGTTCCACTCCAGTCCTTTGCTCCCTCTAACTGTGGGCAGACTAAGCCTTACTCTTCATGAAACCCTCCAGACTCAGACTGAGTCTGACACTGGTAAGGCTATGCACTGTGTGATGCCCTGCCTCGTGAGATTGGCTCCCAACAATAGCTCCCTTCTCTGTAGCTGTTTGTCTATTTAACCACACTGCTACTATACAGGGGACTCATGCATTTGGGGACACCTCTTTATACACACTGCCATCTTAGATCCTGTATGGACTCCACAGGATTTGGGAGATGGCCATCACTGTTCTCATTTTTGACAGGAGGAGATTGGGACTTGCAGGGGCCAGGGCTAGTAAGTATCTGGACCAAGAATTCTCAGGCTTCCTCCCTCAGGGACTGAGTTGAGCATCAGTCAGGGACTGAGATAAGCGTCTGCTCTTAAGAAACATCCTCATAAGCACTCTGCACCCCAATCTATGCCTAGGAGGGAGAGCAGATAGGTTGTATCAGTTGGCCTCTTTACCCTCTAACCTCCTATGTAGGTCAGCCAACTAGGGGTACCTGCAGGAGAACCAAGTGACCAGAAAGGTTAGAGTGTGCGTCTCAGGCCTCCTCTAGAGGTCTCAGGATGATTTCCTCCGTGTACCTATACCACAACTTCACCCAAGCAGCCATATCCAGGATCAGGAGTCACTATCATGAGTTAATTTAAGCTTATGTAAGGTGTACCCAGGACTTTCAGGTCTCCCAACATCCTTCCAGATGTGGCAAGCTCAACATCCCCCAAATCTCCTGTATCCTGCCAAGCTCTATATACACAAATAACTGCTGGGTCAAACTTGGGGCCCAGCATCCATTCTGACATCTCTTGTGGCCTACAATGCTGGTCTGGAAACAGGAAGAATCACTTCTTGGGAAGTCCCAGTTGCCATTGAGAGCACCTACCCTGGTGCCCTTTCCCAGTCACCATCCATGGTGCTGAAGATTGGTGCCACCTGCCTCCAATACATCTGCATCTTCTCCTAAGAGCACCACAAACTGTTAAAGTGGCCACATGCCCTGGTTGTACACGTGGGACCATCTGCCTCCCTTTTACCAACTTACTAGCTTCCCTTGGATGACTAAAGCTGTATCAGGCATGATGATCTGCCTGAGCCCCCTCCTGTAACTCCCACCCATCCCAGGAAGCAAGTGTAATCTCCAAGAAGAGCTGGCTGCATAATGATGGCGAAGCAGTGTTGAGAATATCGTTAAAGTAAATGGCCTGGTCCATTAGCAGTTTAAACACATCTTACACTCACGTGATGACAGTCGGTGGAATTCTGGTGATGTAGGACAAGTGAGAGCATCCATAAAGCCAGCTAGTACTGCCTCACTTAGCCCCTCCACTGTAACCCGCATGCTGGGCTGTACCACACAGGTGGCTATATGGATGAACTCCAACAGCATGCCACAGCAGCCAAGCCCCAAACTTGGGCAAGTTCCCCACAGATACAGCAGAGATTTTTAAATAAACCCAAGTAGAGTCAACAAATACAGTGACTCCCGCTGCTCTGCGGAGACACCTGTTCTCTACAGCACAGCTTAGTGCGCCAAGTGCGGATTCTCAGCCAGCATAGGAAGGGATTTAAACTTGACACAATGGATTTACATTTGCTTGGCTCCATCAAGAGGCCAAACAGACTCTGACTGGAGGCCTCATCATTGCCCTTGTGGTCTCTGGTCCCCATGGGTTGTGGAGACACAGCCTTACCCACTGAAATTGGCAGGAAAAATGGCAGGCACGAAGGGGCAACACCACTGAGTTGCTCAGAGAGCAATGAATCAGTCCAGATGGTGGAGAATGGCTTTGAGTCTTGATAAATGTACCTGTTCTTAGGAAAGCAATACTCTCTCTCTGTGGTCCCTGACAGTCACAGGCAAGCCTGGAGGGTGCTGATTTCGTTCCTCCTAACCTGGGTACCATCCTTCCATGATTTCACAACCTACCCCTCAAGAAGGGGTGCTGCAGACCCACCCCTAAAAGGGATGATCCAGACCCACCCCTCAAGAAGGGGTGTTTCCATTTATTTTGAGAAATAGTAAAAGTTCCAGCCTAACCTGAACTTACATCAAGTACCCCCAGTTTAAGTATTCCTCACTTCCATGGACTAGAAGTACCGCCTTTTCAAGACTGGACTTGGTTGTTTTCAGCTTACTTTGTACTTAGATGTGTGTGCTGGTTAGTATGAGCAGACAACTGACACAACGTAGCATTACCTGAGAAGGGAGTCTTAATTGAAAGCTTACCTAGATCAGATTAGCCTGTGAGCAGGTCTACAGGAAATTCTGATTGTTAGCCCTGCCCTAGAGTGTGAGCAGACTCAGAAGCTCCTAGCCTTGGCATCTAAATCTGCCATCTCTGACTCTTGTCTCCTTCAATTTAACCTTGACCCCATTTGAGCCTTGGTGATGCCTGGGTGAACACCTCACCTGGTGACCACACCTAGACACCTTGGCATCTTTCCAGGATTGCTACATTTGAAAATTACCCAATGATGTCAATGACCCAATGATGTTGTCATAAGCCATTTGAAGGTTGGCTTTTTGTCGTTCCAGACCTACTCACTGCTACCAACAGCTTCTTTCCCTAAAGGTTGAGGTGAAGAAGGCCAAATGAGTTGGTCAAATGTATCCTTAGTGTAATAGTTAATCTTCATTGTCAGTTTGATTGGATTTAGAATCATCATGAATATACATATCTGGGTTTGTCTGTATGGCATTTCCAAAAGGGTTCACCTGAGAAAGGAAGACCCACCTGAATGTGGGTGATACCTGTCTTTTGGTTGTGTCTCTGCTGTTGTGACAAACTTCCTGACAAAAAGCAACATATTTAAGGAAAGTATTTACTTGTCTTACAATTCCAAGTTTTAGTCCATCATTTTCCTGGAAGCCACTAGTCACTTCATACCCATAGCCAAGAGCAGAGAGCAAATGCACCCTTGCTTGCCTTCTGCCTTCTCTCTTATACTTCTCTGGATCCCTTGCCTAGAAAATGCTGCCACTCACCATGGTATGAGTCTTCCTATACCAATATTGAGACAGTTTCCCGAAGATGTGCCCAGAGGCCAACCTAATCTAAATAACTTCTAATCAAGATTCTCTTCCCAAATGATTCTTGGTTGTGTCAAGTTGACAATTAAAACTAACCAGGATGCCCCTTCATGGATGAGGGGTCCCTAACGAAATAAAAAGGAAAAGGAAGAAAGCAAGTGAAGTACCAGCATTCATCTCTCTCTGCTTCCTGGCTGTGGATGGAATATGACCAGCTCATGTTCCTTCGGTCATGATTCCCCTACCATGATGGACAGGCCTTTGAACCATAAATCAAAATGAACTCTTCCTTCTCTCCTTAGCTTGCTTTTGTCACAGCAGTGAAGAAAGTATGGTTGGTGGAAGCAATTCTTCAGAGTAAACACGAGTGTCCCTGTGATGTGTCCTTAGAAGCCACAGCCTTCAGTGAGGTGCTGTCAGCTCTGAATCAAGTTGTGAAACTCTTCTCAGGGACCATAAGCACCATCTCTGACTCTGCACTTGAAAATTCAGTGTGATTTAGGAGTTAGTTTCCCTGCCATGTTTCTCCTGCCTGAGAGGAAGTTATGTTGTCTTGTCCATTTCCCCCATACCCAGACCCTGCAGGCAATCAGATGGTATGTTGGAATAAGAGGATCAACTTACAAGGTGTGATGGTTTAGAAGTGAATTTTCCCTCACCTGCTCATGAGTTTCAACATTTGGTCCCCAAGTGATGGCACTACTTTGATTGGTCATAAAACCTTTTAGAGGCATTGAGGGTGGAGGTTACTATAGGAAGAAGATCACTGGGAGAGGGCCTTGATTTTATAACCCAACCCTACTTTCTCTTAGCCACTCTCTTTTTTTTTTAACATTAGCTTTTTTTTAATCTCTCTCTCTCTCTCTCTCTCTCTCTCTCTCTCTCTCTCTCTTGGTTTTTCGAGACAGGGTTTCTCTGTATAGCCCTGGCTGTCCTGGAACTCACTCTGTAGACCAGGGTGGCCTCGAACTAAGAGATCCGCCTGCCTCTGCCTCCCAAGTGCTGGGATTAAAGGCGTGCGCCACCACCGCCCGGCTCTTAGCCACTTTCTGGTGCAAAGAGATTAAAGCAAGCAGCCTCTGGATCCTGCCAAATTCCTGAAATAATCTCACTGTTAAGCCTTCCACTTTATGATGGACTCTACCACAAGCCATGAGCCAGACAGCCCTTCTTCCTCCCTTGAGTTGCTGCCTATTGGATACTTTGTACCAGCAATGAGAAAAGTAATTAATCCATGAGAAAATACAGCACTGTCCAAGCCACCTTTCTTGGGCCCAGCACTACCTTAGGCACAGCCTACCTGCCCTAGCTTCCCCACAGTTCCCCCCTCCCTGCCCTCGAGCCTGCTGCCACAATTTCCTGCTTGTCAAGGGCTTTCCTCCACCCCAGGGGAAAATCAATTCTTCTTCACAAACATGAGATTGTACTTCCTCCTGTTGAGGTCTCCTCAGCTACATGACTTGCGCTATCCAACATGGAGGTAGACGTGATGCAGGACCCTTCCAGCAGCGGCTTTGAAGCAGATGTCCATTCCCATCTTTCCTCACCTAATGAGGGACTCTGTCAGTCCAGGATCCTGTATTTTACTGACTATCCCCATCAAACTGTCCTTTGGTAGAGGACATTTCCATCTGGAGTCACCAAGATTTGAGTAGGCTTGTCACAGCAACAGAGCATGGTCCATCCTGCAAATCTCAACACCATCCACTCAGCATCAGGGTAGCCATGACCTTTTCTCTTACGGTATCCTACATACATTTGAGAAATACATGCTAAGCGTGTATCTACTGGCCTATCTTCCTTGCCATTATTCCTCCTTTTGACTTAGGGACCTCATCAGAGCTTAAGATATAATAGATGTTTGCTGAATGCAACTGAATTCCTAGTGATCAAATGGGCTCCAGGGCGCAAGGGGGCTTACCTGTTAGAATGCCTCTTTTGCCTTAGGGACATTCTAATTCTGAAATGAAATGTTAGGGTGCTTGAGATTTAAGTTCTAGGTCCTCTGGGCCTCTGTCTGTGTGGCGAGCACAGAGGAAAATGGGGACATGGAAGAATAAATCTTACCACAGGGAAGGGCTGGAGAGGATGAGAAGGCAGGCTCTCTGGCATTTGGGAAGAATCCTGAACAACTGCACATTCCCTAAGCCAGGAGCAGCTGCACCCAGGCTCTGTGCTTCTGTTTAAGAGCCAAGCTGGCGCCCTGGGCAGTATGCTGTGGAATGACATTATTCTCTGTGACAGAGACACTGAGGAATACTGAATGTTGTCCACATGGATGGCTGTGTGAGTGGAAAATACCAAGAGCAGATGTGAGCCTCATGGAAAGACACCAGTAAGACAACAGACTCTGACCTCAGAATGCCTGTTGGCGAAGGCCAAGGCTGGGGAGAGGGCTCATTTGTGAAAGTGATTATTGCACAAGCATAGGGTCTTGGATTTGAAGCCTAGCACCCATGTAAAAAGCAATATGAGGTAGCATGGCCAGTCATCCCAGCACATCACGGTAGGGGAATAGACAGAGCACTGAAACTCACTGGCCAGCAAAACTAGTTTAATTTGTGAGTCTCAGGTCCTAGTGAAAAAATCCTGTCTCATAAAACTAGGTGGATACCTCCTGAAGAACCATACATAAAGTTAGACTCTGCTCTCCTAAAAACATACCCAAGTAAAGAAATAAATTTAACAAAGTCAAAGCTTAAGTCACCTTTGAGAGTAAAAAGCCCCACCTTCTCCTGGGTCTGCAGGAGTATACCTAAAGTTATTTGGAAACTACCTCCACATACTCACACAGACTTCCTCTATGGGAGCACAGACCCAGCGTCACACATACCTATTCAGCTCTAAGCAAAGCCAAGAGGCACGGGAGGGGCAAGTCAAGTCTTGGGGGCTCCTGGGATCCTTTAAATGTATTTTAAATGTACCAGGTCACAAAAGCTAATCAGAGGCCCACCCTTAGTAGAGGACCAAGTCCCAGGCTGGGTTCTGGTCTATAGGCATCACTGTCAAGGATAGGGAGGGTCATGACTTGTTTCTTGTTAGAAGGATGGGCCAGGGTCAAGTGTGTGCTATCTGAGCAACAGCCTTTGGGTTAGAGGGCACCCACTGAGAGCTTAGTGAGAGGCATGAGGATCTAAAGAGACAGCTAGGGCACATGGGGTCTTTCTGAGTGGCAAGAAGGGGGAAAGCAAGAACAGAGAGAGACAGCTGTGTGCAACAGTAAAATGAGCTGAACAATAAACCTAGAGCAGAACAGGGATGTTCAGGGTAAGTATACAGCCCCAGAGTAACCTTGGGAGAGAAGCAGAAAGACTTGGGTGAGCCAACAGTTCTAGCGTAACCCCAGGAGGGCATCAGGGATATTCACTCGGGTGAGCCAACAGCTCTAGAACTCAAGCCCCAGGATGCAGCTTGCAGGGCCATCCTGAAGTGGCCAAGGCTCTGCAACAATGAATGAAGGGACAGAGGCATGCCTGGCCTAGAGCTATACAGAATCCTGAAGGGGTGATCCCTATCCTATGCCAACGCCAGATCCAGAAGCTAATGTTGGCACATCCTGTATCACCTGTATTGCTCACTTAACCAACTCAGCACTTTGAGAGTTCAGCCTTCAGCGGAGCCAACACTGTGACTCATGAAAGCCAGGGTTGAGTTTTTCTTGGAGTAGAGAGTTAATACCCTGACGAATTCCTAGGAATGTGATGTGCCTCTCTGCCTCCACTGACCGGGTCAGATCACTGCCAGAATAATACTCAACCTCTTTACAATACGTATACCCAAAAAATTGGCCTGGGAACTTGTCAGCAACAGATTTGGATGCTCTTGGCCCAAGATGAGTCTTGGCTCAAGACTCAGCATTTCTAACCTAGGTAAAATTGATGTTGCTTGTCCTTAAATGTCAGTTTTACATTACACTCCAAATCATGAACCTCTTGCATCTCAGAAAACCTACACTAAGGGCTTCTTTGAATCCCTGTACTATACCAAACTGAACCAATGTGACCTCATAGTTCACAATGCCCAATATGACCACACAGTGTCTCTCCATGTCCCAAACACTCCTTATATATAAAAAGCACCAACTGTGGATCACAAGACCCCTCAGGCACAGAATGGCCCTCTCTCTAAAAAAAGACTATACCTAGCATCCTTCTTGATGTGGTTTAGAATCACCAAGAAAAGAAACCTCTGGATTTGTTAGTGAGACATTTTTTTTTATTTAAACTGAGTTAATTGAGATGAGGAGACACCCTTCAAATATAGAAAGTTCCATTCTATAAGCTGGGGTCCTAAACTGACTAAGAAAGGAAAAGAGAGCTGAGTACCAGTCTTCATCTCTCTCTGCTTCCTGACTGAGGATGCAATACAAACTGCCTAATGCCCCCGACACCATGCATGACCACTATGATGGGCTGTAACCCCTGGAACTGTGAGCCAAAATAGACACTCCTCTCCTTAGGCTGTCTGGGCAAATGAGAAAACATCATGTCAATAAGGAAATCAATACAACCCACTACGAGTATAGGCCTAAAAACGATACAGAGGACTGAGTGGAGGACTGCACAGTCTTGCATACTATCTGGAATAGCAGGATCTTTTCCAATCCTATTTCTTTCCTTCATGTAGATTTTAAATAAGTTGTTTAACTAGCACTTATAAACACCAAGGTTTGTAATGCGTGTTCATTGTGCAAACTTTTTGAAAAGAACTATCAAAGACAACCGAAAAATCATCTATAATTTCATAATCCTCCTTTCCACCCATATACATCTTGAGATCGTAACGTGTATGACTTTATATCTTTTATTTTCACTTATTATTTGATCAATGTGGTTGCCCCATTGGAAACTCAGTAAATGTCATTCTCAGCGACTGGATAGGGCTCTGTTGTGGTCATTTGCCTTTTACTGGACATTTAGGTGTTGTTCTCTGATACAGGGGTGTTCATACTGAAGTAAACCCTTTTTCCACAGACATTTCTTTACATTTTCACTCAGTTGACCTGGATTTTGCTTCCCCTCATTATTAGACGCTGACCACTTTCCTAGGGTGACTTCACAGAAGTGAGAGAATGAGGTTCAGTGTTTGCAATGCTCTTCAGAAACTTGGACACAATTTCACATTCTTAACTGCAGTCCATGGAAAGTCTGGCTCAGCCCCCAGACCTTCAGAGGCACTGAGTTTTATGAGCTTTCATATTTTTAAAAAACATTTCCAAGGCAGACACATACAATCCTTGTCAATAGTGCTGTCTGCCTGCATCAGGCTAGAGATCTACCCTGTCCTTCCATGTAGTGAAAGCCTGCTTCTTCACTGGTGCTATTGGAAGCAAGGTTTGTGAGTCCACTCCAAAGGAGGAAAGAGGAGAAGCCAGTATCTTAGGACTGATTAGTTAGTGCAAAACAGGGAAGAAAATGGTCACAGGTGGGGATGGCAGGTGTGCCAGCCCAGGATACTTGGCAAAATATGACACACATTTGATGGTGGAAAGGGTAGCTTGAAGGCTCTGACCAGTCACGTGAAACTCCTTTGTCCCTCCACAGCCCTGGATTATCTGTATTTTCATTTTCTCTGTTTACTTTTTGCTCTCTTCTCTGAAACTTGCACTGGTGACACCAACAGCAGATGCTGTGTGAAATTAGATGCCTGAGTGAGGCTCTAAAATTTTCTCAATAAACAAAGCCAGCAATTAGCTGTTTCAAAACACACCATCACTGTCAGATCTGGAAACAGATGCATGACACCTTGAAAGGCAGCCGCCATACACAGAACTTTTGGCAAAGAGCCGGAAGCCGCTCTCTGACTAGGCAGCAATTCAAAAATGTTATTGTTATTATTATTAATTAGTGCATACTAATTGCTTTCTAACTTTCTTTTCTGATTCAAAATTTAAAAATCCTCCTCTCCTCTTCTGAAGCCTCAAGGGAATATCCCTGACAATCCAATTTGATAAGTAATGGTCCAGCAAAGAGAAACACTAAGTACAGAAGCCAGGCTCCACCATGGTCCCCACCAATCCCAAGATCAACCTCCCTGGAGATGAGTTTTGGGAAGACTTTGGCTTCAGGAAAACTGTTACTATGCCTCTAATACATCAAAGACAACTCAGTTTGCATTTTATTACTATAGAAGGATTAGCAGGCAAATGGCTCAGAATCTGCAACCCAACTGAGTTGAAAAGCAGATAAACACCGCAGGTTAGAACAAGAAGACAGATTGAGCCACCCTGGCTAGGAGAGAGCCTGTGTCCACCCAGAGTATGAGCAGAATATCAATGAAGGCCTGAGCCTAAGTCCTCTGCAGCCCCACCCTCGCCCTATATCATTCTGACTTAGCTCCTATCCTAGAAGCCGAAACTCACCAGTGGCAAAATATAGCATTTGTTTGACTCACTTTCTTCACGGTCCTCTCTGGAGCCCCAAAACAACAAACCTGGCTTAATCCTTCTAGAAAATCAGCCTTGAGTGAAAGAAACGTCAAGACACGGACAAAATACACAAACAAAATCAAATGCATATCGACACCAATCACCGAAAGAGGGTAGCCTAAATATGCATGTTAAACAGTCCTTTCAGGAGCCATCCTCCTGGGTAGGTGGAATTTAAGTCTTCCTCTCCACTTCATTCAGTTTAACTTGCCTTGCAGCTAAGGTCACTATTGGGTATCACTGTTGGGCGGAATGGGGTCTGGGGAGGAACACTGAATTGGGCTGAGTTCTGCTTTATTTGAACACAGGGTGTTCAACTGTACCGTCACATCTCAAAGACTGCACTAGCTTTCTGAGGTCTCACTGTCAGCGTCCACTGGGCTACTTAAACACCAGTCTGCCATGTGAGAGGTCAGTTGTGTCAGAAGGTTGTATCATATGGCCAGGCTATGGTTTCCCTCAGACCATATATGTTCCTGTGTAGGGGAAATCAGTCAGGCTCTATCACAAGTGAACTCTAAGACTAGGTATGTGAATGTGGGTGAAAGGGTTGGTCTGTCACTGCCATCACAGAGCCCAGTTACTGAAGAGAAGCAGGAAAAATCACTTAGACCACACCTAGATATGGGAGAGGATACGGTGTCTAGCACTGTTCAGACCCACACCTATCTTCATTAAGGGAGCTGCCCAACACCATGGCAAGGGAGGCTGGTAGAGGGAAGATATTTGCATGCCAGACAAGTCAAGATCACCAAACGGCCACACCAGACAACTCTACAGAAGCATCTAGTCATGACAGTCATGGTTTTGACCCGTCACTGCAGTATGCACCCACCATCTGAGCAAGAACTATACCTTTCTCTGCTTAAAAAAGCCTCAAAAAGAAACTTTCAGAGAATTTTCATCTTTCCTGGGTGATTTCTAACTGATCTGCTGTCTAACTTTATAAATTATTATTTGAACATTCTCTGCATTATTTTATAATTTGTCATTCCTAGAACTATGTTATTCTTCTTTGAATCACTCTTCATCCTTCTATTAGCAGGCATGCTCTGGTAGATACCAGAGACCACAATGGGCACTCAGAACCCAGAACCAAGCAAGATACAACACTCACTCTGACCAAGTTCATGATGGAGGGAAATGACCCTGCCAAGAACTAATGATCTGATAATCAGGCCATATTATCCATCTGTGTGTTCTGGTAGTAAAGGGCTCTCTGTGAGTTGGTAGAAGTTAATGATGCTTAAGAAGACATACTTCCACAGGACTGGATTTATGGTATAGTATGGTAAGGTAAGGTATGGTTAAGTAAGGTATGGTATGGTATGGTATGGCAAAGTAACGTATGGTATGGTATGGTATGGTATGGTATGGTATGGTATAGGGAACCCTGGTAAGAAGTGGTGGCCTTCAGCTCATCCTAGTGTGAGCCTGAGACTGCCTACTTTCAACCCTTTTCTACGTTAGTGTTGCAGAAAGGGATGAAGAACTTGGGTTGGACTAAATCAATTCATGAACCTGCCCTTTGGGTCATTCAGTGAGCCACTGAAAGGTGATACAAGTCACAATACAGGTAAAGTCAAGTAGAAGCAAGCATGGCTCCAGGTCTAGCTTTGCCAGGTCTTCTGGGCTGATTGATTGTACTGTTAGGGGGCCTCTTTATGTAGCTAACTCCTTCCTGGTCATGTAAATAACTGCTTCACTATTATTTCCTCAAAGAAAGTGATATTCCGCCTCTTAATTCCCTATTCTTTGTTCATACCTGTTTGTACAGTGTCTTTACTACAACACCTGAATGTGCACCCTATCTCTTGCTAGCACGCTAACTGATACTGCAGCTTAGCCAGCAATCTCTCAAACATATTCAGTGTAGACTTGATCATATCATCCCAGACATCTCAAGCCAGAAAGCCCTGTTTCCTGTCCTGAGGGATTGTCCTTGGCCTCATTTTCTAATAGCCCCTGCTCTGACCTGCTCCAGAGATCTGACATTTGCTCCTGGCACACAGGTTCACAGATACCAGAGGCCTCATATTATCTCCATATTTATTGTTGTGTTCCACCAAGTTTACATGGAAACACACGCACCTACTTACAACACACCAATGTTAAAATAAATGTGAGACAAAGCCAAGTGTTGTCAAGGACACAGAGCTCTGGGAATTATTAGCACACTGTATGTTTAGGTGGTCACGTTGGTGAGAGCTTATGGGTATACCTTCTAACATTTGTAGGAGACACAATCAACTGATCCTCTGGCTATTAAAATCTTCCCTCCTCTTCTCTTACAATGACCACTAAGTCTTAAGTGTGAGAGATGTATTATAGATGTATCAGTTGGCACTGGGCTCCACAACTCTGTATTTTAATGGTTTTCTATACTGTTTCTCTCTCTCTCTCTCTCTCTCTCTCTCTCTCTCTCTCTCTCTCTCTCTCTCTCTCTTTTACAAAGAGAAGTTTCTTTGTTAAGGGGTGAATACTAAACTTACCTGGATGTATAAGGACAAACATTTAGAATTAGATAGGGATTAGTCTGGTCTCATAAATTGGTGTCTGTAAGTTCTCTTCCAAGATCCATAACTTTACTAGCCATGGGTAGCCAGCTAGGCTTCCAATATCAAGCATAATTTTCCCCTTGTTAGGCAGGTTCTAAGCCCATTATATACAGCTATAAGTTACCACCAAGGTATGCATGCCACTGCTGTACCCTTTCTGGTGCTATGCTAATCATTGTTGTGGTTGATAGATGTCATAGTGTTGACTGCTTCCCTCCTTTTGAAGTTTTGCCTTCTGGTACCGTGAGAGGTAGTCCTCAGGGAGGAAGCTTTCAAGTCAGTTCCAGCATAGGGGCCTCTGGACCCAGTATCTGAAGTGTGTGCTATCTTCAGCCCGAAGGACTTACCTTCTACTTCTGTGGGGAAACAAAGGGCAATAGCAGTAGCCAATCCTATTTCAGGAGTCTTTTGGGAAAGCCTGACCAACAATTCAAAGAAAGGATTCTCATGTCTGGTGTGGCTGTTTTTGTTAGATCATCTTTGGCTTTTGGAGGGAGAATTGTCAATCCAGATGGGAAATTTTCATTTAAGGTATGTATGTATGTCTATATTTGTCTATATTCAGATTTATGTTTATTATTGATTTTTAATGATTCTTTATGACTTTTTCCAACATTCTTGCTGTTTTTTTTTAAATTAGGGAAAGATTTCCACTTGTGTTTTCCACCAATATGTGCTCAGCACTGAGTCCCTCAAGGGACATCAAAAGCCAACTCCACTTCCTGGTTACAGAATTCAGAGCTAAGGCAGGATGTTCCAGACCTAGGGGTCATTGTTCTCATTAGTTATCAGTCAAAGAAGTGCTCATTAAAATAAAGCACATACATACTGTTATAATCTTTTTTTTTAACTATAAATACCATAACCAAAAGTTGCTTGGAGAGGAAAGATTTATTTCATCTTATAGGTTACACTCCATCAAACAGAAACTTAAGACAGGGAGCTTAAAGCAGAAACCATGGAGGAATGCTGGTTACTAGCTTGCTACTTCTGGTTTGACCATCTAGCTTTCCTATATAGCCCAAGCCTAGGGATGGTACCACCCACAGTGGGCCAGGCACATGAATTAGCAATATGTGGTTCCCAAGCTAATCTGATCTAGGCAATTCCTTATTTGAGGGTCCCTTCTCCCAGGGGACTCCAGGTTTGTGTCAAGTTGACAGCTGAAGCTAAGAATAACACACATCAATGCAAAGGTAATTTTTAATCTGGAAAGGTAATGCTGAGGAGTTGCAGAAAATTCTGGCAGCTGGAGATGGCCTTTATGAACTTCTGAGTGCCTTTGCGCCAGTTGTGATCATTTGGCAATGGAAAATGCTTCAGAATAAAAATAATGACCATTACCAAGAGACACATTTCCCATGTTCTCATGTCAATGTTACACTAGAAATTACCGCAAATATATAGCAAAGAGGTAACTTCTTGATATGTCAACTGACTAGGATTCTGCAACTATCCGAAATTGTGTGTGGCTTTATAAAAGTGATAGCAAGGCTCTTAATCATTTTCTCATGTCCAGTAAGAAAGCATAAAAACATAGCCTACAAAATTTCAATGCTTCTATTCACAGATATTATTATAGAACAGGAAGACAGCTGGATGTGAGAACACATCCCTGTAGTCCCCACACTCACAAGACTGAAGGAGAAAAATTGTGAGTTTGAAGCTAGCCTGTGCTACAGAGATGCTGACTCAAAGGAAGAGAGAGGAGAAAGAAAGAGGAAGACAAAATGAAATAGCCAAAATGAACTCCAAGTAAAAAACGGTTTCCAAGTTATTGTTGAATATTATTTTAACAGTGAACAAAGTTGAATGAAAATGAAATTTCTATGCCCATCTCCCCACTCAAAATGTGTGTCCTCAATGGTCACAAACACCAGTAACTCCTCACTCTTCAGTAGTCTCCCCACTTCCTCTCTTTTGCCAGTGGGAACCTCCCTCCCCACCCCCACCCCTGCCACCTACCACAAGGGTACTCCATCCCTTCAGGAAGAATCCCTGCTCCAAATTAGGTGGAGCCTTGTGGTAACTTAGGGTTGCTGACCTCAGAAACAGATGTAAGCCCATTCTCTCCTGCTTAAAGACTTGCCCAGGAAAATGGCCCCTATGCAGGAAAGTCACCTATGGCTGAGAAAGTCTTCAAAATATATGTATGAATGAAGAAAGTCTCTTTCTCAGAGGACCTCAGCTAAAGTTGAGAGGAACAAAGTGTTCCAGCCAGCACAGAGGCTCAGCTGACTACACATTCATCCTTGCTGGCTAGCCAGGATAATTAGCTTTCTGCTACCCAGAAAACCTGCTAATCAATCCCACAGAACTGAGGCAAGAAAGGACAATAAATGACCTAATGTCCAGTGGCTCCTTCCATTCATCAAAGGGAGAAGATCCTTGCAGGTCAAAGGTAGACAGAAAATGAAAAAAAAAATGCATGCACAGGACCCAACAGGAAATGACTCATTGTTGTGTGTGCTGGGTTCTTGTGCATCTCTGCAAAAGAGCCAAGCAGATTAGCCATCTAATTAAGCACAGTTGGGGTGTCATTTGCCTTATCCGAACAGTCCTTAAAGTTTAATCAGATACATGACCACTCACTGGGGTTTCTATGATGGTAGATAGGAGCCCGTGGCCCTGTGCCCGCAGGTCTCCAGGAGCACCATGACCCTACCTTGCAGGCCACACCATTCTAGGGCCATGCATCATTCCTGCCGGGAAGGAGGCCCTCACCTCCCCCATGCTTCCTGGAGGCTCATTTAGGCCTTGGCAGGATGGCGAGGACAGAGCAGCTGTTCCCTCTGACTCTTTCCCATCATTCGACTGGTGTTTAATCCACAACTACACTTCCAAAATTGAAAACAGAACCAGGTTAGATTCCCAACCAGGGCGGAGCAAGTGCAGGGCTGGCTGGGTGAACAGAAGCCAGTGCCAGAATGAAGATGGATCGCCATGAGTGCCTGGCTCCTGGTGGGCCAGACGCAGGGCTGGAGGCTGCTGCTCCGTGGGTGTGAGCCAGGCCACCAGCCATCGCAGACCTCTTGGGCAGGGACACATTGTCCCTACACACCCAGACATACCGTGACCCTCCACCAAATATCAGGGTTCTCTTTCCATTTTGATCAGACCATCTGTGAGGTTTCCCTAATACACCTCAGGACACTGAAATAAGAGACGGGCCCATCAGGAGGCTGCAGTGTGCACTCTGTGATCATTTCAACATGCTCATCACAATATTTCTCATGTTTCTTCCAGTCCTTTGGCTCTCTCTCTCTCTCTCTTTCTCTCTCTCTCTCTCTCTCTCTCTCTCTCTCTCTCTCTCTCTCTCTCTCTCACTCACACACACACACACACATATACAAAGAGAGATTATGATAAATATAGAGAAAATAGAGAGAACATGAAATGTACTATTCTATTTCTTTAAGGTTTATTTTTATTTATGCCTATGTGGGTATCTTGTGTATATATGTTTATATATGCTCACATGTATGTGGGTGCCCTTGGATACCAGATGGGAGCCTCAGAACTCCTGGAGATGGAATTATACACTGCTATATTCTGCCATATGGATATTGAGAATTGAATTTGGGTTCTCTTTCAGAGCATCAAGCACTCTTACCACTGAGCCATCTCTCTGTGTATGGTGGCACTGCCCAGTTGTCATTGCCATGATCACCATCCTCATTTTCTCAAGCTGAAACCACCTCTGAAAACCCCTGCTTATCTCCTCCCTTCTCTTCCACCCCTGGCAGCCACCACCCCAATTTCTGTCCCTGTAAATTGAACCTCTCTAGTTTCCCCATCTGTGTGCAGTCAGGCAGTGTTAGGTCTTCTGTGACTCTATATTTCACTCGGAATGATCCCCCAAGGCTCAACCATCTGCAGTACAACTCTAAGGCTCTGAGAAAATCATGGAAGGGAGTGGGAAATATGGAAGAAGGGGAAGAGAGATTATGGAAGGTACCAGAGGTCTTGTTGATAGATATTGCCCCCTAAACAAGACAGAGAAAATGCACCCCTGGAATCTCAACAATACGGCTGCATAGCACCACTAGGTGACTCGCCAGTGTGGACAGGGGACATTCCACATGGTCCCACACCAGGATGAAGAACCGCAGGTGCTCAATGCCTGCCAAGGTGGATAGATATCTACTCAGTAGGAAGGTGCAGGTACCAATTCGAAGCTCTAGAGTTGGAGAACAGCTACGCTAGCTGTGCATACAGATCATTGAGATGTATAGCCTTTGGGACTGCCTAGTTTCGCTGCTTTTTTTTTTGGCCAATTTTTCAAAACAAATTTTTAATAAATAAATTTTTAAAATAGCTTATGAGAAAAGGAGAACTAACTTCAGGGATGGACTTCCACATAAGGTTATTCAATTCCGAGTGCTCAAGCCCTCGACATGTGTACATTCAAGCAACACTATGTAAACCCGTGTTTTGCATATAAATGTATCATACATACACACATAAATACATACATATATATATAAACATACATGTGTATATATGCATGTAACAATAATAAAGAAGAAGTCATGAGCTTGGGGAGGAGGAAGAGGCTGGGGGGGGTGGGGGAAAGAGGGAGGAGTCATGTAGATATAGTGCTCCTGTATGAAAATCTCAAATAACTAAAAATCTCTTGTTATTTATGATTAAATAAAATTAAATTCAATTAAAAAGAAATTCTTTTCCTTTTTCTTTATTGCATAATATTTCACCGGTCACTCTGCTGGTCTGCAGCTCTCTCAGTGGGCATGCGTATTGCTTCACCTTTTAGCTACAGTGAATGATGGGAGATGACCCTGTAAGACTCCAATCTGATCCCTAACCTCCCTTCTTTGCACAAACCCAGAAGACAAATTCCTGAGTCATATGAAAATTCTATGGTTTGAGGAGAGGGGAGTGTAGAAGAATTACTGTGACATTTTCTACAGCGGCTGCACCAGTAGCAAAGTAGAGAGGCCTTAGTTTGTCCACACCCTTGCCAAAACTTGCTGTCTTTACAAAATCAGTAACTAACCTAGTAGACGTGAAGAGGTGTCTCATTGTAGTCAGACTTCTTTTTAAGGACAAAAAAAGGGATGCTTGTATATTGCAGAGTTTCCAGTGGGTGTGTTCCCTTGGCCTAATATCCCAGTATAGACCACACAGCCCCCTCAGCTGCAGCTCTCACACTACCATGCTCAACCTTCAGACTAGCACCAGAGTGGGCACTTTGTGTAGCAAGGTGTCCAAGAAACAAGGCAATATTTGGAGACAGGTTGTAGCTCTTCTCAGTGAAAGGATTAGTGAGCAAACAAGGAGAAAATGGTCTCAAATAAAGCATTGGAAGAGAAGAAATAGAAACCAGAGACCCTGGAAGGATCCAGTCCTTTGAAACTTTGAAGGTCTCCCTGGGTGAACCCATAGAGAGCCCTCCTCATTAATTAGCAGCCTATACATATGGAACTGGGAGTGGCTCACTAGCCCAGCCA
This sequence comes from Tokudaia tokunoshimensis, assembly GCA_036184795.1. Lineage (NCBI taxonomy): Eukaryota > Metazoa > Chordata > Mammalia > Rodentia > Muridae > Tokudaia > Tokudaia tokunoshimensis. The sequence continues at coordinate 111,816,589 of BTHU01000001.1, read as the reverse complement.
AGACTGCTATCTCAGCAGGCCATCTGAACAGCAGCCAGCTCCACAGAGCAGCACACTGAGAGCAGGTCAGGGATCATCTTTTGCTGAGTAAGAACCCAAGAAGACATCCTATTTAATGAGGTGCCACCACGTGACAGCTGCTGTGCGATTAAATGAGAAGATGCCAGAATACAATAATTAAAAGAGAAAGATAGGAGAGACAAGGGGAAGATACCCGCCTTCCAAATAGCAAGAGCACACTTAGAAGTGCTCAAGGGCCACAATGAGTACCCGTAGCCACCAGTTTCGCCATCTTGATTGTTTTCCTCGGGGTTGTCCTGAAACACCGCCATGTCTATGCATTTTGTACCCTGCTTCCTTCTTTCACTGGCCCTTCCCTTCCATGTATCCTTAGTGTTGGGATTATTCTAGATACATCACACCATGTTCTGTTCTTTTCTTCTAAGCACATGATATGGTGGCCACAGGTACCACAAATGAAGGTTTAATGGTACCTTACCTGACAAACCATTGCATCTTGACCAGCATGGACTCCCTCTTGTCACTAGCCAGGATGAGACATTTCTCCTCAGCATTCCACCTGGCTCCCCTTCCCACAATGCCAATAATGGCCATAATTTATATAAATGTCAGTAGCGATTCCTTTTTTTCAGGCACGTTCTAAATGTCTGAATGAAAGGTTAGGAAAAGTAGTAGGGTATAACCTTCTAGAAATATGTCTCCCTGCCTCACCTCTTCACTACCATCTGGAGTAGTGTACTTTTGACATCCACCCTCCAGGACTCAAGGCATGTGACACAAGGGAGGTCACACAAGTCAATACCCAAAAACCTCATGCTTGATTTGTGCTTTTCTGTCACCATTTGGAACTTCAAGATGACTCTGTAATGAGAGACTCTGTTAAGTTGCTTTAGTCTGGCGTTTGGCCACAGCAGTGAGAAAACTAATACCCTGGCAATAGACTGAGCATTAAGGAACCAGTTCACTACACTGCCACCTGTCCTGAAGGAGGAGTGCTGTCAGTGCCAGCTATCCTGCATATTTGGGACTAGACCCCAGTGCTGGACGAGAGTGGCAAAGGCCCCCAGTTTCTCCATCCTTTCCCAGTTCTTTGCCCCCTGGGTATAATTTCTCTAGATTAAATTCATTGCAGTGAATTTGGTGAGAAGATGTGCCCTGGTGGAATGACACTAAGCTACAAAACTTTCATTAGGAGTCCAGCGAAGACCACTTCCAGCTCTTGGGGAAGAGCATTGATTTGCTTCCTACACAGACATTTTAATCAGCTAAACAAGATACTTGCTTAGCTACTAAATAAGATGTTCCCTCACTCTTGTTTATAGACTTGGCATGAGAAAATAAGAACTCAGTGGAGCCATCAGGGACAACATAAATCAAATGACACTCCAGAAAACATAAACAACTTGAGGGAGGCCAGTGTAGCCTTTCTACATCATTTATGGCAGGCATGGTTCTTTGCAATATATTTCTAGAAGGTTCTACTCTACTGCCCTTCCTAACCTTTCATTCATGAACATATACTTGCTTAAATAGACACAGAAATTTTATGTTTGTGGGAAAGTATGGTACTCCAGAACATGCACACAATGTATATTTACCACATGGGTGATTGGTATCTATCATCTCAAACATTTATCATACTTCTGGGTTGGGAGTATTCAAAATCCTCACTTCCCACTACTTTTTATTATTCAGGTAACTATCGTCAGCAAGAATGATTCCAATGTGCTGAAGAATTAGTAATTACTCCTTCCATCCAACATTTGCCTGCATCTACCACTTTCTTCCTAACCCTTTCTCCGTGCCCTTCCCTGGCTCTGGTAACAACTACTCTATCCTCAGTTTCAATGATGTCAACTTTTAGTTTTCATATCTAAATGAGAACATGAAGATGATGTCTTGTTTCATGAACCTACTATACCTCATCTGGAAAAAAGTGACATAATTTTCTTCTTTTATAGCTAAATAATAGTTCATTATATAGAGAGACATAACTTTTTGTTCATTTATTCATCAATGGACACATAATGAACACTATGTTGATTCACATCTTGGCTATAGTAGAATGTCCCAAAAACATACAGGTACAGATGTCCCTCCCTTCTGCCTACTTCAATTTATGGTTCTGTACATGTGGTGGCTAATATAAATTGTCAACTTAACATAACCCAGAATCACCTGAGAATAGAGTCTCAGTGAGGGATTATTTAGAACAAAGTTGAGCAAAAGATATCCAAGTAGAAAGATAGATTTTATATATATATATATATCTTATCCCTCTGCAGTCATAAGCCAAAATAAACTCTTTTATTTATATATATATATAAAATAAGCAAACACTAAAAATGACATATAACATGACGTATGTCTTCCAGCAAGGCTGTACCTCCTAGACCCCCCAAAGGACACTGCCGACTGGGGACCAAGTGTTCAAATATGTGAACATATTGGGGACATCCTCATTCAAACCACCATACATGCTGATAGAGAATTAATAGTGAAGAGGTGAGTAGGAAAGCCAACAAGGAGGGGCTTTTATTTCAATGAATTTTCTTTCAATGGGATGCTTATTTGCATGACTCATGTTGATTACTAGAAGATGGCCTGTGAACCTGTCTGTGGCAGATTTTCATGACTGTCATCATAATGTGGGGACACCCAGCCTGAAGGAGGGAGGCACCATTCCCTCTGGACTGTACAAGAGTAGAGAAAGCTAGCTGAGTGCTAAGGATTCATTCATTCATTTCTCTCCACTCTTGACTATGGATCTGATGTTACTAGCTACTTCACATTCCTCCCTTAATGTCCTCACAATGATGGACTGTAACCTGGAATTGTAAGACAAATAAATCCTTCTGTCACCAAAGTTGTTTTTTGCCAGTGTTTCAAGGACAATATCCAATAGTGGAATGAACAGATGAATTTTCTGAGTAATTTCTGTATGGTGTGACAACTTTTCTTGTGGAACATGTTCTGGTTCTGAGTGGAGGTCACAGACGCACACATGCAGCCTATCTTCTAGTAATCAACATGAGTCATGCAAATAAGCATCTCATTGAAAGAAAATTCATTGAAATAAAAGTCCCTCCTTGTTGCTTTTCCTACTCACCTCTTTACTATTAATTCTCTATCAGCATGTATGGTGGTTTGAATGAGGATGTCCCCCATATGTTCACATATTTGAACTCTTGGTCACTAGTCAGCAGTGTCCTTTGGGGGGTCTAGGAGGTACAGCCTTGCTGGAAGACATACGTCATGCTATATGTCACTCTTAGTGTTTGCTTATTATATATATATATATATATATATATATATATATATATATATATATATATGTAATCTATCTTTCTACTTGGATATGTTTTTCTCAACGTTGTTCTGTATTTCAAGATATAAGTCCTCCACTTCTACTCTACCTTCATGCCTGCTGCTTGCTGCCATGCACCCATTCTAACATCATGGACTCTTATCCCTCTGCAGTCATAAGCCAAAATAAACTCTCCCTTTCTTAGTTGCCTTGTTTATAACACTTTGACATAGCAATCAAAGAGTAACTAATACAGCATCCTTTACTTGCTTTCTCAGGCATCTGGTGATAAAGGTTTTATTGTTCTTGTTCAATCAGGGTTTCTATGGGAGCCAATGAGTGCTATGGGGAAAGACCCATGCTTCATGGGTATGTTATGTGATACCAGCTCCCCACACAGCAACTGGCACAGAGAGTGTCTCAAGAGTATGTACCTTGGGAAAACACTACAAGTATTTACTAACAGAAGGGAAGAAGTCGGTGGAATTTTTTAAATAAAGCTCATCAGAATGGTAGAAGAGAGATAACTCTCACTGAGGACTAAGATGTAATATAAAGAAATGAATGAAGTCAACCATAAGAAGTTCCTAGACCTGGTAAATTCACAGACAAGTGAACCTTCCTTGTCTACCTGCCAACGTATCTGTGCCTTGTTCTACATCTGCAAAGCATGGCCCAGCTGAAGAGGGTAAGCCTCTCCATCATCTGATTTCACCTTAAGGTGAGATAACGGGTCTAAGCAAGCCAATGTATATAGCCAGGGTGCACAGATGTGGCTGGACTGGATGTTATAACCAGGCTGCATGGAGGTGACGAGGCTTTCCAGCCAACATGGGGACAACAAGCCTACACACAGGCTACGTAAGTATGACCAGGATGCATGGAGGTGACTAGGCTGCCTTGACTTCAAGGAGGTAAAGCAGGATACATGAAGTATTCGTGTGCCCACAGCTGCATTTTCCTTGTCCATGTCAATCTACTCTGTGTAGTATGACCACTAGTGAATAAACAGACAAGTTATGATTTAAACCACCAAAGGACTCTGAGTAGATTTTATTCTCAGATTTCCTGCCCATTCACAGAGAGGGGGGGGAGAGGGAGAGGGAGGGAGAGGAAGAGGGAGACGGAGACGGAGACGGAACAGAGACAGAGATGGAGAGATAGACAGACATACAGACACAGAGAGGGAGAGATAGAGAGACAGATAGACACAGAGAGATATAGAGACAGAGAGATAGACATATAGACAGACACAGAGAGGGAGAGACAGAAAGAGACAGACTGACAGAGACAGAGAGAAAGAGAGACTGTACATAATACAAAGTTGGAATGTATTAAAATGTGTGGACAATTATACAAATTATACAATGTACACAAATTATACAATTATACAAGTGTACACAAAATTATACAAATGTACAATGTATATATTTCATATACCTGTAAGATATGAACATGGATCAGACCCTCTTACCCACTTCATCGTCCTCATGTCCCTGAAGGCATGGATTATGCTCACGTGGATTGCACCCACTTACATCCTTCCTCTCCATCCTCATTCTCCTGCTCTGCCTGAGCCCAGTGGAAGACAGGAGACAAGAACTGACATCAAACCTATTTGGAGGTTACCTAGTTTTTAAAAATGTTATTTGGGAGCCAGACAGTGGTGGCACACGCCTTTAATCCCAACAATTGGGGGGCAGAGACAGGCGGATCTCTGAGTTCGAGGCCAGCCTGGTCTACAAAGTAAGTTCCAGGACAGCCAGGGCTATACAGAGAAACCCTGTCTCAAAAAACAAAACAAAACAAAACAAAAAATGCTATTTGGGGAAAATACACATTGGAGATTAACTCACATTATTATTTCATTTCACTCTTCTTATCTCGCTCAATTTACTTTTCTATCAGTCACATTCAATACATAAACTTGTCAAAAAAAAACCCTAAAATTCAAAATAACAAAAGCCCTCTTCCTCGGACGTTTGGTTGTAAACTTTCAAATTGTTTCTACTAATGCCAGACTTCCAAGAATACCAGGTGCCCATCCAGGAAAGCAGGGACAGCCAGACTTTCCCAGGCTCCCTGCCATCATACTAGACCTATGCCAAAGCTGGGGAGCAAAGGAGCTCTCCCAGCACACTACATCCAGCCCGTTACCAAGTGAACCCAATCCTTGAGCCCTTGCCTCATCATCCCCTGATGGAGTGTGTAAGAAGAAGGAGACAAGGAACCCACATCTGGAGGCCAAGGACCAGTTCCCACTGGTGTCCAGTGCAACAGCGTCATTACCTCATGGCTACCCCTTCAGTGCATCCCAAGCAGGTACCTCCTAAGTATGCACAGAATTCTTAATTTCTCTTTCAACCATCAGTTCTGAGGCAGACCTGGTCACATTTCCAGCTTCTCAGTCTTTAGAAGAGTCTGAAGAAAAGGGTCGAGGTGTTTGAGAGCTCTTCAGAATTAAGTCTTCTCGCTTTCCTTCCCTCATCCTTACCTGGGTTGTCCTGTCATCGCTGATCCATGGGACACTGGGAAACAGCTGGAGCAGATGAACTATCCTAACACTCATTCATTATTCTGAAGGGAACGATGGATGGGAGAGGACTCTGTCATCTTCCCCGTGGCCATTTGTAGAAATCTATTTTCTTTTTAATTCTCTACATCAAATGAGTTGGAAATGTGGACTATTCAAGCGAAGGGAACAGAACACCGGTCATAAGGAAGGTCCCGGTTGACGGGGATGCTGCCATCCCTGTGGAGGGCTGCGCTTACATCCTTCCTCCTGTCACACTCCACTCTGTCCCCACCCCACGCACCTGCTGCCCTGAACCTAGCTGTCCCATGTGAAGCCCCCCATTTGTTACAAAATAAAAGTCCCCTTAATATTTTCTACCATTTCACATTGCCAGCGCGATAATGACACCCTCAGGAACAACTCATCCGCCGTGTATATTTTTAACACTGTTGTCATCTTTTGCAATTTTCTGAAGGTTAAAATGAGCTTCTGTGATTCTGGGGAGAAGTGACATACTGTTCATTTCTGAGCCCAGATGCTTCAGCCCCATCTGCCTGTCCATTTACAATAGTAGTCCTTGGCCTATGCCACTGGCCAGGCCCTGGCAAGCTCCCACACAGACCTGGCCATCACATCCTACCAGGACCAGCCCCATCTGTGATAACAGGGCCCCACCTTGCAGATTTCAACCCTCCTGCTTTCCTCCCAGGAAATCTGCACAACCCAGTCCTGGGAACAAGGTCCTTGAGACCAAGATCTATCAGGTGCCTCTTTGTGTGTGTTTTGTTTTGTTTCCTTTCCATTGCCTCTGTCTCACTTATATCTGTCTCAAGCCTGTTTTGCTTAAGGTGGCAGAGATGCTTGGCTCCCTTGGGAGTGGATGCTAAGTGACTCTGTGACCACTAACACAGACCGTGAGGATCTTGTCAGCAAGTTTGTCGGGAGCATTTTAAGCGAGTTGCAAGTGATGGACTCTGACATGCATCACTGCAGGCTCAGCGCCCACTTACCTCCCGCCCCATAATTGTCCTTAAGTGCTGCCTTTTGGGCCACGGGGTCAGCGGCCTTGGCGTCACCAGTGCACTTCTCCACACGGGCATCTCTTCTTTCTCCATTTCTCATGCTGCCTTTGAATTTCAACAGGGCTAAGTGTCCCCTTGGAGTCCCTGATCGATCTTTCCACATCAGAGGTTGGATCTCACCAGATCATTTCTGCCCTTGCCCTGTCCCATCCTGGTGGGCAGGTGCCTCCCACCCTGCCATTTGTTACAGGGAAATGTTTTCTGAGAGATACCTTTTGTGTGGCCCCAAGTGAGAGAGGGCAGATTCAGGGACTGCCTCTGCTGGGATCAGAAGCGTAGCCTGAAGGATCCAGAGCTGGGCCAGTAGCTAGCACTTCCACACGCTTTTATTGCGATTTGTGTGGTGCATGCTTGCATGCACACATCCATGTGCATGTGCACATATGTGTACAGGCCAAGGTTAGTGCCGGCATGCCAGTTAAATCTCAGGAGGCTCCTGTCTATGCCCCCAGCTCTGGGGTTGTAAGGAATACCCAGCAACCCACTTGAGTGCTAAGAATTACACTCAGGACCTCGTGCCACCCAGCAAGCACTTTGCCAACTGAGCCACCTTCCCAGGTCCCTGCTCCTGCAGCCTTAATGACAAGAAATGAAATGTTTGTTGTTAATTTTATTTGGATTTTTTTTAAAGAGTGAATAGATTTTTTTCCCCATAGAGGCACTGCCAGGAACCAGGGGACAACAGGAAAGACAGCTGCTCAATAGCAGGAGGAATGAGAAATTAAAAACAAAAAAGAACAGACAAACAAACAAAAAAATCCTACCAGCATTAGGGAAACTGAGAACAACAGTAAGTTCACAGCCTGGACTACATTGTGAATACAGGATAGCCTGTGCTACAGAGTGGGAAAACAAACAAAATGTAAACAAAAAGGAAAGAAAGCATCAGGATTAACCTGATGGTTTGGAGAGGGATTGACTTTCATCCCTGCCCCCAACTCTGCTATGGCCCTCCAATAACAACCTGAACTTTCTCCAGTGAGTTCTCATTGGGGAAAGCACGTGACTCAAGGCATGGAGTTCTCCATAAGGCATGCAAGTTCGCAAGTCCATAAATCAAATCAAAACAAACCTGCTCCATTACTATATCTACTTCTTTGTCTCTCTTCAACTGTCCATGTCATCAAGCTCCTGAGGAGGAAAAGAAGGCGGCAAGAATGTGCAGGTAACAGACCCCATGATTTCAAGAATGAATTTGGTGGGGCAGGCACCACACACACCCTACTGCGCATCTGTCTGCTTCTTTACTAATATATCCTTGTAGCATAAACCATAGGTGATTTGACATTTGAATCACGTATAGCATGGGCAGAGATGGCAACCATCTTATTTTTTCTGGAAAAAATCTTTATAAGGCACGAGAGTGGGAGTGAAAGTAGGTGGGAGTGTTTGGCCATAAACCAATGTATTTAGGAGTTGAGTCATTTCTGTCTAGAAGTTATTGTTTGACAGAATTCCAGCATGTGAGTGTCCACTGTACAACAAAGGGCACCAGGATAACCTTCCTGCACATGGTACCAAAAGATGTCAGTGCAGTGCAGTAGTCACAAGTCTTGATGCTACACATGCTGCCCAAGAACCACTGTTCCCACCAGGCCAGTGCAATCTTAGCAGGGTGGGGAAGGCTTGGAGGGCTCTCATCTTCCAGTTTTTGTAGCTTGTAGTCTGAACCAAATATATCCTGCATGCATTGTCTGCCAGCTTTCTGAGACCACTTTGGTTCTTGGGGGCCAGCATAAAAGATCAAGAGGTATGTGAGCTCTGAATTTGAGATGCAGCCAGTCTTCCTGTACTCAAAGGATCTTTATACCATATGTATAAATTCCTACATTCAAACTCCAGCTCTAACCCATCCATCCTCCTCCTGGCATTGTGGAAGTGTTGGTCTGAGCCACATCTACAGATCCAGAGGGTAGGCAAGCCCAGGCTTCAAGGAATTGGCCTTTTCCTCTGTTTGGCTAACTGTCTTTAGCTACAGCAAAGCCATTGCATGTTTCATGGGTGCCCAGGTGAACAAAGATGGAGGACAGGATGGGAGGAGCCACCCTCCTGCTTCTGTGACCTTTGTCAGGGTCAAAATTAGTCTGACCCCCTGGTTGCTCAATGTCACAGCCACTGGCCATGTTACTACAAAGGAAGTGAACCTGGGATAAGACCAGACTGGAGGTCATGACAACCATGCACTCACTCTTACCCGGGACTGCTTTTCTCCCAAATCTTTCACCTGCTTCTGTCAGAGGAGAGTAACACTGCCACTTTCCTTCTCTCTCTGTCCCCATTGGTCTGGCACACAGCCGTGACCTTGCTTCAAGGCAGTCCCCTAGTGCTTAACTTCCTCTAAGAAGTATAGATTCCTAAGAGTATTTGTGTGTGTGTGTGTGTGTGTGTGTGTGTGTGTGTGTGTGTGTGTGTGTGTGTTTGATCTTGTAGGAGCCTTCTCCCCACCTTCCACCTTCCATTGTGTCTTTGATTTCTAGCCTGAGACCCACCCAGAATCTCTCCACACCTTTCTTTCCTGTGTCCTCTGGCACTGCCCCCATTACACAGTTTGCTGGATGCTATCTACTTATTCCTGGACTCACAACAGTATTGTGCCCGGGCAGCACACCTACCATCTTGCAGACCTTCCTCCTTAACTTCTACTGAGCTCCAGTTTTCTGCTAAAAAGACTTCAAGTAACTGACAAGTTCAGAAAACTTTATACACTGTCTTAGAAAAGAGCCTCCTGCCTTAATGACAGAATTCAATAGAAGTAGGTTTGGGAGGTGCCCTCTCTTGAGGTGGCTGTGACTCTACCTACCTGGAGAGACCATCATTCTCCTATCCCTGCTTTCCCCACAGAGCAGTCTGCTCCCAGAACAGCTACCACAGTTCCATAGCCTTCCTGCTAGAACTTCAGGCTTATGTCTGCAGCTCCATCAAGTTCCTCTCTGTGTTCCATTTATATACCCGAGTTCATGTCCTGGGCTGCAACAACAAAGACCATGAAGTGAATTACTCAAAACAATAGAAATGCATGTCTCACAGTTCTAGAAAATTCCAGACACCAGAAGTCAGACACTGAAGTGTAGGCAATGGTGGCTCTTTCTCCCTCAGGTCCAGGGCTGCAAATGATCCTGGACATGACTCAGTGTTGGATACACCACTCTGTCTCTCTCTGAATCCTTCCTGATTCTCTGCCCTGGTATCTAGACCACCCCCTCCTCTCTCCTACAGTCACTTGATCAAAGCCCATATATCACAAGGACCCACCTCAGTCCAGCTTGGTCTTACAACATCTAGAATGACTATTTGCAAAGTTGTTCCAATCACAAATCTGAGGGGTTAAGATGTGAACATCTATTTTGCTGAAGCTGAGCTTCCCCAGAGACCCTAGATGTGGCTGTCCACATTCCTCCTTATCCTCCTGACAACTCCAATCCCAGCGAATGAGTCAGGCCCTAGGTATTGGTTGGGCCTCCAGCTCTTGCCATTTACCCAGCCACCAAGTATCTTACTCTCTCTGTCCCCTCCCTCCCCGCTCATGCACTGCCACTTATCCAAGCCACAACATTAATGCCCACTCTCGTCTCCTGGGTCACACCCAACTCCCTCTTATATATTACAGACCATCTTGCTAAAAGCACAGTTCAGATCTGCCTATACTCTGTAAACCGTCTTCAGTGATTTCAAACTGAACATGGGACTCCTTGGTGGAGTTTCAAAGCCAAGGCTGCCCTGTCCTGCCCACCCCATCTGCAGATTCAGTCTCCTTGACCCACCTTATGCTCTGGTCTCCAGGCCTGCACCTGCGCGCACACACACACACACACACACACACACTGGCCTTGCCTGTAGAGATAAGTACCTTCCTTCTGCTCACACATCAAGAAATCACATTTGAATTTCAATAGTTTGGGCATCATTCAGCACACCACCAAGGTGTGCCTTTCTAATTAAAGTTTGGCTTATAGTTTTGGCACTGCCTACCTACTGACCCAAGGACACCATTAGCACCCAAACTACCAAATGATGGAAGGTGACTGTTACCCATCAACAACCTGGTACCCCATCAGTGTCTATACCTAAGAGGCATTCCTTAGAGGACAGGAGAATACAAAGGGCGCCTCTCTTCTTTCATGGTCAAAACTCAGAAACAACAGACTTTCCAGGACAGCAAGCCTCCATGGGATGTGAGGGATTCCTGACTGAAGTCAGTGACTCCACAGCTAATTGCCTTATAAAATGTTTGCTGAAGCATGTAGCCAGGCAAATGAGCTAAAGTACCCTGTTCAACACTCCCATCGACCCCAATGCAAAGGTACTGATGGTCTGCCATCATAAAACACACTGTGGATCTGAGTGATGCGAAATGTGTTTGTTCATGAAGCAGATTACCTGAGCTTGTCTTCGGCCTCTGGAGTCTGAAAAGGTAAACCAACCAGGCTGTTTGTCCTAGGGTCTTTGAATTATTTGAGAGAAAGCAGAGAATATGTGTTTGGGTTGACTCAACCCCCAAGGAGCATTTTACCTAATTAACTCCCATAAAACCACTTTGAGTTAGGTGAGATGAGTTAAAAGTCAGGTCTGATTCACAAGTAGCCGGGGGACCACATCTCAAAATTCACCCTCCCAAATGGAGTCTGGGCAGGGCCTCCAACTAGAGTTTGCTGCTGAGTAGGGCAGACAGGAGTAAGACCTCCCATTTTCTGTCAGATGCTCCACAGTACCACCACAGTCCCTGCACTGAGCTGCCTTCATACTCCCTCATCTCCTGGACCATTGTCTCTATATCTCATGGCCTAGCATCAGGATTTCCCAACAGGAATTCCAAAATACGACTGCCTGGGTGAGCATGGTATTATAAATAACAGACATGAGGTGCCGATAGGAAAAGTGTCTTGGAAGCTGACACCTCCCCACCCCGCCCCTGTATTGCACCTATCTACAGTTCCTTGAATGAGTCATTTACCTGTGGTGTTGAGAGAAAGGCAGTTAGCACCTTCCAGCACTACATGCAGCATGGAAGAATGAGACACCATCATCTTTCATCTCGAGAGTCCAGGTTAGGTGCATTTGCAGAGCACATTTTCCCCTTGTAACTGTCCATAAGCAAATGACAGTAATGTGCGGACTACACTGCATAAGGCGTAACATTTAGTAGCATGCAGGCCCACAAAGACAGTCATAAATAAGTTGTAAAGAACAGAAGAGCAATCTAGGTTGGAATATGGGCTTGGAGGATGAAGAGAAATTCTCTGCAAGCACAGAGAGGTACAGAATAGCTCTCCCAACTAAGCTCCAGGAGGAGATGAAACGAACTGAAATCCATAGGGGAAGCAGCTGGCCAGGTTATGGGGGCCCTCCTAAGACAGCGGACCTCCCGCATCTCCCCTGTGCAGGCAGCAAATTCCTGAGGTTTCTCTACGTACCCTCCCTCAGCCCCTGGGAGAGGCATATTAAAATCCAGGAAGTGAGGGAATGTATCTGGGAAAAATAATCTCTTACAGTGGTAACACTGGGGTGTGCCAACCATCACAGCATACTGCCTAGTAATGCTGTCACTGGACAAGGTGGGCTGGAGCCTGATGCATGCCACAGAATCTAGGTACTCATGGGAGCAAATCCAGTATCAGAGCAGTAATAATTCAAGGAAGGGAAATGGTGACTGTCCTCTGTATAACAGAAAACAAACAACACACGCACATGCACACACAAACACCCACCCACACACACACACACACACACACAGAGAGAGAAAAAAAAAAAGAAAGAAAAAAACGCTTCCACGTTCCTGATTCTTTATTTAAGTTTTCTTCTCCAAGCTCAGCCAGATGAGGCTTTCAAAGTCCCCTTCAGGACAAGCCTCCCTGAAGTACTGAAGGAAGGAGGTTGGCTAACCATCTGGCTTTGCACTCCTGCCCATTCCTTTAGACCTCTCAGGCAAAGGCAAGATCTCTTGAGATGATCTGTAGTCACTTACTGGAAAAGGGGGTGGTAGTTGGTTAGCCCTAGAAAATGACAGAGTAAAGTAGCAGTCATGAAGGGGGCCACACCACCCATTACAGGTCTCCCCAACAGGCGGCTTTGCTCCCATTGGAATGACATCAATCAACATGTTGCTACAGGCTTGTGGCATGTCCAATTCTGCCTTCACTCGCATCACAGGTGTCCTCCTACATAAACCTATGCACCAGGCCCTGCCACTCCGTGAAAAGCCCACACCGAACAAGTTTCTTTGCAGAGTTCTGCTCTTCCTGTGTTTAATGTGGAATCCTTTGTCATCGCTTGACTTAGTTAAAAAAATAATGAGCTGGACTAGAGATGCATCTCAATAAAGTGCTTGCACACCCAAAGCCCTGGGCTCTACCATAAACAGTGTTTCATACGCAGCGTGTGTCAACACATATTGTAATCCCAGCAATTAGGAGGTAGAGGCAAGAGGATCAGAAGTTCAAGGTCATCCTTAGCTACATAGTGAGTCTGAAGTCAGTCTGCACTACATGAGATCTTGAGGGTGGGGCCAGGATGGTAGTAGCACATGCCTTTAATCCCAGCACTCAGGAGGTAGAGTCAGATGGATCTCTGAGTTTGAGATCAGCATGATCTACAGAGTGAGTTCCAGGACAACTAGGCCTACACAGAGAAACCCTGTATTAAAAAAAAGAGAGAGAGAGCAAATAAAAAAATAAATGATGATTAAGCTGTACTAGGTCAGTGTCAATAAAAATAGGCTAAAATATAATGTGACTACAGACAGACTCATCATTAGAGCATACCACACCTAAAACCCTAAGCCTTTAAAGGCGCACAGGCCTTCTCGGGATGCTGAGTAGATGGGCCTGTGGTCCCTGACATTGTAAGGGAGCAGCAGCACATCCCAGACCAGCCTCATCCTGTGATACTAAGCAGGGTTCCTGAAGGAAGGAGCTCAGGGAGGCAGCCAGAGGGAAAGCACGATGCTTTACCTTTTTCAAGTTGTCTTCATTTGTGGGTTTGTGTGTGCATGTGTGCACATATGTTTTCAAGCAGTAAAGGACCTCCAAGTTATTGTTTTGTCAGTATGTCATTAGACTTTTGGTGTACCAAAAACTAACTAACTAACTCTCTCTCTCTCTCTCTCTCTCTCTCATATCTCTGCTTTATGCTACATAAACCTTCACACTGTTTACACTGTTCCTGCATTGAAAAGGGCTCCCTGAATCACACAACTCCCTAAGTAGAAAAAAACAACAGGCTGTAACCTACTGCACCACAGGGTTTCCTTTCCACTACACTTCCCTGTCACTCTCCTGGGTTCCACCTTCACTCCCAGCAGGAACCTGGCACTGAGAATATAACAGGAAGAAAGGAGAATCAGCTTTTAGAGACCCCCATAGACTGGCTGAAGGAGCAACAAATGATCACAGTATGGTACTAATTTGTAAATAAATCATCACTGTGTAAGAGCCTGTGCACAGGAACCCAAAGCACTGTGAAGGATTCCTATCTGAAGCCACCGTGGTCTGGAATACAAACTACATGGTCCTCTCAGATTCGGCTCTTCTCTCCCCCCCCTCCTCCTCCTCCTCTTCTTCTTTCTTCCTCCTCCTCTTCCTCCTCCTTCTCCTTCTCCCCACCCTCTCATGCTCTAGGTTCTCAGTGCCAAGACTTAGCAGCTACATAAGTCTGCTCCACATGGAGATGGTGTCTTAATTATGATAAATTAGAGGAAGTGTGTTGCTTATAATTCCATGAAAATGAACAAAAAGCAGGAGAAAAACATGTGGGCAGGGTATTTTGTGAGTGTGTGTAAGTGTATCAGTGTATAAGTGTGTGTGTGTGTGTGTGTGTGTGTGTGTGTGTGAGTATGTGGTTGTGTGTGTCTGTGAGTATGAGTGTGTGTATGAGTGTGTGAGAGGGTGTTTGTGTGTCTGTGTGTATGAGTCAGTGTGTGTGTGTCTGTGTGTCTGTGTATATGAGTGTGTGTGTCTGTGTGTCTGTGTGTATGAGTGAGTGTGTATGAATGTGTATGACTGTGTATGAGTGTGAATGTGTGTGTCTGTGTGAGTGTGTCTGTGTGTATCTGTGTGTGGATATGTGAGTGTATGTCCGTGTGAAAGTGTGTGTGTGTGTGTGTGTGTGTGAGCATATGTATATGTCTGTGTGTGAGTGTGTGTCTGTGTGTCTATCTATGTGTATGTGAGTGTGTGTGTGTGTGTGTGTGCGCACACACACACACTCGCACATGTGTATATTTGTATTTGAGTATGCACATGGAGGCCAGAGGTCAATCTCAGGTGTCCTCCTTAAACACTGCCCACCTTATTGCTTGGGACAGGATCTCTCAGCTTTACCTGGAGTTCACCAATTCATGGCCCTGCCACGGAGCCCAGCGATCTTTGGACCTCTGCCTCCACTCGTGCTGGAATTACCAGCAAGTCCTATAACACTGGGATTTTCAAGTTGATTCTAGAGGTCAACTGTGGCTCCTCATACTTGCACAGCAAACATCTTCCTGCCTGAAGATTTCTCCAGCCCACATTTAGTTTGGAGATTTGGAAGAGGGCTTGTTTCTTTTGTTTTATAGTTCTAGATATTGAGCCTATGACCATAAACATCCAAGAGGGAGAGGCCATTGTAGGCTTAGATTTTTTAAAACCTATTTTAATAAAGGTTTTCAAATTCTTCGACCACCCTTTTAGCTTACCATCCAAAGGTAGGGGAGAAAAGATAGTAAATAGGACAAGGAGATGTGAATCTGTTTAGAAGGAGTTCTTTGGGACAATTCCAATCTCTGTTGTCAGGATACCAGCAGTCCAGTTCAGTAGTGTCAGGATACCAAACACGAATCAACAGCAGTGGCAGGATCCAACAGAAACAGTCAGGCCTCCACCAAATTGTCACAAGTCAGCAGGCAAGACCAGGACCAGCCAGAATGCAAGGTGTTCTCTGCCATGCCTCTCTCAACAAAGTGCAGATCAGTGAAGATGCAAGACCAACGAAGAGTTACACAGCTAGCTATGCAAGTACCCGGCCACTGCCTGCTGAGTCTGCAAACATCATGTGTTTGCACCCATAGGTTTTGCCTCAGCAAAACATCACAAGAGCCTGTATCACATCACATAACCAGAAATTTCCATTTCCAGCCAGCACTCCCCAACTGAACAATATTCTCATGTGAGAAGTTCCTTCTTCATACAGAGTGATCAAGCAAGTTATTTCTCACCATGTAGTATTGGAGAAGACCTGTGAGACTGTATGAAAGATGATGTAATCATCCACATGACCATCAGACAGAAGCAGGAATGCAAAGTCCTGAAAAATCTCTGTGCTGGGCTGTTACAGAGAGGGAAGAGTGCAGGCCAATCCAAGAACCAGAAGGCTCAGAGCCTTACGGAACATTAAAGGACAGT
Source organism: Tokudaia tokunoshimensis (assembly GCA_036184795.1). NCBI lineage: Eukaryota > Metazoa > Chordata > Mammalia > Rodentia > Muridae > Tokudaia > Tokudaia tokunoshimensis. The sequence continues at coordinate 111,800,290 of BTHU01000001.1, read as the reverse complement.
GAGTATTACTGCATTTTCTGCTAGAGTTTGAGAAATGGGAAGTAAACAGAAGGTTTTCTAAATATTTTTCTGCCATTGTTAAAGAGGGTGTCTTAGTTGGGGTTCTTTTGCTGTGATAAACACCATGGCCAAAAGCAACTTAGAGAGGTAAGGACTTATCTCAGCTACAGCCATGACTGAAAAAAATCAGGGCAGGAACGCAAGATAGAAACCTAGAGGTAGGAACTGACGTAGAAGCCATGGAGGAGCACTATTTACTGCCTTGTTCCTCCTAGCTTGCTCAACCTGCTTTCTAATACAACCTGGGACCATCTGTCCAGGATGGTGCCACCTATGGTGGCGAGGCCCTTCCACATTAATAATTCATCAAGAGACTATTCTACAGACTTGCCTGTGAGCAATGTAATGGAGCCACTCTCTCATCTGAGGTTCCATTTCCCAGATAAGTCTAGCCTGTGTCATGTTGACAAATTCTAATCAGGACAGGGGGAATACACACCATTCCAAGAGTGTATTCCTCACTGAGATCCTTGGCTCAAGGAACCTCCCTTTCAAGTCTGTGTGCAAATTGATTTGGGAATGAGGCCTTAAGTGTGAACTAGAAGAGAGTTATCACCACCTCTTACAGCAACAAATGAAGTCGGTAGCAGACGATGTCTCTAACGTGATTGCATACAGAGAAGCATTTTAATTAATTTAACACTTGCTCACAGTAATGAATTAGAAATAGAGACTCATACAAATAAAATAAAATAGTATGTGTGCATATTATCAGTTAAGAAAACCTCTTTTTATTTCCTTTTTTTAAAAGCAAGAGTGTGCACATAATGACCACACTGGTCTTCATGGCTTCTGGCCTGGAGTCACCAGATCTCCAAAATCCTTCTAGCATGTCTCAGAAAAATTAACAATTAAGATTATGGAAATTCTGCATCCAATATGACACAGCATCACTTACAAATTACACAGACTTCAAAATGTCAAAAGCTACTAGGGAAGCACACACTGTTATTTAATTACAATTATAGTTATTATTACAGTTAGTGATGCAAATGCTCTGACAGTAAAGAAGACAAAAAGAGCACAGTAGCAGGATAGCTCAGTGGTAAAGGTGAATGCTCCAAGCATCAAGCTTGACAACCTGAGTTGAATCCCTGGGACCTACATGGTGGAGAAGAGAACAGAATCCAGAAGGTGCTTTGTGGTACACATGGGGACAGATGATAGACAGACAGACAGACAGACAGACAGACAGACAGACAGACAGATATGATAGATAGATAGATAGATAGATAGATAGATAGATAGATAGATAGATAGATAGATAGATAGATGATAGATGGATAGACAGACAGACAGACAGACAGACAGATAGATAGATTTCAAAACCTTTAGGAAGAATATGGAAAATGCTTTTGACGTTACTTGCCAAAGTGAAAAGAAAATAAGACTGTCCTTGTCTCCTGAGCTGAATGTGTTTCTTCTGTGATTCATAGGGAACATGTATAATACCATATTTCTTCAAAGCGTTGGTGAACAATCACCTAAGACCAAGGTCCTCTTGATCAGCACTGTGGGACTCAGTCCACATAGAACCATGGCAATTTCTATATCCTCATCCCTCACTACCACCCTAATTAGATTTAAAAAAAATAGTGTGGAAACTACTAGCTGAGTTTCTCTAAATAAGCTAGTAAGCAATTATTACCCCTTTGCTTTCAAAACAGCTGATAATTAAAGCAAATCCAACCTAATGTCTTCAAATAAATTTGAAGTCCACAGAGAACTGTCATGCATGAACAAATGCACTTTAAATTTTTTTTTCTAAAAATTATAGCTTATAGTGTCCCTAGACAGAATGAAACAGCCTATCAGAGAAAACAAAGAAACTGTTCTTCAACATTTTTCCTTGCTTTGCATAAAAAGCTGAAATAGTCAACCAGTTATTTGAACCCATCATTTTTTAACTCAGAAAATCAGAACTAATGAGCATACTATAAAGAAGCTATATGTTCCTATTTTATACTTAAGGGAAGTGAGATTCTGTAGCCAGGGAGGATGTGTAACATGAGCAGAGTGTATAAATATTTAATGCTAAAGCAAAGACAGATGAACCATGACTGCCTGTTTTGCATTTTCCCTCTTATTAATCAGGCAATTTGAAAAGTAAAATTAAAGATAAAAAATTATATATGCATCATTAGACCACATGTATCCATAGGTACAAAGGAGTTTTTCAAGGACTAATGAATAAAACTCAAGCAAACTAAAATAATAGAAAATAGAACTGAGGAAGTATTACTGAAAGAAAGAAAGAAAGAAAGAAAGGTATCCTAGTTTGTTTTCTGTTGCTGGAATAAACACCAGGACCAATTACAAGTTATAGTCCATCGCTGAGGGAAACCACAGTAGGAATTCAACACAGGAGCTTCAACACAGAGGAAGTCACTTATCTCCTTGCCTCTCCTGGAAGCTCAGTCACATTTCTTAACACATCCTGAGTCCACCTGTCTAAGGATGGCACCATCCACACAGGTCTGGGACTTTTATAGCAATTACCAAACAAGAAAAATGTCCCACAGACATGCACACAGGCCAATCTGATAGAGGCATTTCTGAAGTTGTGGTTTCCTCTTTCCAAGTGTGTCAAGTTGATGGTGAAGACTGAGCACCACAGAAGGGAAACGATGCACAGCATACATCATAAGTAACAGTGGCTATAGCTTCAGTCAGTCTGCATAAGATTTCTCACACAAAAACAAGAGGTTGGGAATGGAGATTCATGCCCTGGTAGGTGCCAACCAACATTAAGCATCATCCTTTGAGTGAGATGATGCCACAGACCTTACTCATAATGAGAGAAGCCCAGGCAGGCCATGGAAACAAAACCAGTATGGACCACCTCAATGTCCCAGCCCTTGAAACTATTAATAACTTGCCTGATGGCTCCCTAAAAGATCCCCCTTATTCAGCCTGATCTGGAATGGGTGAGGGAGTGAAATCTTTCTTCTAGGACATCCATCAGGAACAGTAAGTGAGAACCTGTTAAAATTTCAGCAACAACAAATCCAGGAAAGCCCATGTGATCTACATGGATGAGTCAAAAAGGATGCACTCACCAGCACATCATAACTAAAGTCAAAGACAATGATAGAATCCTAGAAGCAGTAAGATGGTGGGTTTTTTTTGTTTTTATGTTGTTTTTGTTATTGTTAGTGTTTGTTTGGGTTTTTTTTGTTTTGTTTAACCATAGATAAGAGTAACAACTGATTTCTCACTAATACTAGGAAAACAAAATGGCAATAGCATGGGACAACATATTCAAAATGCTAACCAAAATAGTCAACCAAGAGTCCTATGTTCAAAAGCCTGCCCTTCAAAAATAAAGAAGAAACTGGCATTCCAGATGAGTAAGAACTAAGAGAATCCACTGAATAAATAATCTTGCCCCATAAAAAGTATTAAAGGTAGTCGTTTCAATTGAAATCAAGGGATAATAGATTTTAGACAGTAAATCAAATCTGCAAAAATTAAAGAGAGCACTTGGACAAAGGGCTCAACAGGTCAGTAATTAACAAAGAAAACAATGTATGTATACCTTATTTGTAAAGTTTCCTCCAGAATGATTTAAAGGGCAATTAAATAAAGCGATTGCTGTAAGCTCTTGTTCATGAACAAACAACACATAAATATGTAATTATTAACTCACAGTTCATATATTCTTGATAGCACAAAGGGAATAGGTGAGATGGAGCTAAACAGGAGAAAAATATATATAATACTGAAATAAGGTGGTATTCATCTGAAAAAGGGATACATTATAATGTTATTTGCACTCCATATGGTGACCATTAAAACGTGAGGCAGGATAAAGAATAAAATAATTTAAAAGGAACACTAGAAGATGTCTACTACAAAGCAGGCATGCTGACCCATGTCTGTAACTGCTGTGCTCCAGTGGATGAGGCGGGAGGATCATGAGTCTGAGGCCACTTAGACCTATATAGTGAGGCCTGTCACAAAGGCAAGAGGGACAGCAACAAATGTACAGGAAAGGAGACAGCCACTAGATGAAGAACACAACAGACACAATGCATACAAGAAATAAGACATCAAAATGGCAGGCGTGATTCATGCCTGATTAGTAATTTCTTTGAAAATATATAGACTGATGGATCCAATAAAAAACAGATAATGGCAGAACAAGTTTTTGAAAACCACAGAATCCAACTTTGTGCCATGTACCAAAAGTAGGCTTTAGATTCAGGCACTGTCCTCAGAGCAGAATACTGCAGAGAATAGTGAAAATAGGAAGCCAACGCAGAGATGGGCGAATGGAGACAAACTTCAGTTCCAAAATTGTTACCAGAAACAAATGTTGATGGTTTATGAGGATGAAAGGGTAAATCCATCAAAAATATATGATCAATATAAACACATATACTCCTAAAAGCAGAGATCTAAAATACATGAAGCAAAAGCTGACAGGCTTGAGAAAGGAAACAGAAAATGCAATAATAAATTTAGAGACTTTGACGCCTCACTTTCAACAAGGAATAAAACAACTAGACAGAAAATAAACAAGAAAATAAATAGAAAAACAGACAACACTGTAAAATACTAACAGATATCTATAGTACATTCCACTTCACAACAGTAGAGTATACATTGTTCTCAAATGCACAGGAAATAGTCCCCACATAGGCCAACCATTAGGCTACATAGAAAATGCCAATAAATGTTAAAGTATTAAAATCATGTAATGACATGAAGTTCATAGTGAATCATAGGAACAAAGTCGAAATTCACAGATATATAGAAATTTAATAACACATTCCTGAATAAACACGGCATCAAAGGAGAAGTAACAAGGAAAAAATTTTATATACTTCAGTGTGATAAAAGTGAAACTACAATATACTAAAACACTTGGATACACAAAAAAGCATTGCTCGAAGGGAATCTTACAGCCGTGAAGGTCCACATTTAGAAATAAGAGCATTCTAAATTCAATAAGACTAACTCCCAAACTGAGAAATGAGAAAAAAGAACAAGTCAAACCATATGCGAGCTTCAAAATAAAGTGAGAAATATCAGAGCAGAAATTATAGAGCTTGATAGTAGAAAACAACAGAAAATGGTAATAACCAAAGTTGCTTCTTCAAAGTAAAGCTTATTAAGAATGGCAAACCTTCCATTACACTGACCAGGACAAAGAAGGTACTTCAAAAACTCACATTAGGAATGGTGAGCTGGAATTAATACCACTGTTACAGAAACTAAAAAGATTATAAGGTAATAGTATGATAACAGTTTGCCTAAAAATTGAAATTTCTAGTTCAAGAAAATCACTTTAGACTGGTAATGAGTAAAGATGCTAAGATCATTGAATTATAAGCAGCTCCCACCCACTACCTACCCCAACACACACACACACACACACACACACACACACACACACACACACAGCTTAAGGTAAATCTTAGGAGTATATTAACCTATTAATGAATTTTACCAAACACTTAAAGAGAAGTTTAGCTTTCCAACTTGGGCCTGGCAGAATGACTCCCACAAAAAAAAGGGGTGGTGAGAAGGGCAGATCTGCAATCAATGAGGTGATGAACCAAGAAATACATCATTAACATTCACAAGTGCATCCATGGACTGGGCTTCAAGAAGTGCACCCCTTGGGCACTCAAAGGAATCCAGAAATTTGCCATGAAGAAGATGTGGACTCCAGATGTACACATTGACACCAGGCTCAACAAAGCTCTCTGGGCCAAGGGAATAAGAAATGTCCCATATTGTATCCTAGTTTGTCCAGAAAATGTAATTAGGATGAGGGTTCTCCAAACAAGCTCTACACACTGATAACTTACGTGCCTGTTACCACATTAAAAAAAATCTATGTTCTCAATGTGGATGAGAACCAACCTGCTGAATGTCAAATAAAATTGCAGAACTGCCAAAAGGGGGAAAAAAAGAAAAGAGCAGTTCATGCCAACCTTTCACGAACTTACCCTCCCCCCAAGTTGAAGAGGACACACTTCCAAATTGGTTCTGTGATGCTAATACTGTCCTGATTTCTAAGACATTATAGGAAAATAAAATTATATATCAATATCCTTTGTGCATATATATTCAAACACTCTTTATAAAATACTAGCACCTTTGGGGCTGCAAAGATAGCTCAGCCAAGAGCTCTGACTGGCCATGCAGAGGACCCAGGTTTAATTCACAGTGCTCAAATGAACAGTGGTGCACAGTTATCTATCTATCTGTAACTCCAGTTCTGAGAGGTCAAACATCCTCTTCTGGTCTCCATGGCCACTGCATGCACATGGTGGTACATAGAAGTGCAGGCAAAACACTAAAATGCTCTTTAAGGATTAAAAGAAAATCCAACACCATGTCAGAATTACTATATAATACAACTGAAGGGAAAAACAGAAATAAAAAGGAAAGGACATGACTGTTCCTAGGTATGGTGGAGAAGAAAGCTTATTGTAGATAAAATAGAGATTGTAGACAGATGCAGGGACATTTATAAGAGTCCTGAGTAAACATGACCAGACTGAAACAGGACATGTGAGGAGAGAAGGGAGGGAAAAAGGGAGGGGGGAAGAGGAAGAGAGGGGAGAGGAGAGAGCAGAGAGGAGCTCCTGACCAAGAAGGGGCAGCCTGGGTCAAGAGACTGCCATAGCTGGATTATACAGAGAAGGGCAGCTTGGTGGAAGGGCAGCTAAGACTGGAGTTGGGGTAGAGGGTGGGTATACCAGCCATACCCTGTAACATGTAGGGATTGAGGGATGCTGGGAGTACCTGGTGGCCAAGTGTGCTTTGATATTTTCAATAGTCACCTCAGCCATTTGTTTGAGACCCAACAATATCAATATTGGAAAAAAAGAAACACAACACTCTTCTATTTGTAGACGATAGGATTTTTCACAGAGAAAATCACAGGAATTAAAACTAACAAACACTACAAAGGAGTTCATTCATAATATCATACAAATACTAATCAACTACTCAAAAAGTAGGTGAATTTCTACACTCTATTAAGAATAAACCAAAGATTGAACTAGGAACGCAATCCCATTTCAAAGGATCAAAAAGAGTAAGATGCCTAGAATAAATTTAACAAAGAATTTGGGAAACATGTATACTGAAGCCACAAAGTACTGTTGCTCAAAATTAAGACTGCTCTAACTGTGTCTGTGCTCACGTGCTAGGAGACAATTATTAAGTCAGCTATATTCCCCTGACTGTTATCCATGTTCAGTGGACTCCATATGAAAATCCCAAATGGTAGGGGATTCTTGTTGCTGAAATTGGTCCTAAAATTAATATGAAGAATTAATACCCAGAAAAATCTTGAAAATAAAAGATTAAAGTCAGATGATACATCTTTCCAATTTCAATCTCCACTACAAAGTAACAGTAACCAAGTGAGTTTAAACTCCAGGAAAACTACAGACCAAGCAAAAGCAATGGAATAAATTGAAATTTGAGAAACAAATGCAAATGTACATAGCAAATTTATTTTGTACAAGTATCCCAAGAGAACTTAACCATAATAAATAGATATCAATATGCAAAGAGTGAAGCTGGGCCTACATTTCATACGATATATAAAACTAAACTCGAAACACATTCAGGACCTAAATGCAAAAGCCAGAAAGCACACATGTATGAACACACAAAATCCATGACATTGGCTCACAGTTTCTCAAAACGCTAACAACCAGTGTGTGTGTGTGCTTGTGTGTGTGTGTGTGTGTGTGTGTGCGCGCACACACACACATGCACACATACTGAGATCCATTAAAAATAAATTAAAAACTGAGTTCCACATTAAAAATAATTGTGCTTCAAAAGGCATATCAAGAAAATGGAGATGTATTCCACAGAACAGCTTGTTCAAGGTAAAAGCAATTGATAGATATTGTACTCTTCAGTTTATTGGGGTGCAAGCCTGGACTCTGAAGCTAACTGGGGTGCAAGACTGGTGTCTTTAGGTGGCTTAGACATCTCACTACATGAGGTCTGCAATCTCCAGATGTCCTAAGAACATCCAAATTCCCATGTAGAAGCCATGAGACTCTTTGTGACATTAACTTGATAGTTACATAGCATCTCTCCATGCTATTTATTGTTCAAATCAAGTGATGATGTGCCAGTCCAGTTTACAGGGAAGGGAGATGGCACCAAGGTGCCAAGGGGAAAAACACAATACCTTGTGAGTTTGAAGGTGTGTCCAGGAAATCCACACTCAGATAATAGCCACACTCTTAGCTCAGTTGCATTTTCTTCAGTCTTGAAAGGAAAGGGTTGGATTCACAAGCTCATTAGTGAAAACTTTTTCAAAAAGCCCCACTGGTAAATAATTTTTATGCCACATAGTTTATTCATTTGAATAGCCAAAATTATAAGATTCGGATAAAAAAGAATGTGTGTGTGTATATATATAATTCAATTAAACATCAGGTCAATGGCATTTAGTGTGTTTGTTGAGCCCAAAAGGGAGACTCCACAGTGTCCTCCTTTTCCAGATAAAGCTTGTGGAAGATGAAAAGATGAACACAGATCTGCTCAGTCTGAGGAGCTACCAATGTCCTGAGCTTCGCCCGTGCACCTTTCTCCCCTCCAGCTCCCGCTCCACAATGGAGTCCTACAGCCTACAGGAGTCTGAGTTCAATCCATCATCATTCTGTCTATTCTGTCAGAAGGCCTGGGGCTGCAGAGGGATCTTAGGACAGTGAGATCTGTGAGCTTTCCTGCATGGAAAGGTAACAAGGGCTTCTCAAAGCCCACTGTGTTGGATCAGGGTGACTCATCCCTAGGAAAAAGAGGATCCAGCTAATGTACCCGAGTCAAACCTCCTCCGGCAAAAGAGTGATCTTGGGGAAGAATAGAGAATGGATAAATAGTATATCCAGGGAAAAGGGTGAAAATGGAGAAGGGCCATCAAAATTCCCAGTTATTAAAACAACAAAGTCAGTCAACAGTAGATGAAATAAATGCCAATAGCTCTAGGTATCTAAGGTCAACTGGAAAAGTTAAATTTCTAAGAGGCCCTGAAAACCCAGCAATACTAGTGAACTAGTAAACAGGTTCAGGGAAGACACTCACACACATATACGTACACATATGTACACATGCACACACTCACGCATGCACACACTCACTCATTCACTTACTCCTCACCGGATAGCAGAAAGGTGTAAGTGGCACCCAATACCACAGGCAATATGAACAAGAGACCCTACTTGTACAATAAGGGATCCAACACCTCATGCTGGGTGGCATCTATCCTCAGTAACACACTATATCTAAACAAGAGCTGTGGTCCCTCAGTTTTGTTTCAGACTAGTGACCAGGATAGAGAAAGCCTAGAAAACTGGAGTAAATGATCCAATACAAAACTCCTGCCCATATGCAGACTCCTCCCCATAATCAGGCTGCTGAAAGACTCACTCAATTGCACCGTCATTTAATTTTTCAGATTATGTCCATCTCAAAACTTCAAATTTTTACTCTCCTTAGTTCAAAATCTCATGATTTTTGCTTTCCTAACGAATCTATTAATAGTGAACTCTTAATGAAATTTCCTTTCCCAGGAGGAGAAGAAGGAAAGGAAGCAATGGGAAAAACACATCCCATTCATAAAACTCAGCTCATATGAGAGATGGATGGAAAGGGCCTCATCTGTGGAGTGGTGTGTGGACCTATGACATCACCTTTTTCCTGTGTCTGGAAGCTGACCATGCTCCAGAAGCTGAAAGTCACTGCTCCTGACAGACACTGGGCCTTCTCCCTGCCTGTGCTGCCCTATGCCATGATGCTTAAAAATTGGATCTCCTGACACAGTGGCTATGTAGTGGTCTCTGTGGTGGATCTATCAGGGATCACTGTTCATTAAACAGTGTGGCAAATCTAAAAAAAAAAAATGAAGTTACCTTGCTAATCTGTGTCTCTGATTTAAGCCACACAGTCTTTTGGAACTTGCTCCCAACCTATATCCCTGTGGGTGTTAGCTACTATGCACACTAATTATATCTCTGCTATGAGCATGTTGAGATTCCTATTCTACTCTATTTTATCCTATGCCATACATGCACACATGCACACACACATACACAAACACCTCTCATGAAATTTTGCTCCTAGGGTAGGCTGAGTGGAAACTGGAATGTTCTTTTAAACTGCTAATATCTCTCAGGGTTTTATACCATTGTTAAAACTTACTTTCCTTCATAGTTGAAATGTTCCCAATAAGTGCATATACCTTATTTCACAGAAGCAAATTAAGTCAGAGAATCAGCTAGGATCACTTTGATGTTAGGGTTCTGTCTAAGCTCCACCCCATATTTACCTTGCAACAGCCAGGTATGCCCCTCCCCACAGTTACCTGGTAACAGCCTAACCCACTATAAAAGGGGCTGCTTGCCCCACCTCTCTCTCTCTTGCTCTCTTGTTTCTCTAGCTTCTTATCTCTCAGCCTCCCTCTTGACAATGGCTGGCCTCCACTTCTCTACTCTCTCCATCTCTCTGCCTCTACTACCCCATTAACTCCCATCCTCTGCCCTGAATAAACTCTATTCTATACTATGTCTGTGAGTGTCTGGTCCCTTGGGGGAAGAGAAGCTTCGACACAGGCCCACTGGGGCGCCCCCTTCCCCTACATCGCCGTATACCATATTCTCTAAACCTTCTCTTTTTATGATCATAACAACTTTTGTGCCAAGTACCTTACAAGCCAGTGAAGATAAATCTCAAGAGTTGCACTTGGGCCACTGCAAATCTAAAGACTGTAGAGAAAGAGCACACCATCCTTTTAGACAGAACATGCTTGCTTCCTGACTGATAACCAGCTCTGTGGCCACCTTCCAAGCTGAACACACAAGCCTTTGATCTATACATCCAGGAGGCACGTTTCAGAATTCCAACTTCTAGAATTATCTGAGGCCCGAGGAAGAAAGTGGAGCCCTGTACTTTTCTCCATCTGTCTGCCTGGGACATTCTTGGAATCTAACTCCTGCCTTTGCAGCCTAAGCCAGCCATTGGTCCCAGTGCCTGGCAGGCCTGGCTTCTCAACAGGACTGCCTCCATTGTGCCCCAGAGTCTTGGGAAACATACATGTCTGTAGCTCCTTTCCGTGTGGAAAGCTGGTATCTATCTACCCCTTCCTTCCAGCTCCCCATTACTACCTGGGATTGGGCCACAATTGGAAGCAAGTCTTGGCAGTTCAATTTTCAACTTCCGCTCCCTTTCCCCTAACGCCTGAAGTACATTAACGGATATCACAGGTGACATTCATCTATTTTGGAACAATGATTCAGATTGAAAGCTCTCACCCCCAATATAAACAACTGCAGAACATGTTTCCATGAAAGCCTTCAGAGAAATTAGCTGATTCTGCAGCAGCAGCACTGATTTACAATAACAGTGGTGCAAGGCAGAGCCAACAGGCAGGCCCTCCTGACATGCGCTAAACATCTTTACTCCCTAAAATGGAATTACGTATGGTACAGAAACGCTTTGGAGTAAAATTATTCCTGTACTCCACCGACAATGTGATTTCCTGGATTTACAATGAGCACTTGGGGAATTGTGTGCATTGCCTAAAAGAGTTAATATCTCTCCCAAAAGTGCTTGATTTTAATATTTTGGAAGTTTATAACCTAGTATACTACATTGCTTTACAAAAATGTCTCATGGCTACAAGCCTCTATGCATATGAAAATACTTTGTGTCTTTATGGGTAAAGATGCTTCTCTTGACAAAAGTATTAAATAGAACAAGTTTGGGCTCTCTGAATCTCCATCACTTAAAATAAAATATGCAGTTTTCACATTAACACAATAATAAAAATAACATATGTAGTTATCCACCACCATTTGGCCAAAGGGCCACTCCAGTGGTCGGCTAGAAAAAGATAAATTGCATTTCTCTTACTCAGTCTCCTTCCTCTGCCATTTGCTTCTTTTCAAAACAGCATCCCTGTCAGTCCACCAGGAGCAACATGCAGAGAAACTTAAAAAAAAAAATCTAAAAAGGACAATAAAAAACTGTTTATGGCAAGAACCAGGGACAGAGGGGGGGAGGAGAGGAGTTTAATTAAACAGTAATACAGCCAGCCAGCAGCGGGGAGGAGTTAGTCATTAGAAAAGTGAGAACCACAACAGTTGAGAGGTGTCAAGATCATGATTGCGATGTGTGAGAAACACTTTGAGAGAGCAGAGATGTTTCCAGTCACATGATAAGCAGAAGGCTCACTGCCTTTTTCTGAATGAGAAGCCACTGCTTTACCAGAGGAAAACATAGATCTTTGTTTAAATGGTGCTCACAATCACTCCATCCGAAGACCATATAAATCATTCCCAAGTCGGGGCAGCCCACCCTTTGAAGATCAGGACTGTGTTGGGAGAGAAGTAATCCTCTCTCCTGGGGGCACCATAAATACAGCCCATTATCAGCCAGCTCCAAACCCACGGCCCCAGAAGTCAGAGCCCAGACGAAGCGTGGAGTAAGAGCCAAGTCGAACTGCTCCTTGAAAAGTTTGACTCCAGCTCTTCTGACTTCCTGTGCCTGCCAACTTGGAATGGAACCCCCCTGAGAATACATTTTCCTACAAAATTTACAAAGAGCTATGCAGTGAGCCAGCAGCTGGAAAAAGTACGAAGGCAGCCGGGCTCAGAGAGCTCATTGCACACAGCCTTCTGGTACCTCCGGGCAGCGCCTGGCAGATGACCAAAAGTGAGAGAGGTAATAAAGTACAGGCTCCCAGGCCAGCTCTGGCCAGGCTCCTTCCTGGGGAGAGGATGACTAATGCCAGGCAACAACAGGGCCATGTTTTCCTGCTCTTGGTAGAAGAGACACAAAAGATAACTCCAGATGTCGTGTCTACCTCACCTCTTCCGAGTGAGAACCACAGAGGCAGCCAGCGCGGGCTTAGAAGCAAGGGTGAGCCTCTACGAATAAAAGTTTAATTGACTAGCTTCCATCCTAAAGTGATCTGGAACAAGTGTATTTTAAAAATAACTGGAGGTCACCATGCCAGTCAGGTTTGGGGTTTGCCTGAGTTTCGAATCCTCTTACCTGACTACATGCCTCTTTCGGTTCTCTTCAGTTCTCAGCATTTCATTCCGGCAGAAGAAAGGCGGGATACTAAAAGTCAAGACCTATGGACCTGGGAGAGACAACCTGTCCTGTCCACACAGGTGACCTCGTGCTGCCTTTATTCCCTGTGACAGTTTGGAGTATCTGTTGCCCCAGCCCTAGTGGAGGGAAAGACTTTCTTTCACCCCTTACCTCCAGGTCATAACCACAATCTCAATTCTAAAGTCCTGTTCTTCAATGACCTACTGGTTCTAAACAATAGTGTCCGCTGTACAGGACTATCTTCTACCATACTGGCTGCATCTTCAGGAGTTTGGCTGGGCCTGCTCACAAAAGATTATCATAGCCGGACTTCTTGACTCTCGACATTCCTCATAGAAAGGGAAAAAGGGGCTCATAGGACTCTCACCTGAGTATCCAGCTACCCCTCCCAACCAGCGGCATGCTGTTCTCCCTTAATTGCCTCAGGGTCTCAAGGTGGGGGGCTAGAACATATAGATGGGAAAGGGTTAGGAAAGTGGGCTGTATCTACACTGCCATAGGAGTCACATCTGTGTGCATGTCTCCCAGTGTGCATCATACATGCCCCTGCCAATTACCCCTTGCCCATGGCTCTGTAAATCAGCCTAACCAACTCACTGATTCCCCAGAGTAAATGTGGGTAGAAACATTTCTTGGTTTGTCATTGATACCATGAGAAGAACAGGTAGATGCTGTTAATGTCTCCCCCAGGGAAGGCGTTTTAGTAAAGGTGCCTATTTATGTTCACATTACGGTTGGATCTGGCGATGTTTTCCTAGTAAGCATGAAGCCCTGGATCCAGTCCCCAGTGTGGCATAAACTAGGCATGACAGTGCACTCTTGTAATCCCAACACCTGGCAGGTAGAGACATGGAGATCGGAGGTTTGAGGTTGTCCTTAACTACATAGGAAGTCTGGGGCCATCCCATGCTGCATGAGACCCTCATTGGCAAAAGAGTAGGGAGCAAGCTGCATCTCAGAAAAGAATGGCCAAGCTGAAGCTTTCTGACAGTCAGACGACCCATTGGCAAAGCCCAAAGAGGTGCCACAGAGGGATGCTTTGTTTAAAACCATGGTCCTGACAAACCTCAGCCATCTAATAGTGAAGTACAACAACCCCACTACCAAATACAAAATAGGTCAAGGAAAGGCATAAGGCCATGCACACACATGGCCTATCAAAGAAGTGTGCATACCGCATAAAATGCAGGCTGTCCTGTTAAATTCAGGGTTAATGTAAATAATATGTTGGTTTTAGCATGAGTATATCCCATGCAGTATCAAGAGCATACTTATTCCAATGAGTTACTTCTTCTTCTGAAATCAAACTCAGATTCAGTACCTTCATGTGCTGAGTTTTATCATCTTCACATAAGAGTTCCTGTTGCCACTGGAGGAACCTTACTCATGATCATGCCCAAAACAGCTGAAGCACTATGGGAGTCTGGCCAAACCCAAGGACCTAGCAGAGCAGGAGAAAGGAACAGCCAACACTTCACCAGCAACTCCTCCCCAGCTCCCAACTCCAGGAACTTCTGTGAAATGCTGGGAATTAAACCAGGCTGCCAGAAGCCAGAAATGGAAAATGAATCCGATTTGAAATGAGTACATCAGGCTGTAAATATGGGCATGTGACCAAGCAAGAGCAGGGATCCAGGGGACCATTGCCTTCTCAGATCTACTAGGGTAGAATCGTCTTCAGCTGATAAAAAGTAAATGGAGAGCCAGAGAAGAAAAGGGGTGACAGAGAGAGAAGAGAGCCAAGGCACCCAACCGTGCTGGGGCTGCCATCTTTCTCTGAGTGCTATTGAAAAAAGGAGAAACTCATCCAGAGAGAGTTGGAGAAGTAAGGCCCGGGCCACTTCCTTGTAGGGCTTTCTGCAATCTTCTCCTAGGATGATTCTAACTGCTGGTGAATAAGAAACCCAGTGTCATTGCAAAGGCTTCCGGAAACTCATAGGAGGGTAAAGGAGAATATAGCAATTACTCAAGTCCCTGAGATTGAATGACAACCCTTACATCCCTTTTAGTTAGTCATAACTAAAGGCACTAATGTAGCTTCAGCCACTTCTAAATTCCTTGCATGTTTTTTTGTTTGTTTGGTTGGATTTTTTGATCAGCCAAAGGGTCCTCTTGCTATTACACCTCCTTCATTCCTAGCAGCGTGAACACTCCTTCAAATGTTTGTTGAGGCGCTGTAGTTCTGATTTAATGAATACTCTTGCATGTGTTTGACTTTTTTCCTGAATTGTAAGGGGTTTTATATTTAAAATGACAACCCATGATATCGTGTGTGTGTGTGTGTGTGTGTTTGCATGTGTGGAGGTGGGAGGAGTATATTCATATGCATGTCTGTGCACGTACAGACCCAAAGTTGACAATGGGTGTCTTCCTTCATCATCCTCCACTCTATTTACATCCAAAGTTGGTTGGTTCTCGCTAGTCTCGCTAACCAGCCTGCTCCAGGGATCCCCCCAGTCCTCATGTTTGTACAGTGAGCACTTTATTCGATCCACCATCTCTCCAGCACTGTAGTCTTCAACTTTTGATGTCGGTAAACCTTATCCTTGAGTTTACAGTTGGATCCTTGTTCTTCCTCACCCACTCTAAACCCAGAACCACGGGGCCTTCCTTTCTGGGTGCTTCTGGTTTTGTTATGCTTACCCTTTTAACGCGCTGAAATGCATGTTCATCTGGAAGTGCTAAAGAGATTCTTGGCCAAATAATTAACTTACCATGATATTCCTCACTGTGTAACCCAAACATCTCCTACAGATTTAAAATGCTGCAATTATCCTATGCTGATTAGTGGCTCTCATGTGCCTGGGAAGCCCTTCCTCCTTCCCCTTCACCAACCTGTCAAACCTCCCGCCCACAATCTACCCTGTGGGTATACTGTGGGATGCTGCTGCCTAGTCGACCTCTGTGTGCAGCTTTCACTACTGACCATTCTTCTAGAAGCTATCAGGGTCAAGACTCATAGTTCTCATAACAAAATATGTGACAGGGACACTTAGGAAGGAGTTGCTTTGGCTTAGCATTTGAGGTTACTCAAGGCTGGGGATGTGAAGTGGCAAAAGAGGCTCTAGCTGTGGTGGCAAGTCCATGAAGCAGCTGGTCACACGGCATCCACACTCAGGAAGAAGAGGCTAGACCCACACTGGTGCTGATCAGGCTTCCTGACTTCATACCCCTCCCACTTTAATTCAGTCTGGCACCCAAACTACTTAGGGTAGATCTTCCCTCCTCCATGAACCCCTCTGGAAACGCACTCACAGGCAAGCCTGGAGGTGTGTCTCCTGGTGATTAAAAAGTCCCACCAAACTGACAATGGAGAATAAGTATCACAGCTCTGTTTCTATTGTGATTGGAATTGTCCTAAAAGAGTTGGTAAGTTAGTAGAATTTTGCCTCTCCACACAGAACCACAGCGTGTTTATTCAAGGATCCGGCGGATGTCCCCCAAAATCTGACATCTGCCCCTCAAAGGAGCTCCAAATGAGCCTGGCTGGGTCCACCCAGAGTAAACTGTGCTACCTGAAGTGGATGGGCCCAGAATCCTTTATCACCTAATTTCCCAGCTAATTATTAGTGTGAAGTAGGGAAATTATTGATTTGTGTGTATTACCATCAAAAGAAACTGCTTAGCCATCTTCTTTAACATATTCCTTTAGGGAATTCTAGGCATGGGGTTTATGACATTCTTCTCGTTGTGCCAATGTAAGGGAAGGAAGGGTTTGTTTGTATTCTGAATTGGAGGTTACTGCCTGACAGTGGTAAGGAAGAGAGGGTGGCATGAGTTGAAGTCCTAGTGACAGGAACTTCAGCAACAGGAGAGGCTGTTTGCCCACATCTGGAACTAAACCCTAAACTACACACACACACACACACACACACACACACACACACACACACACACACACGAAGGTTCCAAGGTTCCATGACCTCCCCATACAGCACTACCAGGATAAGTGTTCAAACACATGAGCCTATGAGAGGCATTTCAAACTTAAATCATACGTAGACTTCTGTCTATTCATCAACCTTACCTCTGTTCCTCGCTCTGTAGTACCTGTGACACTAAAAGCGAGACCATGACCTCCTCATGCTGTCAAGATTTTTATCTGAAGGACTTTTGCAGGATTCTTACTAAGTGATGCATGACTACTGGTTTCATGGGCTTTTTTTTTCCCCCTCATGTCAAGAAACTGTTCTTCTATTCCTGTCTTATTAAGTTTTTATCAGAGATTGATGTAGAATTTTATCAGGTGTCCTCTGGGAGTTTGTGGAGGTCTTTCCTCTTTTAATCTACCTATGTGATATCTTTTATTAATAGATTTCTGAATATTAAAACATTATTGTATTCCTAGAATGGATCTATATGGCATATGAAACTGTTGTTTGCAACTGACTATGTATTATTTAGGGCCTCTGCTCTTTGATTTGGCAACCACACACTGCACCACACAGGGCCCAGATAGCTCCTACATCAGCTTCATCCAACAATGAGAAATATCTGGAGTGTCTCCCACCTTTCTGGTTGCATGCTCAAGTCTTACAGAGTTCAACATAGCAGCAGTGAGCAGGTTGTCCCTGTATTGTTTGGTGTCTGTGTCACAGGGGAGTTGTTTGTCCTTATTTTGTTGTGGTCCTTCACCCCTAAACATGGATAGCTCTGGAGTCATTCTTAAGAATACTGAATTAAAAACAAAACACTGACTAGAAAGAAAGAGGAAGTGGCAGCACAGATTAATCTGAAACTGTTACAAAACTATACAAAATAGGGCTTTGGGGACAGGACTCGGTAGGTAAAGTGCTTACTGAGCAAACGTGCGGACCTGAGTTCAGATCCCCTGCTCCCCCATGGAAAAGCCAGGCAAAGCAATGTGTGGCTGTGACCCCAAGAGCCAAGGACACAGATGACAGAGACAGGCAGTCTCGATGATATGGCTTGTTCTAGGTTCAGTCCGAGGCTTTGCCTCAAAAAGCAAAATAGAAAATGGCCAAGGACGATACCCAATGTTAACCTCTAATCTCTACACACATGCACAGATGAGAGTATACTTAAGTAATAAGCTACTATAATTAACCTTTAAGCAACTTTGGACATTTCTCCTCATGGCTATTAACCTGAAGGGCTCACTCCTTTTTCACTGAGACATGAGAGTTTATAATTTCCTGAGAAAATGTACTTCTCTGTCAGTTACGAAACAAGTCACAGATAGGCCTGCTGAGAAACTTGAAGTGAATTGCATTATCTTCCTATTTTCCATCAATCTTAGTCACAAATCCATCCTCCTACACACTTGTTTTCCTTCTTTTTTTAATTTTTAAAAATTAACTAATTTATTTTATGTATGTGAGTACACTGCAATTGTCTTCAGACCCAGCAGAAGAGGGCATTGGATCCCATTGTAAATGGTTGTGAGCCACCATGTGGTTGCTGGGGTTTGAACTCAGGACCTCTGGAAGAACAGTCAGTGCTCTTAACCACTGAGCCATCTCTCCAGCCCCCTTTTTCTCTTTTTAAATCAGACTTACCAGTGGTAAGTCCATGGTAGTGACTGTTGTTTAAAGTTCTTGAATTCGTCACTGTTTTTAATATGCTAATTCATAGAGTTCTTTATCACTTAATAACGATCTTGAAATTCATACCTCTGATTTTTAACATCAGGAACATAAAAGGTACATTTGGAATGATATGAAGCATATTGTTGTTTCTCATTCTTGCTTAATAGCAAACATATTAATTTTTTGAAATAGTCTTTGTGAGCTAGACCTGGTGACACATGTCTTTAATCCTAGCACCTAGGAGGCAGAGGTGGGCAGATCTCTGTGAGTTTGAGGTCAGCCTGGACTACAAAGGGAGCTCCAAAACACCCAGACTGTTACACAGAGAAACCTTGTCTCAAAAAACAAAATAATAAAGTAATAAAACAAAATAGCCTTTATCTATCCTTTGACAATGTCATACGAGGATACGAGGTATCCTGACTACATCCCCCCTAACTCCCCTCTCTGCCTGCCCCCACATACACCCCAACATGGGATGGGGATCCCCCTTTCACATCCTCTCGTTTTTGGGAACCACTGAGCTCAGATAGTGCACCATGTGCAGTAACCACACTGCGGTGAGTTCCTGAGGGCAATGGCCAGGCCCACAGCCCTCCTCCCCATCCTCTGGCTCTTCCATTCTTCCTAACCCCAGCTTGTGGGATACTTCCTGAGCCTGGGGATAAGGGGACAAATACCTCACCTGGGCTGAGTACTCAATATTCTTGGCACCAGTTGTGAGGTACTTGCTTCACATACCGCTGCCCACTTCAGAGAGAAATGTTTGTAGCCACGCTGAACACACATTGAGAACAGCACTGATCTGCAGGCATAAATATAAATATTTAGCTGCCATACTTAATATGATTTATTTGATCCTAAATTGAATTTGGATATCTTCCTTTAATTTTTTATAGTCTTATCTTTTTAAGAATCCGGAAACTGCCGGCGTGATTCCTTTTATCAATGTTCACTGGGTGAGTGGAGTCTTAACTTTTAAGCGTTGGTAACACTCTTGTCAATTTCATGAGAACTGTGGCTGCGGACTGCGCAGTCTGTTCCTTGGAAGATGTCAGTAAGTGTTTCGTTATAATTAAGATTTTCTTTCAATCATCAGTCCCTATAGATAGACCACAGACAGACATTGTCTTCCTCCTTTGATGATGCAAAGTTCTCTCATTAACCCTGGTACAATGCCAACCTCTTTACCTATGGCCCATTTTTTCTGTCCCTGTTCTGTTTTCCAGGTTGTCCTGTGCAATTGTTTCATATTGAACTCACTCTATCCTAATTATGACATTGTGGATTTTTTTCCCCTATCTGTCATTTGTTTATACATTTTATATTTTAATAATTATATTTTCCACACGAGGTTTTATGATTCTTAAACATCTATGGATTCTGCTTTCTACCAATATACAAAAGTAAAAAAAAAAACTTGAAATTGAACTGTTTAAATTCTGATTTAATATGAACACTCTACTTTCTAGGTTATATTTTTCATTTATCCAAATACGTCTTTATCTTACAAGTAATTTTTCAGTTTATTTCTTAATGTATACAAGCTGCTCCCATATAGCCAATATCAGCCTTCTCTGTCTTGGTCTCTTGAGCTCTGACATTATAGATATATGCTACTGTACCTGGCTAGTTTGTTTGTTTTGTTTTGTTTTTAACTTTTTCATACATTTTTTAGTTTAAAAGTTACTAAAGCTATTTTTTCAGTTGTCTTAGTTTTGTCTCGTATTGTAAAAACACCCTAACAAACGCAATTTAGAGGAGAAAGAGTTTTAGTTCACATTCCACGCTGCAGTCCATCACTATGGGGAAGACAAGAGGCAAGAACTTGAAGCAGCTAGTCACATCCACAGTCAAGAACAGAGAGAATGAATGCACGCACATATGGTCGCTCAGCTTACGTTCTCCAGTCTTATGCAGTTCAGAATCCTCTGACTAGGGAATGGTGCCACCCAAGGTGGGCAAGTCTTCTCATTTTGATTAATGTAATCAAGATAATCCCCCACAGACAGGCTAATATGAGCTAGGCAGTCCCTCACTTGAGTCTTTTCCCGGATAATTCTTCATTGTTTCAAATCAACAATCATAACTATCACAACCCTCCACTCTGGCTGACTTTGCACACAGATGTCACATAACCATAACTTTTCATCACTTTTCCCCAAGGCTGTATGTTTGTCTCATCATGTTAAATATAGCCCAATTCTAAAAGTCTCCACCATCTTTAAGAAATGAAACATTTTAAAAATCTAACATGAGTTCCTATAAAATAAAAAACAAGTTTCATACTTTCAATACATAACAGCATAAAATAAATATTCTTACTCTCCAAAAAAGAAAACATGGGTCATAGATAAGACAAAAAAAAAAGCCTCCAAAACCAGCAGAACAAATCTTGCAATGTCATGTCCAGTATTTGGAGTTTGTAATGTAGTCAACTGGATTCAAAAGTGGTGGGTAACCCCACTCTCCACCTTGCCACCTGGGCACAGCTTCTCCTCTGATTAGCACCACTCCACATGTGCAGTTCTCCTAGGCCAATGACCCACAGCTCTGACATCTCCAACATTCTGGGGTCTGCAACTGAAGGTTTCACCTTCACAACCTCATTTGGCAGCCTCTCGGGGCTCTCTATGGGGACCCAACCCTACCACACAGTATCTGGTCTCAGCTGCTCTCCTGAACCTGTTCAATCTTGCATCTTTCACATGTCCAGAACCAGTTCCATACGTGTAACACAACACTACCAACTTTGCTGCCAGATCAAATTGTAGCCTGGCCTGCTTAGACCACAGCTATATCAATTTCTGTGTGCTGACCCTAGGGAAATATTTTTGGGGAAGTGGGGCAATGGAATCCTTTAGCTTGGGTTTTTTTTTTTTAACCCTTGGAAGAATTTGTTCCTCTGAAGAATGGGGTTTTACTGTCAGAGCACCTCTCCCATTCTTCCAATACAGCTCAAGAAGCCTCTCCACAATGGTGCTGATCTCTCTCCTCCATCACAGCAGCTTCTTCAGCACCATCTTGGATGTCATCCTGCATCTCACAATTCAGCTTCACTCTGGGTCACAGGAAGCAGGCAGAATGAAAGCAGATGCTTGACTGAAGTATCACATATAAGGTCCCCAGCTGGAGCTGGAGAGATGGCTTAGTGGTTAAGAGCACTGACTGCTCTTCCAGAGATCCTCAGTTCAATTCCCAGCAACCACATGGTGGCTCACAACCATCTGCAATGGGATTTGATGCCCCCTTCTGGTGTGTCTGAAGACAACTACAGTGTGCTCATAAAATAAATAAATCGTTCTTTAAGAACAAAGGTCCCAAGCCCAGTGCCTGAAAGAGTCCTTCATGCCCCTGAAACCTCTTAAGCCAGGCCTTTGCTATCCACGTGTCTCTCAGCAGTCTTTTTCCTCTCTGAGCAGCCCAGGGAGCTCTGTTTCCAGGATTTAAAGGTTTGTCTACACAGTGTACAAAACTCTCCCACATTCCTCCTACAACACAGTTCCAATGGTTTAAAAACCACACATGTTTATCACAGAAACGATCCCACATCTTGGTACCAATTTCTGCCTTAGCTTTGTTGCTGTGGTAAAATGCCCTGACCAGAGTAACTTAGAGGTAGAAGGTTGCAGTCCATCATGCCCAGGAAGTGGCTGGCGGGCACCTGGCAGAGTTGATCATATGCACAAAATAAAAACTATATGTAATGGTCTTTCAAATTATAAAATATATTACAAATGGCCTTTCAAATTCAATCCCATGATTTTTATGTTCATTTTTTTTAAAATTTTGTGTGTACACGTGTGTATGTATCTACACATGTCCATGATAAGTATGTAAAGGTTAGAGGAGTTGGTTTTCTCTTTGTACCCTATGAGGTTCCACAGACAAACTCAAGTCATCAGGCTTGGTGGCAAATGCCCTTACCTGGTGATACGAGATTCCTTTATACTCCTCAGTGATGGCTCTATCTGCTCCCTTTACTGTGTGCTCTCCTTCACAGATACCCATTATACATGTTTGTTCTCATGCCCTCCTGCAATTTTCCCTTTTGACATTTTAGTCATAAGGTCTGGAGTTTGGTTCCCAGCATCCCAACACCCTTGTCAAGTAATCCACAATCACCTGTGAGTCCAGCTCCCTCTACTGACCTCCATGGACAACTGCACTCAGGTTCACATACAGTACCTTCAGACACATATCCATAATTAAGAATTAAATAAATCTATGTTTTTTAAGAAAAATATTTTAAAATGAAAAATAAGAACTAGAACTAGAAATGTTCTGAAATTTTCTACTCCTTATTCACAGAAGGTTTCAGAGAATTGTCTATGACACATGGTCTTTTCCACGTGAGTCCCTGTAGAAGAAGGCGTATTTCTTTCCTAACATTGAGTTGGCTGTGGTTTGCCACTAGACAAACATTTCGGGCACAAGATAAGGATCCAAGTGGAAGTTTCTCTAAATGTGTGGTTGGGTTGTCCCTGCAGCACAGCACATGTGAAGCACAGCCTGCTCTTTCTCAGGCTCCTTCTGAGTGCTTGGGAACCCCCATACTTCCAGAAGCTGACTTCCCATTCTCTGCCAGGCTGGTGGGGTCCAGAGGTTCTCTCTGTGGTCTCCTGGCTAGCACCTTCTTTGCTCAGGAGCAACAGTGTAGTTCTGAAAGATCTTCTCCAGGAAGTTCCTTGAGGATCTCTCCTTCCTTGACCAATGGTATGGTCCAGGTTGGCTCTTCAGACCGCACCGTCCTATGTGCAGTGTGGACAGAGTGCCCTGTGTTTGCCACCTGCACGTGCTATGGTGGCCCCCCTCCAACCTTGAGTCTTTGCTGCCTTCTCATAAGGGAGGAAGGATAGATTTGGTAACTGGTGGTTGGGGGAGACTACCAACCTAGCTCACAAGAAGGGAACAAGAATCGAGGTCAGGGAGGGGACAGGAGAAGAGACTGCGCTGTTATCCCCACACACAGGAGAGGCCGCCCACCCTATGGGTAACTTGGCTCAGTTCTTCTAAAGGCTGCTGATCTGTAGATGCTTAGGGAGAGGAGGCTCCACCCTCGCCCTGGGGGCCCTTCCAGTTTCCAGTCCCCTGAGGCTAACTCCCCAAGCTCAGAGTGGAGTGGGCAGGAGTTATCAGGCTCTTTGGCAACACCTTCTGGCCAGACCCAGAACTCCACCCACTACCCTGTGCTTCCTGAGGTCACTAGAGTCTAGAAGGGTGCTGCTTTTCAGCCTCGCACCCCAAATCTATAACCGTGGTTCCTTCTTATAGGGAGGGCTCTCTAATGCATGTATTAAGAAACATTCTTATCCTCTCCTTCCAGGCTCAGAAGCTGTGAAGGCGAAGCTGTGTAGTTTCCATATCACAGGGACAATAACATTTCTTTGAGACATTCATTGACATCCTGAGACCAAGCAGACAAATATGTACTTCCCTGACGCTTTCCTCGCTTTGCCTTTGTTTTCTAAAGAAGCCCTTGTTTTGTGTGACTGATGGGAGGCAGTGCGTGGGAACGCCTGTAAATCTGCAGGAAGGGAGCTGGGAGGGCAGCGGCATTCTTTATCCCGCTCCCCATCGATCGCCTCTAATGAGCACCAGTACAGCTGAGGCTAATGGTTCTGCGTCTGGTGTTAAGGGCAAACGTGGGAGAAGATTTTCAACCCAAGGGGCTTAACAGTTGCTGGACGGCCTGGAGCCCTCGGGGCGAGGACGCACTTGAGAGGTCACTGAAGCAAATGAGGGGAAGATTTGGTGCCTCTGAAAGAAACATGCAGGAATGGGTTTGGGTCTTCTCCCCTCCCCCCAGACCACCCCCCCACCCCCCCACCCCCGTCCCCAACAGAGACTACAGGCATCAACAAAACCCTCACCTTCTCTTGCTAGTCATTAGTCCCTGACCCCAGCCCGATAAGAAGGCTCCTACTAGAGCCGCCTTATCCTAATTATGACTCATCAGATGGCAGCGATCCTACCCAATTACTGGGGCTTAAGCCAGGGGCACTTCACAGACTGAGCTCCAAGCCCTGAGTGAGCCAAGGATGGACAGACAGCTCCTGCTCCAATGCCTTTGGCCCTGCTCTGATCCTTACCTGGGGGTCCAGGATGCCATTTGATAAGCTTGATATTTCTTCCTCTGTGTTGCCTGCTACCCCACTACCTCAAAGATCTGAGAGGGGCTAGACGAGTGGTCATAAGAGGAACAGAGGCCAGTGACCTTCAAGGGACAACTAACTGGCAGATCCTATAGAATGCTTGCAGTCACATGTTAGCACAGACAGGGGGCCACAGGTATTAGGCAAGATGAAAAACCAAGACTGGCAAATGCCTTCCGGGCTCAGGCTCTCCACACACCCTGAACTTTAATAGCATAATGGAGTCATTGCAGTTGGGAAAAGAACCCTGAGCCAGAAGGGAGAAAGGGTGTGCTGAGGCTGGGGGATGAGACAGCCATGGCGGCAGAGAGGGAGAGGGGACATGGTGGGAAACACATCCTCTGCTCTGCAAAATTGCCCAAACTACTATTTATTTTAATGCTGTAAACACAGGATTTGAATAGTACCCTAGTTCCATAATAAGTAATGTGATACCCTGAGGTTAGAACAAATTATTTATTAGGTGTTTTTTTTTTAAATTCTAAGGCAGCATCTTTATAGCTAGGAGATTTTCATTGGGTCTGATCATTTAAACTGTGGGTGCAGGTATGCCCCCTCTGTTAGGAGAACTACCCCCTGACACATGGATTTCTATAAAGCTGTTATACAACTGCAGAAGGATCTTCAAAAATAGCTACCCAACAAAGACCCCACTCTCCCAACCCACCGTGTGTGTGTGTGTGTGTATGTGTTTGTGTGCCCACGAGTACAGAGAGAGAGAGAGAGAGAGAGAGAGAGAGAGAGAGAGAGAGAGAGAGAGAGAGAGAGAGAATCTAGGCAGAAGAAGAAAAAAAAGAGTCCCAAGATCAGGGCTGGCCTCCCCAGAAGCCTCTAAATTGAAGGCTGTGTACCCTGACAAAGAATGACTCAGTCAAGTTTAGTGACGCTAAATAGTGTTGAAGAAAAAGGAGGCTTGAAATCAGTAAGTGAGCTAATTGACAACCCAATCTTACCTGGCCTTGGCTTCCTTTTCTGTAAATAATGTGTGGAGATTAGAGGAACCCTTAAGAAAAAGGAAGGAAAAAAAGAATAGCTCAGCGTGGTTAGAGTCCAGAAGTGTTTGCTCTGATATTTCTGGGACTGGGTCTGGAGGGTGTCAAGTTTAATGAAGTCTGAGATCAACTTTCTCAGGTCAAAGATCAAGAATTGCAGTAGCTTTTTGTACCAGGAAAGTCTCAAAGGCAGGGGCTACAGTGGCCACCATGAAGAAGGAAGAACTGAGGACTTGTGTATTCCTGGGGAGCTTTCTCTCATAGTTAGATAGGAAATCCCTCTTGTAGTCCAGTGTCAGGTATAACCAGACACACAAAGACACAGAAGCACAAATCACAAAAGTTTCAAATAAATCCAAAGACCACTGCAGGCCAGCTGTGATGAGGAACCCAGGAAGAGGCACAAACCCAGTTGCTGGTACTCAGAAAAGGAGTCCTGGGTGACAAGTGATGGTGGAGCAAGGGCTACAGGCACTGGCCAGAGCAGAACACATCCTAGAGGCAGGGAAGAGGGTGCAGAATGGAAAGGCAAGAAAGACGCAGGGCAGGCTATTTAAGGATGATGTTAGATGATCCTTAGAAGACCCTCTCAAATGCATTAGCAAAAGTGCAGACCCATGATATTAGAGGGATGTAGACATGAAATGTGTGAGTTGTGTGTTATACATGTTCTTGATTTCTGAGCACTCTGTAATGAGTGTGCCTGAACATTAGGATGAGAGATACAGTTCATTCAGAAACACTGCACTGGTAAGTTGTGAATGGACTGGTCTAGCTGGGTAGAAGCTGCTTTGGAAGGATGACCTGGCCACAGCCAGAGTCAAAGGGAAGAGACCCAGAGAGGCAAATAGGAAGTCCTCGCACAGCCATGGCACTCCCCCAGAGGCTCAGGAAGCACCACACGGGAGGTTCTGAGCCTTGTCCATCCACAAATCCAGCTAACTTCAATATCACCAGCTTCACCTCTACTCTCCAGAACTATACCCTAAGAGATTTGCACCCTCCCTCACATTGCTGCTAATGGCAGAGATGCAAAGCATGATGGGAAATGAGTCTGGTGGGGCATATGCAGCTGAAAGGCTAAGAGAAGCAGAAGGGAAAGGTCAAGGTCAGGAGCATCTCCAAGCACCTCTCCCTGAGATGGGACTAGGAACCAGATTGCTGCTCTCGGGAGCTTGATTATCTGAGGAATGTGGTCTGTCCCTGCCCCTTATATCACAACAATCGAGGCAAGGCCCCCTGTTCATCACATCTGTGGTACAAACCCTCACCAGACAATTAGATTCTCATATTAGCAGAGCTCAAAGTTGCCTATCACATCCTGCTTCCCAATACATCCTAGGGGACACCAGTATTCCTGAGTCTTTACAGAAGATACATCATCTCAGAAGTGCTGTGAGACTCTTGGGTCCACAGAGTCTCATAGTGGTGCCTGCAATAGATTCATACTGTGATAACATCACACAATGAACACCACAAAATTAATTAGACAGGACATCTATCCAAAAGCAATCCCTACAAATGGGAAGGCAGTACTACAACAAGAGATTTGGGAAGGATCACAGCACACCATGAAGCTGTGCCAGCCTGCCTGGGGACCTCCCCAATGACAAAGATTCAGATTTCTGACCTTGAAAGAAAAAGTAGATATTGATGATATTGAAGATACTGGAGGGCCCCACAGCCTTCTGGAGAGCTTCCCTCTTCTCTACGTGTCATGCAGCCTAGGACATTGCCCATCTTACTGTCAGCAACTATCAAAACACAGACACAAGGACCTGAGTTAGATCCCGGGAACCCATCTAAAAAGCTGGATGTAGGGGCATAGATTTGTAATCACAGTGTTGGTGAAGAGCTCAGTATAAGCAGTAAGTTCCAGACCAGTGAGAGACATTGTCTCAATTTAAAATAAAAAAATTTAGATGACATTAAAATAACATCTGAGGTAGACTTCTGACCTAACACACACACACACACACACACACACACACACACACACACACACACCTATATGTCACAGGCATGATTTAAAGTACAGGCATGCAACAGGGTAAAAAGACCCAGTCAGACAGTGTCAGAAAGGACCAGTCTTACTGGCATTCTTTCCAGGCTTGGTTAGGGGGCCTGTGGAAGCCCACAGGACAGGCTGTACCAATACCATCCTTAGAGCCAGGCTGAGTCAGCAAATCTCAGTTCAGGGACCATCTTATAACAGGTACAGGTTCTCCCAATGGACACCCAGAAGGTGAGTGTTCAGTGTAAATATCATACCTGAAGCAGGAACTTGTCCAACCCTAAGGAAATGACTGGAATAGGCAGAGGAGAGCAGAGATGGTGGTCATCTCTAGCACAACCTGTTATACACTATGGGAACTCCATTTCAGATTTCCTATTGATGGGAACTTAGACCCTACCTTGGAGACAAATTAGGATTTAAGAAAATCTACAAGTCTGTAATCAGATCATTGATTTTGGCCAGGAAGTTAGAGTCCAAGACCCTTGCTGGATTCTGCCATACACAGTCTCTGCATGGGACAGAGGGTTGCAGTAACAGAACTCAACTGCTGTTGTTCTCTTCTTGTTGAAAACAACCACAGGATTACAGGATCTTTGCTCTGGGAAGAATTTTAGAGACTAGTCAACCAGTCCCCTTGCTCCCAAGAATGACTTGCTTGGGCTCCAGGAGCCAGTGGGAAGCAAGGGGCAGCTGATATGAGTTCCTTGTGTCAGGAGCAGGGAGGTTTCTGACCTACCTGGGGTCCCACCACATGGACAACCACGACAATGTGGCATCCTTGAGGACAGTGCACAGAGCATCTCTGTGCTATTCCTCACCACTGTGGCTGTGAAGCTATCTCAGGAGGAGAAATCCAGTTTTCAGAGCAATCATATAGGACTTCAGTGGTACCGGTGGCAGGGGATGACTATCACAATGTAAGAGTGAGGAGCTGCTTGCCTGTGGTCCACGACTCACTTCCGGTGTGTGCTTTGCCCACCCTTCCTCCAAGGCTCTGTTATTAGATGTGGTTTCTCGGGAGAGCCTGACTCAAGAGCACGAGACAAGCATGTGACACACAAAGTCTATTGTGGTACAAATGAGCAAACTTCTATGTATTACATATCTTACATTTAAAAGCTAAAAACAAACTGGGGGTGTTGCTCAGTTGGTAGAACATTGAACTAGCCTGCAAGAAGCCCTGAATTCAATCCTTAGCACTACATAAAAAGAATTATGAGACTTTGTTTAAAAAAAAAATCTCTTTGGCCTGGAGATAGAGCACAGCAGGAAAAGTACTTGCTGCCCAAACATGAGGATCACCACATCCCCAGATAAAAGCCTAGGGTGCACAGTGACCCAGCTGCAATTCCAGCCTATTGGGAGGCAGAGACAGGGAATTCTGGGAACAAACTGGCTAGTCAGACTAGACAAATCAGCAAACTATATAAAGTAGAGAGCAATAAAGATACTTGAGCTCAACCTCAGGCCTTTCCATGCATACCCACATATATGTGTGTGTGTGTGTGTGTGTGTGTGTGTGTGTGTGTGTGTGTACCCACCTTCACGTATGTCAACATGCATACACCTGCAAAAGAAATCCCCATAGTGTTCCTAGGAGGTGCAGGGAAAGATATTTGGATGTCTATGTACGTTCCATCCCTCTCTGTTTAAAACCCTGCACCCAAAGTGCAAAATGGAAATGCCCTTCTTCAGATTGCATGTTCTCTCTTCAACCTGTAACATCATAGGCCAATTCTAGAGGTAGGGACGGGACAGGTAGTGCTATGGGAATACTGGGATGCTGGGACCGCTGTCAGGTCTGGCATCCTTGGGTAGTGAAGGTCATGCTGCTCCAGTTCCACAGGCCCTGCTGCTTCAGCTCAAGCCAATGACGAGCAGCCTTCCAGCTGCAGAGCAGCTGTTCACAACTGGAGGCTTCACTAGCTCCATGTCTGCCCTAGTGATCCCAGCTCAGACACTGGCTGCATCCGTTTGTCATTCTCAAATTAAGTTTTAACAAGTTGCTCATCTATCATCTTCAAGGTCTTTTATTCACCATTAATGTTTTCACATTCAACCTACTGTTTTCCCATTTCACCTACTATGTGCAGCACACATGTGCAGTGTCTCCTGTATATATGAGAAGAAACAACTGACTAAGCCTATAGCTCAAAACAACAAACATGGGATTATAGCCTACAGCAGACCATGCACAGTAAGCCTGGGCTTATGATTAGACCTTAAATGACACCCTAGATGCTCATGTGCTAAAATAGTGCTCCCTGGTATAGTGTTGCAAAGAGATGGGGCCTTGGAAAGCCTCTGGATTAGGATGACTGGACCTCACCAGTAGATTGATACATGATGGATGTTACAGTTTAATGAGTTGTTGGGAGATGGTGGAAATTTAGAGAATCAGGGCTAGTTGGTAGCTAAGAGAGGGGTTTTTAAAGGTCTATGTGCCCTTGGTCCTTTCCTCTGTATCTCTTTGCTTCCAGGTCATCATGGATTGAGCAGCTTTCTTCTACTGTGTCCTTCGTTGGTATTCTGCCTCTTCTCAAGCCCAAAGCAACAGGACCAGGAGTTCATGAGCTAAAACCTCTGAAGCTGTAAACCAAACAAACCTGTTCTCTTTATAAGTATCTCAGGTGTTTTGTTATAGCAACAGAACGCTGGCTACTCTCCCCTAGTGGTCTACCCCATCATAGTGTGACCCCTAGGATTTTGGGAGTGATGGAAAGACTACTCAACAAAAATACTTTACTTTTTCCAAATAATAAAGACACCCCCCTTCCTGCCGCCCAAAAAAGAGGCAGAGGTGGACGTGGGTCTTAGTGTGACCTGAGAACCAGCCATCCAGCTCCACTTCTTCTCCAGCTCAACTTCACACCTCCAGCTCAACTTCTGATTGGTTTATTCTATGGCAGATCCTCCATGTCCCAGGTTTAGTCTCTCAAGTTTATGACCTCAGAGAAAGTGTGGCTCCTTCTGAACCCTCCAGTACAAGCTCTGAAAAGGATTCTGCAGGTCTAATAAGAACATAAGACAATTTCAGCAGCTGCCCAGGTGGAGAACTCTGATTGACCATCAGGGATCTGGGGTCTTCCAGGTAAGGAATGAAGAAAAGGAAATATCAGCATACCACAAACCTCTAAGATTATTTTAGGATGATAAAGGGACTATGCTTCTTAAAAAAGGAGTATTGAGAAGACCAAGGATTTCTAGATCCACTCCACACACAACTCCTGAGAGTTGGCTAGAAAGTGATTTCTTTGGGTATTTTGTATGTGATTCTATTTTTAATCTTAAAAAACCTTTTGGTTTTGTGGTTCAGCTTCTGACATCAGATGAGGAAAAAGAGAGTTTCTGAGAACTTAATTTTCAAAATTATCTAATCATAAGGAAAGGTGAGACAAAGAACTGTCTGCTCTTGCCTCTGACTGAGTCTTTTTGGTACCACAGTGGCTGTCCAGTTGTCTTGACTATGAAGAGTTCAGTAACATGGCTGTTGCAAGCCAATTCACATTGTTCACAAACTAGGAAGCCTCTGAACGCACTGGTGGAGATTCCAATGCTGGGTTTTCATGTCTTCATGGAGATCAAACGTTGCAAAAAGAATTTAAAAGTCACTAATTGGTGCATGTTTCCTCTTGTGTGCAAAGATTTACATGATCATGTGCATATGTATATCCACAGAGAATGAGTCTTTGAATGTTTTACAGAACAGATCCTTGTTCACAGTGTTTAGAGATAACATGGCTTTCTAAGGCCATACCACCCTGAATGCCCTAGGCTCTTCTGGTTGTGGAGAAAAGATCACAGGGTAGCTGCAGAATTCTTTGTCTTCTGCACCACAAAAGTCTTTTCCTTTAGGAATAAAACTTGGAAAGTGAGCTCCCTTCAGCACATCTGGCTCTTCACCAAAATTCTGGGTATTGCTGACCGAAACAGAATTTCATGTTCGGTCAGTTACTGCTCTCCTTGCTTAGACCAAATACCTGGCAAGCTGATTATGGAGGCCCAGGCAGTCCTGGTTCCCAACCTGATGCTTTAAACTGAAGTTCTAGCCTTTACAGTCAAACTCTGTCTTCTGTGCTGTGACTGGGGATCTCACCTTGAGCTCTCCTCTGCTTTCAGACATGAAAACCCCTCATGGACCATTCCGGAACCATGCCAAAAAATTACCCTTGCTAATTACAATGAAATAGAGAGAGCCTGTGTGCCAGGGAGCCAGGCTATGCTATCTCTGCAGCAACTGTCAGGGAGGAAGCAATCCAGAGTTGCATTTAGAGAAAGAGCTGAACACCATGCTCTCTCAGGAATGGAAGGGAATTCCACTCCTGTTTGCTGACAGATGTCTTTACCTCGGAAGACACTCTTTCTGCCTGTGAATGGGTTGGTATTAGAGGGCTGGCTTAGACCAGCAAGCCTACATGGATTCCTGACTTCTCTGCTGTTTGTGAAGAATATTAAATCCTGATGATATTTCCTGCAGAGATACATTAATTCTGTATTGGATCAGTCTAGAAAACACTGTATTCTTGGACCATAGCACTATACATTAATTCCACATGTCCCTGTTTCTGAGGTCGTGTTTTTCCTTTGTTGGATGTGTTGCTTGTACCTAAGCCTTTCTCAAACTCTGAACTCTGCCTAGGCCCCAGAGTTTCTTCCTACAGTTCTTTGGTAGATTCCAAAGACTTGACATCACTTGTTCCACAGCCCTGACACTAACATAGCCCTGGTTGTGCCTTAGTGTGCCAACAGCTGGATCTAAATTGGCTTGGTGTCTCCCCCAGAATGATCCACAGCTGCCCACTCCCCCTTACCTCAGGCCTTGCAACGGTCAACACCAATCTTAATGCATTTGTGCTGTGACATTATTTCCTTCTAACAAGTGAGCAGAAACCAATGTAAAGAGAGGAAGAAATGGTGACAGAGAGAAATAGCATGCCGTTCTGAACAAAGGCCTAAAATCTACCAGAAGACAATCTGAACCTCCCACTAACTCTCCATTCTCCCTTCTTTTCCTGGTACCTTAAGTGCTCCTGGCTTTTCTCTCAGCCAGAGAGCTATTCTTGTTCCCCTGAAAAACATAATCTCAAGGAAAACATCAGGCGCATGCAATAAGTGCTCAGCAGACAACGATGCCAATTTGCACAAAGGTCTCTCTGATTAGGAAAACAATACCTCACTTCCTCCATTTCACAGAATCATTTGGAACAGAAGAGACTGCCTGGAACGGAAAACCAAGTCCTGGATCCTGAAAGGCAATGGATCAAAGTCTTGCATTTAGGAAATCTTTAGCTAAAAAGAAGGAAGGGAGAGAGAACATCAATCAGATATTATTTCCAATTATTTTTCAAATTGGAACAGAAAAAGCAAACACACACACATATAAGCCTGACATGGTGTTACTGGAGTTTGTTGCTAGAAGGGAAGTCCTTGCTTATATTGAAGTAAAGTTCTGAAAATAAGCAAGGAACAGATTTATTGATTTTGGGGGAGTCTGGGTGTAAAAAAGAGAAAGAAGAAAGAAGTGCTCTTTGCCCGCTCTGTCCAAATGACATCCCAAGTGGCCTCTCTAATGGTGGGGGAGGGGAGGGGGCAGGTGCCTATCCGGGCACATGGACAGAACTGCCCTTAGGCTAGGGCTAATGGTATTGGCTGAGCCTGCTGTAAGCCTCTCTTTTCTAATAGCCAACTTTCTATGTGCGAGAAGACAGGCAGATATTGATTGGCCCAAATGCCCTTGAGTTGACAACATCTGAAATGAAAATCCACAAGGCTAGCACAAACTTTCCACAAGTTCAGTTTCTGGAATCTGATTATGACACTGGATTGTGAAGCTGGTCACACGTGGGAAAGCCCCCCCCTTTTATGTCCCCCCATGTGGCACCTGTAATTGGAAGGAGTTAAGTGGCTTCATCCAACTTGTTATTCAAATGTCCAAGAGAAAGCAGCAACTGTGCACTAATCTTCAGGTGATCACACATTAGCTCCGCGGCACTGGACTGATGTCTGCAACAAAACGGACTAAGGCTCACATCAATCCTCACCCTCCCCTCACCCCCCCCCCAAAAATGGGAATTACACAGGCTTAAACACACGTTCTCTGAATAGCTAAGAGCAAACCTGCTTTGTTTCCCCAAAGTTCCTTCAGCGCTGCTCTAGAGAACCTCTCAGGTTCCATGATTTGGTCACTTGGCAGGTATTAGCACTCTCATTTTGTGTCTATTACTCTATGACAGTGAAATTGTTTCTTCCCCTTCTCTCCTCTCCCGAATAAGATGCTGAAGTTGCAATTCATAATTTAAGGTCCTGGGAATAGGGAGGATGGCGCCTGCTCTTCAACTCTTATTAAAAAACGCCCCCATCTTCTACAAATTCCTCCTGATCGATACATTGGCTGCAGGATAAGACTTAAGTCAGGCACAGCTACCCCCCCACCCCCACCCCCTTACAAGCTGGTCTTTCTTAGTAGGTTACTTACAAGCGTAAAAAAGGCAAAAAAAAAAAAACCTTTCAAATTGGCATCAGGACACACGCACCAAGGAAACTGCAGGTGGAGCCCACGTTAAATGTGCTCTCTCATTGATTGGAAACACTGATCCTTTATGGCTTCCCTTTCTTTCCTCATTAATCTTACTTAACCCTCTACAAACAATGCCAGCTCTGTCACTCCAAATATCCAAAACCTGCCGCGCAGAGAAAGCTGTTTTCCTGGCATTGGCAGATTGGCTCACAACCTCCATCTTAGGAATGGCTACTTTCTTTTAAAAAATACACCAATACCGTAGAGAATAGCTTTCATCCTTGTGGGCAGGGTGGAGGATAGGTGAGAGCCAAGAAAGAGGAAAAGGACACAAAGCCAGCCAAGAGGGCAAGCCGGGGGCCAGGGGTATGCCCCCCACCCCTTAAAATGAAGAGGTTGGCTTGCAGGCTTTAAACTTGGCAGCAACAGAGATGGTACAGCCCAGGCTCACTGCAGCCAGAACCAGGTGAGGCCAGACTCACCTACAGAGAAATGAATGTGTGTGGCTGTCACAGTGCTGGAGAATGGGACACCCAACCAAATACGCATTTGGGGTCATTTGATACTTCTAGACAATGATGAAATAGTCTCCATTGTAATTGTGTGTTCCCTCCACCCCAATATGGCTGATTTATGTGCAAGCAAACTCTACTCTTTCATTAAACAGAAACCTGAGTTTACCTGTTGACATGGCAGCAGATAACCCTTGTGACCTTCACACACCTCATAAAGACTTCACTGCCCATTCATCCCTCAACATGTGCGATGATAAACACCAGTCCCAACTTCCTCATGTCTTTCTCGTTGCTCTCTCTAAGTGAGTGGGGAAGAGGAGGAAGGATATTGAAAATTCTTGGCCTCCCCTACCTCATTCTTCCTGTTCTCATTCCCACCCCATCCCCCATCCAGTCCCCTCCTTCTATCCCTAGAATACCAGGAGAGACAACTCGATTGGGGGCAGGGAGAGCATCTCTGACATGAGCTAAAAACCTAGCAATGGAAACTCCTAGGAATCTATGAGGGTGACCCTAGCTAAGACTCCTAGCAATGGGGGATATGGAGCCTGAACTGGCCATCTCCTGTAACCAGGCTAGACTTCTAATGGAGGAACTGAGACACTAACCCAGCCACAAAACCTTAGACCCTCAAATTGTCCTGCCTACAAGATGTGCAGGGGCAAAAAAAAAAAAAAAAGCAGAATTTGAGGAAAGGGACAACCAGTGACAGATCCTGCTTGAGACCCATGCCATGAGAGGGAGCCCACCCCTGACAATATTAATGATATTCTGCTATACTTGAAGACAGGAGCTTAGCATAAATACCATCAGAAAGACTTTACCCAGAAACGGAAGGAAACAGATGCAGAGACCCACAGCTAAACTTTAGGCAGAGCTTAGGGAATCCTATGGAAGAGGGGAAGGAAAGATTGAAGGAGCCAGAGAGGTCAAGAACACCGCAAGAAAACCTACCGAATCAACTAACCTGGGTCCATAGAGGCTCAAAGAGACTGAACTTGCCAACCAGAGTGTGTGGGACAGACCTAGGCCCTCTACACATATGTAGCAATTGTACAGCTGGGTCTTCATGTGGGACTCCTAAAGTGGGAGTAGGGGCTGTCTCTGACTACATTGCCTGCCTTTGGATCCCCCTTTCCTAACTGGGCTGCCTTGTCTAGCCTCAATAGAAGAAGAAGCCTAATCTTACTGCAACTTGATATGCTAAGGCTGGTTGATATCCATGGGAGGTCTCCCCTTTTCTGAGGAGAAGGGGAGGAGGGGCCAATGGAGGAAAGGGAGACAAGAGGGATTGACTGGAAGGAGACAGGAGGAGAACCTTCAATCAGGATATAAAGCAAATAAGTAACTTAATAAAAGAAAGAAAGAAAGAAGAAAGAAAGAAAGAAAGAAAGAAAGAAAGAAAGAAAGAAAGAAAGAAAGAAAGAAAGAAAGAAAGAAAGAAGGAAGATAGGGAGGGAGGGAGGGAGGGAGGGAAAGAGGAAGGAGGGAGGGAGGGAAGGGAGGGAGGGAAGGGAGGGAGGGAGGAAGGAAGGAAGGAAGGAAGGAAGGAAGGAAGGAAGGAAGGAAGGAAGGGAGAGAGGGCAGGAAAAATCTTGGCCACAGACTTATACAAGACATAATTAAAAATACATGGAAAACACCCAGAAACCAATATTAATAGACACCACCAACTATGGCACTGAGCTTAAAAACATTCCACACAGGACTGGGAACCCTCACTCTAGCCAAGGGTGCTTCATTTTATCAATCTGAGATGCTAGGAATAATGTTGGGGGAGGGAAAAGCCATTTCTGAATTTTTGAAAAGATCAGCATCTGAATACATATTAAAGATAAAGTCTAAATGATTCAGAAAAGGCAGAAAAACAGCAGCCTAACTTCACAAGGGTGCTGGGCCCTGGGCCCTAAGGAGGAAAACAAAGCCCTAGGGACACATGCGCTAAATGAATATGTTCTTCTTGCATCCAGATTCACACAGCTCTAAATGGCAGGCCGTTTTATTGGAAGAAAAAATATAAATCTCTTAAGATAGCAGAAGATTGGGGGTGGGGTGGAGGTAAGAGTCCAAATCTAACACCAGAACTTTCAGATAAATGAAAAGAGAATTCATCAGGCTTCAGGTGTCTGTCCTCGTGTATTCAGACATTGGAAACCACTGTCAGGCTCATTCCCAACAGTGTAAAGCTTACACTTCCTTGTGTCTTTCTTATTGTCATTCCCTCTGAGTGAGGAGGAAAGATAATGTGGAAATGAAATTTTATCACAGAATTCTAAAAGCCTCTAACTATAAGACACACAGATAACTCCCAGAAAGCCTTATGGACAATTATCACCAGCTATCTTAAATGCCCAGGGCACAGGACAGGTGCAGCATTAGAGCAGGAACTGGCTAGAACCCAAGCACCTAGTCACCATGGCAGGAGCTGTCTCCTGGGATCTGCCAGGCTTCATACCCATGCAAGCTAGATTGAAGAATAGCTAACATCCAGCCATCTCCAAACTAGCTGCCATTCTCGGCACAGGTGACAAGTCCTCTCATTAGGTTTATTTATATATTTGTCTTTTATGTAGGAGGGAGTGGCCACTCCCTCAGGGGACTGCAGGTGAAAATCAGGGGTGGAAGTCAGAAGAAGACGTCTTGCTGAAGGTAATCCTCCCCTTCTACCGTATGGATCCTGGGGAACAAACTCTGGTTATCAGACTTGGTATCAACTGCCTGGCCTGCACCTCTCATTTCTTCACACCTCTGCCCCTCTGGTACAGGATGGAGAGCCTTCCTGCCCTACTGCCTTCAGCCCTCAGAACAGTACCCAGACACCTTAAACAGGTCTTTCCTCTCCTCCATTGATGTGTCTCATCACACTCTGCTCCACTAAGCTCTGCCGGCTTCCAAAGAGTTTCAAAGAACTTAATTGGCCATTATAAGATTAGCCAACCAGAAGACCACCTGGTCATGAATGATGCATAGGGATGGGAGCTTACATTTATCTTTGAGACATTCTCAAGGTAACTCAGAGCGTGAGGTTAGCCCTTGTGTGTGAGGAAGCCATTGACTGTCTGCAAAACTGCCTCTCTGCCTTGCCCTG
This sequence comes from Tokudaia tokunoshimensis, assembly GCA_036184795.1. Lineage (NCBI taxonomy): Eukaryota > Metazoa > Chordata > Mammalia > Rodentia > Muridae > Tokudaia > Tokudaia tokunoshimensis. The sequence goes on along the minus strand of BTHU01000001.1, from coordinate 111,762,293 downwards.
GAAGCCAGAGTGTGCCAAGGATGCCTAGAGTTCTGAAAAATTATCACGTTAGAGGTGTGGCTTTGTGGATATAATGCCTGCCCCGCATGCTAGTGGCCCTGAGCTCCCTCCTGTTGTGTCTTCCCTAGGCATAAGTGTTTGATCACGAAATCACTAGTTAGTAGTGCTGTTTAGAAGGTTGTAGAACCTTTAGGACAGTAGTTTCCAACCTTCATAACTCTACAACCCTACAATACATATGGTGACCCCCAACCAAAATTATTTTCATTACTACTTCATAACTGTGATTTTGTTACTGTTATGAATCATAATGTAAATATCTATGTTTTCCAATGATCTTAGGCACCCCCTGTGAAGGGGTCTTTCACACCCCCCCCCAAAGGGTTGAGACCCATAAGTTGAGAATTAAGAACTGATGCTTTAGGAGATGGAGCTTCACTGGAGGAAGTAGGTCACTGGAGGAGAGTCTTGAGATCTCATTCAGGCCAGCCCAACTTCCTGTTTTTGCTCTACTTCCCAATACAGATGCAATATGATGACCCACTCAGCCTCGTGGGCCTTCTCCAACATGATGGAACGATGCCCCTGAACCATAAGCCAGAATTAACCCTTTCTCTTCTTGTTAGTGGTTTGGTCACAGCAGTGAGAAGAGTGACTAACACTTCATAAGTGGGTGAGATGGTGTGCACCTGTAATACCAGTATACCTGAGATAAAGTTCAAGGTCGTCCTTGGTTACATTGCTAGTTTGAGGCCAGCCTAGGGCTCACAAAAAGCAATCTGTGTGTGTGTGTGTGTGTGTGTGTGTGTGTGTGTGTGTGTGTGTGTAATTATTTTCACCTGCAGTCATGAACAAACCCATTGCTATATGAGTATATTACAAAGAAAAATGGTGTGATTAAGTGCAGCCTAACTGTGTGCAACCTTCTATTCTCTGGCCAGGAGTCACCACCTCCCATGGACCCCAGTAAAGTGGGCCTTGCCAGGCTGACTCCTGGTGCCACCATTTCCCCTCACCCTCCTAGGGATTCTCTGTCCAGAGTGAAGATTCTCTTGGGGTGAGATTCCTCTACAACTCCCCAACCCACCAAGGAACTTGGGAAGCCAAGTTCAGCGCTCACTGCTGTCATCAGGAGGCAGTGGGCTTTGCACAGCCATCTCTGGAGCGGGTGTGCACATGCTGACTAACCGCTCAGTCAGTGAACAGGAGTGGTAGGACGGCCAGCTGCTCACAGAGTCCTGTTGGGCTCTCTGCCTTAGGCCAGCTCAATGTGGGGCCTGGAGACTAAAGAGCTCACCCTTGCATTTTGCAGAGAAGAATGATGCTTGCGTGAATGCCAGGGGGTGGGAGGAACAGCTACAGGCATAAGAAACATTTAAGAGAGTCCACTTCAGCCGCACAGTGCTCCAATGTGGGGCTGGTCCTTCAGCCTCCACCCTGATGAAGAGACCCCTTCTCTTCTGGCTTTGGCAAAGAAAACAGGAAGGTAAAATTGTGTTTTCCAATTTTTTGGTAATACTTGGCTTTTAATAGATTCATAGGAATGCATTTTGTCTTTCTAATTACTCTTCCTATAATGATTGTGATTTGGGGCATATTATCCTAAATTCTCTTCATGACCGCACTTACCTTTTTAAAACTAAAATGCAATTATATTCTGCATACCATTTTACAGTCAGGCTTCCTCACTTCAAAATGTTACCTGAGCAATCATCTGACATCAATAGGAGAATGGAGAACCATGGCTTTCTGAATGAACCCAAAGTGCCTCTACCCTGCCTTCTAGTAAACAATACTGTGAAGAACTCCTCCTGCTTGAATCTGTGCCCACACAAGACTGTGTCTCTAGGATAAACAAAAAAAGAAAATGCAAATAGAGGAGTTTTGTTTAACTGGTTCGTGTTATGTTTAGTTAGTAAGGAAATGAGTTTAGAAAATGAATGGATAAAGGCTAAAGAAACAGGTCAGTCAATATAGTTTTTACTCTTGCATGAGAACCTGAGTTCAATTCCCACAACCCACACAGAAAGTAGGCATTACATCATGCTTGTGACCCCAGAGCTGGGAAGACAGAGACAGGCAGAACCCTAAAGCTTACTAGCCATCAAGTCTCTAAATTGATAAATCTCAGGTTTCAGTGACTCTATTTTAAGAAACAAGGGAGATGGCTCCTAAGAATTACATCTGAGGTTATGCTCTGGTCTACACACACACACACACACGTATACCTGTGTGTACGCATTCATTTATAAAAGAAATATAAAAACTAAATTGCAACTTGATATAGCAAGTCCAATATTAAGATCATGCTCCCATTTGAACTCCTTGGTTTGGCCTCTGCCTTTTTCACATCGCCTTGAGTCACACATGACCAACACTTCTGCTTCTCAACATGACCTCTGCAGGAAGCACAGCAACAGTGCCCTCTGGACACCTCTACCAGTTCACAGCCTCTGTTCTCAGCAGCAGGAGTAGGTCCACATCACTGGGCAGGAGAAGTCACATCAGTCGCTAGTCACTGAATATCCAGAGTCACCTTCCCCTAAAAGCTAGGAAGTTCATTCCCTGGTCTGCCCTCATTGTCTCTAGAGGAACAAGTCTAATAAATTATACTAGGCTTCTTGTCTTAAAGAATCATCACCTTTAACATTCCTGCAGTGGTGATGAAGCTTCCAATACCAGAACCTTTGAACAACAGATTTAAACCACATAAACCACCGTGGTCACCTACATGTATTATGTGGCAGACAACACTCTACCACCTGAGGACCCAGGGCATTCAGATTTAAATTCAAATGAGTCCTTGAGATTAAAACTTCAATTCCAAGGTTGGGTTAGCCACCTTCCACATAGTCAGCTTCTTGGCCAGAACTGAGGGAACCCCTTCCCAGCATGCATAGCCTCCTGGAGAGCTCTGCCATCACCCTGTATCATACCACTCCATCTTCCCAAAGTGTCATGATCTCTCTCCTGAGCCCCATGTCTAAGAACATGATTGTTCAGTTCTCAGATTTACCACATGGCAAATTTGTAAACATCACTTCCCTTAATTCTTCTCCTGAATCATTTCATTGGCTCTTGGATGGTAGGTTATAATAAGCCAATTGCCTTTAGCTGACCCAATGGCAAATTCTTATTCCCTGGTCTATTTGCTAAAGGAAGCCTCCTTCCAAATGCTGAGATCCCTAGAGATGGTCCTTATTGGTGGCCCCTGTCTAGTGGGTTCCTGGGAGCATCACTTGGTGTTTCATCTTTCTGATCCCCCGTGGAGCCTCATAATATCCAGGCTTGCTCTTCAGAGACTCAGCTGCAGCTACAGCTGGAGCAGCTGGAAAGGGAGTGAATACCACCAGTCTCTATCAGCCTCCCTCCCCCAGAGAGCCCTTGTTGAACCAGCCTCAGGGTAAGGTGCAGTCTAGTGAAACACACAAGGTCATCCAGTCTGTGAAACCTGGGAAGGAGAGACAACTGCATGCATGAAGTCTCCTAGGAGGCAGCCCCTTTCAGATACAAAGGGCTCCTCTACCCATCCAAAGGAAGAAAAGTGACCAGAAATGGAAGCAAGCCAACAACCACCAGGTAGTAATTCCCACTCACTTGGAGGTTGGTGAGGAGGAGCCAAGGGGGACTAGAGTTGGGGTTCTGAGGGTGAGTAAAGGGAGAGAAGGAGAGAGAAGAAGAGATGGAGGGAGAAGGATCCACTTCAGCCTCTGTGTGAGCTCTGATTTGCCCGAGTCCTGTGCTTTCCTCCACACATATACTGACCCTTTCAAAACCAAGCCAGTCTGAACTCTGTCAGCACCAGATATGAACATCAAGACACATTATCCAGGTTGCTCTGGGATATTTGCCCTCGGTGGAGGAATTTTCAACCCAGAAAAGCAGTGAGGAATCTTATGTAAGTGGGGTTGTCACATGCAGTTAGCAATGACTAGCCCCCAAAGCTGATAAGAATTATTAAGGGCCTAAAGAGAAGGCTCATCAGTTAAGAACATGAACTGTTCTTGGATAGGTTCCAAGTCCCATTCCCAGCCTCCATGATGGGTAGTTCACAATCCTCTATAACACCAGCTCCAGAAAATCAGATGCCCTCATCTGGTCTCCAAAGGAACCTGCACTCGTAAACACTGGCATACAGACACATAAGCACACACAGTTCAATTTTTTTTTTCAGTTTAAAAAGATAGAATTACTATGAATCTTGAATAGAGGGTAGGGTAATGCATAGCTGGTAGAGGGGTTGCACAACTGTGCTCTGGGGCCTTCCCAGGGAAAAGCCGGGGGTTGCTGGTGCCCAGAGGACAGAAACGCTGGGCAGAGCTCAGACAGGCATCAGCACAGAGTCATAGAGAGAGAGTCCACTCATTGTGTGTTGGGGCAAAACCTACCCTCCTGGAGACGAAAGTCCAACAAAGTGGTGATGTTATATACCTCAAAGAATGATCCTAATCCATCCTTCCCAAACCTCTGTCCCCACCTAGGTATTGTCACCTCCCCACTTGTAGATGGTGCCCCAGTCCTCACCACTTCCCATGCTGCCTTGTGCTGTGTCCACTGTTGCCAGTCTAGAACCCCTCCTGGGGCTGCTCTGAGTGTGCCTGCATTAGCATCATCACACAGGTCTGAAAGAACTTCTCTCCAAGATACTCTCCAATGGGACATAAAGCACCTTGGTCATACCTACTGGCCCCACAGTTGGTGTCTACACTGAAAACCAGCTCAGGCATTCTTTAAGCTCCTTGCTAGGTGGAACAGAAACAACACTTAGACTCACTCTACCACAGAAAAACCTCCTGTCTGATACCAAAGAGAGAAGATGTCATTTAGTGTGTGTGTGTGTGTGTGTGTGTGTGTGTGTGTTGGGACTCAAATGAGGTCATCTTGATTTCTGAGGAAGGGCCATGAATTCTGCAGGCAATACTAGCTTGCAGGAGCCTGTCTTCCTTGAGTTGCCTTTCTCAGAACATCTAGGAAGAACTTCCCGACTGACCTGGGGAAGAAAAGAACTCACACTGCAAAAGTCCTGATCCCAATCCCTGGCCGTGCAGAGCACCACCACCCAGCTGTGGCCTCAAACCTCTTCCTTTTTGATTGGTGCCCAAGCACCAATCAATACACGTGGAATTGTTGGTGCTTTCTGATGTTAAGACTATTGGCATTCATATTTCTTCAAGTTTCTCCAACCCTGAGTGCTCAGGCAGAGGGCCAGGGTGTCCAGGAGCTACCCTTAGCGGATGACTGCTGAAGCTACTAACTTTTTCTCAGTGATAAGCCAGCTCCCAAGGGAACATCTTAACAAACCCCTTCAGAAATTGTTGGGAAGACTTTTTTCTCAACCCTCTGCAAAGAAATCTAATAGAGACACTATTGACAACACACACATACATACGCACACCCATACCCATCACGCCGGATTACGTGCTCTTATGACCCAGTGTAATCATGGGGCTGGAGATAGAGCTCAGTATGTAGAGCACTTGCCTAGCGTGCACAAAAACTTGGGCTTCGTCTAAAACTTTATAATCAAACCTGTAAGCTCAGTACTCTGGAGGCAGAGGTTAAGAGAGTCAGAAGTTCGAGGTCAGCCTGGGCTACAGGGCAAGGTCAAGGATGGCCCTGGGTTACATGGGAACTCTGCCAAAGGAAAGGAGAAAGGGGGAAGAAAGCGAGGAAAGGAGGAAGGGAAGGAGGGAGGAAGAGAGAGAATATGAATTCATTTGAGGGTCACACCCTCAGCCCCTGATTCCATACTGGAACCAGTCTTCCCTTCAGCTTCATATCTCCACCCTTAAATTTGTATTTGCTGAGGAATACAGTCCATCAGCAGGCTGTCTGTAACTATATTTGTATGACAGGCCACCTGTGAAGGTACACTGAAATCATCCTCCAAGATACAAACACAAAGAATCCCTATGTGTCACCCCAACTTTACATCTGGGGGCTGGATTCACGTTTGCGTTAAATTTAACGATAAATCATACAGGAGGATTAGTTTTCTAATCCTAAATCTGATATAAGTTTACAAGATCAAACTTTTCTAGAACCAATGATAAGTTTTCTTTATCCTAAGGGAAGACTGGGACATCATTTAAGCGAATGCGTGAATGTGGGGAAAGGCCAACAAAGGAGGCAGTCTGGGCAAAGGCAGGATGAGACAGCAAGATGTTCCTCTACCTTCCTCCACGGGCAACCCAGGCTCCTAGGTCATGCAGCCCAGGACAGAAAAGCCCTCATCAGAAAGCCCGCCCTCCTGAGCTAGCACTCCAACTGGGCCAAAAAAGGAAAGAAAGGCAGAGTACTGGGGAAGAAACAGAGCTGAGGCGCTGAGACCTGCAGAGAGTGGGATTTAATGGCAGTGAGGTGAAGGGTTGAGGCTCTTCAGCAGCCCAGGTCCTCCTTAAGGGTTTGAGCTTTGCCAAGTGTGTCTCTACATGTAGGGTCCCAGCAGAGGGTGAGCAGGGTACAGAAGCCCTCATCCCACATAGGCTGTGAGGTTTCAGGTCACCCAGCTGATACACCAACACCCTTGGTGAAGATTCACCTTCGGAGCAGAGCACACTAAGTCTCCATATTTAGAGCTTACTTGTGTCATCGCTCCCTCCAGCCAATCTCAATGTCCAACTCCCAGGAAAGTAAAGGGCTTTACAGGGTCTAACCTTCGTTCAGCGGCCAACCTGTTCTCTAAGCTGAAGGGTAGTCCTGCCCTTGGCGGCAGGAACAGAGTTACTGGGGCAGCAGCTGCAGAGACAAAACTGGGGAGGGGTGGAGAGACTGGAGGATGAGACCCCTTTGGTCCTGCCGGTCCATGTTCACCTGTGCCAATGTCCCTTGGGGTGTGCCCATGCTGGGTCTCAGCAACCATCCTAGAGAGCATTTAGATTAAAGCTCCCTTACACGGTAAATGTGCTTAAAGTGCACCCCTCACCTGTTTCTACCATTAGATAAAAGAGAACACAAGTTGCAAAGCAAACCAAAGGTCATTTTCAGTCACAGCCTCACTAAGTATCCTGAGTACAGCTCACTTTATGAATCCCAGCTGCCAACGATTGGGAGGCAGATAGAATTACACACTCAGGCCTGGAAGGAGCCTGGCCCCGTTAGTCCAAGCCCTAATTAGAGAGATGAGAACACTGCAGCCCCCAGAAGGGGCGTGACCTGCCCAAGGTGAGTGGGGAGGACCGCGAGACTGCAGAGGGCCCTGCGCCCCTGGCCCCTGCAGGCTGCTCCACTTCTGATTAACTCGTAGCTGAAGGCGGAGCTGTTTCCCAGACACCTGACAAAAGTCGTTTTCAACGAAGGGTTCTATTTAGTCCTTACACATGACCTGTGTATTTTCTCTCCTGGAATTTGATACCTCGGGAAACCTGCCAAGCTCCAGTCACTAGGGAGGCTGAGTTTGTAAAATGGGAAAAGGAAACCCGGAGCAGGAAGGTGCTGGCAAATGGTTACAGGCTGGATGGATTTCTCGCCCTGCACTGGGACCTGGCCCCGTACACTGTGCACAGACCCAGGCTTCAGGCTGCAGGGTTTGCACGCCTGCATTTCAGACTCTTGACTACGGAGACAGTTCCACTGCTATCACACCAGGGACTGTGGGCTTTGCCCACCTCACTGACAGCCTCGATAGCTATTTCTCATGTTGTTTAATTGTTGTTCAAGAAGCAAATTTTCCAAACTCATCAATCAGTGAGCTTGTGTCCAGAGTGATATTAACAGCAATTATCATTGTCAAGTCTCTTTAATTTTTTTTCTGAAAGATGGCTTAATCCATTACTGTGACGGATCAGGACAGAGGCCACTTATCACTCCTGAAAACTGCCCGACACATGTACAATAACAGTAAGATGTAAGGCGAGGCTTCAGCTCTGATTTACAGCCTGCCTTGCTCCAAGTTCTCATCTGTCCCTTCCTTTGTTCTTTCTACAAACGCTCCCTGGTGTGTCTCATGGGTGTTGAGAACAGAGTGCAAGTGACCATGACAGTCCTTACTCTCCTGAGCTCACCAACAAATTATAGCAAGGAGGATGCTACAAGCACAGGTTCCGAGTCATCTAAGGATCTGGGATCAAGAATCTATACCATATCACATCACACATATTCCTAATAATGGCCATTTATGGATAGACCCTGCTACAAGGAGCCTTGAGGATGGGTACTGTCCAGGGAAGGGGCAGCATGCACGTACAGGCAGGGTGGGTGTTCACTGTGAAGGGCACAGCATATTCCAGAGAAAATGGAACTTGAGCCATCTTTGTGTGGAGGAATGTATAGGTAGTGTGTGTGTGTGTGTGTGTGTGTGTGTGTGTGTGTGTGTGTGTGCATATACCAGTGCAGGCATGTGGACACCCAATGTTGACTTCAGGCATCTTCCTTGACCATTCTTCACTGTATACATGAAGTCAGAGTCTCTCACTTGAACCCAGAGTTCACCCACTCAGCTAGTCTGGCTAACCAGCTTGCTCTAAGGATCCCTCATCTCTGCCTCTTGCTTGCCTGCCTGGCATTCACATAGGGGATCCAAACTATGGCCCTCACCCTTACATGGCACACATTTTACCAGCTAAGCTATCCCCCTATCCTCCAAGTTGAGTCATCTTGAAATGGGACTGGGAGAAGTTGCTGAGTAGAGACAACACTAGCCCCCAGGGTGTGGACAGAGGGAAATAGCAGAGTCTGGTGAAGATATTCCGTGAGATGTGATCCAAAGAGCTCAGCACAAGAAGCAAGATGTAGCCTTCAGCCTGGGCTCCAGGTACCACAGGTACCAGGCTGCCTAAAGGACCTGAAGAGTCGGCACATTTGTCCTATTTGGTGTCTGCCATGAAAGACAGTGAGGCAGAGCAGGGCCTAGAAGTCTTCTGCTCAGCACGGCTTCCCCGTATGCTGCCATCTCCCCTCCCTCATCCCTGCTCGAGGTCTGATGCTTTCCTCTGCAAATATTTCGCTCAGACTATAGAATGCTCATAAAGTCATTGTTACTACTGAGTTTATTTAGTGGGGTCCAGTCCCAAACTTAAACCCAAGGAGAGCACTAATTGAGTCTCACACAGGGCCCAACAGGGTTTGAGCTGGAGCCCAACCCTGTACAACCTCCTGAGGTCTGCATGAACTTCCCCAGAGCCAGTTAATTTATTCCACAGACAATCTTCTCCCAGTCCGGAGGGAATCCAGCCTCCTGGAGGTCCTCGTAGCAGAGGATTTTTCAAACCAGAGTATATGCACGGTATGAACATCAGATCCATTATCTAAGCTGTTGGTTTTAGTCGAAATGTCAAGAAATGATTTAGTATAAAATCCGTCACAAAAGCATTTATGAAAAAATCCTTTCCTGTTCTTCATCTACAAACATTTACTGCCCTGCATACAAATGTCAGCGGTTCGGCCTAATATACTTCTTCATCTACTTACTGTTCATTCCTTCTGGATAAAAGCCAAAAAAATGATGTCCCTAGGGGCTAGCGAATAGTGCAAACCAGAGAACATGCCTCACTGCCTGATGTCATCTGAGACATCTGACAGAGAGGGTACAGTTTGACAACAAGTCACAGCATGAAGGTCATGCTTTCTTCGGGGAGTCAAGTCCTCTTGGTGTGGAAGTTGCACTTACAGATGGAGATGACTGGAACTTTCCAGAAAAAAAAAAACCATAAATTGAGAATATGACAGCCAAGGAGATCCAAGTATTTTGAGCAAATGTGTAAGAAAAGAAATCAACATGCTAGTTCCTGTCTCAGTGCACATGCCCCAGATGACTGCATCAAAGGAGTTGGTCCATGAGAATCACGGGATGAACTCATCTCAAGTCCAACTACGTCTCCACGAATCCAGTTCCCATGGTATCATGGGATACTGGCACGGAGAAAGGGGTCATACACCAAGGCTCCTCCCTCCTTTTACTATGAGAAAACTGCAAGAATCTGAGAAGTCTGTCGAGGTCAAACAGCTGGCTGGTGACAGAAACAGACCCAGAACCTTGAATTCATGGTTTTAGATTAAATGGATGTCATTTGGCCCTGCTGGAGGGAAACAAGAAGGGATTCCAACAGCAGAGAGAGCAGCCAAAATAAGCAAACAAATATAGGCCAGTGGAGCTCAGGGGGAGCTTGGATTTCAGAGCCTCCTCCATGAGCATCGCAAACCACACTTCACCTCCAAGTGACCCTCATCTGCTTTCTATCTCCCAAATCTACCCACGACACGTCATCCTTACAAAGGGATATCGATGCCTTCGTTATGGGATCCGAGTACTCTAAATTGGCAAGGCAAACATCCAGCTGTTAAGCACGCTCCAAAGAGGAGTGGGTCGCTCACAGCATGCTGGCAGGCTGGGCGGGCTGTCCAGATCATATTGTCTGGGAGGGAGGGGGCTTTGGCTTTTGTATGAATGCACTCCCGGGGCCAGTTTTGGAAGTGCAACAGTGAATGTGTACTCTTTAGCATCTACATTGGGAATATCTCCTGTTCTTGACTTGAGCAACTACCCCCAACATGCAACCCTGTCCACCCTAAGCCTCTGAAACAGGAAGATGGGCGCACTGTGCCTGCAATCGGCCAAGTGTCCTTCAGAGAAGTGTGCGAACAGCTGCAGGACATTAGGGTGGGGGACATCATGTCCCTGACCCAGGGAGCTTCTCTGAGGTCTCTGCAGATGAGTAGGGGGAAGGGGAAGGAAAGAGGAAGGCCTAGGATGAAGGGGAAGGCAGGGACCGTCTACATGCAAGTAAGGGAAATCCCCAACCCACCTTCCACCCCCCACCCCCCAGCTCTTGTGTTCCTCCCTCAACCATTCTCTGAGTTTCTTTCTTTTTTTTTCTTCCTCCCCTTCTTTCCCTCTGTCATGAAAATCGCTGCTGGTGGGAGCAGGGGTAGGAACAGGGCTGCTTACAAGAAAACCAACACTCACTAAGTACACCTTTGCCTTGTGTGGGGCTCTTTGCAGTAGGAGCTTATTCGAAGTTCTCAAATGACCCTTGGAAGCACCCACAAGAGCAGGCCATGCTCCTCCTTCCTGACACTTCCCTATCTCATGCTTCTAGACACTGCCTGGTCTCTGCTGTCTGCCTCCACAGCCAAACCACAAACTCAAACATCCAGAACCTCATCTGTCTTATTCATAGCTCACTCCACCTCAGAGATGGAAAGTCGGACCTCTGAAAGATGCCAATTCTAAGTCAGCTCAGCAGAAGACCCCAATTAGGATCAAACTACAACAAGGTCAGAAGCCACTCATTCCCCACTCACACCCTCCCAGAGCTGAAGTGTCTCATACTGTCTCCCTGGCACCCTAGCCTGTGATGTGGGAGAAAGAGAAGCAAACCCAAGCTATAGTCATGGCTGAGAGTCCCACCCTCCCAGGTCTGCTCTGCACATAAGATGTCCAGGCTCAATGCCACCCCCTGCCACTGTGACTCCTGGCAGTTCATCTTACCAGGTCTGTCACAGCTTTTACTCAAGTGAGGTGTTCCTAGCATGAAGTACATCGGCCTCACTTAAAGGGAGAAAGCTCAATTATTTAACTCTACTTAGATTTAGTTCAAATATAAGAGTTACGGTGTACATCTGAGACTTCTGGGAAATTGATTTTTCTGCTTAAGATCATTTCTTAGGGTTTAGCATGAAAATCAAATCAGGTGCAAACTGATCTTTTAGTAGATACTGAGACATGTTTCCTCATCTTAAAGACCAGCTGAGGCGAGAGCCCTGTCTCCTCCCCAGGACCTGCCATGTGTGATTTACAGTTTGTGTTGACCAGAGGACCCACCAAGACCCACTATTAGAGTAGCAGTTTCAGCCTGCTCAGAGATGACCAAAGGGCTGGGAAGGACACAAAGCACCCAATATTTACCTTCACAGAACATCACTGGAGTTTGGAGGGTTGGCAGGGAAGGGGTGTGCTTCCTATTCCTCAGTCATTGTCCAATGGCTTCCATTGTCCCTTCCTGAAGACAAAGCAGTGGCTGATCAGGGCTTTAAACCTTCCGTTAGAGAAACACCATCACTTTTGAAAGCACCATGACAGAAAAGTGAGCCTCTTCTCAGTGTTTATAGTGACAATGGCTGACCAGTTTTGAAAAAGACTGTGTAAACTATATGTTCAGATCCTCAGAGGAGAAATACCCTATATGATTATGTGACAATAAGATCAAAGAATTTTCCAAAAGATGGGCCATTCGGGAAGTGGATATCGTCAGGTTTAGATGAATAACATCTATGAGTTCTCAATGAAGATGTGACGTCATTGCATCACGGACAGAGTCCCCATCCCACTCTGCTCAGCATACTTCACAGTGGAGTTTGCTGTGGGGAAAGTAGTATCTATGTGCAGTGCAGGGTAAAGGGTCAAAGTTGCTCCACAAAAGGCATGATGAGACAAGGTGGAGACTGCTGATCAGGATGGAGTTCTACCATTACAAAAAGCAGTTCAGCCCAGGAGGTCCTGCTCCAGGCCTGCAGATGTGCCCTCTATGAGAAGAAGCATGTGATCCCTGTCCCCTGATAGGCATACACGGGATATGGCCCTGAGAAGGCTCCTAGTGAATGACTGCGGTGACCTTTATTATTAGCCTGTATTATAATATACAACATAGTCCCCAGCAGTTGAAAATAAATGAGAGGAACCAAAAGAAAAGGGGCAGCGCTCTGCTCTCTGCCCTCTGCCTGTCTTCTCCTCCAAGTCTGATGACATCAAACAGCCTGGAAAAGGCTCTAGATAATGGGCATGAGGACTTTGACCTGGAGCTTCAAAAATAAAGTCAATTTGCAGGGATAATGTTCCCCCACAGCTGTCACTCATGGAACTGAGGCAATGGAGACATGCACCAAGCTGCTCTTAGAGAAGCCACACCCAACAGAACTTTCTACACCAACGAAGAGTGTCTCTGTGCTGAAATCCAAGCAGCATTCACCAGCCATCAGTGGCTGCTGAGCACTTGAAATCCAGTGAGTGCCACTGAGAGAACACACGTTTTAATGTCCTTTAATTAAGTAGCTTAGGGGAATGATTGACCATTGATCCATTCACTTGAGTCCATTTGGATAGCCACATTTATGTAGATGCTGGATTGGATATCACAGCAGTGGGAGGAATCAGGAGTTTGTATGATGGACTGCTCAGTCAGAGACAATATGGCTAGCAGAGGCACTATGACCTTCCCCCCAGCCCACACCTCACCATTTGTTTCTCTCTTTCCTGCTTCTTCCTTCCTACAACAGGTAGGGATGGTCTGGCCTAGGCCTCTACATGCAGAAGTTTTTGGAGATGGTAACTCCCAGTCCTTGTCATGAGGCCTGAGGGACACCAGGGTTGCAGACAAAGCACCTGATGCCTAGACTGACTCTCCTCCTTCTGTCTTCTCTGGTCTGGCATATCCCCTGGGCTCTCAGTCTATCACCTGTCACCCCAGGATGCTCTCTAGACTTCATGCCTAGGCTGACTATTCCTTCTCTGTTTCCCCTGTTGTCTTGGAGGGTCAAAGGGGGCTAGGCTACAAACAGCTTTTCACCAAAGGGCCTCTGAGGGAAGCATTCTCATATGCTAAGAAAACGTTGATATAAGGTAGTTGGGGTGAGCAGGTGAGACTCCAAAGAGCAAGCTCAGGTAGTAGGGGGAGGTATATGGCTTCCTGTAGCTCTTTCTTAGACTGAGCACTGGATCTTAAGAGTCTCCCAAGAAGGCTAACCAGGTGGCATTATCTGACTCATGATGATGATTTGTTGCCAACTGTTCCGGTGACACTGAAGCAGTCATAAATGATTGGATTTTGCTATAAAGGGAAAATGAGGACAAGTCTGGGTACAGAAGCCACTTATAAATGGAAGGGCTGACATGTCTAGTCACTCAACTACCCTCATGTCTGTACCAAGCACAAAGATTCACCCAAATCCAGATTGCTGAGCCCTGCGAATATGTTCTCAATCAGAACCAGTTAGGGTCTGTGCAGAGGTAATCAGGTTAAGAGGAGATCACACTGAACCCAGTGTGAGCTAATCCAACAACTGGTATCCTTACAAGAAAAGAGAACGTTGGGCAGAGACTGGTATGCAGTGGCAGAGACTGGTATGCAGTGATGGAGGCAGAGACTGTAGCAATGTTACCACAGGGTGCAGGGATAAGGGGAGACAGATGGGGTTGACAACTGATAACCAGCAACACTAGAAATTGAGAACATGAGACAGATAGCGACAAGATTGTGGCCTGGCTGAGAGCCGCCCCAGCTGAAAGCCACCAGGAATGGGACTTCAGCCTCATCCTGTGAAGAACTGAAGTCTGAGAACAATCTACAAGGACTCAGTAGCCCCCTCAGCACCCAGATGAGAGCCCAGCCCAGCCAACATCTTGACTTTGGCCTTGTGAATTCCTAAGCAAGTGTAGAGAAAGGACATAGAGCTTCCAAATCCAGCTGGACGCCATAAATGCATATGATTTTAAAGTACAGAACGTGAAGCAACTTATTATACAGTCAAAGAAAGTTAATAGGAGCCTAAGATCATGTAAGAAGTCCCACATTCATAGAGAAAGGAGCCACTCCCTCCATAAGACCATCAAGCCAGAGCTGAGGGCAGCTGTAATGGCCCCACAATAACATGAAAAAAAAATCACACCGACAAACTATAGCCCAGTGGAAAATGCAGGCGCTGTCTGCTTTTCTACAGCCCACAAACTAAGAATGCTCACAACATTTGCAAATTGTTGAAACAATTAAAAGAAGAAGAATAGTTCATGACACATGAAATTTCATATATGAAATTCAGATTTCAGTGTCCATAAATAAAGTTTGGTAGGAACACAGGCACGTTGTTCATTTATCAAATGTTGCTGATGGAAGCCTTCTCTTGCCAACATATGAACTGAGTAGTTGGAGCTGAGACAGCAGCAATCATGGGGCCCATGAACCCAAGGGGCTTGCTCTTTTTTTCTTGTTTCTTTTTTTTTTTCTTTTGAAAGATGGGATCTCATGTAGCCCACGCTACCTTCCTGGAGCTCACTATACAGCTCACAATGGACTGGAAATCCTGATCTTCTTGCTGCTTTCTGTATTTGTCCCTAAGCCTGGCTTTTGTCTCTTTACAGAAAAGGTTGTGACCCTGCAACCCTGTGTTGTGACATTTAAAGAACCTACCCAAGTATCACTGAGACCCAGAGACACCACTATCTCCTTAGGCACACAGGACAAGAGTGGTTGTTGGGCGGACAAGGATATGGATATCACTGTAAACAGAGTCAGAGGACTTATGCCACACATTGTTCAGAGGGGCAGTTAATTCAACATGTACACACACTTCTGTTTTTTAAGATTTATTTTAATTTCTTTTATGTGTATATGTGTGTGCCTGTGGATATGTCTGTGTACCGTGTGTATGTAGGTACCTGAGGGGGTCAGAAGGGGCTGTCAGATTCAGGATTCTGGGAAATGAACCTGGGTCCTCTGTAAAAATAAGTGTTCTTAACTGCTGAGCCATCTCCCTAGGCCCCACACCTACCCTTTAGTACTAGAGAAAACTATAGGTATCTGGTGGCTTCCAAAATGTAAATTATATTTAGATTAGAAATGATACTAGAAACAATAACAAGACCTGATAGTTTTTATTCTGTGGATCATAACCTTCAGGTAGAACTGTATTCTTTTGTTGCCTATGCGTTCATTATTGGGGGACTGTTTTAGTTTTTGTTTTTGTTTTGAGACAGGGCCTCACATAACCCAGGTGGGTACTGAACTTTCTATGTAGCTGAAGCTCACCTTGAACTCCTGATTCACCTCCCAGGTGCTAAGATCACAATCGTGTGCCACCATAGGGCATTTTGGAACTTCAGCATCAGATAAGGACAACCCCAAAGTCACTTTGTATGAAAACAAAAAGAAATTCTTTGTTGGGAGCAGGAAACCAAGAAGGAGAGCCCCAGATATCCAAGAATCCACCAAAGAAACATCTAAGGAGGAATGAATATCTAAAACAAAGATGAGGCCCTTTTTCACGGGACTTGGGAAGTCCAAGACTCATTTCTTAAAACCTTTACATTTTATCATTTGACTATTACCCTGGGATTGCCGAATGAAATGCCCAGGGATCAGACCCAGGCAGACAGTGAGGTCAGAAGTTATTTTCTCCTATAATGAGTATAAAAGACATTTTTAAAAATCCTGGTCCACAGAAGGAAAAGAAAGAAGTCGTGCAGAGAGGCAACACATACAGAGATGTGCTTCATGCAGAACGTCAAATGGCTTGGTGACAGCCCTGAGAACCTGTCTGGGGATAATTTTATGGAAAAGCAGTCACAATGATATCAATTAGGAGAGCAAGAAGGATGCCTGCTCTGTCATTTCAGTGGGAGAATGGCTGTTGATTTTCCTTGGCATGCTCCTCATAGGCACTTTGAAGACCTTTCAACTGAGAAGGGAAATCCACACAGTGACAGGTCCCCCCACATGTTTCTCCCAGCAGTTACAACTCCATCTTTCATCCTCTGCTAAGTGGGGCGCTCAGAACATGTGTCAGTGCCAGCTGTGCCTCCTTTGAGACCCCTTGGGTATCCTGGGGGTATCGCTGAGCACAGCCCAGCATCCCTTTTCTTTGGCCTCCAGTTCCTCATCCGTACAGTGGGAACGAAACCTAGCGTTGCCGTCTCCGTGGAGCTTGGCCAAAAGAAGGCTGAAAACCCCAAAGGCTACAGCACAAATCAGGAAGATTCCATTTGTCTCTGAGTTACAACTGAAAGGCCAGGGTGGGTCAGAAAGCACATCTGTTGGAGAGAGAGAGTCCACAGTCACACGAGGTCACTCAAAACACATCTGCTGTGTGGAAGGTAGGGAGTGACTACAGTTCCTATACAAGCGAACCAAGAGCCTTTTCTAGCTACCAATATCCAAGGAAAATGAGAACAACCTAGAGTCAACTGCTGTCTCAAACCAGCGGGGGAGGGGAGAGCTCACAAATCAAGAAAACTACATCGGTACAATCCCCAAGATAAAACAAGATATAAAAAAAAAGATGGGGGGGGTACAAATGCAGAATGCTGAATCTGTTTCTCGGGCCCGTCGGTGCTAGAAGATCTGGCTGTGGTCTTCACTTTGTGCAGCAGAAGAGGGCAAACCTGCCTGCAAGTTGAAGCTCCCAGGGGCAAAAGCAAGTGTCTTCACCGGTAAGTGCTGTTGTGGGCTTGTGGGGGCTAATATGCTATGAATAGAGATGTTTTAAATGTATTAAACATTGCTCCCTCCTTTTTTTCCCCAAGATTACACTGACAGAGCCTTCCTTAAACATTATTTGAATAAAGCCTCATTACTCACAGTCCAAAGAAGTTCATTAGGAAGAGATGGCTTTGGAAAGGAATCAAGAAGCTTGCCTTTCTTCTCAGCAGTGAATTACATTAGCTACTTCCCAGTTATTTAAACCTTGAAATAAAAGATGTAAACGCCGCAGTGACATCTTAAGATCATTGCGGAGGCCGGTCTTGCATGCACAAAAATGCCCAGCTGGTCTACAGATAAAACAGATTGATAATTAGTTGCAAAATGTAACATTTCATCAAGAATATTTTGAATAATCCAATTTATCTTTGTCAGATATGCAGCACATATTTTTCTGGGGAGCAGCTTTGTTCTTTAACATAATATTATAATTTCAGGCTGCTAATGAAGGCGCCCGCCGGCCGGCCCGGCCTTGATGTGTGGCTTGGCGGGGAGCGCGCCGCGGCCCGGGGACCGGTGCGCCTGAGCGCGCCGCGCCCCGCTGCCGCCACCTGCCCGCCGCAGTGTGGGCTGCGAGCTGCGGGCCTCCGGCCGCGGGCGATCAAAGGGCCGGCGGGCAGCGGGGAGGGCGCCCCTGGCGGGAGAAGCGGGCGGCGGCGGGCGGGGGACTCCACCGACTTGGCTTCTAATTAACCGATGGAAAGGCGCCTGTAGCAGCCCGGGTGGTGATCACAGAGGCAGGCATAGTTTGGTGCAAGCTAGCGGGACCTGGGGCTGTCCCTGCTGGGGTCTACTTGAAGAGGGAGGGGCAAGGACTGTTTGCTGATCATAGGGCTCTCTTGCAACTTGCTGCAAATACAGCCATCATGGATCCCCAGTGCCTGTGACACCTAGGGCCCACATGCTGGTCCAGCCTTTGAGGTGTGGGGCAGTTTCTAACTCCTCATGGTGCCTGTTTGAAACCCCAGATGAGAGAGAGTAACTGTGGTCCCTTGTGGAGACCCAGGCCTGTGCTAGAGGGAGTCTCCCCTTACCTACAAGAGACCCCATTGCTATTCTAAGGACCTTGATTGTGGTGTCCAGAAATGAACTCACACAGGCCTTTCTCCAGGGATCTTATTTCCCACAATTCCACCCACGTGGCCAGAAGCCAAGGCTATACTGACTCAATATGAAAGCCCCATCCCAAAAGATGTTTGAAGCTTGGCAAGGCAGAGCAAACCTTTCTCTTAAGAATGTCCTTGCCTATATTTGCTCAAATGGACTCCAGGTATGAGCTCTGTGTGCAAAGCCTTTATATCACTTAAAAATTTTAACTGCATGTGCAAGCCTGTTGCAGTTTGGTATTATTTCATATTTTCTGTCTTAACACCAAAATTGAAGTATCATAGCCCATATCTCAGAAATTGGTTGATAACTTGTTCTGATAACAAAACTCCCTTGAGTGGTACACTCCCAGTGTGTAATGAGCATTCATTAATGGGCCTTGTTGCTGTCCTCTTCAGCCAGCCTAGAGGAGACCTGGCCCGTGACCTTGGGTCTTCATGGAGTCTAGAACTGGTGGCAGTGACTAAAACCACAATGTCTCAGGCAGCTCTTGGTTCACCCAGGAAATCCAGCATGAGCTGAGAAATTCTTCAGATGGAAGTTTGAGTCTGGGAAGGGAGGAGACCTCCACTATGGCCATAAGTTTGGCTTGCAGGAAAAAGTCAAAGACCCAACCACGAAGGACCTGCAGAATGGGAGAGAGACCTTGAAGCCTGGTCTCCCAGGTTCCTTTGTAGTGGTGGAGCTGTTGCTTTTGTGTCACAGCAGGGGATTTAAAAGGCTTCTCTGTGGGTGTCCCATCCCACGTTGAGGAATGTGTCATTCCTGGCTTGTGTGGGAACCAGGTACAACTCAGAATGTACACAGTTGCCAGGCCCGTTGGGTTCAGGGAAGAGGGACCAGGGAGACCAAGGCCACGCAGATCCTACAGATTAGAGCCTAGCTCAATAAAATCTGAGTGAGTCTCTGCAAGCAGGTACGCACTTGTCCTTCTCTTTCCCTAACCTGCAAATGCACTCTGGCATCTCTATGACCACAGAACCTGGTACACAGGAGAGCCTGATGCCCGTTGTGTTGCAGGGCAAGTTTGAATAGCCATATGGGCACTGGGTAGAAATCAGCTTCTGTTCTCTGAGAGAATGTGCACGCATACACACACAAACACACATGTTTAGGGAAGGGTTTTGTGTCATTACAACCCTCCTTCTTAGTAAATGTCAACTACGTCCCTAAATCAATGCTCTCTTCTATAGCTGCCTCCTTGGGACCCCAGCGACTCCCTATCTTCTGCATCTTACCTTGTTCTTGGGTCCCAGAGAGAAATGAAGTTAGGGTTAGATAAGTGAAGCCATGTGCTGTGGTAAGGATATGGTTTGTCCCTGCCAAAATTCACATGGAGGCTTAATTCCCCAGTGTGACAGCATGAGGCAATGGAGACTTTAAAAATGTATTTGGGTTCATGAATTGAGGGACCTTTCCTCATGATGGATTGGTGGTCCTCTCCAGAGATAGGGTTAGTTCTCTTAAGACTGAAATAAGAATGGATTGCTATAAAGAGTTTGGCTTCCTCCACTGGCCCTCTTTGTTACTTTATCTCTAACTGTATTCTCTCTCTCTCTCTCTCTCTCTCTCTCTCTCTCTCTCTCTCTCTCTCTCTCTTTCTCTCTCTCTCTAATATACAAACATATATACAGATACACATACATACACATGCACATACGCTCACATGCATACTCATACACATACATACATACATACACACATACATACATGTGAGTGCTGAAAACTAAACTCTGGTCCTCTATAAAAGAAACAGGGGAGTCCTTAGCCACTGAGCCATCCCTCTAGCCCTGGTTCTATGTAATTCTTGCTAGTCCATGATTGTGAGGGGCTTTGTATTAATTTTTAAGTCTTTAATCTTATTAGAGGCAAAAAAAATTTTCATAAAAATGTATTTATGTACTCATGTATTGTGTATTTATTTATTCATTTATTTATGTGTATGGGTGTTTTGCTTGCTTGTATGTCTGAGCACTATATGTATGCAGCACCCACAGATGCCAGAAGAGGGGGTCAGAGCCCTTGGGAATGTAGTTACAGGTAGCTGTGAACTGCCATGAGGGTGCTGGGCAAGGACAAGTATCATTGACCACTGAGCCATCTTCTCCAGTCCCCAAAACTTAGTTATAAGATAAAGATATTTTAGACTTCTCTACCCCTCATCCCTAACTACCCAACATTTAAAACCTAAACCCAAATGTCTAAGCTTGAAGCTCTAAGAATGCAGGCCAATAACCCTTCTAGGGACAAGGTAGGAGCTTGGGCAATCTGGACATACATAGGAAGTGGGAGTTGTAGCTGGTCTCCAAGTTCAGAAAGGGAGGAGAGAGGACAGCATCATGGTAGGCAGGTTTCTGGGGAAAGGGCTGGGTCAATATGAGCACTGACATCACAGTGGCAGGGACCAGTTACAGGGGCAGAGACAAGCAAGGACCAGCTGGTCAGCACTGACCAGGAACACACACAGACTTCAGTGTTGGCTGCACCCACTGTCCTCAGACTCTGACAACTCTAGGGCTCATCTCCTCCCCCTAGGCTCTCTTCAGCCCCAGTGAAGCTGAGATGCTCTGAATACTTCACAGAGAGTGCAAACATAACAGCTTCCATTTCCCACGGCCCTCCAAGGACCTCTACAGTGAGGGCTTTCTCTCCTCCACACCCCATGGTTTTCCTTTCACTGTGCAAACCACAACTGGTGGTTTTCTGTGCCACCCTTCCTTATTTTACTTCCCAGTTCTCCCAATCAACTGTGAATTCAAAATGGGCAGAGCCCATGTGTAGCCTCCCCACTGTTAGCGCACAGTAGGTGGTTAGGAACTGCTACCAGAAGGTACATGTGTCTGTGTTACTGGCATCTGGCTCTGCTCACTGGGCTGAGATGGATGGGGAAGCCCCAGGGATGTAAAGACAGTATTGGGGTTGCTGGTAACCTCCATTCTAGGAATGAGATTCCAAGTCAGCAAGGTCATTTTTCTCACAAGCAAACGATTCCAACAAATCCTCAAAATAGACTTTTCCAAACATTGCTCAGCATGGCTGTACATAGGACTCCGTCATTTCCCACATAGCTCATTTGGCTCTGAAGAATTCTGAAGATGTCTGAAATGGAAGTTCAGAGGTGAGGCCCCAACCCCATGGCATGCAAAGCATTATGGGCAATGCAGGTTCTTTCTCAAAGTACAGCTGAATGGCCTTGACTGCTGGGGACGGTAAACACCAGCAAATCCTCCTTGCCCAGGCAACAGGATAGACACAGACAGGACACAGACAGCTGCAAATACTGAAAAGAAAGGGCTCTCCTCCCCACAGTTCAGTCTGCAGTCTGCCTATCATCTGGGGATAAATCAATTTGCAGCAGCTGTAGACAGCCATTTCCGCGTGAGGCCTAGTCAGCTTAACAGGAGAAGCGTGTTAAAAGTTAAAGGGCCTTCATCACATTAAAAACCCGAAGTTTTTCTAACCATAAATTTATTTCACTGGATTCCTGAGCTGTAAAGTCACTCTCCACTCTTCCTTGTAAATCGGGGGTCGGGGGTACCCATTTCCTGGTGTGTGCCAATTTGCTGTTTTTCCTGTAATTAGGAAAAAATGCACGTCGCTAGGGTTACAAGCCCCAAAGAAGGCACAGAATGGGTTTGGTATTTAATATCTGCTTGAATCTATGCTTTTAAAGACATTTTGTATTACATTCGTTAATTTGTTTTTGAAGGATGAGGGGACACAGGTGGAGGTCAGAGAATAACTTGTGGGAGTCAGATCTCTCCACCATACAGATTCTAGGAATCAAACCCACATCATCAGCTTGGGGGCAACTGCTTGAATCTGCTAAAGCATCTCAACAGCTCTGACTCTCTGCTTTTTAAAGAATGATTCTGTAGGGTGATACAAGAGCGGAAATGAATCAATATGTACATACAAGATAATGACACCCAATGCCAGGCACAGTGGGTTTTTCCCCCCCAGGTTTGGCTTTTTCCCCCAGGTATGGCTTCGATCATCTAGCCACTGAGCAGCAGCAACCAACAGTGGAGCTAGGAACAAGGCTTTCAAGTGTGTGTGAGGAGCCCAGACTGGTACCTAAGATATTGGCACCAGAGCTGGAGACCAGGTCCCCTATACCCAGTGGCACCTTGCTGAGCCCTTACCCTTTCTGGGTGGGAACTGGGACACAAACAGCCCAGAGTAGCCGTTTTCTGAATCTTTAATGGCAAAGACAAAGATCTCTTCCCATTCCTGTATTTATTTCTAGCGAGAGGGATCCGCATGTGCGGACTTTGCTTTGTTTTCTGCATGCCCTCTAAGTTCAGTTTTGTGACGCCTCGTGGCTTTGTCCATGGGAAATATGCCACCACAGTCATCTCGTGCATGGCATGATTACGTATTACAAAACAGCCTTGCTAACTCACCTTGGTTTTTAGTACAGATGCAGCGCTAACAGGAGCCGCTTCCATTGTTGAAAAGCCCCCAGATAGTCCAGAATTCAAGCAAACACTAAAGGAGAAGGAAAGAAAAGAGCAGTTAGTGCTCCTGTGGCTGAAACATCCCTTTAGCAAGATTTGAGACACAGGGCTGAGTAAACGCTTTAAGAATCAGCCTTTTTAAGAGGTGTGATTTTTGTCCCTACAAACGAAAACATGTCTATTTCTATTCATCCTTAAAATACAAAAGCCAGAACAATAGTCCTTAATCAGAAAAGACAAAAAAAAAATATTTTTTGTAAAGTGCTGTTTTGAAGAAGCTAAACCATGAGCAGGGACATTCCCTGTTAGAGGTCTTTCAGCGGCACCTCCCACTCTGATTTCAGTTACCCAATAACTCTAAAGGTGAACCACGCGGACCCTCACTCCTGATCATCCCCAAGACCCTGGACTTCATATTTAAAATGTCATTCAGGCTGGCAGCTGCTGATGGGAGGAGCGATAAATAACACTGCCTCCATTTGCACACAAGCCCTGCAGACGCCGCTCCAAATGCTTCTCCGCAGAACACCTTGGGACCCACTATTGGAATGCCACCCCATTTGATGCCAGGCACCCCACACATCAGCTTTTAGGAGGGAAGTGAGGAGCAGCCTGCCCAATTGGAGTTGCAAGGGGATTTAGGAAGACAGAATGTAATTACCTGAACTGGAGCTGGGCCAAGACACTAGGGCTGTTAAAAAGAGAGAGAAAGAGAGAGAAAAAAAAAGTCAAGGAAAAAAAAAATAACCTTAATTCTCCCAGCTGATAGCAAAAGCCAAGCTTGAGCTTCTTTCTGCTTGCGATTTGGCAGCATGGGGTGTTTAAATCATTACCAAATAATAAATACAAATAAAGCGTCCAGATTCCAGGCAGCCCCTCTCACATCACTGCAGGCGCCTTTGTCTCTGAGCGGGTGGGGGCCTCCTGTGGTGCATGGCAGGGCCTGCTTCCTTCAGTGCCCACTCTGCACAGGCAGCAGGGTCTGCCCACAAGCTGACCATGTCACCGACACATTTTCCAAAGAACAGACACCGTATCCGAGGCCCCGGGGAGCAAGGCACATAGCGCTTAGACTGTTTTCAGAGACGATTCTTTTCCAACTCTTACCTTAGTGCCACTGAAACAACTAAGATACTAAAATAATAATACCACCCCCAAGCACTTGAAATTTTATGGAGACCTTTAGCCAGGAATCTTTTCTTTCTTTTTGGCTATTTGCTCCCCCCCCCCCCCGCCCCGCGCTCAATATCCCAAAAATGGAACAATGGAAAAGAAAGAAATTTGCCTCCAGCAGCCCAGGGATTGTCTAACTCAGCAGTTCTTAACTTGTGAATTTTGATCCCTTTGAGGGTAGAACTATCCTTTCACAGGGGTCACCCAAGACCATCAGAAAACACAGATATTTATATTATGACTCATAACAGTAGCAAAATTACAGTTATGAAGTAGCAACAAGATAATTTTATAGTTGGAGGTCACCACACATGAGGAACTGTATCAAAGGGTCACAGCATTAGGAAGGTTGAGAACCAGGGCTCTAAAGGCTTGACATACCATCAGTCAACTACAGAGGCCACTGGGAAAATGGGGTGCCAGCAATATAGCATTGTGCAAGGACAGTGTGCTAGGAGCTTTGCGGTGCCTCTGACTTCACATACAGCAGAGGCATCGCCTAGACTCAAAAGGCCTTTCACTTCCCTCCCTGTGACACCCAATTGTTAAGAACCGATTTGGTTCTTAGCGCAAGCAATTGTCAACAAGACAATTCCAGCTCAGCTATGGTATGTCTGGCTTGGTTTTGTTTTTTTTTTTTTTTTTGTTGTTGTTGTTGTTGTTGTTTTGTTTTGTTTTCTTTTTCCAACCCGCTGAAGGGGCTAACAGAACAGTGTAGTAGAAGACTTCAAACTTTCATAGGAAAATGCACAGCTATATGTATGGCCATTAGAGCAGCAAGTTCTTTGTGAAGCCTGTTAAACACAGAAGTTCAGTCTGCTAATACATCTGCAACTGAGAAAACTGGGAGTTGTTTGTTTGTTTGTTTGTTTTGGTATTTTCTCAATAAAATTTAAATGAGAAATTTATCATTGTATCTGATCACCTAAAATATTGAAAAATTCATTTGTTTGTGGCTTTTCTCTAGCTAAGATACCTGCCCGACATTTCTTGAGAAAAGAATAAAAAGAAAGAAAGATATAGCATCCATAAATTCTAAGCGTGAAATGAAGGGGGGAAAGGAGAAGCAGCAGCTGAGGTGAGAGATGGGAGCTACTGAAGGCACTTCCGTGACCAGCGGCCGCCAGCCTCAGAAAGGCTCATAAGAACTCCATCAACCCCAGCCCTCATTGTTCAGGTCTGCAGAACTATAAATATTTCTATGATTCCTGATTGAAGTAGTTTAAATTTTTAAAGTATAAATGCCTTCACTCCTGTGTTTATCATTCTATAAGAGCTCACTTTGTAAAACATACAGAAAGCAGGCTTGCCTGAGCTGGGGGCCTCAGCACTCCCTAGCTTGGAAAAGCCATGTCCTGGAGAACGTGGGGGACCTGGACCCAGTCCGTGGGGGACTCAGCCTGTGCAGAGATGCCAGGGAGAACCTGATGGTTTCACGCTCACACAGGTACAGTCAGGACAGAAGGAGGAAGCCCCTGAATCTGGCATCTGCTACTTCTTGAACTCTGTCTTCATCCTCAGACCTGATTCTTCAAAACCCGGTAGACTTGCACTAAAAAGTCAAACCTGTCTGTTCTCCAGTTAAAACAGAGTCAAGCCTGATACAGCCCCTTCTGCAGTACTGTCGATATGGAGGGGAGCCTTGCCCTCCACTGTGTGGTTCCCATGGTTTCGTGGGTCTCCATTTCCAGACACATGAACCCCACACATGTGCAAGCCCAGTGACACAAGCTGCTCCCTGATTGCATGCAATGAGCAGCAAATGAATCTAACAGACACCCCGGCCCATGCCAACTCCCATAAAATCAGGGTGTGAAGCACAGGGGAGGGAGGGACTCCTATTAATAATTCATTCCAGGCAACCCCCTGGAGCAGTCTCACTGTGATGTGCTGTGCAGAATGCTTCAACACACTAATTAATATTTTCAAAGTGTTCCACGGGCTCCTTTTAAACGCATTTTTGCCATCACTGAATGCTGCACATTATAAGGAAAAGATCAATCCTATCCCCCAATCCTATTGATGAGCTGTCTAACTGAGACAGGGTATCTGGAGTCGGCTGCAGGTTTTTTCTCCCTTTACTATTACTCCCTGAGTGCCTGGCAGGATGGTAGCTCTCTTCTGAGACCAGCTGCTCCTTCCCAACCCTATCAGACACAAGCAAGGGTGGTAACAACCAGAACCACCCAAGCTTGGTCTCTGCCTCCCACTGCCCAACCTGGTGCCCAAGACAAAGACCTAGAGGGCAGGACTTAAGTCCCCAGGTACAGTGACAGATTAGGGATCCCTGACAGCAGCTCTTCTGAGCCCTAAGGCCGCCTTGAGGTTGAGCTTCTGATGTACAGACCAGCCTATCCAAGAGTCAAAAGTAGCTGAAACCCCTCCTCCCTCCATGACTTTCTCCAGCACGGGACCCTTAAGAATGGGAGCCTTCCTCCTCACTGTCTGCAGAGTCCTGGTGATCTACTCAGTGTTGGGGTGTGACTCTCAACCAACTGTGACTGACCTTTCAGGAGCAGAAGTGCCCCCATCCTTTCCAAAAGGCTGCATGAAGACACACTGCCCACCTCACTGATGTTGGTCTCCCAGTGACAGAGGAGGTTAGAACATCAGTGACTGTCCCTCCAAGGGCAGGGACAGGCACTCCTAATGCAGTGATCATCGTGATTCTTCCTAAATGTTACCTGGAGACTATTTCACCATTAAATCAATCTTGCCTATCGATCTGAGCAATTACAAGAAAAGAAAAGGAATAGCTTTTGCCCTTTACGTTTCTCCATTCAAAAAAGTAATTTACAGAGTCAAATGAGTCAAAGTGGAAACAACTGCTTTCCAGGGCAAAGGGTCCTCCCCTCAGGAGATATGGGGGGTATGGAAGGCTCTAAGGAAGAACAAGAGACCCCCCCAGAGATCTTGGAGCCCTCCCTAGAACCTGAGGCCACACAGCTCTCAGACAGCTAACAGGTGTCTCCACCAGGTACAAGGTAAGGATGGAGATTGATTATTATGGAGGTGAAATTCTCATGGCATACAATAATCCCTCTAAAGTGAATGACTCAAAGCCATTTACTTCATTAGTCAGTGTACAACCAGCACGTCTATCTGGCTCCAAAGATGCTCATTGCCTCTAAGCAATCTTCATGTGGCCTCCCCCAGCCCCTAGCTGTAGAAGCTGGCTCCAGAGTATATGCCTTTGCATATACTCTGTAAATGTGTAAATGGTATTCTGCAGCCTTTGGCCTTTTGTGTCTTGTTCCTTTCATTTAACATGATGCTTTCTACCTCTATCCATGTTATGATAGACATTTCAACTTTTAACTACCTTGGGGGAGTGTGTGTGTGTATGTACATATATGTGAGTGTGAGTGTAGAGGGGCAGAGATCAAGGTGTCTTCCTCAATCACTCTCCACCTTAGTCTTTTTGAGACAGAGTCCCTTGATGAACCTAGAAGTTACCCACTAGTCTACAATGGTAGACCAATGAGCTCCAAGCATCCACCTATCTCTGTCTTCACCCTGACATCTGTAGTTATAGAGGCCCACACCACTGTACCTAGCTTTACATGGGTACTGAGAATCTGAACTCATGTCCTCATACCTGTGTGGCGAGCACTTTAGCCCCTGAGCCCCATCATGTCTGGCTCATTTTGCTTAAGTACTCATCTTTTAATGACCATTCAGATTACTTACATCTTCTGGCTGTTAGAAACAGCACCGCTATAGACATTCCTATACAAATATTTGTTTTGGTGCCCATTTCCAATTCTTTGATGCATACACTAAGGAGTAGAAGTGCCAAGTCACATGGCAGTTTTGTTTTTACAATATGGAGGGACAGAATTCTGCTTCAGAATAAAGGGCTGTGGCAGACAGGAGGAACGTCCTATCCAATCGCATGGAACCATGTTACTCTATGATAAGAAAACAGGAAAGAGAATTAGAAAAGTCACATCATTCCTATCTTGTCACCTCACCCTGACCTTTGAGCCCCTTCCTAGAACCTTTCAACAGCCCTCAGTTTCTTCCTCCACACTCTAAACTCCCTGAACAATCAGCCACATTCTAAGCTCCCTGAACAATCAGCAGACGGCCACTCATACATCCCACTCCCCTGCCATATTTCTTGAGATCTATACATTTCATTCCAGGTCCCCAAAATACTTTTTCCTCTCCGTATTCCAAATTCATTCCTTGAACATGCCCATCTACTCTTCCAGACCCGAGTGAGAAGTCCCTTCCCTGTCTCTCCAGCCCCTCTATTATCCAAAATGCATCCTCCTATATCCATTGTGACCTGAGGGCTCCACAGAACAAGACCTGTACCCTGCAGCCATAGCTTGAAGGACTACTGTAAGAATTAAAATAAGAAGGAAGGAAGATGGAGCCACAGAGCTTATCAACATATCACTCATTGTCTGGTATATCACTGGTATTTAATGGAGTTCATTTACCACTATTTTTTCCTAGTTGATAGCAAGTAGCCAGAACTGAGAGCCATGCCTTTCCCTACTGCTAGCTGAAGAGTGCATAGTTCATGTAAGATGGGCAAAGAAATGCATCTACAGAAGAAAGCAGTCAGTGAGAGAGTGAATTAAAGACACATGGATGTGAAGTGTGCATCCCAATGTCTGCTTTTGTCAGATCCTCCTATTCACTGCATTGGCTTCTGCGGCTCTGGAGCAAATGCTCAGCTCCTGTAGCTATAGTAGGGCAGCTTCAGTTCCCCAAGCCACACAGGGATGGGTGCTGTCCCTGTCCCTGTCCCTGTCAAGGCTAGGAGAAAAGCGTGGAGGACAGCCTCACAGATGCACAACCTGGGCATCTCACATCCCAGGATCTCTCCTCCTGAGAATGCAAAGGAGAAGGCCTGGACCACAGGAGTGCATGTGCTACAAGTGTGAATTGCATCAGTGGTATCCAGGCATCTACTCGCTACACACTCAGATCCAAGAGTGGCCACTTATCTGAAGAAAGTGACAGAGTCATCTCAGGCAGCTGGAAGTAGCCGACCAGAGATGATGGGCAGACAGAAAATCTGCATTGCAGAGAGAATGTTCCTTAGGTAAAGTTACACCCTGATGACAGCTTCTCGGAGAGACATCTCTATCCTTATAAAACTGGTAAGGACAGGCTCACACCTACCTTGTCATTTCTGCCTCCACCTGTTAATGTCACCTCCACTCAACCCTTTAGTTCTCCATCTGTCCTAACCCTGACTTCTTTTTTTTTTTCCAAAATCAGAAGACTGGCTTTATTTTCACAATAACCTTGAAGGAGGTAACATTGTTCTTGTTCCCATTTTACAGATGAAAAAAAAAAAACATGCTCCTGCAAATGAAATTATATCCCCAAGGTCACACAGCCAATTAGAGTCACAGCAAACTCTGGGACTCTAATCCAGGTAGCACAGCTCAGAAACTCAGCTCCAGTGGAGACTAGGCTTCCCTTGATGAGAGAGCCCTGGAAAAAGAACAAGTCCTGGCTTGGGAGGCACACACTTGCTCCCATGACACGGTCCACAGCCAACATACAGAAGCACCCCGATCAGCAACATTCCTGGGCAGAGTATGGCCTCAGCCTTCAACGGGGAAGCAGGGTGAGTAACCCCAACTTCTTAAGACAGCCTCTAATCTCCAACCAACATCCCAGCAGCTCCCACCACTGTCTCTCTGGTCTCCTTACCGACCAAATAGTGATTCCCTCAGACAACCCTAGAATGTGCTGTGAGCAGAAGCCATGTTTCTCTGGACCCATAGTATGTCCACAGTGAATGGTCCTCCGCCTTCTATGTAAACCGACAAGATCTTTCTGGCAAAGAATTGCTTAGGGTGAACTGGGAATCAAAACCTCAACAATGACGTCCCCGACCTTTCTTACATCGGTGACTATGTCTTTACAAAACTCTCCAAGAGGCACCATCAGCATAATCCAGACCTTGGAGCTGCCACTCATCCATAAGTGCTCTTTACAGAGATTCATGAGAGAAGTTTAAGTATTAAGGCTTGCACTGCCCTAATAGCTTGAATCGTGGAGCTTCTTGCCAGGCGAGCGAATGGAAGCTCCAGGCACAGCTTTGCTTATGCACTGGGAAGCAGGACAAGAGCTGTGTCTCCTGAGAGTTGTCTTTACTATGGTACCCCAGGCTGGGGACAAGGCTTGTCACCACAGGAGGCTGGTAGGATTTAGCTCAGAGCTCTGAGGTAAAGGTGGCTGGACACACTCATCGGGGCTGCACCCAGATTGTGTGGAGAGATCCAGGGAGGCAGGCTGGTGTCGCCATCTCCTCCACAGCTCTGCCATTTCCTGCTGACTTTAAGCTCATAAAGAATTGGATGTGTATGTGTGGGTCTAGACCAACAGTTCTCAACATGTGGGTTACGACCCCGTTGGAGGTTGAAGGACCCTTCCACCAGGGTCACAGATATCTTGCATGTCTGATATTTACATTATACTTCATAACAGTAGCAAAATTACACTTATGAAGGAGCACCGAGATAATTTTATGGCTGGGGGGGTCACCACAACATGAAAAACTGAATTAGAAGGTTGCAGCATTAGGAGGTTGAGAAGCACTGCTCTAGACTCCACAGACCTCTGTGAAAGGTGATCAATGAGCAGTAGCAGAGAGACTTGCATTGCTTCTCAACACAGGGTGCCCTATATATTCAGAACAGAAAGAAGGACTGTCAAGGTCTACCCAGCCAACCAGCCACTGAGCATAACATTCTCTGCCCTGGAAGAAACGGTTTTTGTTCAAATCCTATCATCAGATATTGGACATTAAGTATATTTCCTTTGTGTTAATATGCACACATTTTGAATTCCTTGGATTTTATTCTCAACCTAAAGACAAGTTTTAGGTAAAACTTCTTACCCTGAGTACCCAGAGCTTCTGGGGCTGTGTGGGAAGGTAGATGTGTATGGAGGGGAGGATCAACACCTTCAGCAGCTTCTAGTGCTGCTGTCCAGGCCAATTACTATCTGATTGTTAGTCAGACCCCTGAATTCTCATTGGCCCACCCTCTGACAGAGCATTCTTCTCCAGATACATCTAGACCTTCAAACAAGTCTTTGACCAAGTGACAATCTCTAGTCAGAAGCCTTGTGTAGGTAAACCTTACTTTAAGAGCAACTGATGCAGGAGAGAGGGCTCTGTGGATAAGCACTTGCTGGACAAGTGTAAGGACCAACATTTGGATGTTCAGACCCATGTAAGTGCTGGATGAGTGTGGGGTGCCTCCAGTAATTCTGGCCTCAAAAGGTAGAGACCAAAGATTCCCCAGATCAAACTGGCAAAAGCCAGCCATCTTAACGGGGTCTAGGTTTGAGAGACCCTGCTTCAGTGAGGAAGGTAGAAGATCAGTAGAGGATGGTTCCCAATATCAACCTTACTTCCACATATATGTGCATATGTATACAACTACACAGGTGTGCCTCCACACATGAAAAGCATGAACACACATGTATGCAACACACACACACACGAAACAGAAAAGATAAAACAAAGGCTGGAAAGTGAGTCAGGGTTCTCAACAGACCCTCCATTGCATCTCCGACTGCTGCACTCATTGACAGAGCATATAAGGGGGCCCATGTGGGCTTTGGAGTCCAGCAATGCATACCCATCTTCTCTGAAACAGTTGCTGATGGGAGGAGGCTGGGGATGGGATTCCATATCAGGGTGACAAGGTGACCAGGAAGTATGAGATGGAAAGCAATGAGGTTCACAGGGACACACAGCAATTGCAAAGCCACACCTAACACCTTTCTGGTCTACTGTAAATGGAGGGGCCATTTTCATCCCATTGACCAATAAGGTCAGAGAGGTCAAGTGACCATTAAAAGCCACCTGCATATAAGTGGTACCACCAAATGAGAACCCAGCTCTACGGAGTTCTAAATTCACATCGTTCCCCAATAGAGAGCTGCTGGTGGTGCTTTTCGGATATAAACATACATGGGTTAATGTGCACATATGTGTGTGTTCACGGATAGCCAAACAAAGTTTCAACCCTGCTGTGACCGTATGGGTTCTAGTGTACTGTGAGAGTGCTCCCATCCATGGGAGGCATAAGTCCATCCCTGTGACATCCCTCTCCCAGACGCAGCATTGGGGCTGGACATGCTATTTGTTACTCTCTTCAGTTGGCCAGCATGAGCACCTTCTCAAGCCCCTTCATCTTTCCAGCGAGTGTTCACATTTACTACCAGCATGCTTCCTGGCCTGACTCCTACAGAACACCTCCAACCCTTTTCTCTTCCCAAGTCCTAGAGCTGATCTCCAGGGTCGATCTGACTCCCTTGCCTGTGCAGTAAGGTAGCTCTTGCCCATCAGTGATGGGCATCTGGCCCTGATAGGTTCCTGTCCTCTGGGACTTACAGGCAGGCAGGTAGCTAATCACAGCCAAGAGAAACATGGGATCCAGAAAAAT
Source organism: Tokudaia tokunoshimensis (assembly GCA_036184795.1). Taxonomy (NCBI): domain Eukaryota; kingdom Metazoa; phylum Chordata; class Mammalia; order Rodentia; family Muridae; genus Tokudaia; species Tokudaia tokunoshimensis. The sequence goes on along the minus strand of BTHU01000001.1, from coordinate 111,729,935 downwards.
AGCTTCTCTCCCACAGAAGAGCTGTTGTGTGCTCAGGGTGTCAGCCCGCTGGGAGAAGACCCAGAGTGCTTTCTACATGCCCAGAGACCCCACCTTGATAACCCTTTGCCGGTGTGGCTCTAGACCACAATTGGGTGAATAATAGAGCCATCCATCAGCCTGGTGGCGTGTCCTGGACAACAGGGGACTCTGCCAGTGTGGTGCTCTGTGGGTCAAAGCCTCCTTCCCTGTGCAGTTCCTTTATTCCAACTTGGGAAACAAAGCCTGGGAGTCTAGCCATAAAAGGCTTGCAAGGCCCACAAGTGAAACTACCTGGGTTGGCAGCGGGGGTTCTGCTTGGTGGGCCTCTGTGCAGCTGCATAGCCCTAAGAAGAGTGAAGCAGATCCCCTGCCTGGTGGGGACTGGAAAGGGACCTCAACTTTCCTCCCTCTCCAGTCTCTCTAGAAAGAGGCAGCTGGCCAGGATAGTGTTACATTTCCTGAGGAGGATGGCTCCTTTGAAAGCTTAAGGGTGCCATCTTGTGCTTGAGAGTAGTCAAGGCACCCTGTTCCCAGTGGAATGCAGCAGGAGCTGCCTGCCCGCCCACTGCCTTTCTCCCCTCTTTTCTTCCTCTAACCCAGGCTTCTCAGCCTCTGTAGGGTCCCCAGCTACCAGAAGAGAACCAGTTGGGAGTGATGCTTATCTGAGCAGTCTGGCATCTGCCCTGCACCCTCAGTCACTTTCTTTGTGACACACTGTTGGTGGTCCTGACCCTGTGGTGCTGTGTTCTGTCCAGGTAGGTGGGCCGGAGGGGACTGTGGGAGGCAGGGCCTGAAAATCCAAAAGGTGCTTATTTATGAGAAGGGAAGGGAGATTTAAAAAAAAAAAGGCGAAAGGGCAAAGGCATGAGAGGAGAAGGGGGAAGGAGAAGAGGAATGGGAGGGAGGGTAGAAGACAAGAGGAGAGGGGGAAACTACTGTACTCACCTTTAGCTAATTGCAGCTGTAGCTTCTAATTTCAGAAATTATTCTCTCTGTTCAGGAGCATGTGTTCTATGGATTCAGAAGATGTTTGCATTTGGAGAACTGATATAAATAAAGGGAAAAGCCACTGGCCCTAAGTATACTGTCCCCGGTGGGCATCGGTTTCTTCACAGGTAGAGACTTGGGGAGGGTACAGAATTCAAAGTTAGGGCTTCCACTCACTGGACATCCCCACCCCTCCCCTGACTTCACTGCCAGACTCACAGAAATTCCTGCTCTGAGTTTTAACTCATTTCCTCTTGATTTTTAGATTCAAACATCTTCAAGTATGGAGGTGGGGATCAAAAGATATTTGCAGCAAAGAAGAAAGTAAAGAAGACAGAAGAGGGTCCAAATGGTCCCCAGTACTTCATCAGACTTAAATCTTCTTTTTTTCTCTTTCTGAAATAAAATCCAGGTGCAACATTGGGAAACCAAATACAGACAGGAGCACAGAACACAGGCAGACAGACACACGGAACACAGACAGACAGGGAAACAGCTGTAGCATCTTCATAAACACAAAGCCAGCCCTTCCCAGCTCACACAGCCTGGCCTGGGTGGCACAGGGCATAGCCATGAGGCGGGGAGCAGTGTGGCAGTGTCACACCTCAAAGACCATCACTTGCTTAAGAAAAGCACACACACACACACACACACACACACACACACACACACACACACACAAATAGAAGTTCTAGACGGACAGAGATTGAAGTGTTTTTTGTCAATATCTTTTTTGCTTTGAAGATAAACAGTCTCAGGGGAATGAAGAGAAGGGACAAAAAGATCACCCCCGAGAAGGGAAGGAATCTGGGTCTCTACTCCTCCCTCTGCCCGACTCTCCAGGCTCACACAGTGCAGATATGAGAAAGGTGTGCCCTTTGCCATGCAACCCAGCATGTCACTTGGGTTACTGAGGGCTTGCCTTGGCCTGGCAGAGAAAGGTATGGAACAGTGTCTTTCAGGACTCTGTAGTTTATACTGAACACAGATTGGGAGGAGTCTTGAGGTCTTACAAACTACACACAGTAAGTCCCCATCTTCAGCAGCTTGGCTAAATGGGTGTTTTAATGCAAATTAGTTCAAATTGCTATCAAGAGTAATTATGGTAAAAGAAAAGCAGCCTTTCCATCATCCTTCCCCCATTTAGCTCTTCTATGGTGTTTTTTAAATAACATAGTCATAAAATTTCAATTGACCACTAAAAGAAGTGCTGGTGGCAATGGGGAGACAGAGGCAGGAAGAGGGGGCAAAGGTCATCTATGAGCCATGGTCTGCAGTGGAGGTCCACATGGCTCTCTCCCCTCACAGCCTGTCTTTGCTAGGCAGGGTTGCTCTGTGGGGGTGAGGTGACATCCATAGGAGTTCAGAGTGAGGTCAGGAACCATCACAAGGTCAGGGTGGCAAGGGAGACGAGTCCTCTGCTGCACATGCCCCCCTCCTCACCAAGCACACTACTCTTTCCCTACCTTCAGTTGCTGAAGTCAATTCATTATTATAATATTAGGTAAAACAGGCAAGCCTGTAAGATAGAAAAATTACATCTCATTTGTTCTAAATTTGCCCAAGTCTAACTCTTGAGGGAGGCCTTTACATATTTGCTAATGGGATCTGTTTCTTATTGCCCCAAAATGCATAATATCCAAAAGGAATCTGATTCTCTTCCTGGCCTTGAGTCATCATCAGAACACACACAACTAGGAACTTGCTTTCGCCAATTCCTGCGGCATCCAATTGCTCTGGGTGTCTGAAGGAACCTTTTATTTATCTATTATGGCATCGTCTACAACATAAAACTGTTGTGCTCCCTTCATTAAAAGATTCAGTTGCAAATGCTGGGACAAAAATTACAAAGAACCCCCTTTTTTTAAAATGTGCACATTTATTGGGATTATTAAATCACAGCAGCTAATAGTGGTTGTCACCAACTTAATTTAAAAAGCTGATTATTACTCAAGCCCTCTGTATTTCAGGCCTGATCCTGAATCATTAGCAGTTGTGACTATTTAGTTAATTTGCAGATTAGGAACACGTAAGTGCCTGTTTTGAAAAATGTGGCCACTCGACCTTCAGCTACGGAGACCGAGTGAGTCAGGCCAGCTTCCAGAACAGAAGTATCCTGTCAAATAAATGCATTTTGATGCGGGTCAACTCGAGCAAAGAAACACTTTGGAGATCAACTGCCCGAGTCCCTGCAGCCAAAAGTCGGGCACAAAAGCCACTCCAGAAATGTTTAAATTAGCTGCCTCCCCGGTGGAGTCAAATCAAATCAAACGGTACACTCAGAGCCTAAACAAGTTAAAAGATAGTCCTCGTGGGTAGCAGCCACTAAAGCAACAGTAACTAGACAAAGGGGTCCTGGTGACCCTGGCTCAATAAAGATTTCTCGTGATGATGGGCACAAAGCGGAAGGCGCTGGTGCTGGGGAGCAGACCCATCCCCTATGTGTTATTTCTATTGCGACATTTGTCATCAGTCAGATGATGGTAATAAAATTTGTAACTGTTTCCCTTATCCGCTGCTGCGATTTACCTCCTCTAATAGACAATGCGAGCGCTAAAAGGCCCATATACATCTTCATTACAGACTCCGGTGCCCGAGCCACTCTCCTCCAGAGACACTTTTATTCATTTTTACACAATTTGCCTACTGTACGGTACAGATGGTTTCTATTAAGTAAAATATCTGTTTTCTTCCAAATTTTTAGTTTTCATGATTCAATTACCTTAAAATGATTGTGCATTGTATTATCTCCCCTCATGACTTAATTTAGCTCAAACACTCCCAGCATAAACTGTAAGCCCCGTTTCATCCGCTCAGAAAATCACCCACATACTGTGATGTTTCTAAGGGTTGTTCCGCCCCGGCTGTGATTTCTACGCTTTTATCAGTTTCTTTCACCCGAGTCTTAACTGTGTTGGATAATTTTCTGGAGATAAATTTAAATATGAAAGGATGTACACGGAAACTTTGGACTGATATTAAAATGGGATTTTTTTTCCTTCATTATACTGTAAGATGTGAGTCATGCTTTTGAGCAGGCACGCCACCGCTGCCTGTGCTGGCACCTTGGTTGCCAAGTGCGGCTCCTCCTTGGGAACCGTCAGAGCTGCTGCCCCCACATGGTGGACCCCTGGCGTCAGCTTCTCCTTGCAGCCTTCCTTCTTCCCAGCCTGCTTCCTGTCCCAGTTTGTTAGTTACTGCGTAGAGGAAGCTGCAGGCTTCTACCTTGGCTCTAAAGAGGGCGTGGGATGGGTTCCGAATCCACCTTCTCACATCTGGAGGGCCACGTTGTTCTCCAGCCTGCCTCCCCTGGAGGTTGGGAGCCTGCTTCTGAGTGCCTGGAACCCAGCAGTCTGCTTGTCTCGCTCTATTAGCATGAGAGCAGGCAAACGCTCCCTGGAAATCTCCCCTCACTTGCATTTTATGTTCATGTTTTATTCTGGCTCTCAAGTGTTCCAATTTTTCCCTCTGGAATATAGCCTGCAGCAGAGACCCTGTTGCTCCCTCTAGGCCCTCACCAGTCTCAGCAGCCCCGAACTTGGACCAAAAAGCCTCTTACACCACTGTGGAGGAAACATTGAAAGGAGAGAGTGCAACCTTTGCAGGAGGGAAGGCTGTTTAGGGGAGAGAGGGATTCAGAGAATGAAGAGTGCCTCCTCATGAGGGAGGAGGAGGAGGATGTGGCAGAGAGATGGCCTGCCAGTACATCTGCAGACAGGCTTCTGCTTCTCTCCAGGCTTCCTGAAGAGCCAAGAAGCCTTTGCACTGGCCCTCCAGAACCCTCCCACTGGACATACATAGAGTTTACCAGGAGCGGGTCTCTCCAGCTTATCACAAAAGAGGGACCGACTCCCATGGGACCTCATGATGGTCCCATGAACACTGGGCTGAGTAGGCATGGGTATAATGAATAATAAAGAGCAGCCTGGGGATACGTTGAAGCCCTCCAAGGCACTTGACACTCAATAGTATCGTTATTACTCCAGTGTTCACTGTTCATGAGTTCATCACCTACTGCCCTTAACCAAGAGCCAGTGTGGCCCTGGCAGGAAACTCCTTCAAGAGACTGGGTCATAGCTAACAAGGGAGGCTTTGCCTAGGCAACACGGAAGGATTCAGAATGCATTTTGGCAAGGCAGGTGATGAGACTCTGGGAGATTCCCTCATGCCTCTGGTGTGGAGAATCTGTGTGGTAGGATCCCACTGAGTCAGTTTGGACTTTAGTGACCCTAGTGCAGACAGACCCTCCCAGGGAAATGACAGAGAATGAGAAATAACAGTCTAAACAACACTTCTTGGTCAGTCTCTCTCTCTCTCTCTCTCTCTCTCTCTCTCTCTCTCTCTCTCTCTCTCTCACACACACACACACACACACACACACACACACACCAGATGTCACCAGTTTAAGACTACTCCAATCTGCAATGTTCGTGTGTGCTGCCCTCCAATGCTACCTGTGTCTATGAGAGAGAGAGAGAGAGAGAGAGAGAGAGAGAGAGAGAGAGAGAGAGAGAGAGAGAGAGAGAGAACTGCACAAAGATCTGGTCAGTTTAGCTACCAAGACAGGCTTCACTACCACATTGGAAAGACGTCTATCTAAACAATGGTTCCTGCTTCTTCTACTCTACACCTCCTTACTCCCAATCAGGGTATAGTCAGTTCCCCCAACACATGCTACATCCCAAGGACTAACACCAGGCCATGCAAAACCAACAAGAAGAAGCCTTTTGTGAATAAAGAGAGAGAGGTTCAGTCAAGAATGAAAGGGCCCAAGTTCGGCTAATACATTTATCTGAGCAGGCCACAGGAGAATCAGAGTCTATGACACACTCCATCCTTTCTTCTTCTCCCCCCCCCCAGCTTCTAGAAACATCCACATTAACCCTGGGGAACACTGTAACACCCCAAACTATGACATAGCAGGCAACAGTCACTCATCTCTTCGGGGGAAGCTCAAGCAGCCCAAGGCAGGTGCAGTTAATTCTGCTCTGGAGGAGGGAGCCCTACCCAGAGGAGGTGTGTACGTATGGTGGGGGAGGGGGGACATGTTCCTTGGGTAACCAGCGAAAATGATCAGATGTTTCTCTGAGCTGACAGCATTTCCTCATCACCTTCACAGGATGGTAAGAGTTTGGCTGCACTGGAATGTTATACTACTCTATTCAGAGGGAAATTTAACTGTTCCAAAATCAATTTCAGGGTGTAGAGATGGCAGTCAGTAATGCGATAAAGTGACTCAGAGATCAAGGGGCAGCGAGACAATAGTCTGGGAGAGTCTGCAGTCAGCCAGTCTACTGCAGACAAACCAATCCTTCCTCATTTAAGGAAGAACATTCCATTGATGAGCAAAATGTATTCGCTATGGGCTCCCCAGGCTCTGCCTCCTGCCTGGCTGCAGATCTAGTCCTGGAAGAGGAAAAGGAAAGTTAGGCTCCAGGATGCTAACAGAGGCAGGATCCACCTCTGCTGATCCGGTGAGGAATGGGAGAACCAGAACAGCTCCTCAAGTTCTCCCCAAGCACATTACCTCCTGCTCAAAGTGAGGTGAATTATGGAAGTTGCAAGGAGGATTCGGGGTGATCTAGAAGGGAATGCTTGGTAGATGGTACAGATAGTTGTTCCAGCAATGTGTTGTCCTTCACTAGCTAAGGGTCAAGAACAGAACATCTATGACCTTCACTAATTAAGGAGCATGGACAGAGCACTCTCAAGCCTTACTAGAAAAAGGGAATGCATAGCTCATTCTCTATCTCCACTGGTTAAGAGTCACGCATAGAGAATTCATCAGTTTCGCCAGCTAAAGAGGAATACACAGAGCCTCTGCCAGCTTCACTAGATCCAGGGCATGGACGGAACACCACCTGAGGGGTGTACATGAAGCATCTTCTAAACTGATTACCTAAGGGCTATATACATATACACCTATTAACCCTGCTAGCTAAAGGACATGCATGAAGCATCTACCAGCTTCTGTCACATCTTGCAAGAAAGTATGGGGCTTGGGAAACCAGTTCTATACTTGGAGGAAAATGGAGAGCACGGCAAACCAGTTTGTAATCCATGAGAACTGAGGTCATATCTAGGTACTGGGGTAGCATGGGGAATAGTGGCTGCACGAGAAGACAGAAAACTCAGGAAAGAATGCAGGTTTCGGGCATCAGTTCCTAAGCCGTGGTGAAGACGCTAAGCTACTGCAGAGTTAAACACCCAGTGCAGACACATTCTATCAACAACTTAAAAGATTTTTTTTTCTTAAATTCACACAAAGCTGGGGGTCAACTGCATACACACACACACAAACACACATATGATATATTAACCAAAGCATTTGTGTGTTTATATATACTACATATGCATATGTGCTGATATATACTGTATGTAATATATAAACATATATATTTATATGCATATATATATTTGTATGTATTCATTTGAGAGTTCCCAACCATGGTTTTGTTTGTACATATCAAGATTATGTTGCTCACAATGGCCAAAATATATGCTATACATATATAGTATACAATATATATACTACATATATACAAATATGTAGGGTTATTTTTTTCCTTTGGTTTTTCAAGACAGGGTTTCTCTGTGTAGCCCTGGCTGTCCTGGAACTCACGCTGTAGACCAGGCTGGCCTCAAACTCAGAAATCCGCCTGCCTCTACTTCCCAAGTGCTGGGATTAAAGGCGTGTGCCACCACTGCCTGTCAATATGTAGTATATATACATGTATTTATATGCATATATATTCATTTGAAAGTGCTCAACAGTGTTTCTGTTTGTACATATCAAGATTAAGTTGGCCATACTGGTTAGGCTGGATGGCCTTAACCAAGTGTGCCCATTACACGGTGAGGCAGTAATGACACAGGCATGATAGCATGCTTGAAAGGATGTTTTTGCATGCAGTACTTCCTTCCCTGAGAAACAGAACTGCTAAGCTAGAGATGGTGTCCCCAAGACAGAATAATTGATTACAAACTCCATTTTTCACTGTCTAATGTTGCTCTATGATCTGGGCAAAGCCTTATTAGGCTTAACAGAAATGTGAGCTGTGTGTGCAGTATCAAACAGTAAGGTCAGTCACCACCCAGTGCCCACAAGATCCCAGCTGTTATTGATAAACCCAGAAATCAATCCCAAGAGTGGGTCTATCTCAAGACACCATCAAACAGAAGTGTGTGCTGATGATATCCCTCTGTATCTTGTACTCAGAACCTACAGGCTCAAGCAATTAATTTTTCAATTGGATTACTTGGATAATCACAGGAAAGGCTATGGATGGTAAAAAACTATCAAGAATGCTTTTGAGGCTGCATCTGCTAATCTTCCCACAAAAAGGATGAAAATAAAAATCCACTTCTCTTACAACCTTTGGGCTCATAAACAAGAAGGAATATGGAAATTCATAAATTAGCATGCAAAGAAAAAAGATTTTTTTTAACTCTTGAGGATTTATACTGTCTGATCTCAGAGGAACAGTTTTCTTCAAATTTTATTTTGAAGCTGCCTTGAATATCTGGCACATGGCCAAGACTGCCTTCAAATGCTGTCCAAGTTCCCCCAGCCCTGCAGACCCTGTTCAGAAGTTGGGGGCTTTATTAAAGAGACATTATCTGAGATGACTCCTATATTCAATGACAGGAATGACATTTTAGTGGCTTGAAAGCCACAAATGAGCATGATACTACATGACTGAAAGCTATGTGTTGAAGATTGGGTAGGGAAAAGGAACTGTCCCCCATATAAAATCAAACGTGACCTAGTGAAAATACAACATGTAATCCTCCACTAGATTCAGCAAGAAGAAAGGACAGTTATAGGTATGGGGTGGGAGGCTCATGGGGGACCTAAGCAAGTCCAAATAAATCTGCAGATTCATTTTGTAGTCTCTGATGCCTATAGCCTTCCACATTTTGACAAATGCACTGCAAGTGTGATGTGAGCACTGGGGGGTGGGAGGGGGGTGACTGGCAAGTGGGAAGTATATGTCTACCTGTAACCAGACCATGATCATGTAAGAGGAACACTGTGGGGAGTGGGTGATGGGGATGCAGAAACCCCAGGTAATTTAACTAGTCTATATCTTTCTAAAACCTAAAATCATTCCAAAATTAAGAGTTCATCGGAAAAAAACAAACAAACAAACAAAAAACAAAACATAAGCATAGAAAAGAAACCCCATGGCAGATTTTATTTAAAAAAAAAATCTTGTCATTTGGGAAAAGATTAACCATAAATGATTCTGATCATACCGCAAGCAAAATACTGCAGAGCCAGAAACAAGAAGCTTTGCTGTCTGCTCTTCTCACAAGAGTTCCCACTCAGGCTAAGAGACGATCTGTCTGTAACGTACTTCGCTGCAAACAGAAGGACCTGACTTCAGTCCCAGAATCCATGCTAAAAAAAAAAAAAAAAAAAAAAACTGGATGTGTTAACCAGGCATGGTGACTCCAGCCTTTAATCCCAGCACTTGGGATTCTATGAGTTCAAGCCTAAACTGGTTGATGTAGAAAGTTCTAGGCCAGCAAAGGCTACATAGTGAGGCCCTATCTTTAAATAATAATAATAATAATAATAATAATAATAATAATATCAACAATAGTAATGTGTCCATCAATCAAAAGGAGCATTTTACAATGCTGACCCAGCACCAATCACCATGTAGCTTGTAAAACATGGAATCATCACCCCCCCCAAAAAAAGGCCAATAAAGAACTTATCACTGAAGCTCCACTAGGACATACCAAATGCAGCAAATGCCATTATTCTATCAGAAGAAGACCAAGCCTGCTGGTCCACGAGCAGCTTAGGGTTTGATTGTCCATCCTTGTTGCTCATGGACAGGGCAACATAAAGAAGCTATATATCACTTACGAGACCTGGCCAAAAATGTAGAATTAATTTTAAAATAATAGTGTAAGTATTAGCAGGATCATCTTGTTTAAGATAATCGCTACAGTCAGGTATCTCCAGAGAGCTGACTCAGTGCTGTAGGAAAATCCAGGTTCCCTCAGTCTCTCACTCACCTTCCAGAAGAATTCTCTCATGGTGGAAGAGGGGCTGCAGCAGTACCAGCCGCACCCCACATGACAGTAGTCAAGGAAAAAATAATCTCCCCATCATTCTCTTTTAACAAGGAAAAACTTCCTAGAAGCCTCTATCGCAGTCCTTGTAGGTCTTATTGGCTAGAACAGGATCATGTGACAACCAGAAGACCAACCACAGCAAAGGAGACCAGAATTGTCAGGGATGGCTCACATAGGCTTATGCCCTGCGAGGGCTTCCCGTGAAAGCCCAGGTCCTACTAGCAAGTAACCGGTGTCTGTCTGCTCCCTCTGGAGTCTAGCTAGCTCTGCCTGGGTGGACACACGGACATCGACATGAGCATCATAAGCCAAACACAATTTAATTGCCTCATACACAATGCTGTGGGTGTGGAACTGTCCATCCTTCATGCCAGGGACAGGAGAGATGCTAGTGCAAAAACAGAGGGAAGGCAGCACACAGGACACCATTAGCACATAGAACAAAGAATAGGAAGTCGGGGACCAGTCTTCACTCCAATCTTTGATCTCTGGGTATATCACCAGGCAGGTAACAGGCTCCAGCAGGAATCCTGGGTCTTTTGCTCGGCTCCCTGGAGCCCCTGAGGAGACACAGGGTAGCTCAGGGAGGACCTATGCCAACAGCTCCCTGTGGTTCCTCAGCCTTGGGAATCAGCTGGAGTGGCTGCCTTGGAGTCCCACAATACAGTTTTTTCTTGGGGATCCAGAAAGCAAATTCCTCAAAGCTTAATTCCATCGAGCTGAGTTTGTCCTCTCCCTCGAGGCACAATTCAGGGCTTCTAGACCACCCTCCATCTTCCCAACACTCTGTGAAGCCACTTCATGATATGCACAGAACCTGACCTCTGAGCATGCTCATTTCTTTCATGCAAGAAATCTATTTTGTTCTTATCCTTGCTATTTTATTCTCAGGTGTGAAAGATTAATGTGATAAGCAAGTGATACCTACAAGCAACAAGTCCCTAATTATTGCTTTAATGTCTGCTTGAACAGTCCTTGAAGGTATTTGTCTCTTTGGGAGATTGGCCAGAGTAGCTCCCTTAGATCCCTTCAAACCCCAACAGTTAGATTCCACCCAGACAAAATGTTCTCTAGGAACTGCTTGCTGCTTGCAGCTGAGAGCTGGGCCAGCACAGTTGTCCTGAGCAGAGAGCACTGAGAGAATGGCCACCCAAACAGGATGCACACAGTTTAAGGTGGCAGGGAGGCAAATAGAAACACACAGCAGGGTAAAGAAGCCAGGATGGGAAGTGATCTCATGGCTGAAGAATAGCTTAGGAAAAGGAAAATGGAACAAAATCCAGAAGGCTAAGACATCATGCCAACCAAAAAGAGGGCACACACTCCTGGAGGAGTATCCAGTGGGAAGCAGGAAGAATTAGGCATTCAAGAAAAGATAGTCACCTGAATAGCTCTAGGTTATGAGATCCTCTAGAAAAGAAGAAAGAATGCTTTAAGCTATGTTTCCAAAAGTGCTGCAAAACCACATGTGAAGACGGATTTGTGGAGGACTAAAAAAAATTGGTTATTTTTGCCGAGGTCCCTCTAGCTATGACACTATTTAATAGACCATTTAATAGACAATTACAAACCCGGTCGCCTTCATTAAAGTAAACAGACAAATGCCCGCACAACAGTGCAGATTCCTGGATCACACTGAGAAGGACAAAAGGTGAAATCCCAGAGGCCAGGGACACTGCAGACCCCAGCTCAAGGAAGTGCATGGCAGCAGTCAAGCCTCTCAGGGGAGACTAGGTTCTCTTGAGGCAATCACAGAAGAAACACACGAAAGCTTGATGAAGGGGTAAAGATTTTCTGCCAAAGCTTCCCAATATTCCAGCTCTGCATGGTGTTTCATTCAGACCTGTCTTTGGAATCCACTCCATACTCTTTCTGTCTTTGTGTGTCCCATAGAATGGCCAGCAATCTAGAGTCAGGTCCTGCACCAAGACATGGAAAGTTTTATCAAACCTCAATATTTTATGGCATCTCTACTGGCTAATTATTGCCAATTTAAAACAAAGTAGAGTGACCCGGAAAGAGGAACCCTGTAATGAGGAACAGCCTCCATCACATTGGCCTGTGGGCTTGTCAGTGGTGCATTTGCTTGATTAATGACTGAGATGAGAGAGCCTGGCTCACTGTGGGCTGTGCCATTCTTGGTATTATAGGCCTGAGATAGATAAGAAAGTCTGCTGAGCAAGCTAGGGAAGCAAGCCAGTAGGAAGCACTCCTCTAGGGCTTCTGCTTCAGTTCCTGCCTCTGAGTTCTTGCCCTGGCTTCCCTTAATGATGGACTGTGATGTGGAAGTATAAACCAAATAAACTTTCTTCCCCAGGCTGGTTTCAGTACATGTTTTATCAATGCAATTGAGAAGTAAACCAGAACTCCACCATCTTTGGCCAACATAGATCTCTTGGAAAGATTATAGATACCAAAGACATTGAGATAATTCATAAAGCAAAAATCATCAAAAAGGATCCTATTTTAGGATGCACATATACACAGACTACATACACACTCTACACACATACTACATATACATGAACACACATTCTATGCACATATACTAGCCACACACACTACACATACACACTCTACACACACACACACTCTATATGAACACATATGTGTGCACACTACACACAAACTCCACATACACTCTATACACACTACATAAACACACACACACACCCACACACACACACACACACACGCCATTGGAATTCCAAAACTCTTCCAGATTAAAGAATAATGTGAAATAAGAGAAATGTCATCTACAACTCCAAACTTGGCTCCATCAGTCTGAAACTACCCAGGCGCCCTGTCTTTGATGACAATAACCAATAGCCTAAACTCCAAACTCCTTCCTGACACATTTGTCCACAGCAGCACCTTGGCTGAGGTTCCTCGTGAAAGCGGCACATTGATCCATTCTGTTCTCATCCCCTCTCAGCCAAAATTCTGCTTCCCAAATATGGAGGCCCACCTTTCTGCCAAACAGGAATTGTCTTCATGAGGCTAGCTTCAAGAAAAAAAAGGGGGGGGGGATACCCAAGGCAACACGAGGATGCAGCATCTCCAACGGCTGAAACATAGCTTTGTAGAAGTGCACCATTGGGATGAAACCCGCCCCAATATCTGCAGCAGTCACATCTGTATTTAGAAACAAGTATCAATTTTTCTTGGTTTTGAATGAGAGTTGGGCCAATGATGGTGTCTTCAGTTCATGGAAAGGTGCAACCCTGTCAGTTCACAGGCAGAGACAATGAGAAATTACATTCTTTTGTTATGAGCACAGTCATTTGCTGCAAGGATGATGATTTTCTGAGGCATGGCTCCAAAGTTACCAGATATAGGATTCCTTTTAAATATTAGGTAGGTCCAGCAAATGTCCTGTCCTTGAAAGCTGCCTCCTTCTCAGGCTTTGTCTCCAAGGGAGCTAGTTCCCTCAGCTCACAGCCACCCTCAGACCTTCCACTAGACCCCACTCAGAAGGCATTTACAAGTCCCATGACATCCCGATCACACCTCAGCTTTGGAATCATAAGCAGAAATACTCAAGGCCTCACCCAACTGCAGTTTGACTGCTATTTGGCTGTTTACCAAGACCAACAGTGTCTCTGTAGCTCAAGTTTGTTAGAAGGAAGGCTAATGCTGCCAGCCACATTGAAACCTAACATGGTTTATAAATGCTGAGAGCCACAAATGAATCTTTAAAATCACCCACACCAGCACATGCACTCAGCCCTCTGTGAGACCCTGGGTTCATGGACTGTCTCTGGAACTCCACAGGTCAGGAGCCAGCAGTCAAAGTGTATCCTGACACCAAAGCCTTCTGATAAAAGCCCTGAGCCCAGGAGATTGTTTAGCAGGAAACCTCCCGACCTCAAATAACGATGTCAACTGTCATGGTTGCTTGGCAGTTCCACATTCATCCCTCTGGGTGGGGGACACAAATATTACTTCTCTTTAAAACCTTCCCCACATACCAGACTAGAAGCTTATTGCTGTCCTGTCTTAAAGTCCCAGAGTCACAGAAAATCCATGTACATAAAAACCAGTCGTCTAATGGACTGGCCAAGTAGCTCATAAATGATGATGACTATCTATTGTCCAGTGAGTGGGAACGTGTTCCCTTAATAGTATCTTCTTTGGCTTTTGTTGCAAAATGGAAACTTGCTTTGAAGTTGAGTGACCAGGTCCTACTACCCCCAGCAATCTCTCTGTCTCTGTCTCTCTCTGTCTCTCTCTCTCTGTCTCTCTCTCTGTCTCTCTCTGTCACACACACACACACACTACATGTGATCTCAGTCTCAACTCAAAAAGAACTGGAACTAAGGATTGCCAATTTAAAACAAAGTAGAGTGACCCGGAAAGAGGAACCCTGTAATGAGGACGCCTAAAGAAAGGAACTAAGGATTTTTAATTAATCTGTAGTTTCTGACTAGAAAAAGGAGTAGAGACTTCAGTGTCTTCAAAGAGCAGATATGCTTATATTATTAATAACAATAACTACTATTATTATTCCTTTTTTGGCTTTTTGTTTGTTAATTATTTTGGAGGCAGGTCTCATTATGAAGCTCTGACTAACCTGGAACTCACTATGCCTGGCCTGGAACCAGGCTGGCCTTGAACTCACAGAGATCCACCTGCCTCTGCCTCCCAAGTGCAGGGATTAAAGATGTGTGCCACCATACTCAGATCTTTTGTTATATTTTATTTTATTTATTTACTATTTTTGTTTACTAGTTTTACCTGCATGTATGTTTGTGCACTACCTAAGTACAGTTCCCAAATCAGCCAGAAGAGGTTGCGGGATCCCATGAAGCTGACGTTGGAGATGGTTGTAATCCACCACTTCAGAACTGTGTACCAAACTTGGGTCCTCTACAAGAGCAGCCAGTGCTCTTAAGTACTAAGACATCTCTCCAGACCCTCTTTCTTGTCTTTTAATAAAGAGAATTATATCAATGTAACTATAAAAAATATATATCTAGACAGTTGCCTCTGATAGATACTTGTTCTAAAAATTGAAACATGAGCTAATCAAGCCTAGCTATGTCTTTCTATATGTTCAACTTAAGCTCAGACATAGACTCTATATTTATAGCATTTATAAGCATTTATAAGAAAGATGAGGATTCCAATGAAGGAAAGAGAATGGAAACCTTCCTAATTTCTTGAGAGCATCCTAGCTTGAGTTCAATTCCTGAAGAGAGAGTTTTACTCTATTTCCTGTCTTTGTCATCAAAAGCATGGCCATGTTTTAACCTCAATTTTCTTCCAACCTTTATTTCATTACAAATAAAGGTGCTAATGCAGAACTGTATGTAATGAAGGTCTTCATAACACCAAGAGAGAAAATTAAAACAATTATGAAAGTAGTTTCTCATGGTGGTCAATGACATACAGCTCCAATTTAACTGTTGTCTTATTAAGAGGTGGCATTTATAACTTACCCTTTATTCTCATTTTATTGTACAGAAAAGGGGGGAAACCTCTTAGAGTTTATATAACTTAAAAAGAAAGTTCTGCCTGGATTCTCTACTTCCTTTTGGATGACCATTAGGAGAACTTCCAAACTCAGTGGAGAGGGCTCTGTAGATTGTATGAACCTAGAGGTCACTGTCCTCCTCCTTTACCTCCTTTCATAGCTCCTTGGGCACAGCTCTCCACAGAGATTTCGGGTGGCTTTCCAAGCCTAAAGAAACCACAGATCTCGGAAGCTTTCACGATCTTGAGATCACTGGGTACAATTTGGCAAGCTGTAGATCCAGAGGTGATGAGTTGTTCCTTGGGTCTCTATGTAAGAGGACATGAGCCCTCTAATTGGATCATTTTGACCCAACAAAATTTGGGCTGCTGTAGAGGCATTGATGGCACAAGACATTGTCAAAGGATGCAGAAATGTTTCAAACTAAAAAGTTGTGTGGCTAAAAGAACTAGTAAGACCTACTAAGAGTAAGCAGAAAGTAAGAGGCAAGCCAACACAGGGTGAAGCTCCCTGATAAGAACCTCTGTGTTGGCGTCTGTGTCTGGAGGGAAACCTGGGCAGGGAAGATTGGGTTGATAAGAAAGTTCTTTGCCTGCCTCTGTCTTTCAGGCATGACAACATTCAAAACCCATTGGGGGTAGGGGTGTCACTCAGTCACGTGCTTGTCACATAAGTATGAGTTCCATCCCCAGCACATACATACATACATAAAAACCAGACATTGTGACATACACCTGCAATCCCAGGACTGGGGGAGGGGGGGTGGAGACAGGTAGATCCTTGAAACTCATTGGTCAGTCATCTTACTCAAATTGATGAGCTCCAGGTTCAGTAAGAAGTATTATACATATACATATATATATATATATATATATATGTACATATATATATATATACATATATATATATATAAGTATTATATATATATATAAGTATTATAAGTATATAAGTATATACTTATATATAAGTATATATAAGTATTATATATATAAGTATTATACATATACATATATATGTATATGTATAATACGTACACAATAAATAAACAAGCCCTGGTATGTTTAAGACTCTGCTTCTCTTTGTAGTTGATAGAATGTGACACGATGCTGTGACCCTAGCAGGAAGGCATCTGTGCTGTGCCTATCCACTGATTCCTAGATGACTCCAGGAATAAGTTGATGTCTGGCCCAGGAAGCACTGTCTTGGGAGCTGCCCCAGGTTGCCCCAGTCTGTTCCTGGAGAAGCACTGACAGAAAAGGGTCTCCAAAGGACTGAGAGAGGAAAGTCCTGGTCCAGATCAGAATGTGTCAGGAAAGAGTGTATTACCAGCACAAAGAGACATTTTAGAAAGATTATTTCACGCTACCAGTTGGGTACTTACAATGCCAGCTCCTGAGGTTGCTCTAGTGCTTACTGAGCATCAGTATAAAACACACACACACACACACACACACACACACACAAATGATGAATAGCTCCGTCTCCATGAATCTTAAACTCTTATCAGTGGATCTATTAATTGATAAATTTTATTGTTGGTAAGTTAGTTGATTGGTTGGAATTTAATGATAATACTCACTGACAAAGTTTCTGTAATGGCCACACTCATCAAAATGGACAGTGGGAAAGTATTTGGCCACCTGGATCAAAAGCATGATGCTTATAACCTATGACCTAGCCAGTCCATTTCTGTTGTTCATTTTTAAAGATTATTCCTAAAAGGCTGAGGGTTTGGCTCAATGATGAAGCACTTGTCTAGTATGTACGAAGTGGAGGAATTTGATCCTCAGCACGGAAAAAAGAAGCTACTATGGGAAAAGTTTCCCATAAAAATATGTCTACCACAATATTATTTCATTAGAAAAACATTGAAAATAATTTGTATCTAATAAGGAGTTTAAAAAAAAAAAGAAGTGTCATACACTCTACGGTAACTCAACCCCATGCAATACTTGTAGAGTCTTTTAAATTATTTATGATATTAAATAAAATAGCAGGATAGGGAATTATATATACATAGAGTTATAATAGGAAAATTATTTGGGGAAAGATTTGGAAAAGTACCACCAAAATGTTAACATTAGTTAGCACCGTGGGGACCTGAGAGTGAGCTTTCTGTGCTCTCTTACTTTTCTATAGCTTTAAGTTTTTATTTCCTATAGTGAGCAAATGTAATGTTTTCAAATAAGAAAAATCGCAAAGGAGAAAGAGCAAACACAATCTATGCCAAGAGAGAGGAAGGGGGGAGGGGATTGGGAGGATAGAGGCAAATGCTCATGTCCTACAGGTACTCAAGTCTATGCATGTCCATTCCCTCCTGAGACAGTATAATAGGAGGAAGCTAAGGAACTTGCATTCTTCCAGTTGTTTAAATACCACAAAGACCAAGTCTCAAGAAACTCCTGCTAGGACTAGCATTGCCCTACAGAGAAACATTTCAGCATTAACCAAGAGAGTCTTCCAAAAGTTCTCTATTCTTTCAGGCCTAAAGGCTTGGAACATAACGGCAGTGGGAACTTTAAGTGTTTTCTTTTTCTTCCTCTCCATCCAGGCTCAGGAATGAACCCAGTCACAGTTGTGTCTATTCTCACCACCAAGCTTTCTCCATCCACCTGTATCTAGTCCACCTTACAGAGTTAAACCACTTCACTCCTGATGGACCTTCTACCTGACAGGACTTCTCAGTGGTGACATGCCACAGGAAGCATTTGTGTCACTGAAGCCTATATGACCTTAGAGAAATCGAGTTGAAGAAAGGGAAATCAAGGCAGAAGGAGCTTGAAGAAGCTGGTCACATCACATCCACAGTCAACAAGCAGAGAGTGAATGCCTGTTGATGTACAGCTCCCTCTCTCCACTTACACAGTTCAGTACCCCAGCCTAGGGAATGGTGCTGCCCACAGTGTGTGTGGGTCTTTCCCCATCAATTCACACAATCAAGATAATAACTCCCAGGCAGGCCTAGAGGCCCATCTCCCATGTGAGTCTAGATTCTTTTAAGTTGACAAGTGACACTAACCACCACTCTGAACTTCACATCTTAATCATTAGTCCATTTCCAATAGTAAACACATGCACACACATTGAACAAATATATGAATGATATCTAAAGTGAAATAAACAAAGACTTTGTAGAGTCATGCTAATTTCTTCAACTCAGTATCCATTGAAGCATCCCTTCAGGGTCTTTCACTCAAAGCAGCCACAGAGAACAGCCCTGTGACAGAAACTGAATGAATACCTTTTCCTCTATGGGTTCCAATCCTCACAGATTTCTATTAATAAGATTTTAATCTATTCCCTCATGTCTGAATGCAGTGCACACCTTCAATCCCACATAGTCAAGGAAGCTGGACATTCTTCTTGGGAGGAAAATAATCTTGCAATGTTGTTGTGGAGAATAGTTTTTTGCAATGTTCACAGCATATCTCATGACCCCTGTGGTTTGGCTGCTGTTACAGTCACTAGACTGATCTACTTCCCACTCATTAAATCCTTAACATACCTATAGGAGAAAGACTAGAGTCTCTTGTGAGTACACATCTTTGTCTTTGGAGATACTTTGGGCATATGAGTCTTCTTATGATCTATCTCTTTCATTTTACTTAATTATATATTCATTCATTTATTTTTGTGTTACTGAAGATTTAACCCATGATGTCATACATGCTAAGCAAATACACTACCACTGAAACAGATTGTAACATACAGACATACAGACAGACATACAGACAGACATATGTAGATACATACATATATAGATACATATGTACCTACATGTATATGTAGATACATACATATAACATACATACATATATATACATATATAATATCCCCAGCCCCTATGATCTAAATTTTTGAAATGTTTCTTGATAGCCAGTGAATATACTTACAAACAGTGTGGTGTCAATGGTTGCTTTGAATGAAATTCTAGGGTAAACACTCAATTATATTCTCCAAAAATAATCAATAATATATAATTTATCGCCATTTTCCCATTACTATTGATTATCTGGTTCCACATAAAAGGAAGTCACATTTTCTGTTAGGCTGTATTTAAATAAAAAGCATTTCAAACATTTTTTAAAATACTAGCACATATATTTCAGTAGTTTGGGGGAAGGAATGCATGTCTGAATCAAAGTCCTGTTCTCAGACCTCAAAGCCAGGGACATAAAGCCTGGATGACAAAAGATAGATAATACCTGGATAGAAAGGGACAAATGTTTGTGTACAACTCAACTGTTTTCTTCTCTGAGCCTGTGTGCAAGCTGCCTTCCCAGCATGGGACGCGCCCTTAACTACCAAGGTCCTCTGGAATAGAAGCTGCCATGGCTCCTTTTATAGACAGGGAGGGTAAGGCTGAGGGTAAGTGCCCATCTAAGCTCATTGCTGCTCTCAAGCCTAGGCTGCACTTGTACTACACAGTGAGGCTAGAGTATCCCCAAGCCCCACATGTCACATGATCAGTAGGGGCTGTGGCATGAGGACAAACAGTCTCCCTTTCATAGGACTGGACTATTTTACCTTCTGCCCTTCAGGAAGCTGTCAAAGCCACTGACCATACTTCAGATGAAAGCATACTCACCTTACCACCAAGACCCCTAATGTCATCAGCCTCCCCATTCACACAGAGCCAACATGACGTCTGATATCCCACTGACTCACACACTTCCCTGTGTTTATCTGTCCTAGAGCCGGGTGTGGCTCTGCCTTCTTCCTCTAGCATCTGGGGTTCATCTTGTCTCTGCTAATGACCCAGTGGGCTGCAGAACAGCGTGCTGAGAGCAGATGTGCTACTCCCCAGCCTCAGCAGGGTGCAGAGTTGCTGAACCTGAAGTATGGGATCCACCAATTGGCGGTTGGGGAGTTGGCTAGGTAGGTTCCATCTGGGTGCCTGAAAAAGACCCAGATTGGTCCCCTAAGTAGGGGGTAGTGAGGACAAGCTAGACTTATTGGTGAGCTATGTCCAGAGCTGAGCTACATATAGGGTGGTGAAAGGAATTAGAAATAAGTACCTAGCAGTCTTAGAGACCTGCTTTGGGAAAGTACCAAACTGGCAGAAGGCAGCATCAGCAGGAAAAGGCTTTTGAGATCCCAGCCTCCTTCTACCCTGAAGGGACCGTCACCCTAGCCTGAACACAAACACAGGTTTCTACCATGTTCCCAGGCTTTGCCAGCCTTTTCCAGCCCCCTGGCCAAGTTCCTACTCATAGGTACGAAACTTGGTAACCATCCTTAGCACTTGTAAAATACATAATATTCCCAGTAGACGACTTTGCAAATACTGTGCTGACATGCTTCTGAAAACTAAGATTAAAATAGTGTTCTGTCTTGCAGAAAGCAGAGTGGCCCTTAGATCACATTCACACAGTTTGGTGCTGGGTAGAGTGGATGTATAATAGACAGCCTGAAAGATGGAGAGCAGGCTGGTGTGTCTGGGAGCTTGAACTTGAGACAACAGTGATGTTCCTAGGGATTCCCATAGACTTCCTGTATCCCATCTCCTTGACAATAAGGTCAAGGGCAGCTTACTAGTTTCTCCACTCCAGACCTCATGAACCAAAAGCTACGGCAGGAGGCCCAGGGCTCTGCATCCTGAATAAGCTCTCTGGGTAAATCTGGCCTGCATATGTGTGCCCTGGATCACCACAGAGACTTGCTTCCCCAGTGCTGACCTGAAACCAACGACCCACAGGTCTGAGGACTCAGGGGCTATACACAACCAGAGAAGGAAGATTGGTCAGTGGGGACAGCTCTTGTCAAAGTCCCTGTCATCTTAGGGTGTATAGACCAGCTTGTTTCTGAATGATCATGTTCACTGACCATGTTCGTCTTCATGGTGGTGGTTGTGTACCCTTAGCTGTTAGACAGGGATGGGACCAGAGAAGGAGGACAGGTTTTGTAAGGAGGTCACTGTCATCCACTTACCCTTGGTGGCTTTGATATTTTAGTTTCTTCTGTAACAGTACCTAAAGCTCCTACATGGCTCATCTGACTCTCAACAACATGCTCTCATCTCTACATCCTCCACAGGGTAGGCCAGCTTGGGTATCCTGCAAACCTTGCTGTTTCCCATACAACGCCTCTCACCTTGCTGGGCTGAGAAGTTCAACCTAGGTGTACTTTCTCCCCCAGACCTTCTTACAAAAGGCTCCGGCCCCATCCCTGTCTGATAGCTAATAGTACACAACCACCACCGTGAAGACATGATCAATAAATGTGATCATTCAGAAGCCAGCTGGAGAATATACCCTAAAATGTAGGTGGACAGAATCCTGGTCCACGAGAGGCTGTGGGCAGCCAGGCCTGTGTCTAACATCAGCACCACTATGAAAACTCAAGAGAAGAACCAGGAGCTCCCTGAGCCTCAGTTTTCCTATCTGTACTGTAGAGATAAGCCCTATTTTGGCAGCAGGGCAGGCAGGGTTGGGGGCAGGGTGTTGCTCCACAGAAAAGCTGGATGAGATAGGTCTTGATGAAAGATGAGGAGGAAGAAGAAAAGAAGTGAGGGGTGAAGGAAGAAAAGGAGGAAGGAGAGGTAGGAAGGGTGGGGAGAAGTAGAGGGAAGGAAGAGGAGGAAGAAGAGAAAGAAGAGGAAGCAGAGAATTAAGGAAAGGAAGGAAGGAGAGGAAGAAGGAAGAGACAGGAGGAAGAGAAGAGGAGGGTGAGAAGAGGACAAGCAGGGACAAGAAGCATATCACTGTCTCAGGCCACAGCAGGCATCTTATCTTAGAATTCAGGCCTGAGGATTTAAGGGCAACATCTGGATCATGAGCATATTTATTTTCTTCTGTAACAGCTTAAAAACACGGAAGTAGAAACAGGCTGAGATGCACTTACACCTGTGCAGCTAGACTTCTGCCCTCCTCGTTAGAGAACACAAGCTCTAGCAGAGAGGCTGGGGTCAGCTCCACCCCAGTTCAAGTCTAGGGCTCCCAGGTGAGGTGAGGTATCACACCAGTGGCCTTTCTGGATCAGGAAGTGTCACCTGAGCCTCTGGTCAGAACTGAAAACACACGGACCAACATCCATGGAAGGAAATGGCTACATGGCCCAATCCTACTTTCTGCCAGGTAGGAAGTCATGTCATTTGAGTTACTTTCAGAGTGAAGTGACACTGCTGTAGACAGTTCTTGTTGCTGGAAGAAAAACGTCTTTAAGGCAAGGATGCCCCTCAGGGAGTTCAGGGTGTGCAGGACTGAGAAGGAACTCGGATTGGAGCTGGGTTTGTCTAGTTAATCTGATCACTGACCTCTGATGTGATGGGTGGCACTGAGAACCAAGTTTCTGAGAGTAGCAGGGTAGGCCAGGGAATTGGAAAGTAGTCAGGATTGAGCTGGGAAGGTGGGTCAAGAGCCTGAGTATGCTTACCGGAAGGGCTGCAGCCCCATCTAAGAGGGTCCCAGAGAGCCTGGGGATTGGGAGACCACTGCCCTGAGAGTCAAAGGCCAAATTAAACAGAAAAAAGCAAAAAAGGAAGGAAGGGAGGGAGGGAGGGAGGGAGGGAGGAAGGAAGGAAGGAAGGAACCATATAGCCACCAGAGAAAGATGCTCAAGGCAGCACCCTACAGGGTAAACAGAGATGGGGGAGGTGAAGAGGAAGGAGGAAGAAAGCTGGCCAGGGTGGCCTCCCATACCCTCCTGCAATCCGGTGCTCTTCTAGGACTCCAGGTACAGGCGAAGTACTCATGGAAGGGAGTGATGTGGCTGTCCCTGCCCTCTGGATGTGATGTAGAAAACGAGTTGGGCCAGGGAGGACCTGTGTGGATGGCAGAGAGAGGCAAGAAACCAGGAAGACATAAGCAAGGCAGGAGGACCTTCAGCTATGTACTTGACAGAACAACTCAGGGTATTACCAGAGACCCTGTGGTTATGTCCTCATCCACTCTGTTAGTTGTCTCTGAGGACTCGATATTTGTATCTCTGAAAGCTCACACTCTGAAGCCTTCATAGCAAATGTCATGGTACCAGGAATATAAGTCCCCCACCCCACCCCGTGAGAGGGTCCCATGAAGCCCAAAGGCTGAGTCCTTGCAATTGGACTTGTGACCTCGTATAAGGGGAAGGTGTTGACTGGTTCTATCGACCTCTCACACTTTTCTTCTCCAGTCATGTTCTTCTTGACTTCCCAACCCATGCCCTGACTTATAAAGACAAAGCAAGAAATAGCCATCTGAAAGCCTAGAAGCAGGCCCTCACCATGAACCTCGAACTTGGACATCCACCAGAAGCGTGAGAGATACATGCCTATTGTGTGAGCTGCCATGCTATTGGATTTTTCTGATTAAGACAGAATGGAATTTGGGCATGCTGAAGTTGAGGACCTCTCTCAGTACCCTGAACCCAGTCTTGGGCATTACTGGACCCTTCCCTGTTATTTCCCATGAGACTACATTGATTCAGTCTGCTCTCTCTGCATTCAGTATCGCTCATCTAACTACAGAATTGAGACTGGTGGCCATGCCAAGCCTGTTGAGGCAGCTAGAGACCAAGTGTTTGCACTAAACTCCAGGTTCCCTGATAAAACCCCAAAAATAGAAACTCAATGTGCTTTTTTGTTGAAGTCCCAAGACTACTATTTCTCTCCTGCCTCCCAGGATCACTGAGAGGCAGAAAAGCTGTGAGGAGCAGCTCAATGCTCTGCAGAGTGGCAAGGAGAGGACACTGTGCATGGCAAGCCTATGGGTCCTTTTCCCATAGACACAGGAAAAAGACAGGCACACTACTGATGCCATTGCAGACCAGATTTAGTGCTAAATATCATGTGACCATGCAAAGGTAAAGACATGAAGACATCCAAAGTCCCTGGAACCTGTAAGCATCCTCTGCTTCTTTATAATGACACCCCGGTGTCAATAATCTTACAAAATTGCCTGTCCTCATCATGCATCTGATGTCATGTGTTCAAAGCAGAAAGCCATAATGGCTAGTTTGGGTTTAGACAGCATGAGACAGATACGGCTATCTGGTGAGTCAGCTAAAACAGGACTGGCATTGGATATCCGAGGGCTATGAGTCAGTACAAAATGACTGACACCAGATGACACCAGAGAACCTCAAACACAAAATGATGTGATCTGCCTATATCCATGCTTGTGCCACTTTGTGTAATTCTGTATAAATATGGCCTTGAGGTCAAAAGCCTGACCCTTTGTCTTCATTAGCCTGCCTACTTCTGTCTGTCTGTAGGCCTGTGTGCCTGCTTGCATGCAACCTCTATGCCAGGCTATGCATATGTAGATGGCCTGTGTGTAGCATTGTATGCCTGGGTGCCTGCCAATGGCTGTCTGCTTCATAGCCTTCACCTAGAATAAATAAAGTTTGTCCTTTCTATGGGCAGCACTTGGAAATCTCTTCAATCCCCCAGCCTCCCACAGCCCTCCTTCTTTCAGGAACCCAAGGACCCACAAAGCACAGACTCTTCCTGGCTTCAGCTTCCTTTGGCCAAGAAGAGGCCCCTTCTAGGAGATCAATCTGCAGACTCCCAGAGACACCCCTTTTGTTCAAGAGTCACAGAATCATCTGCCCTGACTCCCTCCAAGGACTAACAAAGCTTGCAATACATTGGGAGCTTTGTGGCCTACTCCTCCCAAGGGAGTATTTTTCTAACCAGCCCTACTTCAGACCTGGAACGACCCACCTTACTTTAACCCCACTGGTGAAAACATCCAAAACCTTCTGTTAAGCTGCAAACAGTGGTAGAGAAGTCTCTTGAGTAGGTTTATCTGCTATCTCTATGGTTGGTAAGAAAGGAAAGGCAAAGCCAGGAAGAGACTCAGGAGATCAATACTTGGGAGGCACCACGAGGCCATAGTTTGCTAGAGAGATGGCTCAGCGGTTAAGAGAACTGACTGCTCTTCCAGAGGTCCTGAGTTCAATTCCCAGCAACCACATGGTGGCTTGCAACCATCTGTGATGGGATCTGATGCCCTCTTCTGGTGTGTCTGAAGACAGCTACAGTGTAGTCATTCATAAAATAAATAAATAAATAAATAAATAAATAAATAAATAAATCTAAAAGAAAGAAATAAGAAAAAAAGAATTAAAAAAAAAAAGAGGCCATAGTTTCAGGGAGGGAACTGGTGTCTCCCAGGGTGGTTATGTGAAAGGATGAGGCCAAAGCAACACCAAGCCTAGCTGTGCCCATTACCCCCATGAGGAGAAGAAGGTGGACATGTAGCTTAGATTGTTTATGGGCTTCTAATATAAAACACACTTGGGCTAACATCTGTACAGGACCCTGGGTTCACCCAGCAAATGCATTTGAGAAAGAAAGCCCTGCTCTAGCCCTAACCCATGACCCCAGGTTACATTTCTCCAGCTTGGCCCTGGGAACCAAGCCACAAGCCCAGGACCTGCAGCTAAGCTCCCCTTTAGCACTGAAAACAGTGGGTGTCTCCCCTGAGCTCACCTTTCGGCTCCAGCAGTGAGATTAGAGAACTGAGACCTAACAATTTAGAGGGCTTTCTGGCTTTAAAAGTAGCAAATACATGTGTAAGCTTGATTTTAAACACTGTAATCTTCTTATTTCCGGGCATTGACTGCACAGATAACCAAGCTATTTAGCCTTGGTTATTTTTTTTTCCTTAGATTGCCAAAAAGATTAAACTCTAAAATGTAGAAACACAGATTTTTTTTTTACAAATACAATTTTAAATATTTAGGCCTAAGTTGTCACCCTGCATATTGAATAAACAGGCATCAGTAAACAATGTTTCTCCTTCCCCCTCCAAAAAAACCATCAGGTACCCCGATTATTGGCATCCAAACATAATCTGTTCATTTTAACTTCTCCATCCTAATACATACACCATGGTTCATAAATGTGTGTATCTTATACATCTATCTATATATACAGATTACATAATGCATAGTAACATGTTCTGAGGATGCTATATACATAGTTCCATTTACATATACTTAACACATCCACACATGTCATTATAACTAGCAAATTAATTGCCACATTATCAGGTGTGACCTAGTCAAATGCAAAATTGTGGTCTTATTTTAGTCTTTTCCACCTATTTGAACACAGACATTTGCAGAGCTGCACAAATAAAGCAATCCATCTTTTATTACCCATCACCACAAATTCTTAATTCCTAATTCCCTCTTAAGCATCCCTAGTGACTTAGCCCTGACAGCAGTTTGTTTAAGATAGATATTTACTGCTGGGTCCTGTGGCCAGGCCTGCATGTCAGGAGGCGGAAAGGAAAGAATCATACTCCCTTAGATTATTTGTGAAGGGGGGTGGGGGTGATAAATGATGCATGCTGGTGTGCGGGGTGCTGGTCACACCAGTGATCAGGTTGCAGATGAATGGCAAAGCTAATATTTAGGTGCCCTGGCTCCATGACATGCAGGCTGCTGGGTGTGGGAACCCCAATTGCCTAGCCGCAATGATGGGGTGGTATCCACCCAGCCGGTCAATATAGAAGCATGGCTTCCACCCTTCCTCACTAAGCACAAACGGTCATTATTGATCGTAGCAGGCTGGCCAGAGGAGAGAGAACCCCCTGGGAGTCACAGCCTAGCTCATTCAATCGCAGCATGGTTCTTAAAAGATTTGATTTGACAATTCCGCAGTGAGGCATTTTGCCAAAGCATATTTGGCTGAAAGTCCTCTGCTCTGTGTCTCATAACCTCCACACTGGGCAGGGAACTGGGGCTCCCGCTCCCTGGTTGGGGAAAGCCCGAATTCACTGGAAAGTCCTACTTCCTGCTTTTTAGGTTCATCCAAGTATTAATGGGGCCTCAGGCCCATCCAATTCCGAAGCAACCCCAGCTCGCTGCCGTCGCCAACAGTTCTCAAGTCAGTTGGTGGCTTCGTATGATATCAGGATGCATCTCTAAACCATCTTGTAGAATATAAACCACAGCAAGCCAGTGCAGCTTCTGTGGGGTTTTTTTGTTTTTGTTTGTTTTTACTAGATATTGACAAATCTGCCTCCCCGGAAAATGCATTTAGAGAATAATTTTTTGAACACAGAACACAACGCTTATTCTAAGTGAAGCGAGATGAGGCAGGAATCCCTGACAAAGACACACATTTAAAACTGTTTCTTTCTTTGGAGTTTGGAGTGTAGCTCAGGGGGAGCCAACTTGTCTGGGTATGTGCAGGCCCTGAATTCAATCCCCAGCACTGAAAAACAGAATAACAATATCCATTTTGCTGCAAAATATTACCAGAATTTTACTTCTGTCTCGCAAACCATATCAGAGAGAGAGAGAGAGAGAGAGAGAGAGAGAGAGAGAATTTAAGAAGTAGTGTGAGAGGCTGAGGGGCTAGGGAGAGACCTGGATCAGTAAAGAGCTTTCCATGCAAGCATGAGCACCCAAATTGAATCCCAGGCCCCACATGAAAACCTCAGAACGATATTGCTGAAGAGCCCAGAGACAGGCCGGTCTCCGGGGCTCATTGGCCAGACAGCCTCGCCTAAACAGCAAGCAACACACATGATAGCACATGAGGAATGACAATTAAAGTTGAACTCTGGGCATACACGTGCATGTACACACACACACACACACACAAAACGAATATCATGAATATCATAAGACCAGGGCATTTTTTGATGTGTCATTCATTCGTGATAAGATGTTCTATGTATGCCCAGAGAAACAAAATCCCCCTGAACCAGGCTACAGAGAAAAGAGGATCAGCCTTTCAGAGGTATAAGCAACCTTATCAATATCAATGGGCTCCCCTTCCCCAGCTGACTCTAACAACCCAGGCCACTAAACTAAAGGTAGGCGGTTTGGCAGAGTCAAGGCTTTCTGTTTCTCTCTGGCACTCCTGCCGTCCCAGCCCGTTAGCAAGTGAGCACACCTGCTCCCCCGCCTGTCTATGCCTCCTATTCTTCATTACACAACAGATGACCTATCTGATAGATGCCTTCCCCCCTCGCAGGTTCCCCTTGCCAGCCTTCAGCGAGAATAAAGCCGGCAGCCCTTTTTATCTTTATCCTGCCGTAGTTCCCATCCGCTGGTTTTTTCTAAAGATCGTTTGCCAGCACCGCTTGCTCGGTTGTGCCCAGTGGAACCGGCAGCGTCTTCTGAACTGACAGTTCTGACTTTTTGCTGCGTGTGATTTTTCTAAAGCATGACAACCGCTTGCATGAAGACATGGCAAACCTTTTCAGAAAGGGAAGCAGCCGCTGGGGTGGAGAAAAAAAAAAACCGCTGAAAGAAGTGGAAGTGGTTGCCGAGGGAGACAGCAAGATGGGTCTCCAATGGATCCATTTAATTTGACCCTACCTTACAGAAGGCAAGAGAAATTAAAATCACGCGATCTGTGAGTTGTGTGTTTCGTGGCTACGTATGTGTCGGCAAAGAGTGTTGCATGTGGAGAACTGTGAAGAAAAGATGCCACATCTGTAACCGAGAACCACGAGGCTCTGATCCCTCCAGATTTATGCACAAGGTGTTTGTGATAGATTCGGGATTCATTGTCAATCATGCATCTAGTGCTAAAGCTAAGTGAAGATTTCCCCGTGAACAGGATCTGGCAACTGTTTCCTCTTCTGAAGAGATTCTGAGGGTCATTCCTTTCGCAGAGGCATAGAGGTCCCATAAAGGTCTAGAATGCACGTTCAAGTTCAGTAAGATCCTTGAATCAACTAAGTCTGGCATTATTGCACAGTGTCTCAGAAGTGGTGTTCTTTGGAGAAAGCACGATGTGGCGCTGGCTGAGAATCCCCAGATCATGGGCTTAGAATTGGGTCAGCCAGCAAACACACCCTTCCCAGCATCCCTGAAAGGTTCCCTTAAGAGTTAACTGGGCTTATTAGAAGTCTTATCTAGAAGAGAGTGAAAATCATTAAGAGTGATCATGGGTGGCCAGGCATGGTGGCACAGGCCTTTGACCCAGCACTCAGGAGGCAAAGGCAGGAGTATCTCTGTAAGTTCAAGGCCAGCCTGATCTATAGAGCAAGTCCAGTACAACCAGGGCTCTGCTAGACTGTAACCCTGTCTTGATAAATAAACAAACAGAGTGATCCTGGGGGTGCTGTGCCCCTGACCTCTGGGTGCAGAAGATGGGGATAGAAAGACAAAACGTTCTAGAGTAGCTTTTGGGTGCATAATGAGACCCTGCCAGACCGGGTGAGAGGGGGGAAGCAGAAATCATAACCAGGTTTCTATTTCTAATGCCTTAAAAGCTCCTGAACCATATGAGTAAAGGAAACAGAGCTGAGCACATGCAAGCAAGCAATGGTGCACGCATGCATCTTTTTCTACTCTTGACTGCGATGTGACCAGATCTCTCAAGCTCTCTGCCTCTGTGATGTCCCTACTATGATAGACTGTAACGTGAATTGTGAGCTAAACTAAACCCTTTCTCCCTTAAGTTATCTGCAAAAATATATACCACAGAAGCAGAAGTGAGAGCTCACGGTACCCACAAACTCATGCCTGTGCATTTGAAGCTTGCAGATACTCGGTAGAGTTGGTCCCACTCACAGCTGGGCCTACCTGCACCGCACCCTCAAACGCACAAGGCATTCAAAGCGAGGTTCAGAAGAATACATTTTTATTCCATCTTCTTCTCTCCTTCTTGTTCCCACCTGTGCCCCCCCCCCCATGCTGCCCTGGCTGAGTGGATTCTGTGACTTCCCTGACACCCAGTACCACCATCTTTCTGGCACATGCTTCAGATTGGTTTTGTTTGTTTGTTTTCCTAGTTCAGTTATCATATGGGTTTGAAGGTTGTTGACAACACCTTCCCCAGAGCATTCATCTTCCATGTCACACCCCTGTCACCTCTACAGAGCCTGGACACGGCTCCTATACATGAGTGAAAATTTACTAACAACGACAAAACTTACAGCCCAGGTGGTAAGCTCGATTGTCAGGCCTACCAGCACCTCAATACCTACCCCAGCAACTAAAAAAAAAAAAAGAAAGAAAGAAAGAAAGAAAAATTGAGGACTGAAAGTAATTAGAGCTAACCCCTGACCTCTGCAGGTGGAGGCAAGCCCCTTCCAGCCTTCTTTACAAGGCAAGCAAGCAAAGGGTGAAATTATAGGCTCCCCAGGGCTCAGGGTCTGAACTCAGAAACTCCTTCCAGACCCTTCAATGGTGTTCAGAATGATCTGAGCAAAGGCATCCAGTTTCCCCCTCATTCCTCTTGCCTGTCCTACCCACAGTCTTGCAGCTCTGCCAATGTCCCTAGAATTCCTGTCACGGCTTAGCCGCTGTCCTAGGGTCTTCCAGGCTGACTGCTCACATGTATACGTCAGGCATGGCTGCTCTTGTTTCTGTGGTATCATATCAGGAAAAGAAAAAAGCAAGAACAAAACTGGCCTGGGTCACCCCAGTGTCAGCAGATGGTTCCCATAGGCCTGACATTCACTATGCTGGGCATGTGGGGTTGTTATTCTAAAACTTCTCTGTGGGTTCATTTTCTATCTTCCTACTCCTAGACCAGTTTGAGTTTGTTTGTTTTGTTTTGATGTTTTAGTCACACACACACACACACACACACACACACACACACACACGCACATCTTTAAAATGCCCTGTGGGTAGAAGCTCAGACTTACCTGAGAAGTAGGAAGTCCGGCCAGGCCAGGGTCCCTGTGGAGCCTGCAGAAACCCCAAGTCTTTGTGCATCTGTATGAGATATCCCAAGTAGGCTGGAGAGATGGCTCAGCAGTTAAGAGCACTTGTTACTCTTACAGTCGACTTCGGTTTGGTTCCCAGCACCCACATGGTTCACAGCCTTCTGCAATTCCAGGTTTGGGAGATCTGACACCCTCTTCTGACCTGCACTAGGCACACATGGCATATATACATACATGCAAAACACCTGTGTGCATGAAAGTAAATAAATCTAAAAAAGCAAAGATACCCCACAAGTGAGCCAGCTGAGCAAAGCCATTCATAGAACGGGAAAGAAAATAAAACAGTTGTTTTAAGCCACAAAGATCCGGCGCACTGTATTATGTAGCAATAGACAATCGCAATAAACTTCATTACTCAATCACTACAAACACTAGGAGTGTTTGAGAGTCTGACATATTATCTAAGCTCTTGGTAAGCAAAATAGAAGCATCCACCACTCCTCGTGATTGGACACCCCCTCGAATCCTTGTGCCCCTCCCTCTTGCTCGACCAATCCTAATCCTTTCAATAAATCCTGCTTTGTGCACCTGCTGTGTATCTGGAAAGAACTCTTGTCCCTGTTCACCTTGGAGCCCTTTCCCTTGCCGGTTGCTTTCCATTCACACTTAACTTCCAGGATCAGAATCAACTGTCTCTACAAGGATGGATGCACCAAGGCTCTCCCTGAAGCCCCCAAGCTGGAAACTCTCTGGGAAGACAGTAGGAGTCCAGGGACATCAACTCACCTGGGGAAACAGCTTGATGAAAGCTGACTCAACCAGACTGCTGACCTCTCTTCCAGTATTTGGGAACAGGAGGGGCAGCAAACATTACTGCTTGGTGTTTGGAAAGACATTAACTTCTAGCGGTTATTGGAATGCAAAATCCAAAAAGATGATCCCAGGCCTGGGGAGGGATATAGTTACGAGGTACAACACTTTACCTCATGTGAGCATGACCCTAGGGGATATGGACATGGAGTGAGACAAGGAGACAGAGAGAAGCAGTGATCTGGTTTGTTAGCAAGGTACAGCAACAGTGGTAGTCTCCTGTGCTCTGGAAAACACATTGTCCAAGGAACACAGCTAAAAGGAAATATCTTTTCTTGAATCCTCCTTCCTTTTAGAAAGAAACTGATTTCCCCAAGCTAGTGAACCATAATTGCTCTGACCAAGACTCAAACTTCCAGTCCCATAAATATGTATGAAACCCTCCTTTACCTCTCTTGAAATTAAAGATTTATATCATATTGTCTCTGAGGTTCACATGACCATCAAGCATTAGAGTTGAATTACAATTGAGTCGCTGTAGAATTGTCAAGTTTATCTCCAGACACAAATAATCCCTGCTTTAGGATCCAGAACAAGGGTGTTCTAGTCCCAGCTTTGTCTTCACCAGCCATGGGAAAGCAGAGAAGTCTGAAGGCTCTAGAAGCTTCACCTGTGAAAAGGAATCACGGTTCTAAATCCATGAACAGAGTTGGGATTGTGGAATGGGCAGAGGAGAGCCAGGGGTACCAGATTCTGAGTCCTCCTGCCTCAAACGAGTGACCAATGAACTGTATAGTAACTAAGCTAAGCTGTGGAGAGTTAATATGTCCAAGAAAAGCAACAAAGCTGTACTGGAACCAAGATGAGACTGTAGCAATGTAAGATCCGAGGCCAATTGCTTCTTTTATACAACCAATAAGCCACTAGAATTGTGAGTTAAAAACACAATGGCATTTATATCAGTGTGACAAAAATAAATATTTTGGTCTAAATTTAACAAAATATGTTCAGGATTTGCATGAGAAAGAAATACAAATTTCTAATAAAAATCCAAATATCTAATTAAATGGGAGGATAGTCCATGTTTGTGAAAGGAAAATCTATACTGTTAAGATGGAAATTCTTCACAATTTATTCTATGGAAAAAAAACCCAGTGAGTTGTTTTGTGAATACTAACAAACTAATCTAAAAGTTCATATGGAAAAGCAATGGGGTATACCCCTGAATCTAGGCACTCACGAGGCTGAGGACAGCTTTGCCATGAGTTCGAGGTCAGTCCATGCTACTGAGTAAGTCTCTGTCTCTAAAAGTCCCCTTCTGGGTACTGCAGTGATGCCTTCCTTCCAAGAACCCAAGCTACGTTCCCAGCACCCGTAGGGATAACTCACAACTATATATAACTCCAGCTACAGGAGATCTGACACCTTCTTCTGACCTCCATGGGTAGGCACTACATGCACTTGGTACACAGACACAAATGCAGGCAAAACGCTCCTGCACACCAAATAAAAATAAATCTTTTTTTTATCTCTCCCAAAGGTCATATGGAAAGGGAAAATGAAAATAGAGAATATCTAAAACAATACTACAGAAGAAGAGTAAAGTTGGAAGACTGACAGTCTCTGACTTCAAGATGTACTATACAGTTATGATGCTGTGCTGGAGTAAGAACTGATGGACATATCAATGTAACTCGTAGTTTGAATAAGAATGGCCCCCATAGGCTCATACACTTGAAGGCTAAGTCACCAGGAAGTAGAACTGTTTGGGAGGATTAGGAAATATGAGCTAGTTGGAAGGGAATATGTCACATGGCCTTCGAGGTTTCTAAAGCCCATTCTCGCACAGAGGGGCAAAGGTAATCCAATGCAAAAATGAGCATATTTTGCACAAACGGCACTGAAATCACACACAGACCTTACAGCTTTCAAAGCTCCTGCCAAATGGATCATAGGCCCAAGTGTAAAGCTTCTAGAAGGCAGAGTAGGAGAAAAGCAAGATGGCCTCAAACCTGGGACAGCAGCCCCAGAATGCAGCCATCTAAAGGAAAGCGGGTGCTGAGCTTTCTGCTTTGTGAATGACACTGTTGAGGAAACAAAGAACAGCCCACATGGGAGGAAATGTTTGCAAAATGTGTAAATTATAAAAGATCTGCTTCCCTAACATAAAAACACTCCTAAAATTCAAATTTTAAAAAAAAGTCCAATTGAAAAATAGACATCTGAATAAACACTGAAGACCGAGATTGCAGATAAATCATAAAAAAAATCGTCCAATCTCATGTATCGCTAGGAAAATGCAAATTAAACAAAATACTGTACACCTTTAGAAACGAGCTGTACAGCAGCTGAGTTATAAAAAGCGAGGTTGTCCTCTGTCCTCTACATACACTGACACATGTACACTGTGGACTCACTCACACACACACACACACACACACACACACACACACACACACAAATACATGCACACATACACACACAAAAAAACCCCAGTAAAATGTTTAAATAGGCATATCACCAAATATATGTAAATCAATTCATGACTATGCACCCAAAATCATTGTTCATTTGGGAAACGCAAACTGAAGCTACAGTGAGGTGGTCCTTCACACCCCGGAGGGTGGCCATAGCCCAAATGGCTGACAATGATGGGCTGGTGAAGACAAAGACCAGCTCCTAACTGGAAATATAAACTGATAAACTGATAGTGGCCAAGAGAAAGTTTGGCTTAAAAATAGACATACCAATAATGAAGTTCCCATATAGCAGTAATTCCAGCTCCAGATACCTTTCCAAGGGAACCCAGAACGCATCTCTACAAAAGACTCACACAGATACTCATAGCAGGAGCATTCCTTGCAGGCAGAATACAAAACAACACAAACGCCCACAAGAGGGGAAAGGACAAGCTTGCATTGCTAGTCAATAATGAGAGGACAGAGATGCTAACGCTGCCATCACAGGAATAACCCTCAGAAGCAAAGAGTCAAGTGAAAAGGCCAAGCCCACGGCTGGAAGGAGGTAGTGGATGATTTCCCCCAAGTGTGAAACTCCCAATCGAATCTAAACAGACAGGAAGTGGATTGGGGCTGGGGTGGAACCAGACAGAGGGACTGCAGCAGGGCCAGTTTCTTCTGGAGGGGGTGAAAGCGTTTTTTACATTCGATTATGGTAATGCTTGCATGACTCTGCAAATTTATTATAAGTCATTGCATTATATCCAGAAAGCCAAGGAACGTCATAGGTGTAAAATTTACTCAATAAAGCTATTACCACAAAACCCAAAGGAAGAAAGGGAACCTTTTAAAAGCTATTTTGTTGTTGATGTTCTTTTATGCACACACACACACACACACACACACACACACACAGAGGAAAAACTAAAAAGACCTTTGTAGAAGCTGGGCATGGGGCGAGGGGCACATGCTTGTAATTACAGTACTTGGGAGTCTGAGGCAGAAGGATTGCCAGAAGTTTAAAGCCAATATAGCTATACAGTGAGTAGAAATACAGCTGGGTTACAAAGGAAGACCCTGTCTCAAAAAACCCTTCCCATGGGCTGGAGAGATGGCTCAGCGGTTAAGAGCACTGACTACTCTTCCTAGAGGTCCTGAGTTCAATTCCCAGCAACCACATGGTAGCTCAGAACCATCTGTAATAGGGATTTGATGCCCCCTTCTGGTGTGTCTGAAGACAGTGACAGTGTACTCACTCGCATACATGAAATAAATAAATAAATCTTTTATAAAAAAATTCTCGGGCTGGAGAGATGGCTCAGCGGTTAAGAGCACTGACTGCTCTTCCTAGAGGTCCTGAGTTCAATTCCCAGCAACCACATGGTGGCTCAGAACCATCTGTAATGGGGATTTGATGCCCCCTTCTGGTGTGTCTGAAGACAGCGACTCGCATACATGAAATAAATAAACAAATCTTTTATAAAAAAAATTCTCCCCAGACATCCTCAAGAAGCTACACAGGGGCAAGTCAAGACCCCAGCTACAGAGGAATATGAATGGACACCAACTTGCTTGGGTAGCAGATGAAAATCCTAAAAACACTGGATTCCTTTCAGAAGAGCACAAGCAGAGCATGCCATTAGGAATAGAGCGACCAGTGTCCACTCCAGGTCTGTAGTACATGCTACCGTATGTAGAGCGCCAGGGTGAGGCTCACCTAAGGCCTGGGGAGCAGAGACAGCCTGGGAGGGCTGCAGCTCCTACATAGCGCCGTGCGTGTATAAAATGAACAGAGGCTCCGCACACTTATTCCAGTGGGAAGAGAACAGAGAAAGGCCAGGCAGAGGGACTATGGAAGGCAGATTAAGAGGATTCAAGGAATCCTCTAAACTAGAAAAGGGGCAAAATCCAGTGTCAGCCAAACACTGCAAGGTGGCCCTGAGCAGACAAGGCCTTTCCTCCTAGTGAGTACCTAGCACTTTGTCGACATTGATTCCTAACACTACTTTGCTTGGTGTTTAGAGGAATCTGAAAGCATCTATCTCATTGTTAAGGCACTATTGGAGGATGCCCATCCTTGCCATCACCTCTATCTCAGCCTCTCTATACCAGCCCACTCTACCCAGACTATCTTCTACTCAAATCTACCCATCTACCTAAGAATAGCCATGTCCCCACTGGGCCCCACATAGCTTTCTGATCCATCTCATTCTCAAAAAACCACCTAACCAGTGCAGCTCAGGTTTCTTCAAGATTTTAGATATGTACCATCTGTCTGTGCTGTCTAACAGGATGTGTGTGCATCTGCATGGGCAAGTCTGGGCACGCATGTCTACTACTGCATGCTGCAGACAAGAATCTTGATGCAAAAAAATAAAAAAACAAAAACAAAAACAAAACAAAACCTAATAAACCCTAATGGATATCCTTGCCATGTTGAATTTTTAAAGCATCTATTACTAATGCCACAGTAACATCTCCTTTTTATTCCTCTTCCTTCTATACTGTCCCCGCCCCCAAAGGAATCCTCCATCACCCTCATCAGCCTGCCTCACTAGGACCTCCCTGCTGTCTCTAGCTGGCTTGGTGCGTCTGTTCCTTGAGGAGTCAGCACAGAGGAGCAGGAGAATGCCTTCCCGGTTGGTGCCTCCATCTTTTCTTGAATCGCGGCTGTCATTGCAGCACTTCAGTGCTGTCTTTAATGGCTCACAAGTGGCTCCTTCTGGAACCGAAGGCAGTGCGGCCCATGGATCAGTCAGTGGGGATGCTGAGGCGACAGCATTGGCAAGAACTGCTGAAATGCTTCGCCTCCGAGGCACGCTAAGTGCCCACTGGCCTGGGATCCGAGGTCTGGGCTCGGGCTGCCTTTGATTGGGGCTGTGTGCTGCCAAGTCTCAATTAGCCGGTCTGTAATACAGTTGGTTCTGGCACAAGCGCCGAACAAAATAAATCAAAGGATTCTCCCAAATAGGAGCGAGTTCCTGACCACCGTGTTTGGAGAGGCCGCTGCCCTTTGCTGAGAGCGGTCAGCACCGGAACCTGTTGTAAAGTCATTTCCCCCCGGAACCTGTTGTAAAGTCATTTCCCCCAATGAGATCTCCACAGTATGCTGAGGTATTGGAGTCCACACACTTAGATACTCACTCACAGATGCAAACTGCCCAATCAAAGGGGACATGTGGGGCTTTGTGAGGACATGGCACAAGTGTTTGCCATGTGTGTCCTTCCAGGGGACGAAGGGAAGTGTTGGCTGCAAAATCATGCCAGAGCTCTCACCCAAATGTCCGTGCCTGCCAGCGGCTGCTCTCAACACTCTCATTCAGAGAATCTGCAGGGTTATGTAAGTTAGGAATGTGATTCACTCTTTAACTCCACAGTCAGAGGAAGGCTGGGGGAGGACAAATGCCTCCTTCCTGGTGCCTCTGGCAGTGGCCATCAGCGACAGCCAGAGGCTGTCACATGAGTAGCTCCTTACTGAGCCTTGGAGACTGGTAACTATTTAAAAAAAAAAAAAAGCAAACTGCTTTGTTAAAACCAGCTGAGGTGACTATAAAGGTTTGAATCTAAAAATGTGTTCTCCACTCAATGACAATGAAACCATTTCTCTTGTTTTTCCAGGAAATAGGAGGAGTCATCCTGGTTTGTGAGTGCATGTATAGTAAACAGAAGTCAGAGCATATTCAAGGTCAGAACATCTGATCCAGAAAATGCCTTCTTCCCTGAATCCAAACCTTGGCCATAAGACCCATTCTAGCTTGTCAAGAGCAAGGGTAGCAAGGGTTAAAGGACATCCCAAATGCCATCACTGGGTTAGGAAGAAATATGGGTCACACAATGACATCAGATTTAGGGAATATTTAGAAGTGCTGTCTCCAGGCCAACCCTCAGAAAAGCTGGGCTATCGAAAAGGCAAAGGCATTGTTTAGAATGTGACAGGAATCACTGGAGTCCTAGAGATATACCCTAGTCATCTTGTCCATGGCATTTGAACACTTTGGCCAAGTGGGTGAAGATCTGGTTCGAGCAACCTGGGAGATGGCTCAGTCAGTAAACTGCTTGGTCCATACGCATGTGAGCAGGAGTTCAGAGACTCAGCATCCACGTTACAAAGCCAGGTACGTGTGCCTGTAATCCTAGCACTCTGGTCAGGACAGAAACAAGAGAATCCCTAAAGCTTCCTGGCCAGCCAATCTAGTCGAATCAGTGAACTTCAGATTCAGTGAGAGATCCGGTCTCAAAACAAAACAAAACAACCATAGTAATTGAGGGAGTCACTTGGCATCAACCTCAAGCCTCCATATGTAGCTGCCTGTGTGTGTGTGCGCGCGCACACACACACCCACAGAGAGAGAGAGAGAGAAGACATACTTCCTTCATGCATCAGAGACTTTGACACAGGATCCATCCCAGTTTATGTTGGAACATCATCGGAAAGGATCTATGTAGCTAGACGTCATCCTTCTAAGCCACAGAGCACTTTGTGCTTCTCCAGGCTTATCGATTACTTCTAGGTAACAACACAATCAATACCATTAGCGTAACAGAACCAGAAGAGGAAACCTACAAGCTGGAATCCCATCCCTCTCCCTGTGATCACCGATCAGTCAAGCCTCTCTCTTTTCTTCGGGATTTGCCCATGGCCAGCCAGACCTCTCCTAAACCACTAGTGAAATTCTACACTGCCATGATCTCAATGGAGGTAAAATAGCAAGGAATGCTCGCATAAAGCATTAACACCTCTCAGCAGTATATTCAGAAAAACAGTGTAATTAACAAAGGAGAGGGTTTTTTTATCACTGTAACATTAATTACATTATGTCATACATGTAAATATCCATACTGAATTATAGCTTGCAGCTGACATGAAGGCAATAAATGCACGATGCCTTAGATTGACTTCGCCATTGTCAGAGGCTGATTCTTGTCATGATACCAGAGGAGTAGTACCTGCTGCAGAGATCCACAGAGCCTCAAGTACTTAAGAACTGGCTCACAATTTTAAAAAAATAAGCAAATAGAAGTCATCTGGTCTATCCTAACAAAGAAAAATGACTAGGAATCTCTGTACACTATATCCTTCTATACATAGCTTTAAACATATGTGAGCTGGGTGCTATGTATAGAACCAAGGGCTTCTAATATTTGAAGACAGAGAAATGGGAGGTCATTGGATAAGGTCAGGGGCTTTCAGAGGCCTTGAATGAGGTTTGGGAAAACTTATTCTTGGTGCCAGTCACAGGATCTGTCAGTAAATGTGACTGTTCTGATGTGGTCAAGTTGAAAAGATGGGGCTGGATAGAGGCTATGGATATAGATGAATGACTGAATAGAAGAAGTATGTGGGAAAGCTTAAGACTGTGGAATAGATATGGCAAAGTGATTGTCTCCGGAGGGAGGTGAGCAGGCAGTTTGAATACATGCATTGGGAAGGGGAGCTGACTAGCCCTGTGTGGGGTTACGCTGAGGCAGCCCAACCAAAATCTGCAGGCCAGGCTCTAGGGGTGCAAGCCCCTTTAAAATTAAAATCCCATTTTCCATATAAATCTATTTGGGTTCTCTCACTTCTCAGATTTATTTCTGGCAATATCTTCTGTTTCTTTCAGTCCCTGAAAATTGTGATTTATTTTAAGGCTATATTTCTTGGTAAATAACCCCAACATCATTTACTTGGCTTGCCAAAACTGGCCTTTCTATGATGTGAAGGATAAAATGACCTTCCAAACAGGCTGTTGGAAAAAAAAAAAAAAAAGAAAGAAAGAAAGCTGTTATATAAAGGACGTGTTTTTTTTTTTTTCAGGATGTGAAAATATACACTTTAATTTCATAAGTTAGTAATTAGCATAGTAGGGTAAAGTCATAATCCAAAACAATAATCTTTATTACCAAAATAGAGATTAAACACAATTAAAATGAACAATATTACCAGCCATAATTGCTAATCAATTAGCTAAGAAGCGATATTACTGCAATCTTCTAGTCTCCAACTTGCCCTTCCTATATTCTTTCCACTTTTTACAATGTAAGGTGGTGTCTAGTTCAGAGAATCCATCTGCAAAACCCTGCTTTAATTATAGCCTCGGTGTCCAGCCAACCCTACCTCCTCCTCTGTAGTATCCCTGAGTCTGTGGGAACCCATCCTTAACTGTGAATGCCAAAGTCGGTTCCATCAGACATTTTCCAGTTACATTTGCTCCATCAAGCTCCTTAGCAAAACCATATGCTGGCATCAAGTTGCCTGGCTGCCCTTGGGTCTCCCTCCTCCAAACACTTCGATATAAACGATCAGACTTAGCAACTTTCACACTGCTCTGTGTCCAAGCAGACATGATTGACAAGAGACTGGAAATAATACTTTGACTCTCATTACTCATGACGTAAAAAAAGATTAACTCTGATGCCAAGCAACCAAGAATCTAATACCACATTCTGGGTTTGTTTGCAACATTAGAATTCTCCAAATGTGAAAATGACATCGACATCATCAAAGTGGTTTTGAAAAGTATACTCCATTGCATCCCTTGTGTGTTCATTTTTCGAGTATGGCTACAGATAATTTTTACATTCCAGGCCCAATAGATGGCTAGGACAAAGCTCTGAGGTCTCAACTGTCCACAGAGGCCTGGTTGGCTGCATCTGTTCAGTACAAAGGTTTTTACTATGATCTGAATACCCATCCCCCAAAACCACTATGTTAAGGTTCTAATTTTCAATGAGAAAGTATTTGGAGAGAAGGCCTCTGAGATTTGATTAGGGTGATTAATCCCTCTTGAATGGAATACTGCCTTTACACAACCAGTCCAGAGAACTCTCTTAGCCTCAGCCCTCTGCCATCTGGGCCACTACCAAATGTTACCACATGTGCACCAGAAAGTATCCCCCCTCCACTGAACCTGATGGTGTCTTGATTTGAGACTCCAGTACTATAAGAAAACATTTATCATGTACAAGCCATGCTGTTTATACAACTTTCCCACAGCAGCCTGGATGCATCAAGGTAGCTCTCTTGGGAGGAGAGGTCCTTAATGAAAAGCCACACGGGAAGTGCTACAGAGCACAGAAGGCTATTATAGAAACACTATTTCCTTCGGATCAAGAGAATGAAGTCTCTGGCCTGGGTAGAGAGCTGTCATTCCAGCAGCACTACACTGGAAGAATGGAACCACCTTGAGCCATGTTCAAGGATAAAGGAATAGTTATCCCCTTAAAAGGATTCTGTATTCTTTCCTTCCTAGAATTCCTTCTTCCTGGCACGTAGCTTATAGAGACACAGCCATGTAGCTTCAGAAACCTACTCACTTTTCTGAATTCCTCAGGAAAGTAAGTGCGCAACATTTTCTTTTCTTCTATCTCTGTGCTAAGCATGCTTTCCCCCCAACACTTTGGGCTTCGCTCTCTCTCCAAAGCTTCACTCCCTACAGCATGGCTTCTTACCCTCTGTGCAGCTGACCTCCATGCTGGCTTAACTCAAACAGTATGGTTGTTTTCTTTCTCTTCTCCAATCTCATTTTCTGGATTTAAAGCTTGCCAGCCATGGGATATAATTTTTTTAAGACTTTAATAACATTTTCTCAAGCTTCCATTTCAAACCATTCTTAAATTATTGTATTAATTAAACTAGGAACCCCAAGAAGGGACCCTAATTTCTCCAGGAGCAGTAAAGGTACAGGAACAGATGACTTCAGGTAGCCCATCTTGTTGATGACCTCTTCTGGGTCTATGAAATCAGATTGCAGGCAGGCCAAACATGGGCAGAGGTGTAGAATGGGCCTCCGCTCCTGCAGTCCCACGATGCACAGCACCCATGGAAATGGTCACCCATACAGGACTTCTTTGCCTCCCTAGCAACAGTCACTGCAGACCAGCCACAGGACAGATGCCATAGGCACTACTGCTCTGGATACAGGCAGTGATGATCCTCTGCTGTTGTTACTGGTATGGGTAAGAGTTTCTAGAAAGCAGCAGTACCTTACATTGAACCTTCAGTGAAGCTGGCTAACTGATCGGAATCTTAATGACCGAAGACAGGGTGAAATATTTTTTCCAACTTTTTTTAAAAATTACACTTTTATCTATTGTACGTTTACATGTGCATGTATGTGCCACAACACGCACGTGAAGGTCAGAGGACATCTTTCAGAAGTCAGCTCTTTCCATCTATCATGTGGGTCCTGGGAATGGAACTTGGGTTGTCAGGGTTGGGTGCAAGTACCTTTACCTGCTGAGCCATCTCACCTGCCTGAGAAGCTGCCCATGTCTGTCTGTCCTAACATCAAGTGAAACCTTTGGGAATTTACTTAGAAGACCACTAGCTTCCACCAACCCCAAAGTTAAGAACACCAGCCAGTAGTATTTACAGCCTACAGCAGAGGTGTCCCGGCTTCACTATAGCCCACCTTCCTACCTGATGCTTCTACCATTGTGTTGGAAGTGTCTTATTTTATGACTTTTTTGTTCTGAAACTACAAAATCTTCGTGAAACTGCTGCCATGTTGGAACACGGAAGTTGGGGTATCCTTAGTCTATGTTCCTGGGCCACAATCACTTATATTTGGCTCAAGAACAATCTGTCTCTCACTTCCTGTGAAGGGAAAGCCCTGTTCCTGGTGTCCACAAGTTAACTTTCTGCAGGTTTAGAACAAGGTTTTCACACAGGGTTTCCTCTATACGTATAAGCTGTCCCCATCCCTCAAACCATCAATCAATATAGTAAATCCATTCCCAGCAAAGAAAGTTCCCAAGGACCCCCTAGTCTCTACCCTGTCAAGGTGTAGAGATGAGAAAGTTGGCTTCCAACAAGAAGTCCTATGAGTTGTAAAGGAGAAACTGATGCCCAGGAAAGAAAAGGGGATTGCTGAAAACCACACAGAAAGTATGTATCAATATCAAGCCCTTGCTTCCCAT
This sequence comes from Tokudaia tokunoshimensis, assembly GCA_036184795.1. NCBI lineage: Eukaryota > Metazoa > Chordata > Mammalia > Rodentia > Muridae > Tokudaia > Tokudaia tokunoshimensis. The sequence goes on along the minus strand of BTHU01000001.1, from coordinate 111,686,619 downwards.
CACTGGCCTACCCTATAAGTTCCCCAGCCACACTGAATCAACAACAGGACCCTCCCTCCCCACCATGGTTACCTCAACTAACACCCCTACTATACCGGCTCATGAATAAGTGCTAGGCTGCTCTTACACAGACCTAGAAACAGGTCCTATCTTCAGGTCCCTTTCCCCCTGTTCTGGGTGTTTGGACCCTACAGTGAACCTAGGCTTGCTTGGCAATTCTCCACAGAACAGTTCAGATCCCCAAGTCAGGGCTTTTATGGAAACCCCCACCCTGAATCAGATTCCTGCATCAAACAAAGGCTTTGGTCTGTTTCTGAGCATGAAATGGAAGAGAGCTTAGCAGGAACAGAACTCACATGGATCAAATCTTCTCTCTGTTGGGTGAAAGCCACAAGGCATTCTACTCTAAACAAAACCAGAAAACTCATTCCCTGTACCCCAGCGCCTTTCTCCTTCTGAGGCTAGAGAATAAGGTCTTAAGCCCACTACAGGCCACTGAACAGGAACATACACAGAGAGGGGGATGTCAACTCCAACTCTGGTCTCATCAACTCTGAGAATAAAAGGCTTTGGGAAAATAGCTTCCTTGAAGCCCTGAACCTTGTTTTATTTGTAAGGAGCATTCCACATGTATTTAAATTCAATTGGCTCCTTATCATTGGCTACCTACCATGTCTTATAAAGAGACGGAAACAGAATATTATTTTTGAAGAAAATTAAATCCCTCCAGGCCTTGAAGCATGGTGAGGCTGAGATCAAAGGCATCATAGCTTTCTGGACAGCATCTCCCGACTCTCACCTCTGCCAAGCCTTATAGACAAGGCAGCAGTATTGGAGATCAACAACTACCATGCTGCTAGACCTTAAGGAAGACACAGATGTGAGACTCACGGAAGGAAGGGTGTGACCTTGACTTCAGAAAGTTCTAACTCTAGCTTCTTCAACCTGCCTTTCCTGGGCTCCCACATATAGAGGCGTCAAAGGGCACCCCATCCCACATCTCCAGAACAGCCATGTTGCAGAACCAGGTGCAAGGTGCATGCAAGGAGAGAAACAGGGATGGGGGGTTGAAAACTTCGCTCTTAGATATTCTTGCAGTGATGTGGAATCAGCTCCCTTTGTTTGCTCCACAATGGATCTTATCTTTGGGTGAGGGCTGTGTTCCCGACTATTATTACCCTGTATAAAAGGCTCCCAGGCTGTCTTCCCACTCGTTCAGCGGCACCGGAGTGGCATAGCAAATTTAATCGAAGCCCCAGCTCCTGGGAGAATCTTCAGGGAGACTGCTGTCCTCTCGATGCCGTTATCTCCTCTTCCTTGTGTTGAGGAAGCATAAAAATCACAAAAAAGTCATTCTGAGCATATTCTTCCTGATAATTATTGTCAGACTCCGAGATAAGTACCCTACGTGATGTAATGTGTGTTAGACTGGGCCCCTTGAATGCCAATCCTGCTGTGCCTATGGCCAGACAATGGCCACTGACATCACTGGGGCCTCTGTGTTTTGCAATAGACAAGAGAGAGCTTTGATTTTTTTGTGTTTTGATAAGGCACAATCTGGGGGCCTTTATCTCTGCTGTTATATTTAAAGATGACATTCTAGCCCTGCCTTCTTGCCTATTGTTTTGACCCTGATTATCTCCAAATGTTGTTGTTTAGTCAAACTCACAGGCTTAATGAAAGGCCTGCTCCCAATTTAAGGGAAATTATTTAAATGCAGAGTATCCTATACACTGTGGTTTCAGAAAGAACTAGGTGGTTAATCAAAAGTTAATTGTCCAATTCTCATGCAGATTAGGGCCTCTTGCAAATGAATCCCAGGTTGGGACTACTAGAAAAAAAAAAAGAAAGAAAGAAAGAAAAAGAAAGTACCATGCAACACACAGGGACCTGCAGACTGGTAAACAATCAGCCTGGCTTAATTTGTAGTAAACAAAATGAGGATACACTAGGGGTCTCCGAAGGAGAAAAAAAGGTGAAAATAAATTAAAGCACAACATACAGATAGGATCTTTTTGTTTGAGGCCATCTTTCTAAACGGTAAAGTAAATGAGGAAAAGTCGACCTTTTAATATTTACTGGAAGCTGTGCACTGTAAAATGACGAGCAAGGCCATAATTATGCGGTGGCTTTAGGTGGAAGCCTGAGGCAGCAGATGGCCATTGTCCTCTGACACCACGACTTCCAAGGCTGGTCCCTCCTGGTGGCACCTGACACAATGCCACCTCCCGCTTGCTGAGGTCTGAAGTGCTCTGACTCCCTTACTATGTCTTCCAAGTGAATGTCAATTCCTGCCCTAACTCATGGAGCCCGCATCAGATCACAAAGTAAGAACAAGGACTTCCTGTAGGTTCCCAAGGATAGGCGTGGGTGCTTGCATGTAAGCTAACAGCCCCAGAGAATGTGACAAGAAGAGAGTCCAAGCCTCCGTCCCTTCCCACCCGACTCACACAGCCTCTCCTACTGTCAGGCCAGATTCAGCCATGGCCCTGGAAGTCACTCGGCCTCACAGCCTCTTCTGAGGCTTTAGCTGAGTTGGCATTGTCCCACTGGCCTCAGCAACAAGAAGGCAAGACTCCAAAATGTCTCTGAATAATTTCTTGAGTGGGGATGAGGGTCTGGATGGAGGGGGTAGAAAAGGGAACATCCTCTCTCTAGACAAAAACAAAAAATTCAGTATCCTTTCCCTCCATGCTTTAAATATACAGCAGGATTAAAGGTCCATGCTCCAGGAAATACCAGTTTGGAGATACCATGGGCCAAGCCCGGCTATAGTAATGTCTGTGTGTGTATGTGTGTGTTTACAATGCTTGCCTAACATACTGCACTCATTCTTAACTTCTGGGCTGAATTTTAGAAGACAAAATAAACCTTGTTCTCTTGTGCCTCATCCGTGTCCCTGCTTAGAGGAAATGACTGAAGATACAGGAGTAAAGAGATGATGCTGTCACTCAGGACATACACCCTTCAACCAGGCCCCTGGGAAAATAAATGGCTTTTTGAATGTCCCCTCCAACCACCCCCTCAGCAGGGCCCACCCTAATTCCAGCAATACCAAGGCAGAAATTCACAGTTCCTATTTCAATAAGCAGGAATAGCCAGGGTGGCATACACCTTTAATCCCAGCACTCAGGAGGCAGAAGCAGGCAGATCTCTAAATTCAAGGTCAGCCTGGCCTACAGAGTTCCAAGGCAGCAAGGACTACACAGAGAAACCCTGTCCAAAAAAAAAAAGGCAGGCCAAGATTCACCTGCTCCTGGAAACCACTTAGGAGTCTCCAGGTAACCAACCACGTCCACATGGCCACCTCTTGCTCAGTGACATGAGTTTCTGCCTTAGATCTCTCCCATACCTATGTAACACCTGGGCCTGCAATGCTTGAGGCAGAAGTATATACCCTCCCAGTTCAGAGATAAAGCCTGGCACTGACGTGTCCACAGGGCTGCTCCCCAAATACTCCAAGGGAGTCATCTTCCTTTGCTCCTCCAGTTTCTGGTGGCCCTTTACTTCAGACTGAGTCACCACCATCTCTGCCTCCGTTGTCACACGGAATTTTCATTTCTGACTGTGTTCTCACACGCCATCAGCATGGAATGAGACCCATCTCACGTGTGCATCCTACACAGTAATCTCCACAAAGATGCACTGATGAGGTCACACGCTGTAGGGCTGGGCTCAGGACTCGGGGTCGGGGCTTTATATAAACCCCCCTCTTTTCTTCTTTCCTTGAATTCATCTCCGACCTCCTCCATCTCTGAATGCAAGCTACTTACCACCCCAAAGGGATGCCCCCCAGAGGTCCAGGTGGAGCTCCACCAGGGTGATTGCTATTACCAGGCAGAGGGAAAGCAGTTCCTTCTAGATGCCTGCCTTCATTAGAGAAGCCTCTCCATCCTGCTACCCAGAGCAAGCCAATCACCTACCAGGGGAAACCATCTCCAACCTCAGAGTGGGCTCTAGTCTCTTCCCTGACTCTCGGGCTATACCGTAGCCTTGGAGTACACCACCTAGCGGCCCTGATGGGAACTACAACCTAGACCATTGCTGGAATGAATAAATGAGACCTGCAAACTGGCCACTCTGCTTCTCTTGAACAGTATTACAGAGCGAGCAACTCGTGCAGAGCAAATCATTGCTTCTAATGACACAGAGAGAGGGGGCACGAGCTCACAAATAGGATTGTGGATGGCAAGATCACGGGGCAGTGCTGGTTCTATGCTTAGGGACTTTAATACACCATCACATAACTGCAGCTGGGAATTTAATACACCATCACATCACTGAGGTTGGGACTTTAATACACCATCACATCACTGCAGCAGGGACTTTAATACACCATCACATCACTGCAGCAGGGACTTTAATACACCATCACATCACTGCAGCAGGGACTTTAATACACCATCACATCACTGCAACAGGGACTTTAATACACCATCACATCACTACAGCAGGGACTTTAATACACCATCACATCACTGCAGCAGGGACTTTAATACACCATCACATCACTGCAGCTGGGACTTTAATACACCATCACATCACTGCGGCTGGGACTTTAATACACCATCACATCACTGTAGCAGGGACTTTAATACACCATCACATCACTGCGGCTGGGACTTTAATACACCATCACATCACTGTAGCAGGGACTTTAATACACCATCACATCACTGCAGCAGGGACTTTAATACACCATCACATCACTGCGGCTAGGACTTTAATACACCATCACATCACTGCGGCTAGGACTTTAATACACCATCACATCACTGCATCTGGGACTTTAATACACCATCACATCACTGCGGCTAGGACTTTAATACACCATCACATCACTGTAGCAGGGACTTTAATACACCATCACATCACTGCGGCTGGGACTTTAATACACCATCACATCACTGTAGCAGGGACTTTAATACACCATCACATCACTGCGGCTGGGACTTTAATACACCATCACATCACTGTAGCAGGGACTTTAATACACCATCACATCACTGTAGCAGGGACTTTAATACACCATCACATCACTGCAGCTGGGACTTTAATACACCATCACATCACTGTAGCAGGGACTTTAATACACCATCACATCACTGCGGCTGGGACTTTAATACACCATCACATCACTGCAGCTGGGACTTTAATACACCATCACATCACTGCAGCTGGGACTTTAATACACCATCACATCACTGCGGCTGGGACTTTAATACACCATCACATCACTGCGGCTGGGACTTTAAGACACCATCACATCACTGTAGCAGGGACTTTAATACACCATCACATCACTGCAGCAGGGACTTTAATACACCATCACATCACTGCAGCTGGGACTTTAATACACCATCACATCACTGCAGCTGGGAATTTAATACACCATCACATCACTGAGGCTGGGACTTTAATACACCATCACATCACTGCAGCAGGGACTTTAATACACCATCACATCACTGCAGCAGGGACTTTAATACACCATCACATCACTGCAGCAGGGACTTTAATACACCATCACATCACTGCGGCTGGGACTTTAATACACCATCACATCACTGCGGCTGGGACTTTAAGACACCATCACATCACTGCAGCTGGGACTTTAATACACCATCACATCACTGCGGCTGGGACTTTAATACACCATCACATCACTGTAGCAGGGACTTTAATACACCATCACATCACTGCGGCTGGGACTTTAATACACCATCACATCACTGTAGCAGGGACTTTAATACACCATCACATCACTGCAGCAGGGACTTTAATACACCATCACATCACTGCGGCTAGGACTTTAATACACCATCACATCACTGCGGCTAGGACTTTAATACACCATCACATCACTGCATCTGGGACTTTAATACACCATCACATCACTGTGGCTAGGACTTTAATACACCATCACATCACTGTAGCAGGGACTTTAATACACCATCACATCACTGCGGCTGGGACTTTAATACACCATCACATCACTGTAGCAGGGACTTTAATACACCATCACATCACTGCGGCTGGGACTTTAATACACCATCACATCACTGCAGCAGGGACTTTAATACACCATCACATCACTGCGGCTGGGACTTTAATACACCATCACATCACTGCATCTGGGACTTTAATACACCATCACATCACTGCAGCTGGGACTTTAATACACCATCACATCACTGCAGCTGGGACTTTAATACACCATCACATCACTGCAGCTGGGACTTTAATACACCATCACATCACTGCGGCTGGGACTTTAATACACCATCACATCACTGCGGCTGGGACTTTAATACACCATCACATCACTGTAGCAGGGACTTTAATACACCATCACATCACTGCAGCAGGGACTTTAATACACCATCACATCACTGCAGCAGGGACTTTAATACACCATCACATCACTGCGGCTGGGACTTTAATACACCATCACATCACTGTAGCTGGGACTTTAATACACCATCACATCACTGCAGCAGGGACTTTAATACACCATCACATCACTGCAGCAGGGACTTTAATACACCATCACATCACTGCGGCTGGGACTTTAATACACCATCACATCACTGCAGCTGGGACTTTAATACACCATCACATCACTGCAGCTGGCTCGTAAATCTTAATAAATCTACTTTCTAAAGAAACCTTTGAAGCTAAGTTGCCCAGGAGTACGCCTTCTCCAATCCAAACACCTGGGGGTCTTTAAATTTTGGCCACACGTAGGCCATTACCTACTTGACCACTTGCACACAGCACCGATCTATCAACACAGAATGTCGATATTGATGGATGGTTTGTGCTAAGCACTGAAACATAAAACTCCGACAGATATCTAATCATGCCAGCATGGGTCCTTGGGAAGAAACATTTCTCAGGGCCAAGTCTGTATTTGTTCCCTCTTTCTCCCCGGGCTGAGAGTTGCCTGCCTCCTGGACCACAGTGGCAGGGAGCCAGGTGCAGAAGGCTGAGAGTAGAAAGGGCTGGACTAGCTGTGATGGGGGACTCACAGCTTCTCCCACCACAGAGCCGGGACCTCAGGATGGCCTCACCCACAGGCCACATGGATCTAGTAACCACTGAGGCTGGGCAGACCTGGAGAGGCATGGTCGGAAGGATGCAGTGCTTTCCTGAGACGGCTGACTCCAGGTGACATCTTGTTGCGCTTCTATCCAACTGTCCCTGTTCCAACCCAGGCTGCTGTAGCCTGAGATGAGCTTGTGGAACTTCTGAAGGAGTGTGGCCCTCTGAAGACCCAATTGCCACACTGAAATTTCAAGAAGGCCCCTAGAGAACAAAGGAGGGAGGTAAAGGGCCAGGAAGCCAGCCTGTCAGACAGTCAGGCAAACAGACAGACAGACAGACAGAGCGAGCCACCTGGGGAGGGGACAAACGGGAGGCCAAGAATGAAATGCCAAACTGTGGGAATTCTCAGCAGTGGGATCACTGTTTACTGGACCCATAGCTTCACTGTGAATAGGAACAGTGACTATCGACTAAAATGCCTTGTGGGAAAGTGAGGCTACAGTGCCAAGTGTCTGTCTCTAATCCTCTCCAATGAGGAGAGGAAATCAAAGGCACTGTCCATTAGAGCAGGGAGGTGAGGAAGAGGGAAGGGGTCAAGGGTCACCACAAGGGATCTTACAGAAGAGCCAATAATCAATAAAGGGCCAAGCTAGGGAAGGGATCCTTTTCTGAAAACACACCTTAGACAGGCCCTTCTGTAAAAAGAATGGTGGCTTCTTTATACAACAGAAGAAACTGAAGCCACCAAGACTGGCTTTCAGGGAAATAACAAAATGGAAGTTCATTGGGGGCCCTCTTCCATCCTTGGGATCTCATCACAAAGCTGTATTTCCCCAGAGTACTTTGGAGGTACCCAGACTTTCCTCAGACACAGTGGCCCAGTCCCAAGACGAGAGAGTCTCTAGGCAAGGGGCACACACAGGGCCTGCTAGGGAGGGTTTATTAAATAGCAGCAGGTCACATCCACCCTGAATGCCCCTTCCAGTGGTCCTACCACAGGGCCCACAAGGGCAGAGCACTAACAGCCTGCAGAAGATGCCCACAGCCTTGACAAAGCCCGGTCAAACCCAGGATGGCTAAGTCTCCAAGAATCTGGTGCAGTGGACATCCTTGATGGGTGCTTCAAAAGGAGATCACAAGGGACAAGTGTGAAGACAAGTCTAACTCTGGCTTGCTCATGATTCCCCACATGTTCTGAAACCATCTTTTTCTGAGTCCCACAAGCCTGAGTGCTTGGCAAAGGACACTGCTCGCCCTCTGGTGGCCAGTCCCAGAATGGATGCCATCCACATTGCCTGGACTAGACTGCTCCACGTCCACCCGTCAAATACAACAAGGTCAAACAAAATGTACTTTTAAATGTCTCTTCTGGGTTACTATGGCAACTAGAGAAACCGTGAAGCCCAAAGCATGATTAAGTCCCTCATTGTTCTATATTAATTTGAGGAAGAAAACAGCTTCATTTCCTCTGTTCCACATTCCTGCTTCCTGGGGAGCCGTGCAGAACCCAGGCAGGTCTGGATATAATAAACTGGTTGTGCAGAGAGCCCAGCCCCTCACTTCTTACTTCCCTAAGCATGTCTTGAGATTATCTGCAAGGGAAGGTTCTAGAGTCACCTATTTATTCAATCCTGGCTTAGCTGCCTGCTCTCTTGAGCACTTGGGCCCAACCTCCTCAGCTGTTAGCATTCACGACTTCAGAGGAAAAAGTTCAAAATACAGAAATTCTCTGGACATTTAAATGAGGTATGGATGTAAGTAATAAAGAAAGATTTTTATTATTTTTAAGTGTGTGTGCACACGTGTGTGTGTGTGTGTGTGTGTGAGAGAGAGAGAGAGAGAGAAAGAGAGAGAGAGAGAGAGAGAGAGAGAGAGAGTGGGTACCCACAGAGGCCAAATACATCAGATTTCCTTGGAACTGGAGGAAGGTGGTTGCGTCCAGCATGGGTGTTGAGAACTGAACTTAGGTCCTCTCCAAGAGCAGCGCATACTCTTAACTCCTGAGCCATCTCTCAAGCCCCTACACTTAATTTCTGCTCCAGCCTTAAAACCACATACTCAGTCCTCCAAGAAGCCCTGGCTTCTTCCTCAGAGAATGCTGTCCAAAGCCCAGGTCTAGACACAGGGCACACTTGCTGCTACCATGCCCATTGCTTTAAGAGGCCCTTTAAGGAATCTAGAGCGCAGTAACTGCCTAATAATTACTAACCATTAATATTATTTCATAGTAGGCTCTGAGCTGGGATCAAGGACAGACCAGCATATGGTATCGGTCGTCAGTGAACTCACAGCTGGGTCAAAGATGCATTGTGAGAAATTACAGTATGCTGGGAGAAGGGCTTTGATGGATACCTAAGTTGGTAAGGCTCCAATAAAGGGCTTTTAAAATGGTGCCACCGAGAACAGCCGTGTAAATTATCTTCAGCGGCACCGTTCAGTAAGAAGCAAGCTAAACAATAGCAAGAGTTAGCTGTGCCACCATTGCCAGGGTTGTGCACCTGTGTCATGGTGGGAACACTCTGTCATCATGCCATATGCAGTACTGTATGGAACTAACTGAATATTAATTTAAATGCTATGTTCATAATGTGATCATCACTGCCCTCATTTCTGGGAGGTGTTATGACAGGCCATTTATGAGAGGAGGGGGTGTGGTGTGGTGTGTTTACCAGAATTTTCTATAAATTCATTATTATATTTGGCTTTTTTTTTAATGTTTGAAAGCTAAGGATCTAATTTGCTTTGGAATTCCCACAGTTTCTACCCATGCATCTCAAATTCCAGAAGAAAGGTGATCCTTCGAGGTGGGGTCCAAGGCTTAACTGCTTCTACTACTCATCAGCTGGATGGCCCACACTCCGTGGGGAAAGACCTTCTATCTGCAGGCACTGGGAAAAGAGGGGGCCTCAATATGTTTCTTTTGTTTAATTTGTTCAAGGATCCACTAAAAGTACATGATTGTACTTATGTCTTAATCAGAAATGGAAGCCTAAAAGCCCAGCTTCTTGAAAGGTGGGTCATGACTCTGAATGGGGCCATGAAAACTTGGGCAACAATAAAAGTTTCCAAAGCATTCATAAGCAAACATTTCATTCAAAATCAGACAGACAAGGAATCTGAGGCATTTCTGGTAGTGTGTGACCGGTGATGCATTAGTGGCTTCGCTGTTGTATCAGTTCTGAACATGCTTTGCGATGTGACAGGCTGCCTCATGATTCCACTGCCACAGGCAGGAGCCACTCCAGGTGCCATGCCTTCTCTTCCACGATGGACTGAGATCATAAGCCAAATTAAATATTTCCTCTCCTAAATTGTTTCTGTCAAGCATTTTGTCACAGCACCATTACCATCAGTAAGAAAGGGTCACAAGTGAAAGTGCAGCCAGATTCTTCACAGGTCACATTTAACCAGGCAAACATGCTCACTCCCAAAAGCGAATCAGGTAAGTGCAGTTCACAATAAGAATGCATTGGCATTCCCCCATATATTACTGTCAAACAACAACAACAACAAACAACCCTGTAAGTAAGTGAGAATACAACAGAACAGAGACCCACAGAGTATTGTTCTGTATGGCTCACAGAACAATAGGGACAACCATGCTTTCAATTTGGAATGCACAGCTTTATTGAGTATACAGCATGCAAACAGAGACAGAACAAATACCAAGCAGCAGATTGAAAGAAGCAGCAGATAGACAGGGAAACATCATCAAATCAGGCATCTACCACAGCCAACAGAGATGACCACAGTAGTCTAATAAAGAGAGCAAAAAAGGTAATGTGAATAAATAGGGGACTTAAAAGATCCAGTAGAAATTAATAGGGGAAGCCCAGGCAGTCAGCTGGAGTTCCAGGTTGAACAATCTCTCCAAGGACAAGCTCCCCATGGCAGATCCTCTGGCTTCCCTACCCCTCTACAGGTGCTTCTGTACGGTGGGATAAATAATAATAACATGTTGGAAGTTGTTTACTTTCCAGCTGTTCTCAAGGACATCCTTAGCATCGTACTATTTGCTACTCTCCCCATTGCAGAGCTAAGGGGCCAGCCTGATCCAGGACAACAGGAGAAGGACACCTAGAGTAGGAAGACACCTGGAGTAGGAAGACACCTGGAGTAGGAAGACACCTGGAGTAGGAAAACACCTGGAGTAGGAGGACACCTGGAGTAGGACGACACCTGGAGCAGGAAAACACCTGGAGTAGGAGGACACCTGGAGTAGGAGGACACCTGGAGTAGGAGGACACCTGGAGTAGGAGGACACCTGGAGTAGGACGACACCTGGAGCAGGAAAACACCTGGAGTAGGAGGACACCTGGAGTAGGAGGACACCTGGAGTAGGAGGACACCTGGAGTAGGAGGACACCTGGAGTAGGAGGACACCTGGAGTAGGAGGACACCTGGAGTAGGAAGACACCTGGAGTAGGAAGACACCTGGAGTAGGAAGACACCTGGAGTAGGAGGACACCTGGAGTAGGAAGACACCTGGAGTAGGAGGACACCTGGAGTAGGAAGACACCTGGAGTAGGAAGACACCTGGAGTAGGAAGACACCTGGAGTAGGAAGACACCTGGAGTAGGAGGACACCTGGAGTAGGAAGACACCTGGAGTAGGAGGACACCTGGAGTAGGAGGACACCTGGAGTAGGAAGACACCTGGAGTAGGAAAACACCTGGAGTAGGGGGACACCTGGAGTAGGAGGACACCTGGAGTAGGAGGACACCTGGAGTAGGAGGACACCTGGAGTAGGAGGACACCTGGAGTAGGAGGACACCTGGAGTAGGAGGACACCTGGAGTAGGAAGATACCTGGAGTAGGAGGACACCTGGAGTAGGAAGACACCTGGAGTAGGAGGACACCTGGAGTAGGAAGACACCTGGAGTAGGAAGACACCTGGAGTAGGAAGACACCTGGAGTAGGGGGACACCTGGAGTAGGGGGACACCTGGAGTAGGAGGACACCTGGAGTAGGAGGACACCTGGATTAGGAAGACACCTGGAGTAGGAGGACACCTGGAGTAGGAGGACACCTGGAGTAGGAGGACACCTGGAGTAGGAGGACACCTGGAGTAGGAGGACACCTGGAGTAGGAGGACACCTGGAGTAGGAGGACACCTGGAGTAGGAGGACACCTGGAGTAGGAAGACACCTGGAGTAGGAGGACACCTGGAGTAGGAGGACACCTGGAGTAGGAAGACACCTGGAGTAGGAAGACACCTGGAGTAGGAGGACACCTGGAGTAGGAAGACACCTGGAGTAGGAGGACACCTGGAGTAGGAGGACACCTGGAGTAGGAAGACACCTGGAGTAGGAAAACACCTGGAGTAGGGGGACACCTGGAGTAGGAGGACACCTGGAGTAGGAGGACACCTGGAGTAGGAAGACACCTGGAGTAGGAGGACACCTGGAGTAGGAGGACACCTGGAGTAGGAGGACACCTGGAGTAGGAGGACACCTGGAGTAGGAAGATACCTGGAGTAGGAGGACACCTGGAGTAGGAAGACACCTGGAGTAGGAGGACACCTGGAGTAGGAAGACACCTGGAGTAGGAAGACACCTGGAGTAGGAAGACACCTGGAGTAGGGGGACACCTGGAGTAGGGGGACACCTGGAGTAGGAGGACACCTGGAGTAGGAGGACACCTGGATTAGGAGGACACCTGGAGTAGGAGGACACCTGGAGTAGGAGGACACCTGGAGTAGGAGGACACCTGGAGTAGGAGGACACCTGGAGTAGGAGGACACCTGGAGTAGGAGGACACCTGGAGTAGGAGGACACCTGGAGTAGGAGGACACCTGGAGTAGGAGGACACCTGGAGTAGGAGGACACCTGGAGTAGGAAGACACCTGGAGTAGGAGGACACCTGGAGTAGGAAAACACCTGGAGTAGGAGGACACCTGGAGTAGGAGGACACCTGGAGTAGGAGGACACCTGGAGTAGGAGGACACCTGGAGTAGGAAGACACCTGGAGTAGGAGGACACCTGGAGTAGGAGGACACCTGGAGTAGGAAAACACCTGGAGTAGGAGGACACCTGGAGTAGGAGGACACCTGGAGTAGGAGGACACCTGGAGTAGGAGGACACCTGGAGTAGGAGGACACCTGGAGTAGGAGGACACCTGGAGTAGGAGGACACCTGGAGTAGGAAAACACCTGGAGTAGGAGGACACCTGGAGTAGGAGGACACCTGGAGTAGGAGGACACCTGGAGTAGGAGGACACCTGAAACATCTTAGGTGGGGAGAATCGCTGCTCCCAAAGCCATCTTCTCAGTGACCCCAAACAGCACAAACGACAATTTACCAATTGTCTTAGTTAGGGTTTCTGTAATAAAGACACCTGTCCAAAAGCAAATTGGGGACAAGAGGGTTGATTTCAGTTTAAATATTGCAATTAAAATCCACCATGGAGGAAAGCCAGGGCAGGAACCTGGATGTAGGAACTGAAGCAGAGGCCATTGAAGGGTACTGCTTATCAACTTGCCCTCCAAGACTGCATAGCCTGCTTTCTTCTAAGACTACCTGCCAGGGGTGGCACTTCATATAAATCATTAATCAAGATAATACCTCACAGACTTACCTAGTCTAGTCTTACGGGGTCATTTTTTAAAGTTAAGATTCCCTCTTCCAGGTTGGAAAGATGACTCAGTGGTTAAGAGGACTTGTTCTTGCTGAGATCCCAGATTCAACCCCAGCACCCACATGGTGGCTCACAACAATCCACAACTCCAGTCCCAAGGAATCTGGTGCCACCTTTTGACCTCTGCAGACACCAGGCATACACATGATGTACAGCTATGCCTGTAGGTATAACACTCATACACAAAATAAAATTAAAAGATAAAAAAGGCTGAAAACAAAGGATTCCTTCTTCCCAGATGTCTACATGTCATCATGTTGACAAAACCAATCACCACACCAATATAACGTACAGTATCAAAGTTGAGGGGCATATAAGTCAGTGTCATCTTTTAGAGATATTTGTAATAAGTACTTTGAATAAACATTGTCTTTGAGCCAGTAATCACAGAATTAACATGTAACTGCTACTGAAATATTGGTACATTTCACAAAATGTCTAAGCAGGATGCCCACTGCAGTACTACCTAGCACTGAAAAAAAAAAACAACATTAATTGGGCTTGCAATGTAGCTCAAATGGTACAGTTCATGTCTATCACACAAAAAGCCAGGAGTTGGGATTCCCAGCGACAGATAAACTGGGCATGGTGGCCCACACCTGCAAATCCAGCACTCAGGAAGCAGAAGATAGAGGATCCGAAATTGAAGGCTATCCTTAGCCACTATCGATTTCAAAGCCAGCCTTAGCTACATTAAATTCTTTCTCAAAAAAAGAAAAAAGAGGAAAGAAAAGAAAGAAAGAAAAAGAAAAGAAAAGAAAACCAGATATGTTTGGGGAGTGCTTTAAATAATGTAAAATATTCTATTCTATGGAAATTTCCACACTGGTAAGAAGACTAGGAATTCCCATGTGTTCACAAAAGCAAAGAATACACACAATGAGAGAATTCATTGAAGAGTTACAGTCATGATTCTGTTGGACTTTTCTCTTGACAGCTCATTTTCCTCTTCTTACTAGTGAATAAAACATTTAAAGCTATGAATTTACCTCTGGTTTCTGCTTTGGCAGAAGCCAACGTTTTTTTCTCCTTTTCTCCTATTCTGAGAGTCACCTTGTAACTCTGCTCATATTTTTTTTAACTTTTTAAGTTTTTTATAAGACTACGTTAATGAATAAACATGAACTTCACTGGACAGTATCTTTGGGTATGACATACTTTGCCCAATATCTTTGACACATCAGTTTCATTTCAATTATTTTGTACATTTTATGTGTTTCACTTTTCTCTATATATCATCTGTCTGCATTTCTTTAAATGTTCTGATTAATAAATTGGAACGTGTTGTTCAAACACGAATCCTGAGTTTTAGTTTTACTCAAAGCTAATCAAAGAACACCACCTGGCCAACTCTCTCCTTCTGGGAACACTGCCTATTGCTTTTGTTGAGAGGTTCACAGGGTTAGGATCACTGCTGGGTACTAGAGGATGAGATGCTTTCTTCTCTGTACATCCTTACCTGGGTATCATTACACACACACACATACACACACACACACACACACATTATAGCTTCACCTCACTTGTTCTGTCATTGAACACAGACTACAGAGCAGCATCCCATGCTCTCAAGAACACAGAGAAGCATCCTGTGCTCTCATGAACACTATGTCTTTTTGTATACACACACACACACACACACACACACACACATTTTTTTTCAAAGATGTTTGGCTATCCACTGGCTTCTTATTGAACACAGTTGTAAAAGGAAATTTCCTCTTAAAGTTTCTAGAGTCCTATGCTACTTAGATGTTCACGTGACCTGAGTCACTATTTTGTTTCTTGTTTTCCAGGAAATTCCATCCCTTCTCCAACACAGACATCCCTGTGGCTCCTACTCTAGTTGGTCTATCCTGGCACTGGGGTCTCTGGCATGTCAAAATGAATGAATAAGTGCTCATTCTTCTCAAGTACTATCCCCTAGGACTCCTCCTGAGGGAGGTGTCCAGATGCCCAAGGATCTTCCCACAGTCCTGAAATGGATAGTCATTCTTCTTCAGTTCACACAGACCCTGGGAGAACAACACACACTTCTGGATGCTTCCAGGCCCTGCTCATACTTACTGCTACAACAAAGGGTATTGTTGGAGCATTGTCCCAACAAAAGCAATGGGTTCTCCAGTCCCCCTTCAACTGTCAGAGCTGGGGTGGACTGTGTGGAGGAAGAGGAAGCAGTATCTAGATATGGAGCACCCAGGCACTGTCTCAACGCTGTGTACAGAGAAGCATAGGATACCATGGCATGGTAGTTACAGGGGATGCAGTCACACATAGCCTTTTCCCGTGTCCATGTCAGAGGACTTCCTTATCAATCTAAGTGTGAGAATTGCAGTATGACAACCAATTTCATGGGTGACACTGGAGGAAGACTCTCGTGCACATGACTGGCAAGAATAAACGGAGGAGGAACAAGGCCAACAGTCAAAGTCTCACATGCTTACCTTTTGCTTAAAGAGCTGTCCAGCTTCTGGAATCTTCCCTAAAGACATGCCTCCGTCGTTATAGAAATAGAAACATGTAAGGGCATTTATTGAAGTATTAAGTTGCAAAATGTTGGGAACAGCCTTGGGGCCACATGAAAGAGAGTGGCTGAATGAACTCTATCACACCTGCTCAATGGAAAGACTAAACAGCTCTTCTAGGTGGAAGAAGCTGCCTGTGTATTAGTAATTTTCAAGGTGTATTGTCAAATGAAAGAATAAAATGCAAAGAAAAAATATATATAGTACAAAGAAAGAATAAGATAATAAGATATACTTGCATCATTTGTGCAAAAAAACAGCAGAAAGGTTAAACCAGAAATCAAAGAGACTAACACCTTTGGAGAAGGGCAGAAGGAGGTTGGAAAAACAATGGGGTGTGAGTGGGAGGAGCAATCCCTAAGGATAATGTATGTATAGATCTTACATAAATCACAGTCTTAACTCACTGAGTAAATAATAAAGGAACAAAAACATGAATAGGATGTAAACAGAAACAGATAAACCTAGATCACTTCAAACCAGTAACAAAACTATCTGAAGAAACTAAAGAGCTAGCCATGTGACTTTTGACTATTTGTGTTTTTCCAGTGCTAGGGATTGAATTCTGGGCTCTGGTGTAAGGTTATCAGGTGCTTTCATCACTGGGTCGCACCCCCAGCCTAAGCCAAGCAACTTAAACACACACTGCATTCATTCTTTGGCACTTGAGGCTAAGACTAAAACAAGAAAAAGCATTTCCTATCTAGAGAGTTTCTAAAAGAAAATTGCTGTATCGGACACACTTAGAGCCAGATCCAGGCATGTCACTATCATTATCCAATAGGTTGGAGGTCTCCTTAGAGAGATGACTCATTTCCAGACTGCTGAGGAAATGATGGTGGGCAGGGAGCTAGGTGTTATGAGCATACAGCTCTAAGGGAGTGTTTTCAGTGGCCAGGACTAGAATAAACAGAAAACAGAAGAGATAATGACAGCAATAGGTTACAGCCTGTCTTAGTTAGGGTTGTACTTCTGTGAACAGACACCATAACTAAGGCAAATCTTATAAAAGAAAACATTTAATTGGGGCTGGCTTACAGGTTCAGAGGTTCAGTCCAGTATCATCACGGTGGGAAGTAGGGCAGCATTTGGGCAGGCATGATGCAAGCAGAGCTGAGAGTTCTACATCTTCAACTGAAGGCGGCTAGTGGAAGATTGACTTCCAGGCAACTAGGGTGAGGATCTTAAAGCCCACACCCACAGTAATACACCTACTCCAACAGGGCCACACCTCCTAATAGTGCCACTCCCTGGGCTGAGCATATACAAACCATCACACAGCCCACAAAATCAACCAAATAAAAAGGAGGAGACATGGCTCTTGCTAACAGCAGAAGTCTATGAGACACAGAGGTTGGGGAGGAGAGTTCAAAGTCCACACCAGACGGCCAGCAGAACTGCCATTTCAGGCAAGAAGAATAAATGGGTGCTGAGGGTCAGTAGATGAAAATTTCACGAGAAAATGATTATAGAATTTCAAAACCCCTCCCTAAGATGCTTAATTAGAAACAAGTGAATCCAAACAACTGGGCAGCAGAGAAGTCGGGCAGATAACACCCTGACCAGGGAGAAATCTATGTGATGAACAGTAGGACAGACAGACAGACAGACAGACAGACAGACAGACAGACAGACAGACTCATGAACAAAGAGATAACTGTCTTCTGGAAAGGACATCAGTAGGGGGCTGGGCAAGGTCTAAAGGTCTTAATACCGTCTCAGAGATAATCCCCATACTGTGGTCACTGTGCAGGGGTGTGTGATACTGAAGTATTTAAACAAACTGATGCTGTGTCTTCAATTCATCCCCAAGTGATAACACCAGCAGTATTTTCACAGAGAGGGAGAAAATAATAAGCAAATGTGCTAAAATATTAACACTTGGGGATTCTGGGTAAGGGCATCTTGCTCTCTTCACAACTTTTTTTGGTAAGATTAAGATTCCTCTAAACAAAGTGGAGCATGTGTCCTTATTGCATGCAGGTAAAGCCTCTGGGTATATGCCCAGGAGTGGTATAACAGGATCCTCTGGGAGTGTCATGCCCAGTTTTCTGAGGAACCGCCAGACTGCTTTCCAGAGTGGTTGTACCAGCTTGCAATTCCACCAGCAGTGGAGGAGTGTTCCTCTTTCTCCACATCCTCGCCAACAACTGCTGTCTCCTGTGTTTTTGATCTTAGCCATTCTGACTGGTGTGAGATGGAATCTCAGGGTTGTTTTGATTTGCACTTCCCTAATGACTAAGGATGATGAACATCTCTTTAGGTACTTCTCAGCCATTAGATATTCTTCAGGTGAGAACTCTTTGTTTAGCTCTGTACCCCATTTTTTAATAGGGTTACTTGCCTCTCTGGAGTTTAACTTCTTGAGTTCTTTGTATATATTGGATATTAGCCCTCTGTCGGATGTAGGGTTGGTAAAGATCATTTCCCAGTTAGTTGGTTGCCGCTTTGTCTTTTTGACAGTGTCTTTTGCCTTGCAAAAACTTTGTAATTTAATGAGGTCCCATTTGTCTATTCTTGATCTTAGAGCATAAGCTATTGGAGTTCTATTCAGGAAATTCTCCCCTGTGCCCATATGTTCAAGGTTCTTCCCTAGTTTCCTTTCTATTAGTTTCAGTGTGTCTGGTTTTATGTGGAGATCTTTGATCCACTTGGAATTGAGCTTAGTGCAAGGAGATAAGAATGGGTCAATTTGCATTCTTCTGCATGTTGACCTCCAGTTGAGCCAGCACCATTTGTTGAAAAGGCTATCTTTTTTCCACTGGATGGTTTTAGCTCCTTTGTCAAAGATCAAGTGACCATAGGAGTGTGGATTCATTTCTGGGTCTTCAATTCTGTTCCATTGATCTACATGCCTGTCACTGTAACAATACCATGTGGTTTTTAACACTATTGCTCTGTAGTACAGCTTGAGGTCCGGGATACTGATTCCCCCAGAGGTTCTTTTACTCTGGAGAATAGTTTTAGCTATCCTGGGTTTTCTGTTATTCCAGATGAATTTTTGAATTGCTCTTTCTAACTCTATGAAGAATTGAGTTGGGATTTTGGTGGGGATTGCATTGAATCTGTATATTGCTTTTGGCAAGATGGTCATTTTTACTATATTAATCCTGCCAATCCATGAGCATGGCAGATTTTTCCATCTTCTGAGGTCTTCTTCAATTTCTTTCTTCAGAGACTTGAAGTTCTTGTCATACAGATCTTTCACTTGTTTGGTTAGAGTCACACCAAGATACTTTATATGGTTTGTGGCTATCGTGAAGGTAAGGACACATGCTCCACTATGTTCATAGCAGCCTTATTTATAATAGCCAGAAGCTGGAAAGAACCCAGATGTCCCTCAACGGAGGAATGGATTCAGAAGATGTGGTATATCTACACAATGGAATACTACTCTGCAATTAAAAACAATGAATTCACGAAATTCCTAGGCAAATGGTCAGAACTTGAAAATATCATCCTTACTGAGGTAACCCAATCACAAAAGAACACACATGGTATGCAGTCACTGATAAGGGGATATTAACCCAGAATCTCGGAATACCCTAGACACAATTCGCATATCAATAGATTTCCAAGAAGATGGAGGGAGAGATCCCTGATCCTGGAAAGACAGGATGTAGGGGAATGCCAGGACAGAGAAGCGAGAGGGGGTTGAATGGGGAAAAGAGGGAGGGAAGGGGGCTTATGGGACTTTCGGGGAGGGAGGAAATGGGAAAGGGGAAATGATTTTGAATGTAAATAAAAAAAAACTTAGAAAATAAAATAAAATTTTAAAAAAAGATTCCTCTAAACATAAAGTTTTCTTTTAAATTTTTTTAAGTATCTCTGCATAGGGCTAATAAGTTTCTTAGAGCTAACACTAATGAGGCTCCAGGCTGACCCCTAAAATTAAGTGAGTACTTCTTATAAAGAAGGTTGTTCTTGGGTAGAAGTGGTAAAGCTTTTGCTGCTTTTGGTGATTCTTTACCAAAATCTTACAGTAGAAATCTTCTAGAAGTTCCAGAGAGTGCCCAGCTTTCCTGATCTGTAAGCCTAGCCAATCCTTTAACAACTGACAAAATGATAAGTCTCATGCATGCAATGACTTTCCCATATATAACTAAGAGAGAAGGCACGGGGTAAGTCAACCTTCTAGAACGTTTCATGTGTCCTCCCACCCTCCAGCTCAGGAGCTTGTCTTCTTCCCTGTAGTGCATCTCTCAGGACTGTCCCTGTGGCCATCTTAGCTCACAATTCTTGCTCATAGGACCTGATCTATGTTTTATTGAATGTTTGGCAGTATCTATACCAGGTGCCAGGAGGGGCACATCTGTCCTGGGGGAGGACCACTACCAACCACTACCAAGGATCTACCAACTCAGCTTGGCATGTGAAAATCCAAGCTCATTTCCCTTTGGAAATGCTTCCTATGTACATAGACTCAGTTTGCTATTCCTTCTCAAGTTAGGGAAATGCAAAGCCAGTGTCTGCCAGCATGGGAAGATGGAGCTTGCTTGGGTTTAGGGTCTAGATTTTCTAGCTGTTCCCCAGACCCTACTAAGCATATCCAACAAGGAGGTTCATTTCTCATTTAATCTAAAAATGGAGCCTAGGAGTGAGTGTCATAAGAACCATGCCATACAGGAAGTAAACGGAAACCCCAGGCAATTGAGAGAAAAGCTGAGAGTTGACAAATTACCAGGTTATGAAGCCTGAGCTCACATCTAAGTGTCTGGTCTTACTCATATTGAACAAATGGATAAATAAAAGTGTGTTTTGCCAGCTCCCATGAGTAAAGTCATTCCCCAGAGGCCACTAATATTCCAGATGCTAGGTTACCACCCTGGGGAGTGAACTCCTCATTTGTGTAGGACTTTCCCAGTGCTGTTATTGAGAGTCTGTTATCCCAGGAAATCCCTTCATCTCAGGAAAACTGGGAAGGCTAGGCATCCTATCTACCTGTGACATGCCACCAGCAGATCACACAGTCTCTGCAGCAGTCTACATAGTGGCAGACTGATGATGAGGGATGTGTTGATGGGTGATGAGCAAATAATACTATCCTGGGATCATTTTCAAAGAATTAGAGTCATCTAAGACAGAGATCTGACCTCGTAGAAACCAGATGGTTCTGTAGCCTCTGTTTACCATGCTAGAGTGGATAGCACTCTTGCCAACTATAGACGCCAGAGGAGAGCACAGACTCAGACAGATAAAGGCTGCCAAGGATTTCATGCAGGGTTTCGTGAGTAGACCCTGTTTCAGTCCTCTCCTATTGTGGGTGTAAGCAGCAGCAGTTCCCCTATGTAAGCATTGATTTTGCACTTCCTGTGGCTTCATTCAGCCCTATTCCCTTCCCTTTGGAGACGTGTCCATCACACAGACGAACAAGCATGATGATCCTATGCCTGGAGTTTTCCAAGTCCACGGGCAACACTGTGGTTCCTATGATGTGCCTATCAGCTGAGACTGGCTTTGCAAGCAAAGAAGCCCCTCTCACCATTCGTTCCTCCCACTGATGCTATGCAAGCTTGCTCCAGCTTCAAAGGTTCAGTTCCTGCTATCAGCCTTTCCAACAAACAAGCAAAGTTACAGGCAACTGTTTCCTCTACCAATTCCTACCTGCACCCAAGCAGACTCTATGAGATAGTCTGCTAGTGTGAAGTCCATGGTGCCATCTGATGGGCAGCCCAATGCTGAGCCTGCATGTGGAGCAAAGCAAAGACAGATGCTCACCCTTCTACTGTGCAAATTGACACAGGGCTGCCTGTGTGCTTCTCCTGTCTTGGGTGGTCACAAGCCATCATTTAGTCCTTTCAGAAGACAGACCAAAAAAAGCCAGCTAGCTGTTGTCATTTGTAAAGGCAAAACACACCTGCCAATAAGTATTCATAGTGTGAAGTCAGAAGTTAGTAATGAAATTCAGTTTTGCTGGCCAAAGGACATTCAGCCTCAAAAGTCAGTTCGGCAATTATAATATGAAATTGGCCAATGGCAAAGTGTAGATGAACAAGTATCATGTGTCTCAAAATGTTATTTGCTTAACTTTTCTTTCCTAACAATTTAAAAAAAAAAACATTATCAGCTCATAGGTAGCACACTGGATCTAGGCCACAGTTTGCCAAACCCAATTGGGAAAAATGTCACAAGTTCATATTATGCATGAAGAAGTAGTGATCAGGACCCAGAAAGGAGCAAGGCTATCTACTCCTACTAGACAAAGGCTTGCAAATAAAACACTTCCTACATGCAACCTGAGCAAGGAGTTAACAGGCTTTACTTCTCTCACCCCGCAGGACTGAAAAGGTAGCTCGGCAGTAAAGAATCCTTGCTGCTCGTCCTGATCACAAGACCTGAGTTCAGTTCCCATCACCCACACCAGGTGCCTAACACCCCCTGTAACTCCAGCTCTGGGGGAGAGGGGAGATCTAACACTGTCTTCTGACCTCCATGAGTACCTGTACTTCCATGCACATAAACAAACTCCTGACAGCTACTCTCAGCTGTCAGAGAATAGGTCAGACTTAGAAAAGTATTGGTATTGAGTATACCTCATATTCTTTAAATATGAAAGTGGTGTTTACTGTTTATAATTCTCAATAAACTAGGGTATTACACTGGCTGCAGTTGTCTTTATGTTAACCTTGTGTCCTTCCATTGGGTCCCATCAATTTAAGCTCATTTCTTAGTATTTTATAAATAAAACTTTAATTACTGAGCCTCAAGGGTGCTCATGAAGAAGACAGCCTGACCCTCCTAACACAGTACATTAGCTACTTTTCTCATTACAACTACCTGACAAGCAACTTAAAGGAGGGAGGGTTTATTTTGACTCATGGGTGAGTGGATACATCATAGCAAGAAGTCATGGTGACAGGAGGGTGAGGCAGTTTGTCACAGTACATCTGCAGCCAAGAGGCAGAGAGAGATGAATGCTATTGCTCGATTTCTCTTTTTAATTTACTCAGGCACTCCAGTTCACAAGTACATCAGGGTAGGTCTTCCTTTCTCAGTTAAATCTCTCTGAAGACATCTTCATGGGCATCCCTGAGCTGTGTTTCCGTGATAATTCTAAATACAATCAAGTTAACAAAGAAATTGATCATTACCCACATCCTTACCATGGGGTAGTGATGTCTACAATGATTTCGATATAAAAAGGAAATTAACCCAACCCAGACTGTCAAGAAAAGCAACACAGAAGAGGGCCCAGGAGCAATGATTGAAGAGCCACTAATAGTCAACATGTACCATTCTTTTTCTGGAAGAATATGAGGTGGACATTCCAGAAGAAGGACCAGCTGCGAAAGCACAGATGTTTGAGGTGTCATGGCAACTTCTGAAATCCCACAGAGTCTGGCTAGGAAATGTGCAGATCTGGAGATGAGAGAGCAGAGGGAGATGGAACCACACCAAATGACTCTGTCTAACCATAGCCAAACAGGTCCCAATGTCATGAGAAGACACTAGAAGATCTGAGTCAGGCCAGGGACCTGGTTGGCCATGCACTGTTGGTAGACTGATGTCTGCATATGGGCAAGGGCAGTAGAACAGGCAGAGGATATGACTAAAAGCATGGCAACCACAGACTCAGTGATTCCCATTGGCTATGAATGAAGGCCGTTTCACCAGGAGAGCAGAAATGGACACATCTAGGCTACAGACTATCATGGCATTGGGTAGCCAGGGACCTTCATAGCCCAACTCAAGAGCCTGTCTACAGAAGCACAGAGACTGAACAGATCTCAACAAGTTACCTTGGAGATATGGTGGGCTGCTGCCACATTGGTCACCATCAAGGGAGAAGGCAGAGGAAATCATGGGAAGAGGGACAGCAACGAAAGGATGACAGCAGGTGAGGCCAAGTGGCCCCCAGGAAAGGGGAGAAGTGTGACAGGCTGCAGGGTTCAGAGCAGCCAGCTGTCAATCATGTTAGGACTCCACCCCGAACACACACATCTTCCCCTTATGCTGACTTGAGCAAGCATGTCTATTGTCTCCCAATTATAGCAAGACCTTTTGAAAACAGACACACAGGCGCACGCACACACACACACACACACACACACACACACACACACACACACACACACATTTCCAACAATAAAATGGACAAAAGACATGACCAAGCAACTCTGGAAAGAATATACAAGAATTAACAAGGAAGATGGCTCATCCTCACTTGTAATCCAGGAAATGAGACTTTGGCAAAGATTTGAAGACTCACAGTAACTGGGGACATGTCAGACAGATGATCAGTCTTCAACAAGTCACAAAGTTCTAGGATCACCATGCCTTTGCTGCATTGGATTCGCTTCTTGTGTGTTTATTCCAAGGAAGAATTCTCAGCCTATGCCATCATTTGAAAAGAATGTTCACTGCAGAGGGTGCTTATGGAAACTGACACTCAGAAGTAGTTTAAATATTTAAAATAAGGAATTGGGCTGGACTTTAGTGGTGGCAAACGCCTTTGATTACAGTGCTTGGGAGACAGAGTAAAGTGGATCTCTGTGACTTCAAGACCAGCCTGGTCTACAGAGCAAGTACCAGGACAGTAAGGGCTACACAAAGAGAAGCCCTGTCCCCCAAACAAACAAACAAATAGATAAATATTTAAAAATAAGAAATTGGTTGTAATAATTTTGAACTCAATAGACCTGTAATGTTGCCATCAAAGCAATGTTCAAGGAAAACATTAAATGACTTGGTCATTTATATTATGTTTTAGGTTAAAGAAATAAATACATAGAAACAGATGATAGATAAGTGATTAGCAGGTGATAGATGATAGATGACTGGTAAGTGATAAATGATTGACATGTTGACAGTTGGCTAATATATAGATATATAATTGATAGGTGATAGATTACAGATACATGATTGATAAGTAATGAGCAAATTGTTATAGTTAATAAAAGATAATAGGTAAGTAGGTAAATGATAGAAAATAGATGATAGATAAATGCATATATAAACTACAAGCCATACTTTACAAACTAAACATATCTGTATTAAACTTCACACATATGTATTATTTACAAACAGCGTGAGTAGCATATATACACACTACATATGTTAATCTGTACAATGCATGCATTTTGACACATATAGCATATATACTATACATGTGTACACACACACACACATATATATATATATATATATATATATATCCAAGAGCCAGTCTACAGAGATATACAAAATTATGTTGTATGTAAGAAAATAGTCATGCCCACAAGTAGATGGTGTATGACACATATTTCCCTTGCTCATTCTTTTTCTATATTGTATATATCACAATAAACATGTGTTACCATTATAATCAACGTTGTCTTTCCAAGGAAGTAAAATCAGGAGCATCAGCCCAACTCAGATGCAAGGGCAGGTGAGCAACGCTGGCTCCCTCCCTTGGCTTGGCGCCCACCTCTACCATATTTCAAGGGTTCTTTTTAGAAATGAAATCTTGATTGTATGCGTATTAGTGTTTGCCTGCATGTATGTATATGCACCACACATGTGCCGAAGCCTCTGAAGGTCAGAAGAGGATCACCTGAGTTGGAGTTACAGATAGTTGTGACCCACAGTGTGGGTCCTGGGAATCAAACCCAGGTCTTCTGCAAGAACAGCATGTGTTCTTAACCACTGAAACATCTCTCCAGCTCCATGCACTAGACTCTTGAGCATACCTGAATATGTCTCCTGCTCACTAACAGTGCCACATAAACCAGAAATGGTGGCACATGGCTGTAAGCCTGGCACTTGAGAGGTGCAGGTAGGAGAATCAGGGGTTGAAGGTCATCCTCTACTGCAGAGTGAGTTTGAGGCCAGGATAGAGACAAGCTTTCAAAAGCTGAAAGGAAGAAGGAGAGAAGGAGAGAGGGAAGGTGGGAAGAGGGAAAGAGAGAAGGAAAGTCTTTTTAAAGATTTATTTATTTATTATATGTAAGTACACTGAAGCTGTCTTCAGACACCCCAGAAGAGGGCATCAGATCTCATTAAGGATGGTTGTGAGCCACCATGTGGGTTTGCAGGGATTTGAACTCAGGAACTCGGGAAGAACCGTCAGTGCCCTTAACTGCTGAGCCATCTCTCCAGCCCTGGGAAGGAAAGTCTTAAGTGAAAAAGAAGAAACCTGCAGGAGGGAAAAGGGAAGGTGGTGTTACTCAAGAAGCAAGAGAAAAATATTGGTGGGAAGACACCAGGCCCTAGATGTGGCCAGCCCAGCACACAGTGACAATTCATTGGGATTGGGGTCAGGAGCCAGAACCCATTCCTCTCAGTAACACTGTCCTCCCCATGGTGACAGAGCACACAAGCCTCATGGCTGTCCAGGCATGGAGGTAGAATTATGTGATGTTTGGGGAAGACGTTGGAGAGTGATCTGTCTTAAATCTCTCTATGAGGCCAACTTTGAGCCATTCTAAACAGGCCACTCCCTACCCTCTCCCCCCCCATCACAGTACTCTCTGTCCCTGTCCCCACCCTATCTCCCCTGCTTTTGATAGATCATCACTTTCTACCATGCCCCTAAAGCCTCTACTATGTCCCTGCCCATCTTCAGAGTATGGGCCAGCTGAAAAAACAAAAATCTCCATTTTAGTTAGTTCATGAACACACTCAGCACTGGTACCCAGTAGGTATACAGTAAATATTTATTGGGTAAAAAGAAATATTGCCTGACTAATGACAATGTGAGACTCCTGGGAGTTGACTGGGAATACAACTTATGGTCCCAAGGTTGCCCATTTGGAAAACTCCCAGATGCTTTAAGAAACAGCCCCCTGCTCCCCTTACTAGCAGAATCGAATGAGAATAAATGTCTTTCTTTTCCATAAGCTGCTGCTGCTGCTCCCTCCCCAACCCCCACATGCACTTGATTGGAAAGACCTAATATAAAGCCCTTGGGATGACCCAGGGATGCTATCCAGACAGCACCCTTGGCCCCTGTCATCCCTCTAACAAAGTGGAAGGACCTGAAGGGCGAGATCCATTCCAATCTCTGTCCCCAAAGCTGGGTGCAAATCTGACGCATACCTCCTATCACCCTCCACAGCACCCCACTACCGCTCAGATGGAAAACAGGGCTCCCATGGTCGTCCCCCCCCCCCGCCCCGGTTAGAATACAAAAACTGTTCTTCATCAAACTATAGCAGGGCAGCCATGTGCTTTTT
Source organism: Tokudaia tokunoshimensis (assembly GCA_036184795.1). Lineage (NCBI taxonomy): Eukaryota > Metazoa > Chordata > Mammalia > Rodentia > Muridae > Tokudaia > Tokudaia tokunoshimensis. Next base: position 111,659,258 of record BTHU01000001.1, on the reverse strand, counting down.
ATAAAACTGATTAGAGGCCAGATGAAAGAAGCTGATGAGGTCAAACTGTGTTTCCAACTCTCTCGATGTTGTAGGTGGGGGAAATGCTTTGTATTACATTCATTAAGAGTTCACCACTGAGTGATAAGAATCTTGAGAAAGGGCATGCATGTTGCTAAATTAGCTCTAAAAGGGGCAAGCTAAAGTAAAATAAATCAGAGTTAAACATGAGCTCAGGTTACCTACGCCAGAACTGCAGGAAGGAGTGGGCTCCTAGGGAGTGTTTGAAAGGAGTTCTGACCAGGGGTAGTCACAGTCAGGGCAGGAATGGGCCTCAACCCCTTCCCTGATTACAGCCAAAAGACCACATTTTCTTTCACAAGATATTTTGCAAGCTGGGAAGGTCTTCCATGGTGTTTTGTAAATTATAAGTCTCCTCGGGGATTTTCAAACCCCAACTAGTCATTTTCCATCATTACTAAATTGGAAGCTCTAATATTGACTCAACACACACCAAAGAACAATGGAACAATGAGCCTCTGCTTCACTCTAGGCATAAGACATGGTACCCACCTCTAGAAAAGCAGGGAAACACACAAGACTCATACAGTCTAATAGCGTCTGGAATCTTCCATTCCTACCTACCCTCAAGACATCTACTATTAGCAGACATTTTGGTGCCGACTTTCCACGTTCTCCCATACGTTACTATAGGGAGTAAATGATGCTATGAAAACCCAATACCATGCATCCTAAGGCAGAGCTATTTTTTTTTTTATGGAATAATGTTTACTTGGTTTGATTAAATATTCACCTGTAAGAGTGATCGTTGAGGAGGCTGGGGAGAGGACACAGTAAGTACAATGCTTGTCCCTTAAACATAAGGAGTGGACTTTGGATGCCCAGCACCCTGGTTAAAAATCCAGGTGTGGTGTGGCAATATGGGTCTGAAGTCGCAGCAGTGGAGGGGACACAGGAGGATCTCTAGAGTTTGCCATCCACCCACTCTTACCAATTAGCAAGCTCCATATTCAGTGAGAGACTGTCTTAAAAAATAAGATGGAAATTAGTCAAGGAAGACACATATATTGACTTCTGGTCTCCACAAACAAATACACACGTATGTTCACACACCTGCACACACATGTGCACACCCACTCACAGGCATATAACACTCACACACACACACACACAGGCACGGAGCACATTCTTTCATCTTTATACTGCTGAGTATGGGACCTGGGCCTAATTCATGCTAGCAAGGGCTCTTTCATAAATCACCCCCACCCGCTTGCAAGAGCTGTACCTCTAGAATTATCCTCCTCATATTTTCCTTCATCGCTCAGCCAAAGAATTGCTTCTTTTCAGCCAGCCTTGGTGGTATAAACCTCTTGCTCTCACACTTACTCAAGAGGCCGTGGAAGAGGATTAAAAATTTAAGTTCTGCCTGGGCTACAGAATGAGTTCAAGACCAGCCTGGGCAACTTAGCTAAAACTGAAAGGAAGCTGGGGGTGTCTGATACCTCTCAAATGTCTGGTAGAGCATTTGAGAGGCATCAGATCAATTCCCAATGCTAGAAAAAGAAACTGCATCATTTCTTTTTAAGCTGCTGCCAGAGCTAGAGGAAGCTTTTGTGAAGCTCTACAGAACACATGGAGAGCTGAGGCTCTCACTGGCTTTTAGAAAAGGGAGGAAAACCCCCATCTCCACTTGAAGGAAAGAGAGGGGGGAGAAAGCGTCCTGTGTACAGCCAGGAGGGACATGGATGGGTAAGTATGGAGGTAGTGAGCAGGATGTTGACCCACACTGAGTTTAAGCTGATGAGGGTGGAGACCCGACATAGAAACACAATGGAAATTTCCAAAAGATAGAATCTATTTCCTTTCTCTACCTTTTCCTCTTCCAAACAACCAGACAGTTCTTAATCTCCCAGCCCCTGCACTTGTTAGCATTGCCCCTCGAATGATCTGTTACTGTCAAAGTCCTCCATGCTCCCACAAGATGAGATGCCAGCAACCATCTTCCTGGGCACCCAGCAGTGACTCAAAAAAACCTAGAACTTCCACTCTGAAGAGCTGGGCAAATGCAGACAGAATCACATGAGAGGATGATGGCATGCTAAAAAGAACAGCCCTCGGAGAGAGAGACCGAGACAGGAGAGGGGCCCACTGATGCTTCTTCCACTGTGTGCCTTTCTGTGTGCTAGGGAAACTCCATTTGCAGAAATGCCTTCTACCAACAGAGTTGTTTTCAAAAGACATCTCACCCAAGGCAGTGGGAGAGGGTGCACAACACCGGCCAGACAGCTGGCAAATCAGTAAAGTCCTTGTCGTGCAGACATGAGGTCCTGAGCTCAGTCCCCAGAACCTGCATTAAAAAGTCAGGCAGGACAACGTGTGCACATAATTTCAGTCCTGGGGAGGGTGGAGGCAGGAGGATCTCTGGGGATTGCTTGTCAGTCTAGCTGAATTCGAAAGTTCCAGGTAAAAGTGAAAGATCCTGTTTAAAAGAAGAAAGGGGGGAGGAGGAGGAGGAAGAGGAGGAGGAAAGGAAGAGGAGGGGAAAAAAGGAGGCAGAGTAAAGAAGGAAGAGAAGAAAGGAGAAGAGGAGGAGGAGAAGGAAGAGAGAGAAGAGGAAGAGGAGAAATAGGAGAAGGAAGAAGAGGATGAAGAAGAGGAGAAGGAAGAAGAGGAAGAGGAGGAGAAAGAGGAGGAAGAAGAGGAAGAGAAGGAAAAAGAGGAAGAGGAAGGTGAAGAGGAGGAAGAGAGAGAAGAAGGATGAGAGCAATGTCCTAAAGAATGATATTAGAAATTGATCTCACCTCTACATGTATGTGCCCACCAACATGCACACACACACACAGAATTTCAACCAACACAACTAAGATGCAGGGCTCACTTCCAGTAGTAAAGTAACTTTGAAGAAAGATAGTGAAGAGACCTGTGAGAGCTAATATGGCCCAACAAGCCCCACTGAGGGTCACAGCCCTATAACAGGGGTATACAGCGGTAGCAGGTGTAAAACTAAGGTTAGAGCATTAACAGGTCTGAACCAGCATCCTCTAAGAGCTAAAGCCTACATAAAGACTCTCTTCTACGTGCTTGTGTGCCAAGAGGAAACTCAGAATAAGTGAAAACAGTCCAAATTACCATCAGTGAGAATGGAAAAGGAAACATGGTATTTAAATACACTACAATACTCTTCAGTCATTTAAAAACACAAAAGAAAAAATTAAAAAAAGAGGTGATTGTGACACAAGGTACAACATGGAAGAGCCTTTAGAGTATGGCACTTTTGAAACAAGCTGATGGAAAGGGACACATAGTCCATGATCCCATTTTATATATCAGCACCTGCAATATCTCATTCATAGAAACAGAGACAAAATGATGGCTTCTGAGGCCTATGGTGGAGCACATAGAAAGTATGTGTTGTATATTCTTTACTGTTGCTATAATAAAATGTCTCACAAAAGCAACTTAAGGGAGAAAGGGTTGTTTGGGGCTCACGGTTGGAGGGAGTGATTACTAGAATGGAACCAGTAGCGCTGGAAAAAATATAGAACAGCCAGAATTCTCATATACTATGGTGGGGGAGGAGATGGGGGGGAGAGAGAGAAAGGAAGGAGATAGGAGGAAGAGAAGGGAGAGGAGAGACAGAAGGGAACAAGGGAAGGAGGGAGGGAGGCAGAGAGGGAAGAAGGGATGAAGACAGAGGGAGAGATTGAGGGTGGGAGGGAGGGAGGGAAGGTAACAGAGAGGGAGGGAGGGAAGGAAGGAAGGAGGGAGGAAGGAGGAAGGGAGGGAAGGAAGGAAGGAGGGGAGAAAGGAAATGTTGTCTTCTCTCTGGAAGGGAGTCTATAAGTTTCTTATGAGTTCACATACATGAAATATGTGTGTGTGACCAATTATACTCCTCCGTATTTACTCTCAGAAACAAAACGTGCATGTTCATACAAAAACCAGTATGCCTGTGCCCAGCAGCTGTATTCATACCCAGCAAGAACCACCAACAGATGGCAAACAGACATGAAAGTGGAGACATTGGTGGACATGAGACCCAGTATGGATTGCAAAGGCACCGTGCTAAGAGAAGGAAGCCCACTCCAGATGTATGTCACACATACCCCTTGACTCACGTATCTCTAGTTCTCCAAAAGACAAAGCATTAGTGACATCAGTGGTTGCTGGCACTAGGGGTAGTGACAGGATGCCAAAGAATGGTCTGTCAGCAGGAAATGAGGTTGGGGATAAAGGGGCTCTTCTGAATCCCAGTGGGTAGGCTTGCTGTAAGGGCCATGTGGGACTGTAGAGATGGCTATAGAGATGGATTAGCCAGTTAAACCATCTGCCCACAAGCCTGATGACTTGAGTGCAATTTCAGGACCCATGTGGTAAAAGGAAAAGAATCAACTTTCACACTGTCCTCTTGACATCCACATGCCATGGGACAGGTATACATGCACATACACACATACACAAATAAGTAAGTAAACAATTTTTTTAAAAAAATTTTTTGGTCTTTCAAGACAAGTTTCTCTGTGCAGCCTGGCTGTCCTGGTACTCTCTTTGTAAACCAGGCTGGCCTCAAACTCATAGAGATCCACTTGTCTCTGCCTCCTGAATTCTGGGATCTGCCAGCACTGTCTGGCTTTAATTTAACATTTTAAAGAACCTATACAATGTCTTAACACTCATACAACTAGACACCCACAAAAAGGCAGAACGCAGTTTCTCTGTGTGTTAATTGGAAAGCAACTTGTAGAGGAACAATCGCTTCTGTCTTTGAAATGAATGATGCATCCAACCACTGAGACCATCTGCAGCTCAGCAGCCCCAACCGTTTTCTGTGGCTTTGATATTCACCAGACTTCAAAATATTCTTACGGCTGTATCCACAACAATCTAAGACATACTGCTGCTATTCTGGGTTCTGAAGGACTTCAATAGCCAACAGCCATGTCAGGAAAACTATGTTGTGTGAACTGACAATGAATTCCAGGTGTTGTTCTCAGAACCTTATACCACACTGTTAGTAGAGCATGAAATACTCTTTATCCAAAGTATATCTGAAATATCTTGGAGGAGGGGCTTAAAGATGTAGCTCAGTTGATAGAGAGTGGGTATCTAGCATATACAGGACCCAGGGTTTGATTCAAAATATTGTGTTAAACCTGGCACAGTGGTCCATGACTGCAATCCACTTGGGAGGTAGTAGCAGAAGGATCAGAAGTTCAGGACATCCTCAGCTACTTAGCAAGTCCGGGGTCATCCTGAGATATATGAGACCCTATCCCCAAAAGGGAAAAAGAAGAAGGAAGAGAAGGGATTAGTGAGGTAGCTGTAATGGACTCTTTTCTATGGCTATAATAAAATACCTGACAAAAAGAAACTTAAGAAAGGAAAGATTTATTTTAGTTTTTCATTCCAGAGAGACAGAGTCCATTGTGACCGGAAAGACGTGGCATGTGGAACGGCAGCAGGCACAGAAAATCGGTTGATCACATTTTCCTGCACACAGGAAGAAGAGAAAGGGGAGAGGGAGGGAGGAGGGCAGGGAAGAAGAAAGAGGAGAGAGGGAGGAAGAGACCCACCCTGAGATGAACTTCCTCCAGCAAGGCTCTACCTCCTAAAGATTCCGTATCATCCCCCAAAGAGCGCCCCCAACTGGGAACCAAGCATTCAAATACCTGAGCCTATGGGGAACATTCTCATTCAAACCACCAGTCAGTGAAGTACTTAGCCTTCAAACACTCTGACACCTGAACTGGATCTACGAACTCACGCTAAATAACAAAACAGAACAAAACAAAACACGCTAGGAATAACAGCGCACACCTGTAATCCCAGTGCTAGTGGGAAGCAAGAAGAGAAACCACAGTCTAGCGACCTGGTGAGCTCCAGATTGAGATACCCCGTCTTCACAAGAATAAGGCTCTTGATTCTGCGCACTGAACCTGCATGGGACAGGTCCTCTCAACGGTCAGTCTTGAGTGAGGGAGGGGCTGGTGGGATCCACAGGCCACTGGTGAACTTTTGGAGAGTATAAGCCACTGTCTTCAGCTGTGAAAATGATGGTGACCACACAGATGGCCCTGGGCAAGCCCAGAGATGCACAGATAAAACCAAAAGGCATGATGTGAGTAAGAAATTGTCAGGGGAGGAGCAATAGAATGCATTATATACTTGTGCAAAATCGTCAAATAACAAAATTAATAATAAATAAGCAATAAGTGGAAAGCAACTGATAGAGGCATCCAATGTTGACCCCTGGCCTCCGCGCAGTCTTGCACACATGTACACATTGGAAATCAAAGATCTTCCTCATACCTATAATGGAAAAAGTCAAAGAACTAACAGATGCTCAGATGCTACTCAGAACACCCGCTTACCCACATGCTAGCTGTAAACCGTCCTTTCACTGCGGAAGGAATCCTCCTAGGTGCCTAAATGAGAGTGACAGATAACAGATAGTTGTTCGACTCCTGCTAAAACTTCCACTCACAGCCGCAATTTCTTTTCTTCCTTCTTTAAAACTTCAGTGCAGACGCAGCCCAGGAGGCCGTTCTTTCTCATTTCACTGTCTGTTGGCAGTCCTTTGCTGAGCGCTCTGCACAAGTGCACGTTGTATATTCAAGGGCAATTAAGTTGCTAATAGCTCTCTCCAAAGTCGCCTGCTGCAGATGATGATATATTGTGGAGCATCTGATGCCAGAGATGTAACTGGGGAAAGGAGGCTGCGTTTTTGCTTAACTTGTTAATAAAAGAACCCTGCGTGGCTGAAGTAAAGAGCCAAAGTTTTGTACTAAGTGCTTCGTGTTGAACTTGACGTACAATTAAGCGTTGCCATGCCAACTGGCTTACGACGCACCTGGGGAAAGAGACGAGCCCAACATATTTTTTCCCACTTAGCCCTTCCAAATATTCTGCCTCTCTCCCTGCAAATTCCGTGTGAAACACTTACGCGAGATAAGACGCCCTCCTTACACCAGATAGAAATGTTTTAGCTCATTAAATCTCTTCTTCTAGAATACTAATTCTGTGCTTGACTGGTGCTTTATTACAGATAAGAGAATAATTCAAAATTAAAAGACGTGAAATGGAGCCTTTTAAGTTATCACTCAAGCCATTTGAGGAAGGGAAAAATCCTCTTATCTAAAGGGATTTTTTTAAAAAATAATAAAATGGACACAAACATTTGTTCTAAGTTCTGAGAGCCCTATTTTATCCCATTTTCTGAACAACACTTAATGTGTAATATAAATAGCTTTTCAGGTCCTTGAAGCTGCCAATTCTAAGACAAGAAAGTTTCCCAGCTGCCTTTCTCAGTGCCTGGCTCAAATCCAGCTGCCTGGCCGGCTCTCCTCAAGACTCGGGGGCTCCCCCTACTGGCCTGAAGTCACAGTGTCTCAGTGGACTCAGACTGGGCAGGTAGGAGGAGCCTTGATCAGCGGCATCTATGGGCTCAATTAATATCTGTACTGTTCAAGCGGAACTTTTCAGTCCTCTTAGTCTTGGTGATTAGTCATTAGGTAAAGATTAATGTAAACTTTTGTTCCTAAAAATTTTTCAAGGTACTTTGGTGAGGCTAGCTTAATAGGCCAACATTGGAAGCAAATATTACCCAAGACTGGCAAAATGTCCCCAAAATATTCTCATCCCAGGACTCTCTTCTCTACTCCCCAGTGCCTTCTCCTATCAAGCTTGTCCCTGAAGCTACTGACATCAAACTCTGTTTGTGCTCACAAGGCTGGGGGAATCCAGTAAAACTGACCATTTTAAGCCAGCAGTCGAAATGGAGAACAAAAGGTTTTCTCTTCTGATATTTCCAAAATCCATCCTCCGTGTACACACACACACACACACACACACACACACACACACACACACACACTGCAACTGAACTGTTCTGATAGGAGTGGGCGGCTGTGTCCCCCAAGGCCAGCCTGGGTTATGGGGCGGATCGCAAGGGGCCAGTCCTTGGCCTGCAGCGGAAGCTCACGCTGCGGGGCACATTTCCTTTGTCCTCCAACATTATGCAAATAAGCAAATCAAATTAAGTACCTGAGAATTTTTTTTTAATTAAGGGTTTTGATTAGACGCGGATCTGTTGTAGGCAGAGGGAGAAATTTTATTCCAAAACCCCAGACACCAGGGCTTTCCTGCAGGTCTTCAATCAGGGCACATCTCCCAGAATTGTGGGGGTGTTCATCACTTGATTCTCAAGTGGGGAGGCACGAGGGACACAGGGGCAAGAACTGAGCCGGGGAAAAGCAGAAGGAGGGGGGGGGAGAGAGAGAGAGAGAGAGAGAGAGAGAGAGAGAGAGGTCTAGAACTTCATAAAAATCAACCATCTGCAGCTGCTCAGTTCCCTCACACTTAAAAAAAAAGAGCAAAAGAGAGAAAGGAAGGAAAATCTATAGTCCTATTTGTTGAAAAGCGTTTTGCTTGGTGTTGTAAAGCAGAATTTGAGAGTTACAAGTGTCTAGCTGGACTGGGGGAGGAGAACTGAGACAGGGCGCAGGGCTGCTTTGTGAGGAAGTAGTTTGACAGTTCCTCTTTGTGGGGATTTAGTTCCCACAGGGGAAGGCAGGCAGAAGTCACAGGCCCTGAGGAAGATTTTCGTAGGGCCCTACAGTCTTCTACACACAAGCCAATATTTTTTGTTGTTGTGTTTTCTCATTTGTTTTCTGGAAGAAGAGTTTACTGAGTGTACTGTCAGGGGACATCGGGTTGAGAGTTGACTAGAACATTGCCTGCAGCCCAAGCTTATACAAGTAACAGATGTCAGCTTGCGTCACATATGTCCTGGGTTCCATGGCAGGTGTCTCACACACCATCATACTTGGTTTTCACAAAACGATGTGGAAGAGGTACTCTTTAAAGATTTTTTTTTTAATGTATGTGAGTACTATCACTGTCTTTAGACACACCAGAAGAGGGCATCAGATCCCATTACAGATGGTTTTGAGTCACCGTATGGCTGCTGGGAATTGAACTCAGAACCTCTGGAAGAACAGTCAGTGTTCTATAATCACTGAGCCATCTCTCCAGAAGAAGTGCTCTTAAGTTCACCCCCACTCTATATATCTAGGAGGCAGGACAGAGACAAGGTGACTGTCAGAGACAAAGTCAGTGTGTGTTGGGAAAAGCTACTGCCCAGTGCAGAGCCCAGCTGGACGCCTAGGCGGTTGGAGGCTGGTTCGGCACTCTCTTACCCCATGAGTCACAGTAGGATGGGGATGGGAAATTGCTGTGTTCTCTCACCCCATTCAGGAAGGACAGTACCTTTGCATTCATACCATTGCAGATCAATACCATTGCATTCTTTACCTTAGTGGAAAACATATACCTCAGTGTAAATGAAGTACATGTGAGTTATGAATATATCAAAAGACGCTCAACCTTCCTGATAATGATAAGTTAAAATAATGCTATGTCATTTTGTCTACCCAACAGCCAAAGATCCAAGACCCACGGAGTACAGTTCTAAGAAGGGTCTGTCTACATTGTTGACAAACATACAAGCTGGCACAATTATGTAAGAGGGTAACTTGCCAACATGTGACATAGGCTATTAAAATGCCTTTGAACATTACAATCATTTGAAACATATAGCAATGGAATAATGGAATGAGGGCATCCGTTTGCAGTGTTGTTTATAAAGGTAAAGTCGAGAAATAAACTAAATGATGACAGGGACACAGGTGAGCGAGCACCATGGAAATGTAAGCCATCAGAGAGCAAGGTCTTCAGTTTTGTTTATTTGCATGGAATGACATCATGGGCACAAATGGAACATATGACCACACAGCATGAGCCACCTACCTAGACCCACAGGAAGCCTGGAAATAACCATGAACTGACACCCAAGGGCTCCTCTGCTGATAAGATTTTCACACTTTTGTAGTTTCAAATACAGATATTTTAGCGATCCAGTATTAATTTCATAAACATCAAATTAAGTTACATTAGTTATGTCCTTTTCTTTTTTTTACTGTTTTATTATTTTATTCATTTGCACCCCAAATGTTGCCCCCCTCTCAATCCTCTCTTGCAGAGTTCTTTCCCCCATCCTACCTCCCCTTCACTTCTGAGGGGGCAGCCCCTGCCCTGGGCATCCCTCCTCCCTGAAACATCAAGTCTCTGCAGGATTAGGTGAATCCCACTGAGGCCAGACAAGGCAGTCCTCTGCTACGTATGTGCCGGACCAGCCCTTGTGTGCTCTTTAGTTAGTTATGTTTTAAAATAAATACTGTATGAGAGTAAGCCACATGCTGCCTAGGAGGCCAGTGTGGTGCAGCACATTGTGAATTACCAAAAGAAAGTTTCTGGGGGCTGGAGAGATGGCTCAGCAGTTAAGAGCACTGACTGCTCTCCTGAAGGTCCTGAGTTCTTCCCAGCAGCCACATGGTGGCTCACAACTGTCTGACTCCCTCTTCTGGTGTGTCTGAGGACAGCTACCGTGTACTTACATATAACAATAAATACATCTTTTTAAAAAAATAAAAGAAAGTTTCTAATCAAAAAAATTGATAATTATTGCAAAAATGAAAACAGAAAAAGTTAAAGATGAGATAAAATACATGCTAAGATAAGTAACAATAAAGGTGCCATCCACTCAATTGGCAGAGTGCTCACCTTGGATGAACGAAACCCTTTGTTCCACCCCTAACACTGCATAAACTGGGTGTGGTGGTGCATGGCTGTGACCTCAACACTCAGGAGATAGAGGCAGGAGGATCAGAAGTTCAAAGACATGCTATGCTATACATCAACTTTGAAGCTAGCCTGGGCTACATGAGACCCTATCCAAAGGAACATCACAAGGAGATGTAAATGTGAACAAAGCATAAGCTGAAAATACAAACTAAGTTTCTGAGTGATGATCAGAAAAACAGCATAACAGGTCTTACCACCCTCAGGAAACAGTTAGCAAGAGTTGTCACATGACGGGAAGTGATGCAAGGAAGAACAAAGCATAAGAAAACCATTTAAAGAACCCAGACACTAACCCAAGAACTTACAGGCACTTAGAAAAGGGAAAATAATAACTCAGATCCATGGTCATTCCTCGTTGCCAGGAGCCCAAGATGTCAATAAATCCCTAAGTGTTTAAAAGAAAACATAGGCAATATTTCTAAATATCTGTAAATCTTGGAACAGAGAATGTCTCTCTCACCATGATCAAAACAGTAAAGGAAGGGATAGATAGATTTTTCTGTTGGATATTAGAAAATTTTCTGTTAATTTTTAAACTTTGTTTCTTACTTGTATTTTCTTTTAGATAAAGTCTCATTAAATAGCCCTGGCTGACCTAGAACTCACTAGGTAGACCAGGCTGGCCTTGAACTCACAGAGATATGCCTGCCTCTGCCTCCCAGTGCTACCATTGAAGGAGTGTACCACCATGCCTGTAAAGACTAGGAAACATATAGAATAACAGGCTTTAAACAAAAGTAAAAAACAAAAATAGAAAAAAATGCATTAATTATAACATCCTAAAAATGAGCTTCTTCTCAAAATACAAATGGCTCATAAAAGTCAATAACAATAGATTTAAATTAAAAAAAAAAAAAGTTCAAGTGGTCAATGAACCCATGAATGGGCAAAACAAATTTGAATATTTGAATAAATAGAAGATCCTTTAGGACTTTGCTATTAGACTTCAGACCAATGCCACTTAGGTCCCAAGCCAACCTCACCTGTTGTGAGATGTCACTGTCTTAATCCAGACATTGCATAGGGACACTCAGGAGGCCTCTATCTCCGATAGTAAGCAGATAACAAAACAGAATTTACACCAGGATCATGGGCCAAGGTATTATTTTCCTACCACGGCTATAACATATCACCATCAACTTAGCATCTCACACACAGATTTGCTAATTTGTAGTGCTTAGATGTCAGAAGTTCAAAATCGTTCTCGCTGGATTCAAACGAAGCTATCAGCATAGCGATGCTCCCTCTCAAGGCTCCAGAGAGAACCTGTCTCATCTTCTACAGCTTCTAGAGGTGGCTGCATCTTTCTGCCTTCCCATAAACTTTTGAGCCAGCAGCATGGCATCCATAGCTCCATCTCTCTGCTTCCCCACTCCATCCTTCAGGGACCTTCACGATTGCATTGATCCAACCAGATGATCCAAGATAACTTTACTTTCTTAAGATCCTTAACTTACTCTGGAAGACTGTAATGGGTCACAGTCTGGGGACATTGGGATGTGGACACCATTGGGAGAGTGTTGTTCTATGTGCTAAATGACTCAATGCAGAAAGGGTGGCAGACAGAGCTAGCAAAGTGACAGACATTCAAAAAGTTAGCGATTTTGTGAATGATTAGTAACCCAAGAAATGTACCATGGCTAGAGCTGGTCAAGGGAGGAATAGATGAAGTCTTAACATTGATGACAGAGGAGAAAATATAAAAGTAGTTAACAGCAACACAGCCTTTGAGGAGGCTACTCGTCTACCAGCTGTGTCTGTGGGAGTTGGGTGTGCAGGCCCAGCACCACACGCATGGCTATTCCCTGCAGCCCTGTTTATACTAGCAACAGCTGCTCATAAAAACATTGTGGAAGGCAGGGCACTTAGCCCTTACATGAGTCAGAGACTGACATGGGTGTTGTTATACCATGTGCTAGTTAAAGATGCAAAGCCAAAAGCAGTAACTTGCATCTAGAAGCCCAGAGCTGGAGGGCAGAGACAGCCAGAACTTGGGCTCACTAGTCAGCCAGTCTAGATAACCAGTGAGCTTCAGATTCAGTGAGATCCCCTCTCAAAAATAAGACAGGGAAGGAATTGAGGAAGATACCCAACATCAACTTCTGGGCCTATGTTCGCACACATGCACGAGTGTACCTACACACACACACACACACACATACACACAAATACCAAAAAGTAACAGCCCATCAGGTTCCACTTGTGACAACTACATCTGTGTGCTACCATAAGTGTTGGGGCAGGGGCGGAGTTCTATATAGAAAATGCACGGAAGGCTATGCACAAAGTAGTACCATTGTCTTCTGCTGACTGAGAAGATATCAGGTGTCCTGACTCCTGTGTTCCTGTTAGTTTTCCAAACCTATTATACAGAGGGCAGGCTTCCTTGGCTTGGGAAAGGATGGGTTTTTCTTTTTTTAGGTACTACACTGCCTTAGCTACTTTTCTAATGCTGTGATAAGATACCATGACCAAGGCAACTTATAAAAGAAAGATATGGGGTTTTACAATTTCAGAGGGTGAGTCCATGACCATCACGGCACGTAGCGTGGCAGCAGGTGGGCATGTGTGATACTCAAGGAGGGGCTGAGAACTGACACAAGCAGGAGACAGAAGGAGCAAGTGGGAGTGACATGAGCTTTTGAAACCTCCAAGTGTTGTGTCCCCGGTGACACAACAAGGCCACACCTTCTAATCCTTCCCAAACAATTCTTGCAACTGTGACCAAGTATTCAAATATATGAGACTGTGGAACCCATATCCTTCAAACCACCACACACGACCCCTATACTCCCAGCTGGAGAGACATCAGGAGTCTAAGAACCTTTGACTTCTGTAACTTAGACTGCATGTGCCAAATGCTTCCCCCCTTGACCTCTGAGAGTTAGATACAGGGCAAGATGGGAAAGTCAGGAGAAACATGAAAAATAAAAATAAAGACACCTTCTTGAATTATCCCATCAGGAATCTGACCACAGCTAACTTCCAGCTTCCTATGAGTAAAACCCCGGGTCTTCTTCCCAGGTATGATGCCAACATACAGGAGGTAAATAGACACCTCAGCCCTTCCCCACTTCATGCCTGTTGGTGCACCTACCAGGGACCACTCACACAAGTGCATACTCCATCCCTTTTGGCTTAGACTTCATACTTCATCCCTCAGCTCTCAGGTCAAATGCTACTCTTCTGACCCAACTTCCTAAAGAAGCTATTATAGTAGCCCGCATCTCTATCTCTGTTTCCAAGGCAGCACCCGAGGCTGTCGGTAAGATGTTAACCCCATGGGCAAACTCTGGGAAACTGTGGAATTGATGCCTTAATATTGCCCCAATGATGGGGCATGAAAGCTGTGTAAGTTACACAGCCCTTAAAACCCATGCTCAGAATAGGCTAGGTGTTCATTCCCTCACACTTAGGGTGTGCTGCACCTCCTACAGTCAAGATGGCTTGTACTAGCAGTGGAGAAATTGAGGTAAGAAAAGCCCCAAGGTGCAAAAAGGCAAGTGCTAGATCTGGAAGTAAGGTATTCCAAAGTGTTGAAGGGGTGTAGCTGAAGCACCAATCGATAGCAGCTAGCAAAGTTCACAGTGATGTATGGGTGTGTGTGTGTGTGTGTGTGTGTGTGTGTGTGATGCCAGCCCTGTTTGACTGAGAACTCCACAGAAGCAGGAACCTTGCCTAACCACCTCTCGGCTGCACCTCCAGTACCCAGCACAGGGTTGGCCCCCAAGCAGACAATCAGATGGCATTTGCTCAGTGAAAGAGCATGAGCCTGTGAAGAAACGTTCCAGGTCAGCGCCTACTAAGTCATGCACGAAAGCAAGCACGCAACTCAGAAGAATTTCATGAAGTGATTGTTTCCAATTTTAGAAATTATTATGCAATTTGTTTGCCACTCTATTACCTTGGATTATTCAAGTTAAATGATATCACCTGTAACCCACTGAAACCTCTCGTTAATGAGACCTTGCAACTCATGGTGCAGTTTGGTCCAAATAACATAGCAAGCTCCAGTTATGAAATTTTAAAATATTTGGAGCTGGCAAGTAAGGTGTTTGCTACCGGAGATTCTCAGGTACAGACAACAGGACTTAACAATAACAAAAAGCTCTTCAGATGAGATCATGCCCAACCCTTAAGCCAAGGACAGAGTCTACATTTTTTTTTTAGTGTGTATGACTATTTGCCTGCATGTAAGTTTGTACACCTGAGTACCTATGCCTAGATGTCCACAGAGCTCAGAAAATGGAATCAGATCTCGTGGAACTAGAGTTACAGGCTGTGGTAAGACACCATGTGGATGTTGGGAACCAAACCTGAATCCTCTGGAAAATCAACCAGTGCTCTTAACCATTAGGCTATCTCTCCAGCCTAAAGATTAGTTTTATAAAGAGCTGGAGAAAAGAAGACAGGTTTTCATCCCATACTAAAAAAAAAATAGTAACTTCAAAGATCAATATTTGTAACTAAAATCTGATTGGAACCCTGCCATTGTGACATGTACAAGATTGTGTGCCATACTCTCAAACTTGAACAATAGAGCTAAGCAGTTGAAATAGAAGGCTTCATCTGCATATATCTACTAATGTGTCCTCTGGCCCTTGGGAGGCAGTCACCAGGCAGCACGGAACCCAACAGCACAGGCAACACACCTGCCAGGTGCACTGTCACACAGCTGCCTCATCAGAATCTCACCACTGCTACCAGGACCATCACAAGAACACCCGCCTCCCAGGCACATCTGTCCCCTTTCCTCGAGGCTGCCTCTCCAAGCCTTTTGCTGACCAGGAAGACATGTCCTTGTCCCTGCCCACTCATTTCATCACAGGTCTCTGGGTCTAGATTCAACGTATTCTCTTCTCAGAAAACACAATACACAGTTCCAAACCTGCCTGGCCACACACAGAGTTCTTATGAGATCCATGTCCCATGAATATTGCTTGATCTAATCATTTTTCCTGTTTTAATACCATCAATTTCCCTTCTGATCAGTGCTACTCATCAGGAAGTAACTTCAGGTAATTAACATTTTTACATTTTTAATTATGAAATCTTTCCTGAGCTGGCGGGGTGTCAGAAATGAGATGCAGGAAGCGTTGTTGATGTTGCAATCTAAGGTCTGTCCTCCAGACCTGGGAGATCTGTGTGCGTGTGAATTCAGGTCACCGGCTGTGCCATCGCCGTCCGCAGTGTGAGTGGACAGTGGGCACTCAGTGTTGCACCCAGTACAAGCTGTGTTCGGTGGCCAACTTTGCTCTAAAGCTTTGTTCTCAACGTTTTGGGGCCTTCATCCGGTGACTCCAAAATTGAGTTGCTAAGGAGACTAAACCATCTAGCTCCAGACACCTCCGAGTGGGGCAGGGGGCCAGTACAGATGTGTGACAGCTGCTCACTTAACTTCATCCAAATACCCAACTCATTCTCACCACAGGTTGTCCTTCTTTAGTTCTACCTCACACCCCTCTTTCTTTCCTTATTTTATTAAAAATTCCAAATACCCTGTACATGTGGAAAAAAGACTTGCTTCCTCTCCCCCCCCCAGATCAGCTACTGCTTGGGACGAATCATGGTCTCCCCCAAAATGTCACAGCAGGCCAGAAAATGACAAGTAGAACAGCAAGACAAGAGGGAAGGCAGGCCGCGTGCATTTGCAGCACGCTGTGCAAACCTTCCCATAGCTCTCAGCTCACCCTTCACTTAGCCTCCTCATGTCAAGCCTGCCTGGCCTGAAGCTGTGCAAACCACCTCACCCTTTCCCACAGCATCCTTTCCTAGCCCCCACCATGCCACCATGGGGCTCTCTGAGTTCAGAGAGACCCTGAGTCTTGTTCAAGATCATGTGCTGGAGCACTGACCCCTATAATGCCTTTCTCTTTCTTTACTTGATATTAACCAAGAGACAGAGAAGCGATGTTGTCTGTGATGTTAGCACTAGGCAGGTGGAAGCTAAAGAAACAAGACAACAGAGCAAGACAGTCTTGCTCTCTTTCTCCAGTGGCAAGCCCTGCACAGGACAGGGGGCGGGGAGCCTTCCAGCACCATTTCCTCCACCTGTCCATTTCCTTGCCACCTTTGCCTGGGACACTGTCCTCCTCCTCCTCTGTTTTTGCTCCTAGTGGTTTATTGGTCCCTCTAGGAGATGTGAGGATCTCTAACTCCCCTGACCCCATTTTCTTGGAGTAGTCAATCTACAACCAGTGCAACAGAATTCCCGCTTAAAAGATACAATGAAACAGTCTGTTGAAAGGACAAAAGTTGTTTCTTGAGGTCTGCCTAAAATGGGCAGGAGGGGTGCTCTTCCCGCTTAATGTCACGGGGTTTCTGACTGAGCCAGGGAGAGACCTAGGCTCCAACAAGGTGAGCAGGTCAACAGGCTGACTTGATTATCTGGTGGAAAAAAAAATAGATTCAGCTCTGTCAGGCTGAAATAGACTCCTCTGCTCAAGAGTTGGAACTATCCTGTCCCATGTAGTCATGGAACTGCTGGGAAAGAAGTGAGTCACAGGGCCATGGGTGTGATCAGAACACAAAGAGACTTGTTTTTCTGCGCAGACTCCTGGGCACCTGTTCGCTTCCCCATAGAGTCTACGGCAAAAACCCACTGAATAAAAGGGAATTTGAGAAGGGCAGGCATCATGAACGTACTTCACGATGTATTCCTGAGGTCCCTCTTTTTTTTAAAGGGTGAGATTATTGGTTTGGGGATCAAAACACTTAAGAATCATAAAGAAAGGACTGAGTGTGTGGGATGCTTGCCTAACCAGTATGAAGTCCCAAGTTCAAGTTCCACACCGACCTAGTAGCACATGACTGTGATGTTAGCACTAGGCAGGTGGAAGCTAAAGAAACAGCTCATTCTTGGTGGCACAAGGGAGTTCCAGAGAGGTCAGGCTGCCACTTTCCCCAGTGGACAAGACTGTTCCTCAGACACTTTTGCAGTTATGCAGTATGCTCCCATTTTTTTTTTTTTGTTTGTTTTGAAAAGTCTGAAAATCATCCAAAACTAAATTCATGAGGCTACCTACCCTACACCCCTCTTGCTGGAAGAGAGAAGAAAATGACTGTCTGCTATATATAGACTTCACACCTCTGCCACTGATTCATATTCCAGCTCCCCTGGAATTCACTCTACAGTCCAGACTGGGCGTGAACTTCTGATGCTCCTGGAGTCCTGGAATTTACAATCCTGGCCATCACGCCTGGTTTTGCAACTTTGTTTCTAACTCAGATTAACTTGCCAGACTAACAGATGAGTGGTTAAAAGCCCTTAAGCATCCAGGTTTCCCTCCTTTATTTCTTCTTTTTTCAGAGACACAGAAACGCGCGCGCGTGTGCACACACACACACACACACACACACACACACACACACACACCTCACTCAGGAAACATTAAGGACCCAGTGAAACCAATGCCTAACTCTTCTCTGGTTAGGGATAAACCAGTGGCCTTCTCAGTTCTTTACTCAAGAAAAATCACCTTTTCTTCGAAGAGGCCAGAAAGCAGGCAGGTGGTGACCCTGCCTTCTTTAGTAGGTCACCTGGCTACTTTACATAGTGCCTATCCTCAGGTTCAAAAGGAACAAGAAATAAGTCCAGCTGCAGAGACTTGACTCCATTAATTATAAAGTTGTTTTTTTCCTCTCTCTCTCCCTACACAATTGCTAAATTTCAAGCTGAGGAAAACACACACAGTTAAGGTAAACAAAGCAATTTGAACAATACCTTCCTGCCTAAAAAGTCACATTTAATCCGCTTCTGTTAAAGGATGAGACTTGCATGTACGTCTAAGCCGCGCATTCAATTCTGTTCAACTACTGGTGTGAAATTTTAATCAAAAAACTAGAGAGCTCATTCAAAAAAGAAATTAGTGAAAAAACTTTGGTCGTCTCTCATCAGTGAAAACTGATTTAGTTATGCAAATCACTGCTATGAATATTAAACCACTGATGAAAGGTTTTTAATGAAGGGATCTTTTGTTTTGGAAATGCGAGGGTATATGCTTTAATTTCTTGCTAATTTACTGTTCTTTGATAATGTTCACATTTTCCCTAAAGTGGCTTTGCTGATGGGTTTAATACTGTGAATAGAACTACAGACCAACAATACTGGTTTTGACAAGCTTTCCCCTGTGTAGCTACACATCGTGATTTGCGGCCCCTTATGCACAATTCTATTAGGGTGGATTTTGTCTACAGGGCTTTCCCTGAAATGAATTCTCATTTTAATGTTAGCCTCCTGCAGTTTTTAATTTTTAATCTGTAATATGAAATTGCAAATTTTACAAACATCATTTGAAAAAGCCACTAGGACAGAACCGAATGCCAAAGTTTACATATTGCCTAATTAGACTGTTATGAGAGGCAGCTTATCAATGTCACGCCAAAGATCATCAAAAAATCCAATTACTAATTTGAAAAACACATATATTTATAGGTTCATTTGGTTTCATTTGCATCCGGTTGGCTCAATAATTGTTTTAAAATTGTATTAAGGCTAATAATTTGGGTTTAGCTAGAATAGCACCTAAACCTACAAGGTGGCACCCTGCCCTGCTGCCCACAGTGAGTGACGTGGGGCACTGGGGCACAGAGGAAAAGTATCTCCTGCTGTGGAAAGTTCCAGTCCCTAGGTATTCTCTAGAGAAGTCTTTTTGAAAAGGAAACGCTCGCAGAGCCTTTATGAGGAGGCCAGTTTCCCATGGGTCAAGCCAGACACTCTATAGATAATTAAGAATAAGTGTAGAGGAAAGCCAGCAGCCATGAAAGGGTTCAGGGGGACCCCAGGGGCAGCACAGACAACCTATAGTCAGAGCAGGTGGACCGTGTCTTTACAGAAGAACAAAGCCATCTCCTCAAACTTTGCTATTGTGGACTATGTCTGTACACAAAACAGTGAAGTTGGCAGTGGCAGGAACCCCCAGGCCCCTGACCTAGCTTCAATGTAAAATCCCTTTGGGAAGAGTCCCACCCACCTCAGCCTGCCTCTCACATGGAGAATCCCCATTAGAGCTCAAGCTGGATCCCTTCCGTTCCAGATGTAGATATTTAGGACTTGGGAAAAATCTTTCGGCTTTTTATCGTAACCTAAATGTTAACAAGACAGTCCAGTTGCCTTGATAAGACTGAACAAAAGCAATGTAGGGGAGGAAAGGGTTTGTTTAGTATCTAGGTCAGTCCATCATTGAAGGAAGTCTGGAGGATCTCAAGTAGCAACTTTAAGTAGAAACCATGGAACACTTCTTGCTGCCTTGCTTACAGGATCATGCCTAGTTATCTTTCTTATATAATTCAGGAACACTCTCCTAAGGAATGGTGCTGCCACAGTGGAGCTGAGCCTTCTATAGCAGCTATCAAGATAATACCCTGTATTATACCCTTCTATAGCAGCTATCAAGAAATACCCACAGGCCAATCTGATCTGGGAGATCCCTCAATTGAGATTTCCTTCTCAGGTGACTTTAGGCTATGTCAGGTTGGCAATTAAAGCTAATAGGACACAAGAGTGCTTTAATGTCATTTAGTAGCCATTATGAATTTAGCTCTCCAATGGTTCATTCAGGGTCTTAAAAGATTTCTTTACCATTGGAGTCAAAAGGCAAGAATGTTTTGTGTTTTGTTGGCTTATACATTGAAGTTTCTTGTATTTTCCAAGTTCTCTCTCTCTCTCTCTCTCTCTCTCTCTCTCTCTCTCTCTCTCTCTCTCTCTCTTTCTCTTCCATTCCTATCTCTGTCTGTCTCTCCATATCTTGATCTCTGTTGCCATTTTCAGTTTGTTTATTATGTTGGTTAACTTTTTGGCAACTTGACACAGACTAGGGTCTTCTAGGAAAAAGAAACCTCAATTGATAAAATGTCTCCATCAGATTGGATTTTATGCAAGAATATAGGGCATATTCTTGATAAAAAATAATGTGAGAAGGCCCAGCCCATTGTGGCCAGTGTCACCCCTGGGCAGACAGGCTTAGACTTTAGAAGAAATCAGGCTAGACAAGCTATGAGAGCAAGCCAGTAAGCAGCATTCCTCCATGGCCTCTACTTCAGTCCCTACCTCCAGGTTCCTGTCTTGAGTTCCTGTACTGGTTTCCCTCCACGATGAACTGTAAACTGTAAGCTGAAATAAACCCCTTCCTTCCAGGATGCTTGTGGTCATGGTGTTTATCACAGCAACAGAAAGCAAACTAGGATATTTATCTACTAAAACAACAGATCATTTATACTGTAACATTTTCCTCAATCTGGATTCTGCTATGTCCCCATGGGGTTCTTAACTCATTCCTCTGTCTCTATATTTCCTTGGAGTTGCTGGTTGAACTGGAACATTTAACAGACTCAGGTTGTTCAGTTTTTGTCATTTGTTTTTAGTAAGACTGTTTTGTAAAAAGAGTATTGTGGTGGTTTGTATATGCTTGGCCCAGGGAATGACACTATTAGGAAGTATGGCCTTGTTGGAGTAGGTGTAGCCTTGTTGGAGGAAATGTGTCTTGTGGGCTTTAAGACCTATCCTAGCTTCCTGGAAGTCAGTCTTCTCCTGTTTGCCTTTGGAACCAGATGTAGACTCCTCAGCTCCTCCTGCATCATGTCTGCCTGGATGCTGCCATGCTCCTGCCTTGACGATAATGGACTCAACCTCTGAACCTATAAGCCAGCCTCAATTATAAGTTGTCTTTATAAGAGTTGCCTTGGTGATGGTGTCTGTTCATAGCAGTAAAACCCTAAGACAAGTGTGCATTCCCAGAAAATGTAACACAAAGTAGAATTTTATTACCTTGCTTCTCATTTCCAAATGAAGGTTTAACCTAAACGCCACATGTAACTCAAAAGAGGGGAAGTATAATAGAACACATCCTTGCAGACATCTTGCTGTTGATATATGTTGGGATTTGGGAGCTGGAGAAATGGCTGAGTCGTCTAGTGCACTTGCTACTCATGCAAAGGGCCCAAGTTTGGTTGCCAGCACCCACAAACAGGCAGCTCACAACTACCTGTAACTTCAGCCCTTGGGAATCTTGCGGCTTCTTCTGGACTCTTGGAACATTGCATTCACGTGTACATAACCCTACATAGGCACACATACATACATACATACATACATACATACATACATAATTATGGGCATAATTAAAAGTAAAAAATACAGGGGCTGGAAAGAGCCTCGGTGATTAAGAGAACTTGCTGGCCTTTCAGTATACTGGTTTGGTTCACAGAACTCGTATTGGGTGCTTATTAAATGTCTGTAACTCCAGGTCCAGGGAATCCAACACCCTTTTCTGGTCTTCAAAGGTATTGCACTCACATGCACATGTCCCTGCCCGCCCCCCCATATATATACACACACACACACACACACACATACACACACACACACACACACACACACACAGAGACACACACATAAATAAAATATTTTAAAAGAAAGAAAACGATTATTAAAATGGGTGTTTTCTGCTCATGTAAGTCCTAACACCTCCTTAAATGTTAGCCATCAGTTTCCTAGGCTCCAGGGCTATGAGAAGTGGCAGAGTCTCTCTACAGGATTTCCCTCAGCCCTGCCCACACAATGATGTGAGTTACCCTTGACTTTAAGTCTGTGTTTTTTCACTGGATGCCATTTCACCCCCTATGTAGGTTCTCCATGTCCAGCTTCAGAGTCCAGGAATTTATGGGATCACAAAGACCCTCTGGGAATTCTAAGCAGAGACCAAACAAGGCTGTGGTTTTAGGGGAGGTGGATAGGAACTGCTATGGATGGGTTGTCTTCTGCAGGATGTATGCACTTGGTTTGTGGAACTCTCAAGGCTCCCCTAAGAAGCCACTTTACCCTTTCACAGAAGAAAAGTGCAGTCCTGTGAGACTATCATACACAGACAGCTACCTAACCCACACAGGATCACAAGCTACAACCTGATGGGCCTCACCCAAAAACACTTTTCTGTGGAATATTGAACCCCCTTTTCCCTCCACAGTTGCATATATACCACCAGGCTAGTCTTGAACAGCTAAGAAGCTACATACTTAGTTTCTTTTGATCTATCTCTCACCCTTCATGATTTGTTAGGAAAACGTTTGCTTCCTGCAGTCATAAATTCTGCTGGCCTAGAAGTTTTGGTCCCAGAGAGGGGATTGCTCCTGCTGGGAGCCACAATAAACACCCCATTGAACTAGATGCTCAGACGACCCCCCTGGTCACCTTGAGTTTCTAATGTATTTAAGCCAACAGGCTAAGAAAGGAATAATAGTGTCAGAGATTGATCCAGATCACCATGGGGAAACTAGATTGCTTCTCTACTGTAGAGGCAAGGAAGGCTATGTCTGGATTGCAGGAGATCCTTTAGGGTGTCTCTTGGTGCTACCATGTCCTGTGAATAAGTCAATGTGAAACTATAACAACATAATCCAGGCAGGATGACAAAGGGCCTGGATCCTTCAGGAATGAAGTTATGGCTCACTCTTTCAGGAAAAAAGCTAAGACCTGCTGAGAATAAAGGGAATATAGAATGGGGAATGAAGGAAGGCTACAAATACTAGCTAAGACCACATGACCAACCACAGAAAGGAGGATTATAATAACATGAGTATCTCTGTCAAAATTTGTTAAGAATGTGTTTGCATTCTTTTTCCTCAATTTCTTTACCATGTAATCTTACATCAAGTGAGATATTATCAGTGGTTATAATACTTAAGTTTGAGAAGCTAAAAATTTCTTTCAAGGGACATTGCCATCTATTCTAAAACTTATAATATGTTTGCAGTTGTACAAGGGATGGTTGTATCATGGCAGGTATAAATAAGACTTGGTTATTTTTTTCATTTGAAAATTAAGCATGATATAAGGAGAGGTGAATGTGTGTCAGGTTGACAAGGGGTGGACTTGTGATGGCTATTCTACATTGTCAACTTGACTAAATCTGTAATTAACTAAAAGCACAAGTTGCTGGGCATATCTGTGAGGGATTTTTAGTTAAATGGATCATTTGAGGTGGAAAGACCCATCCTAAGTATGAACCATATCTTCTTGTGGCAAGCTATATAAGGAACATGGAAGAAGGAAACTCTCTCTTTACCTACTTGTCATCTCTCTCACTGGAAAGTCTACTTCTTCAGGATTCCAATGTATACTGAAGACCAGCTGAGACATCCAGCCTCATGGACTGAACAGCTGATGGATTCTTGGACTTTCCATTGGAAGACAACTATTGTTAGACTAGCTGGACCAGAACCTGTAAGCCACTCTAATAAACCCCATTTATACAATGTTTTTTAATTTATATATTATATATGTGATCTATAATTTTATATATTGATATCATATATATATATATATACATATTCATTCTATCAGTTCTGTTGCTCTAGAGAAGCCTAATATACCATCTTAAGTACAGAGAAACTGAGGCCTAAATGAGAAAGACTGACTCCAACTCCCCAGAGAACTTTGTTCTCTACAGCTGCCCAACTCTAGGTGACTTTTTTTAGAAAGGCTGGGTGTCCTCAGACAATCTGCCTCAGGCCTCACATATCTGAATATCCTGACTTATCTCACCCAGCCTGCAAAGTTTAATCATTTGCCACAGACATGGGGTGCTGTGTGCCACCTGTAGTTTTGACTGTCCCACCTGACGCTCAGTCTGTCTCCTCTGGGGTGCTTATGAACACTGGCTGAAGTGACTGTCCCTGTAGGGAATGATGGCTCCACTGATGTGAATGAGCCACTATTGACATTATCTACAATATTTTGTCTGAGGGTCAAGTCAGTAAATCTGCGCACATCTGTAGCCGTATTCAGTTTTCAGAAAGAAAAGGCCGAAAAGTCCTTAGACATATATTTTGAGATTGTTTTAAAAAATCAACTATAATCAAAACCTTACATAATCTAGGCTCTTATTTATTTACTTAGGTATTTATTTATCCAATGGGACCTTGAGATATATTTTGGTTTAGGTATAAAGTATTGGCCTTGAGTCAGTGTATGGAATCACTGAGGAATCATGGACTCATGAGAGCTCTAACCTAATCTAGAGATGCCTCCATTGATGCTGTCATAGGAGGTATTACGGGAAGAGGAAGAAACTGGGTGTGGAACCTCATAGGAGGAAGTAGCTCCCTTAGGAGCCAATATTAGGAGCTGGGTCTTGTTCCTGTCCCTTCCTCCTTTCCTCCCTCCCCTCTCTATTCCTTCCTCCCTCCCTTCTACCTTCTCTCCCTCCAGCTGCCATCAGGTGAACAGCTCTGCTTCTCTACATCTTTCTGCCATGATGCCCTGACTTTCATGGGCCCACAGTAACAGAGCCAACCAAACAGACTGACACCATGAGCTGTAATAAACCCTCTTCAATTGTTTCTCTGGAGTATTTGTCCTGATGATGAAGAGCTGACGAACACTGGGGCTCTGCCATTGGTAGGAAGGGTGAGTGTGTGCTAGGGCCTCCATCCGCAGCAAGGATGCTGGCAGGCCCTGGGACAACACGCAATGGGAAGGGAGTAACTCCCAACTGCCCCTTTCCCTTCTAGTGTCTTCCTTGGGGTCCTTCTTTCTGATCCCATTTTCCAACTGACACTCATTCTTTTTTCTCCCCAGCTTTTGGGCCATATCCAGCAAGTCAGCCGTTCTGCATGTAAGGAGGAACAGATCAGGCTCACAAGTGCAGCACGAGGAGCTCAGAGCATTGTTGCACATGTGTTAGGTAAGAAACACTTGGGATTCAGGAGGAGTGAACACAGAAAAGTCCTTTTTAAAGACTGAGACTTAGGACTGGGTCACAACCTGTGAAGTGGAAGGCAGAGGGCTGTGAAGAAGAAGAAAACCCAGCAAGTATTTAGGAGGAAGTCCTTGGAATTGTCCAGACTTACAACTGTGTGGACAAAGACTTGGAAGATAGACAAGATGCACAAGAAGGGAGTGTCTGGAAGACTGAGAGGGGTGAAGACATAGCCACGCTCGGCATCCCATCAGCAATCTGCTAGGAAGTCCCTTTTCCAGTGTGTTTCAGTCTTCTCTGAATAAAACTAGAGGCAGTGCAAGGAAGGGTAGCCCCTTAAACAACTACAGAGGAGTGTGTGCAAACAAGCAGCCTGAGCTTAAAGCTAAATGACTCAGCCGTGAGCATAAACCCAGGGAGCCTGACCAGTAGGAAACTGCACAGGCCCCACGGGCTCACCTGCACAGGCACCTCTACCCACACTTCTAGTTCAGCACAAGGAAGACATTCACCGGCTCAGCCTTGAGGGCCCTACCCCTGCTCCTTTGAGTGAAGAACTTAAGGAAGAGCAAGGGCAAGATCAAAGATAGGGAGCCAGGCATGGTGACATGTTCTCATTATTCCAGCTCTAGAGAAATGGAGACAGGTAGATCCCATGGACTCTTTGGACAGTCAACTGCACCTAACTAGAAGCTCGAGGCCAGTGAGAGTCCCTGCACAGAAAACAAGTTGGACATCTTCTGGGGAATAATACTAAGACTGGCCTCTGGAGAATTACCAAGCACAAACATGTGCATCTGCACATACATGAACATACATGCACACACACATAACATACATATGTGTGCACATACATATATGCAAACACACATGTACACAAACACACACATGGGGATTAAAGAAGGGAGACTGAAGTTCAGAAACAATGTTACCAGACCCAGCAACCCCAATTTCTCACTGCTTATTTGGAATGATTCTGGAACAGTCAGTGTGGTGATCAACTAGAAATGTAGGGACCAATTTTCTTGTTGGCTTCTTTAGAAAGCACAGTCTGTGAGCCAATCAGAGCTCAGAACACCCAGGGGAACAGACTTCCCCCACAGTGCTGAGAAGGAGGCAGAGGATGAAAACCAGTAACTAGGATAACTGGGAAGGCGACTGTGCAAGAGGATTAGGAGAAGTGAGGCCTGTGAGGTACTTGTCCCACATGGGAATAGCCTGGCTTTATTGTCTTATGACTGTTCTCTATGTATGTCTCTGCAGTGTCCCTAAGCTTTTTAAAAAACACCCACTCAGGACCCTTATCCTGCAAATCTATGGGTATAACAGGTGACAAGACCTAGCCAGATGTCGCTTCTCCAGTGTCTCCCCCTGCCCCCACGGACTGCTTGGGTCAATCATGCCTCTCTCCTATGCCTCTTTCTTTATGAGCCCAGCATAATATTCACCTTGATTTACTGTTTGGCATGGAAACTAATAACTTTTGTTTTTAATAATGATAGTTTGCTGAGCTTGGAAAAGCCCAAGCTGTGATTTAGCTGCTGTTGAAAAAAAATGCACAAGTAAACAGCCCTCCATCAGTTGCCTAAGGACAATTTATAAAGCTGCCTTTCTGTGTTAACAGAGAAAAGCGCCTTGCTATATGTGTCATGATGATGGAGGTGATGCCAACGTGGCCATTTAGCCTCTGATGCCTCCATCTGAAATAAATGGGACCTTCAGACTTCAGAAGATTTCTGGGGTAAAGTGAAGGGGCTTCTACTCTTGGAGAGTAGATTCTGGCTTCCCTACTACCCAGCCATCCTTGGCTCATAGCCAGGCTACTGCTCACCTAGAAGCCTGCTTCAGCATGTAACACCATGCCCCATTCGGTAGCACACCCATTCTTACACATACTCTGATAGGCAGAGTAGAATGAGGGTAGCAACCAAGGAAAGCTGCAGCTGACTCCAATTAGTGTGACCCCTGAGAGCTTGCATGCCCATTAAGGTGAGACACCCCTGAAGCTGCAGATAAGCTGTTACTGGTGTATCAGGAACTGAGGTGCCAGTTAATTCTCCCACATATGTACACTGAACAAGGGGTCTGAGATACACATACATATATACCATATACATATACATACATATATGCATACATGTATATGCACACATATATGTGCATTAGTGTGTGTGTGTTTGTGTGTGTGTGTATGCAAAACCAACATAAAAAGAAAAAGGTTTGTTTCAGCTTATAGGTTACAGTCTATCATTGAAGGAAGATAAGGCAAGAACTCTAGACAAGGACTAAAGCAAAGGTCATAGAGGAGTACTGCTTACTGGCTTGCTTCCTCTGCCTTGCTCAGCTACTTTTCTTATATAGCCCAGACCCACCCACCTAGAGATGACACCACCCACAGTAGGCTGGGTCTTCCTATGTCAATCAGCAATCAAGAAAATGACTGACATGCCCATAGGCCAATCCAATCCAAGTCATCCTTTCATTGACAGTTAGTTCCTCTTCCAAGTGTGTCAACTTGAGGACAAAACTAATCTGAGAAGACACCTCACCCAAGATTTGCAGATAGGAGGGGGAAAAAAATCAATGAAAAGCTATTTATAAGGGTGTCGTGGCATGAGTCTGAAATCCTAGCTACTCCTGTAATGTTGAGTCAAGAGGGTAGCAAGTTCAAGGCCAGTCTAAGAAACTTAGTGAGAACCTATCTCAAAAGAAAACAAAAAAAGTGGCTGGAGATATATCTCAGTGTGAGAGCGTTTGTCTAATATGCAGAAGTATTGGGTTAAATCCTTGAACACACACACACAAACACACACAAATAAATGAGTAAAACACAAAAATGTTTATCTCACTGAGTGTGTGGGGCATAGTGCACCTGTAACCCCAGTCCCTCAGAGGGTGAGAGTGCCCTGAGGCTTGCTGGCCTTTCTAGCCAATCCATGAACTCCAGATTCAGCAGCAAACCTGTTTCAGAAATCAAGGTGGAGAGCCACTGAAGAAGACACTCCCACATCGACCTTTGGCCTCCACACACATGCGCATGAGTTCACACATGAACACATATACACTCATATACTACAGAGAGGGAGAGAGAAATCTTGCAGCCACTACATTCTTATTTTGTTTTTGAGACAGGGTTCCATGTAGCTCAGGCTGGCCTCTAACTCTCCATGCTGCTGAGGGATGACTTTGAACTCTGAATCCTCCCTCTGCCCTCTCCTAGGTACTAAAAGTAGAGGCTATACCATCAGGCCCAGAAAAGCCACTTTATGTATGATTGCCAAAACCTTGAAGCATCCATGATGTCCTTCTGTAGGTAAGTGGACAAACAGACACCTCAGCAGGAGGAAAGCATGGGAAATGGGGCCATAGAAAGACAGAAAGGTAATCCAGGTGTTTATCGCTAACTGACAGAAACCAGGCCAAAAGGGTTGCATGCCACATAATTCTATCCGAATGGCACTCGGGAAAAGACAAACTTCTAGAGATGGTGAAAATGAGCAGTGGATTCGGGGGGGTGCAGTGGATTCGGGGGGGAGTGCAGTGCAGATGAGAGGCCTGGAGAGGCACAGCATGGGGGACTTGGGGTGTGGTGCTAACATGGCAGGTCCATACTGTCTTGCAATTATCAGATCCATAGGACGTACAGCAGCAACAGTAACCCAAAGGGTAGCCATTGATAACTAAGAAGTAGAGGGAAACAGATACAGTCCATATCCACCTCTGAACACAAACAGTGTCAGGAGCTTCTGGAAGAGCCACAAATATCAATCAAGAAGGGAGACTGTATAAAAGTTCTCTTCGGCAGCACCTGCTCTGTCTGCCTCGTTCCAGCTCAAACAAGCCCTGGCAGTCAGAATCCAGTTGTAGAAAATAAGATAAAATCTCCAACTGCCAGAGAGGGGCTCTTAGGAAGCTGAGGTCTCATTCATGGTAAGGGAGTCCACCATGCAGAGCTGTTTTTCTAATTACCCCAGCTTCCTTCGTGTACCCTCCCCAAGTTCACCTACATCAAACCAAGAGCTCACTGTAGAGATGTGTAGAGGAGCTCAGAGCTCCTCCAGATAGCTGTTTGATTACTCCAGAGTTAAGACTGCAAAGTGATGACCTGGAAAAGCCACAGGAAGTCAGGACCACGATCAGTGCTGAGGATAGGTGAGGGAGGGACTCCTCTGATGGTGCTCCTGGTCTGGCAGGTGTGTACTTGGGAGGAGTCCTTAATGTTCGGGAACCCTTAGGCTGACATTCTGCCAGAGCTCGATAGTGTCCCCTGGGAACTTGGACTGGAAGACAGGAGTCTCAAAGCCCAGTCACATGATAACTGCTTTTCTCGTAAGTATGTGTTCTCATGCACAGGAGGGTTGTAAGGTGGTCCTGTACCCCACGTGCAGCTGTACTTGGCTGCCAGGGCATTTCTCTGACCACACTTGCTGCCATTGACTGAACTCTGGAAGTCAGTCACAATTTCCTTACACCCACAGAAATCTGTGCACTGTTCCAATTCAGGTAAATTGTCACCAGTGGAGTCTGAAGAAGAGATAAGTTTAGAGCTTCAGAAACTAGGAGTTCTTCATGGGATTTGGGCAAGTCGAACATGTATGAAAATTCACTCTAGCTGTTATAGGAGTATTTTTTTTTAACAAAAATTTAAAAAGGAGAAAAGGAAATTTATTTTGTCTTTTTTTTTTCTTTTTTTCCAGAGCTGAGGACCAAACCCAGGGCCTTGCGCTTGCTAGGCAAGCGCTCTACCACTGAGCTAAATCCCCAACCCCGAAAAGGAAATTTAAAACACAAACATATACAAATCTATAAAGAAGATGAAAGAAGAGACAAATAGAAGAACATTCGAGAGGCTGGAGACAGATGTAGAAGTAATAAATGACAAGACAACTGGGCTTCATCTGGAGTTGCCCCCACTGAGCATCTAGGATGCTGGGAGCTCCACAGAGATCCTGAGGTGTGGAAGGGTGGGTGGAACCAAGGTACAGTGGACCCAGAAGCCTGTAGAAAGGCAGTAAGTGTCCTTGTATCCTTTCTTATTCCAGTTGACAGAAGAAGACTGTCCTGCTAGACTTTAGGGGAAAGCCAGAAATTAGTGGGGGGCCCTATGCTCTAAAAAGTCTATTCTCCACAGGCAAGAGATAGGAATATCTTCCCCTGAGAATCCAGCTACTGAAAGGAAGGAAAGACCCACAGATACAGCCTTGTAGCCAACACTCGGCCACCACAAGGACCACCCACCTCTGTGCCAAGTTCCCATTCCACAAACCCCAGGTTCTAAGACATGACAGCATTGTCTCCATATTTAA
Source organism: Tokudaia tokunoshimensis (assembly GCA_036184795.1). Taxonomy (NCBI): domain Eukaryota; kingdom Metazoa; phylum Chordata; class Mammalia; order Rodentia; family Muridae; genus Tokudaia; species Tokudaia tokunoshimensis. The sequence goes on along the minus strand of BTHU01000001.1, from coordinate 111,628,555 downwards.
AGACAAACAGTCATAAATTGTGCCCTCCCCCCAGCCCTTGAGCGGGAGTTTCAGAACTCGGGGCTGGCCACTGCTTCCCACCTGAGGACAGAGCTCTAGCTTTGTTCTCCAAAGACCTGAAGTCCCCTGAGAGACACCTGACACCAGCCACAGCCATCCCGCAGAGCAGCGGAGCCATGAGTGGTGGGGCTGAGCAGACTCTGGAACCTTGGGGGGGAAGGGTCTTGCCCCCAAACCTTAAATTGTCAGTCCCCCAATAAACAACAGACTTTGAACAGCCCATGTTGTCTTAGTCCATGTTTCTCTTGTTCCCCCCCCCCCTTTCTATCCCCAGCTCTCATTCCAGGAAACCCAGTAACCCGTTCGAATGTAGCCACTGGCGGTTACAATAAATCACTGGACAGCTTAAAAATGCAAATAACAAGATCACGAAAAGACAAATGACCAGAAGCAGCGCTGGGGGGGAGGGAGGAGCTGAGACCATGGAGAAGAGAATGAACAATAAGGCTGCCATTAATATCTTCAGGAGATGGGGGAAGAAAGAAAAGGGGTTATCAGAAGTTGAAGTTATCTGGAAAAAATTAACAGATTGGGAAGAGAGAGAGAGAGAGAGAGCACTCACAGAGCAAATGAAAAAGAAATAATAGGAAGAGAATATCTCCCACTAGCTCAAATATCTCCACGATAAACATGTCCCAGAAAGATTAAGACCACGAGGAAGGAAACAGCTGAAAAAAGCCTTCTAGAAAACATGCCAGAACATGTAATTCTAGATCAAAGAGCCCAAGAGTTGCCCAGGAAAGTGTGCATGGGAGTAGGCACAGTGCTAAGGACAAGCAGAGGCAAAGAACAGTGGGAGGAGATACAGTTCCTGTGGCATCCTCCATCCCTCTGGCTCCCTTTCTCCCCCTCCTCCACAGACTTCCCAAGCTCCGCCTAACATTTGGCTGTGGGTCTTTGCATCTGCTCCCATCAGTTGCTGGATGAAGCTCCCCTGGTCTCCCTGATTATACTGGGCTCTGATCCCAACACATCACACAGACACAACAAACAGTGGGTCAGAGGTTTTGTGGTTGGGTTGATGTCCCAATTCCTCCACTTGAGGCCTTGCCTGGTTACAAATGGTGGCTGGTTCAGGCTGTGTGACCCCCATTATTGGGAGGGTCTTCACTAGTGTCACCCTCACAGACTCTGGAGTTTCTATTGCACTAGGTTTTTACCTTGCTCCTGAAATGACCATCCCCCACCCCAATCCCCACAGTCTTTCCCAGTATTCTCTCCCTCCATTCTACCTACCTGATCCTTCCTTTTGCCATCCCCACCTGCCCCCAGAAAAGTCTTTGCTTACCCCTTTTAAGCCCTCCTTGTTACTTAGCCTTTGTGGGTCTGTGGATTATAGCATGATTATCCTTTACTTTACAGCTATTATCCACTTATACGAGAGTCCATACCGTGTTTGTTTTTCTAGATCTGATCTGGATTACCTCACTCAGAATGTTTTATTTATTTATTTATTTATTTACTTACTTATTTATCTATTTATTTATTCACTTTACACCACAGTAGCAGCCCACCCTCACAAATCCCTCTCCCCATTTCCACCTCCCCTTCTCTGAGGAGAAGGGAAAGCCCCTCTTGGGTACCCATCTGCCCTGGGACTTCAAGTCACAGCAAGACTGAGCACATCCTCTTCCACTGAGGTTGCCCAGTCAGTCCAGCTAGGGGAAGGGAATCCAATGGCAGACAACAGAATCAGACATCCCCAGCTCAATTGTTAAGGGACCCACATGAAGACCAAACTGCACATCTGCTACAAATGTGTAGGGAGCCTAGGTCCAGCCCCTGTATGCTCTTTGGTTGGTGGTTCAGTCTCTGTGAGTCCCCATGGACCCAGCTTAATTGACTATGTAGGTCTTCTTGTAGCACCCCTGACTCCTCTGACTCACTCAACTTTTCCCCCAACTCTTCCACAGGACTTCCCTAGCTCTCCTTGCTGTTGACTGTGGGTCTCTGCCTCTGTTTCTATCTGTTACTATACGAAATCTCTCAGGAGACAGTTGTATAAGAACACAGCCCACAGAATCCACTGACCAGGACTAAAGCGAATTCACAGAGATCAAGGAGCCTGTAGGTCTGACCTAGGTCCTCTGCATATATGCTATGGGTGGTGTAGCTCAGCATTCTGTCTCTAACTCTCATGCCTGTCTCTGGGACCGTTTTTCTCCTACTGGGTTGCCTCATCCAGCTTTGACGTGAGAATATGTGCCTGGTATTATTGTAGCTTGTTATGCTGTATTTGGTTGATGTCCCTGGAAGGGCTGCTCTTTTCTGAGGGGAGGCAAAGTGGAGGTGAATTTGGGGGAAAGGGAAAATGGTGGAGGGAAGAGACTTGGGGGAAAGGGAGGAGGGCAAACTATAGTTGAGATGTAATATACTGGAGAAGAAGAATAAATATAAAGAATAATAATTAAAAAAAAAAACAGTTCCTATCCAAGTACAGGGAATCAGCATTTGGGGCATCTTGACAACAAATGTGGGAGGGAAAGGACCCTGGAGTAATCTCAAAGTTCCCAGGAGAATGAGTAGAGCATAAAGCAGAATAATCAGTGTTTTGATACCAATGTTGACTCATTTGCCCTGTTAGGTCTTCCTCCTAGGGTGTGGCCAGCAAGTGTGCTTGAGACAACTTAAGAAAGAACACATTTTGGGTGCACAGGCTACAGTGGTTGAGGATGACATGGGGAAAGGAGAAGTACCAGGAGAATGAGGCAGGAGACTGCAGGCCACAGTCAGCAGCTCTTGGAGACCTGTGATAGGGACTCAAGTCCCACACAGAAGCTCTGAGGAACTTCTCCATCTTGGGGGCCACAACAAGTGATTTTGTGATTAAATACCCAAAACTGAACAAATGAGAATTTTTTTTAAAGAAAAGTGATTTCAAGAAATACAAACAAACACACAAACAAAAATGGAGAGATGGTTCTATGTTTAAGAGCTCTTTTTGCTCTCCCAAAAGACCCAGTTCATTCTCCAACACCCATACAGTGTCTCACTGCCTCTTCTGGCCAACTTGGGCATCAGACACTCATGTGGTGCACATATATGTATGTACACACAAACATAAAATAAATCCTTAAAAATAAATGCAACAACATGAACAATAACCATGATTTAATTTACTATGTGGCTAACATCTAAAAAGTACTTTTGTAGTAATAGTTTTATATAGATGTATAGCTATTTAGTTGCTATATAGTTACATAGCTGTACAGTTAAAGTTACAGTTTTATAATTATGGTTATATAGTTATTGTTATATAGTTATAATTGTGGTTATAGTTATATAGTGTAAATGTAACTTTTATTTTCCTGTAGCAATTGTCATCTCCAAGGCTTACTGCCTCCCTCTCCTAACCTAGGTCTAGTCCTAGAAGTTTCTAACATCTGTACAATCTTATCTAGACCTAGAATGTTTTCAGCTCTGAGACATACTGCTGAATAAGCTTACACTTTCTTTTTCTTTCTGAATTCTGGCTGGGTGGTTCAACTCAGCTGTCCTGACTCAAACTCCTTTCCAAGTTGACTGATTCAATTGGCTTCTTTCTCAGTCTCTGACTGAACTGCTCTGCTTGGCTTCAAACTAACTTTGGCAATCAGTTCTACTCTTCTGACTCCTTCTCATTTTTTTGGCTCATTCTGTCCTCACCTGTGTTAGCTTGTTCTCTCTTCAAACTGTCTCTGTAAAACTCTCATAGTAAAACTGCCTCCTCTCTGCACTGTTCCTCAAGTTGCTTCCTTTTCCTCTCTCTCCTCAAGAGAGTTGCTCATATCCTATTCTGTCAAATCTTTCTCTGATTCATCACTTTGTCTGCCACTTAATTAGAAATCACTTCCAAACATGGGTGCTTTCTTTTACAAATTAACTTTACCTTCATTGTTCGGGATTAAAGGTGTGTATTAAAGATGTGTCTGTATTTCAGCCAGAAGGGATTAAAGGTTTGTGCTAAAACTGAACCACACCACCAACTAGAAACAGGTTTTTCTAGTAAACAACACAATCTCAGGGCTCACAGTGTGGTCAAATATCCTGAAATAATAAAGTTATAGTTGTAATTACAGTTCTTCCCAAAATCACAACATACACACGTGAGGGACATGACTGGATGATAAAAGTGAATATGTGGGTGGGGGAAGAAGGATGGAAATGGTGTGCATTCTCCTCCTGAAGTAAACAGCTCAAGGAAAAGAAAAAAAAAGAAAGAAGAAAAATGGGAAAAGAAAACTAGGAAGGCATGGTCATGGAAGTGCAGAGAAAAACAGGATATCTTTCCTACAAATCCTTTAAAACTACGCTATTTTTCAAATTCTGGTGAGTGTTTAACACGAATTTTAAAATGAAAAATAAGGATAATCCATTGCTCAGTTAGCTCTTAGTTGGCCATCTATGAGACATTCTTGATGATCTACAGCAGCGGTTCTCAACCTGTGGGTCAAGACCCCTTTGAAGGCTCAAATGACCCTTTCACAGGGGTTGCCTAAGATCATCAGAAAACATAGATCTTTGCATTATGGTTCATAACAGTAGCAAATTACAGTTATGCAGTAGCGATGAAAATGGTTTTATGACTGCAGGTCACCACAGCACAAGGAACAGAGGGTCTCAGCATCTGGTAGGTTCAGAACCACTGTCCTGTGAAGACCTCCTCACAGGATTTTCACTGAAGACAGAATGGCACCTAGTATGTGGTTTGTCCTCGATAAATGCCAGTCCTTAGTCTTACTGCTGCCCTTTTTTGACAATTTCCAGGGTAGAGCCAAGGCTAGGAAGGTCTTCGACGCAGCTCTGGAAGCCTCACAAGGATCACCGGGAAGGAGAGACCGCCCTCAGGCTCACAGGGATCCCCTGCCCAGAGGCCTTCATTACAAAGTCCCCAGTATTTTACCATAAAAGCCCCCAGGATTGCTCCCTCCACAGATATAGCTAGCTACACTCGGACATGCATGTTAATATGTTAATGGAGTTAGGAATTGCTTTTCAAACAAATAAGGGGATGTCAGGAGAAGTCTCAGGAAGTAAAATGCTTGCCTGACAAGCCCAATGATGTGAGTTTAGCCCCCCCCCCCCGCCCCTGATTCTGTAAAGGTGAAAAGAGAGAATCAACAAAGTTGTCCCAAAGTTGTCCCTGTCCTCCACATGCCCAGCATGACACCCATGTACCTGCACGCCCACATTTGAAGGGGAACAAGCTACCCAGGAAAAGACCTAGCCCAGCCTGTTGCCATGTGGCAGGAGCTGTTTTCCTTAGGAAGTTCTGTTATAGGCACTTCTTGTTATGGACAATGGGACCATTGAATCTGAAATATTTATTAAAAAAAAAAAGCTTTACCTCCAAGAAATAAGCTTTCTTCACTTACTTCTGTGCTGGTCTGGAATGTTTTACTGGGATTGTACAACCTGGGAATGGGCAAGAATTCCAAGAACTCAGCTCTGTAGATTTCCACACCCTGGCCCCAGGCCCTGGGATTCAGAGATCTCACTTCCCAGACACCTTTCCCGAGGCTGACACATTCCAGGAGACTCAAAGCCTGTTTCTTTGTATCTGGCTGCTTTTTCTCCATGCTGGGTTGGTGAGATCTGGTTACAATTTACTCATTCTCTGTGGCATTCCTCTGCAAGCTAATGACAGATGTGTGAAGAGTTTCTTGCAGGGAGCTGCAGATACACTTCCTGCCATGGTTCAAATCTTGAATGGGTCCCAAAGGCCCATGTGCTTAGTGACTTGGTCCCCACTCTGGTGCTATGGCAAAGTGAGAGAACCTTTAAGAAGTGGCATCTAATGGGGAGTTTTAAGTCGTGGTTGATGTAATCTAGAAAGATAGAGCACAGACTATCGAGATGACTCAGTGTAGGTAAGATGCTTGCTGCCAAGTCTGGCAACTTGAGTTTGAGTCTCCAGGAACCGCATGATGGAAGGAGAAAACTAATTCCTAAAGGTTGTCCTCTGATATCCACACATATACTTATGTATGCATGCAAACACACACACACACACCACCACCACCACCACTGCCTGCTTGGGGCTGTCTGTGTGATAGTTTGTATATGCTTGGGCTACAGTTGGGAGTGGCACAATTAGGAGGTATAGCCTTTTTAGAGTAGGTGTGTCATGGTGGGCATGGGCTTAAGACCCTCTTTCTAGCTGCCTGGAAGTCAAGTCTTCCACTAGCAGCTATCAGCTGAAGATGTAGAACTCTCAGCTCCACCTTCACCATGCCTGCCTGGATGCTGCCCATGCTCTTGCCTTGATGATAATGGACTGAACCTGTAAGCCAGCCCCAATTAGATGTTGTCCTTATAAGAGTTGCCTAGGTCATGGTGTCTGTTCACAGCAATAAAATCCTAAGAGAGTTTGGTTGGTTAGTTTGGTTTTTTTTGTTTTCTTTTGTTTTATGCCAGGCCTGGAGATGAACATCTCTGTTCATCCATGTCTCCCACCATAAGCGCAAGCCAATGGGTGAAGGGACTCTAGCCAGCCAGAGCATGGGCAGTTCTAGCAGGCCTTGTCTATCTCCCCCATTTCTTCTGCCTTTCTAAAAATGGTTAGATTGTATTCTGGAATCTCACCCCCAAGGTCCATTCCTTTATTTGGCCACTTCCTCCTTCTTTGGCTGACTACCAAGGATCTATGTAGCTGTCAAAGTCCAACAATCAGAAGTCCCCTTTGGCTCACCTAATAAGCATGCCCAATTAGAGTTAAACACCTCATCCTTACACAGGGCTTCTCTTTCTATCTTTATAAATGGCCATTTGACTATGGGCTACTGCTGTCTCCTCTCTATCCAGGGGCAGTCCTTTGTCCACTCTGGGACAAATCTCTCTTCCCCTTCTCCCTCCTCCTCTGTCTCCCATAGTCATCATTTATTTCCTGCTCTTCGTGCCTCTGGGGCAAATAAATCTCCTTAGTGCTGAGAACTCAGTTTGGGGTGTCGTGAGCTAATACAGAGCCCTTCAAAGGGTCGCTTGGTTATGGAATGAAATAGAAAAGTGTGAGTTAGTATAAACCTTTACTCTTGGTAAGTTGATTGTCTTAGCTCTTTGCTATGGTTATGAAAAGTTAACTCTCTGCCTTCATTCATTCTCTTTGATTTTAAAAATTGACTAGAATGGATTTTGAGGCAGGAAAATGAGGGAATTGTGGAGAATGATTGTGTGTGTTAACGATGCAAGCAAGTCATAGTTCACCAGCCTCTGTTTATATACCTCTCTCTAGAGACAGAGTATAGGGAGAAAAGAGAAATCACTGCCTTCCGGAAGACCTCAGAGTAGAGAGCTGGAGAAATGGCTCAAGCCACCAAGCTTTTTTTTTTCTTCTTTTCAAAGATTTATTTATTTATTATATGTAAGTACACTGTAACTGTCTTCAGACACACCAGAAGAGGGCATCAGATCTCATTACATATGGCTGTGAGCCACCATGTGGTTGCTGGGATTTGAACTCAGGACCTTGGGAAGAGCAGTCAGTGCTCTTAACCACTGAGCCATCTCACCAGCCCCTCAAGTCACAAGCTTGATGGAGTTAGATGGCAGTAACCTACAGGATAGAAGAGAACAGACTGTGGAAAGTTGTCCTCAGACCTCCTTAGCACACCATGGCATGAAAGATCACCCTCACACACAAGAACAAATGTTATTTTTTTGTGTTTGTTTGTTTTTTCAAGATGGGGTTTCTCTGTGTAATCCAGGCTGTCCCGAAACTTGATCTGTAGATCAGGCTGGCCTCAAACTCACATAGATCCGCTTGCCTGTGCTTGCCAGGTGCTGAGATTAAAAGCTTGTACACCAACCCCCAGCATGTTGTTTTTATAAGTACACATGGTATATTCTTTTTTATTAAAATATGCCCGATTAAGGCCAGACAGTGGTGGTGCACACCTTTAATACCCGTACTAAGGAGGCAGAGGCAGGTGATCTCTGTGTGTTGGAGGCCAGCCTGGTCTACAGAGCAAGTTCCAGGACAGCCAGGACTATACTGAGAGACTGTGTATTAAAAAAAAAAAAAAAGACATTGTCCAAAGTCCTGTGCAAGCCAAGGGCATCTCCTGCATCTTTGCAGAGTCATTCTCTTCCTGATGAACATGTCAGTCCTTGTGAGGCTAGTGTGCAGAGCAGGAAACAACCCTCTATGGCTAAGTGAACTTGAGAAATGTCAGCTCCAATAACCTCTTTCCATGTTGCATGCCTTCCTGGAGACTGCATACTTGTAGATACCATGTGGCAACTCTTTGGTCTGGACCTACACCACACAGTGTTGCCCAAGGTCATTGGCTAGGGTGGAGCATCCCTGGGGATGCTGGGTAGGCTTTGAGAAAAGGTGTCTGCCTATATTCATGAAACAAGCTTTCCACACTCGCCCAACACATTTACATCCACACAAGCACAAACTTAAGGTCATTCATAAAACTGAATGCCTTCTGAAAAATGGTAAGAAGGAAAAGACAAATCAGGGCTTGTCTGGAGCCTAAAAGGTACTAGGAGAAGGATCTGAAGATGTGGGTGTCCCTGAGGGTCTGGGGACAAAGATTTCAAGGATAACGACAACAAAAATACTAACATTGAGGTTTTGCAGATTGAGTGAGATAAAATGATTGTTGTGAATGAGGGTGTGTCCCTGGATATTGTAATCCTGATTCCCAATACTTTAGAATGACTATTTTGGTGTTAGTATCTTTGAAGAAATAAGGCTGTTACAGTTGTCTTAAGTATTTCTAAATAGGTCAGGTTTCTCTTCTTGGGGCTAGAGATGACTCTGTTTGTTGTTGTTGTTGTTGTTGTTTTGTTTTGTTTTTGAGACAGGGTTTCTCTGTGTAGCCCTGGATGTCCTGGAAATAACTCTGTAGACCAGGCTGGCCTCAAACTCAGAAATCTGCCTGCCTCTGCCTCCCAAGTGCTGGGATTAAAGGTGTGCGCCACCACTGCCTGACTGAAATGTCTCTTTTAAGTGTGGTGTTTGTGTAAAACCTGCCAACATCTTCCTATATACTTTAAATCACCCTGTATTTCTTACAATGCCTGCTAATACACAAACCTGTTGTAAATCATTACTGTGCCTTTTTTAAAAAAAAAGGAAATAATGATGATAAAAATCTGTACCTGTTCCTTCCAGTCAAGATTTATTTTCAAGCTGGGCGGTGGCAGCGCACGCCTTTAATCCCAGCACTTGGGAGGCAGAGGCAGGTGAATTTCTGAGTTCGAGGCCAGCCTGGTCTACAGAGTGAGTTCCAGGACAGCCAAGGCTACACAGAGAAACCCTGTCTCAAAAAACAAAAACAAAAAAAAAAAAAAAAAAGATTTATTTTCAAGAGCACCCCAGAAAGAAGTGGAGTCCATCTGTGCCCTCACGGCTATAGCTCTGAAGATTGGGCGCTGCTCCTGTGAGAGGTGAAAAAGAATATGACCCTGGTTCACGATGGTTTATGGGTACTCTTAGATGGGGCCACACTGCAGACTTGGCCTATGGAGGTTCCAGAGAGCATCTCTGGGGCCAGTGCATTTCAGAAAGACCTGCAGGTCACCTGCTCTGCTGAAAAGTATCTTCAGGATATGGGCCAACCCTCTCCAGTCCCTGAAGGTCAGATTCCATCTGTGCACTGGGGATGGCGCCTGAGGCTGCTAGGAAAGGTAATGAGCTAGGGCCCCAGCTCCTTCCTGCAGGGCACCATGTAAGCGAGGCTGGGCAGCTGCAGGAAACCTTATCTGTTCGTCTGGATGCTCTTGCTCAGTCCTCGGTTGCCATCTGGATCCCAGATTACCATTTCTGGTCTATCAGGGACTCTCTGCTCAGCTTTTCAAGCCATCTCATCAGTCCACCCCAGGGTTACTGCCTCCACTACTGTGTGGGGGAGGATCATAGTTAGGAGTCAAGGTATCTGTAGGAGGCAGGAAGGCAGGCAGTAGGAGGGTGGGGAAGGGAGAGAGGCCTTCAACCACAAGCAAAACACCATAAGGGGAGAAGAAAAAGCCTCTTAGACATAGCAGAACTTTCATATCGGCAGTCTCCATCTGCAGGCACATAGTAGATTTATATCCCACTGCCAAAACAGGAGTATGGGTTACAGAAATAGCTTAAGGTTCTCTAGATTTCTATGCTTTCCTTTGTAAAATAAAAGCATAATCAGGCAAACAACACACCTAGACATTTGGGCTCCAATTAAGAAGGCCCTGTCTCTGGGATAGCTCCCCAAGGGTGATCTCTCCCTGTGATTACACCTTTGGTCTTCTGGCTGGGAAGGTTAGGAGGAGCCTATAACTCTCAGCAGGTACCCAGCCTGGGGCTGGTCCTCCTTGTCAACTGTAGCTGTTCTCAGTGCCCTTGCTGTTAGTTCATAAAAGCTCAAGCAGTTTCAAAGTTAATAGAACGTCTCCTACAGCGATTCCCCTCTAGATGGCAGCAACACTAAGAACCCGCTAAAGCTCGCCTCTCAGGCTGCAGGCTCGGCAAATCCTGAGTGATCCCCGGTGCAGGCAGCCTGCCTTGGACACGCCACGCCAACTTCTTACTCCTCTTTAACACGCTGCCTCCCACAGCAGACACCGAGCATTCAAACACTGAGCGGCTAATTGCGCAGATAGGCCATGCTTCCAAATTGATCTTATTTTGAAGACTGACATTTTCTAATGTTTTTACTGTTAAAGAGGAGGTAAGTTAATCAACGCTAGTCTTTGCGATATTGAGCTGTAAAGTTTTGAAAGCATTTGTCTCATAATGTGTGAGACAGAACGTGACTCCACTTTATTTAGAGTTTTTCAACCTACGGTGGTTTTGTCCTAATAACCCTGTTGCAGCAGCCCTGAGGCTGAGTTTGGTTTTGTTGCGTAATCCCAAGCAGGGCAGAAGAGCGGACAGAACTCTAGGCCTGCACTTCCCTCTTTGGCACAGGTCTCCTAGGGCGTCAGTGAACAGTGCAGTGTCCAGGCACTAACGCTAGGTGGGGACCTGAAGCTGCCGGCCTCCTGCTGTCGCTTAAGCAGTCCCTAGTTGGGAGACTTGTCTTTAGCCCGGGTCCCAGAGCAGGCAGGGCGGAGCTAGGCTCTGAACCTGCGCAGATCTCCGAGCTCCTGCGCCCAAGATTCCGCGTTGCACCTATAGTGTAGTGGCCCTAAGTGGCCGCTAGATGACGCTGTGGTCCCAGCCATCGTGCTCCCAGGCCTCACAGGCCACCGCAGTGGTCTGCTGTCTGGGCAGAGGGTGGAGCATAAGTGAAGGGAAAACTGATCTTTTGCTCTTCCAGAAAACTGGATTTTTGTTTGAAAGGCTAGCAATCCACCACTTTTAATACAAATTCATTTTTTACAGGTTATGTGACGCTGAGTTGATCTGGCTGGGGAACCTGACTCCAGACCTTATCCTGAATTGAAATTTTAAGCTCTATGTGTTAGCAATTCCTCTGGACTACACTTCTAGCAACAGCTTGCGATGACTCCACCCTCCAGGTAGAGCCAGGAGCCAAGCAAATAAGAAGACTGCTCCGTGCCTCCCCCTCCCCTTCCTCCTCCCTCTTTCCCTCCCTCCCTCTTCACGTGTCCCCGTCGACCTCTTTCCCTCTTCCTCTCTCCTCTCTTACTGTTCTAAACTGTTCCCGTCCTTTCTCTGCCTCTACCCCCTTTCCAGGTCCCCTTCCCATCCTAACAATAAACCTTCTTCACATTAGGTCTTTCGCATGGCTGATTCCTCCCGAAGGACTCCTTGAGTGGTTCAGCTGAGGTGCTCCCTCCCGTAGCATTATTACACCTCCCCTCATTTTATAAACGCGGCAACATGTAATTGAGAAGGCCAGAAATTACCTGATCAGGAAGGAGTTGAGACTCCATGCCCTCAGGGGTGCTGTGGGGCCTCTCCCAGCCTACCTGCCCCCAGCCATAGGACCCACTTTCCAGAGAAGTTTAGCTGCTATTGTTTAGTTTTTGTTTGATTGGAGGTTTGGGGTTTTGTTGGGGGCATTTTTTTTCTTTTTGTAAATGGGTTGTGGCTACATAGTCCAGGCAGGTCTTCATTTTAGAGTCTCATCCTGGATTGCAGGTGCACATCATCAAACCGGATTTCTAATGTTAAGAGATGGAGCGCTTCATTTTTAAGCTTTTTTTTTTCCTTCTAAGAAAACCCAAGGTACACAGAAGTAGACAGTCACAAAATGAACTCCATCCCATTGGCTGTACCTCCCAAGATGCAGTAACCGACATCATTCGTGTCCACTCTTGTTTTGTTGAAGAAAGCCCCAGATAACATCTCTCCGCTTTCACAAGTACTACATGATAGCCAGGCATGATGGAGCAAGCCCAGAATCCCAGCACTCTGGAAGACAACACAAGAGGACTGGAGTTTGAGGCTAGTGTGGACTACACAGCAAGGCTCTGTCTCAAAAATAAGCAAACAGAAAGACTGCAGTGCGCATCCCCAGAAGACAAAGATCACTCTTAAATACTAATACCACTGCTGAGCTAACCATACTGCCGTACACTGACAATATTTCTTGGATACCATCAGCTTTTTCCTCAGTAACTGTTTTTCTGAAACTGTTTCATGATCATGAAGGTGCCATTAGCAATGGATGGTTTTTCCCCAGTGGTACCCAAATAAGGACCATGAGTTGCATTGGGTTGATTCAAATATTGTTTGAATTAGGGTTAAGTTTCTCGTACAGTGGAAGAGACAGATCTGATTTGTGTAGTTCTAATGGTTTTGATAAACAGAGACCTTCTTGTATGGTAAACATATCAAGCAAAAATATGAACTGGTATCCACCCCTCCTCCCTTAATCAACCTGCCATCAAATGGGCCAGAAGGAACCGGCGACCCGGTGCCAGCTGCCAGCACACACGCACTTTATTCTGGAAATGCATGTAAGTGGAACCAAATGGGCTACTCTATCCTGCCTCTGTTACTGAGGTGCAGCCAATATTTATCAATATTTCAGTCTTTTTCCATTTTCCTTTCATGTTTCACTGTCTGAATGTAACACAGTTGGCATCAATGTATCCAGTTAGGAAATACCTTTGTTGATGGACATCTAGTTAGTTCCCAGGCGTTGGAAATACACTAGAAAGCCTTCTTTTGTAATAAACTTTAATTTTTTTCACTGGTGAATGTCCAGTAGTCAAAGAGCTACCTTAAACAATGATGATGTCTACTTAACTGTACGAGAAGCCAGGCAGAGCTGCGCAGTGAGGCCACACCCTCGGCACTCCCGCCAGCCGGGCCTGGGGCTTTCAGCTGTTGCAGAGCATCCTCCGTGCTCCCCAGAAGCTGCTGCTTCTCCTCCCATCTCACTTTCATTTTGACAACATATTTTCCTTCTATGTAGAAATCCCAGTAGACAAGATTGCCTTTCTACTGAAAGCCCTTCCCTGTAGTCTTCTTGAAAAGTCTTGCTGCGGAATTGGGACTTCCGGTCTTGGCTAAGAATCCATGGCTTCCCTCATAAGGAATTCATATAATGCTGTGAAAATATATGGGAATCTTTTCCAGCTATAAAAATGGAATACGAAGCTGGGCAGTGGTGGCGCACGCCTTTAATCCCAGCACTCGAGAGGCAGACGCAGAGTCTACAGAGGCTGGAATATGATACCACAGAACTCCTCCTTCCAAGTCATTGATCTAGTACATTTAAAAATGGGTAGATACTGTGTTTTGAGAGGTTTTAAGGTTTGCTGAGAGTAAGCAGAAGTCCCCTCCTGTTCCTTCCCCCAGTCTTCTCTATAAACATCCTCTATTGAGAATGATCCATTTGTGACAACCCAGGAGCCACTACTGACACATTATTGTAAGTGTTAAAGTTTCCCCAATGGAGGTGTTGGCAGTTCTAAAGGAAAAAGCTTCCTGGATGGAGGCATTGCAGCTCTAAGGGGGAGGCTCTCCCCAGTGCAACTGTTAACAGCTTTGAAGGGAAAGAAAAGTATCCTGGCAGTCAGGAGCCAAGGAGTACTACAAAATCACACTACGTACCAAACCTCACAAGAGATTTATTGGGAAAGACACAAGGTGGATGCCTCTGCCACTGTGAGAAGCATCAGAGGACTAAACAGGAGACAGGCTTGTGTAGGGGTCGGGGTGGGGTTCTAGGGTTGAGATTTCCATGGTGGGGATTGATGAGATTTCAAGCCAAGTCCAGGGACCTGCTATGTTTTCATGCTCAGGGATTGGTAGGATATTGTGCTCAGAGATCGGTGGGTTTCGATGAGTTTTTAAACCCAGAAGTGGGCTTGTACCTCTTACCCTACGATTCTTATTTACTCACCTACAGTTTTACATTGGAGTCCTTTGTGAATTGTGACAATGTACAGCATGTACCCAGCACTGAGGGGTCCTGGATATGAGAAGCGTCACTATTAGAAGTCCCCTGTGTTCCTTCTATTCTTCCCTCCCTGCCACAAAGCACCACTGTCTCCTTAGTGCTGCCTTTTCCAGGATGTCATGTGGTTAATTCAGTATGTAAGCTTCCCATTAGCTTGATGGCTACTTCTTTTTATCACTGAGTAGTCGGTATTTTACTGCATTCTCTAGCCTGGCCTACGTTTCGAATGCTCGGGTTCCCTCACCTGCCTTTGGCTTCCTTACCCTGTGTTGAAGGAATCATATCCATACTTCTTTCCAAGTATGTATTCAGAGGGGTCTCCAGTCCAGATTTTTCCTACTGCATTCCAGGAGGTCAGTAGGCTTCCGTGCAGGCCAGTTCCACTTCAGATTTGCTTTGTTTGTGAGAGAAGGTCTCCCTCTGCAGCTCGGGCTGACCAGAATCTCAAGATTCTTCTGTCTATGCCTCCTGTGGGCTGAAGAAGAGGCTCAGGCCCCATGCCCAGCTGTTTTGTAGGCCCTCTGCCCACAACACTCAGAGGCAGAGGGGACTGTTTCCTTCAGGCTGCGGGTCCCAGGTGAAGGTTCTGTGAGGGGGTGAGCAGAGTTTGATCCATATACGATTGCGGTCAAATGCTAGTTGCAGTTTGCATTTGGAGGACTTTGTGCTGACTTCCACACTGGCTGCACTAATCTGCACTTCCACCAGCAGTGTTCCTCTTTCCACACATCCTCGCCAGCAGTTTTTGTCTTGGTCTTTTCTGAGGATAGTTGTTCTGAGTGGTATGGAATACAATCTCATTCTGTGTACTTTTAATTTGCATTTTCCAGATAGCTAAGGATAAACACGCCTCCACCTCCCCCATATATTGTCAATTTGTATGCTTTCTTTAGAGAACTATTTATTCAGCCCACGTGCTCATTTATCGATTGGATGAATTGTTTCATGTAAATCAACTTTCTACACCTTTAGTTTTTACATCAGGTCTTTCTACCCCATGGATTCTTCAGGTTCGTCTCTTGATCACGTCCCATGGTTCTTGGCCATGCTTCTTTCTATCTTTACTGATGCCTGAAGGCTCTGTCCAATGCTCCCCTATTTATATTGGGGTTTTGAACGCTCCCCTGTTTGTGTTGGGGGTCTGCTCACCCACTGAATGGAAGCGAAGCAAGCCTTCCCTGCTTTCCCCTTGTTCATCTGTCCTTCTCACATTTATTATCCCCCCCCCAAGCTCTTGTGTTTGTGGCTGTCTTTCTTCCTCTAGTGCATGCAGAATCCCTCCTGTGTTGTTACATGAACAGTTTCTCTGCATGATCCAAAAGTGTCCAGTGTGCGTCTCTTCTTCCCTTCCCTTCCCTTCCCTTCCCTTCCCTTCCCTTCCCTTCCCTTCCCTTCCCTTCCCTTCCCTTCCCTTCCCTGTTTTCTGCCCCCCCCCCAATCTTTTTTCTCTCCCCTGTAGCTGTTCAGCAGCCACAGAGAACTGGGTACCTGAAAGGGAGGCCGAAAGGGGAAACTGGCTGACAAGAGAAGAATGAAGCTAAAACAAAGATTTCTGACCAAGGCCCAAAGTTTAATTTTCAGCTCTGTGTTTATATAGGTAAAACCCCAAAGAACCATCCTTTGTTTCAGCTAGATTGAGATGCAAAGCAAGCCCAGCAGGTGGTCAACTCCCCAAAGTTCATGCAGGAAAATTCAAATGCAGGCCAGGCTACTCCAACTAGGTTGTAAAACCCTAGGGGGATGTTTGTTTAGCCTATTCAAGGCTGTGGGAAGAGCACGCTTCCCCAATTTTCACTCTCTGATATTTTCTTCTGCACCATCTAGTTTCTTGATAATAAGCAACACTATGAATTGTTGTATTTTTTTTAAAAAAAGATTTATTTACTCATTTTAATGTGAGTACGCTGCCGCTGTCCTCAGACACACCAGAAGAGGGCATCGGATTCCATTACAGATGGTTGTGAGCCACCATGTGGTTGCTGAGATCGAACTCAGGACCTCTGGAAGAGCACTCAGTGCTCTTTGCCACTGAGCCATTTTTCCGGCCCTGGCTTGTTGTATTAATTGATGTTTTTCATCTCCACATTTCTTTCATGTTTAAGATCTCATTTTCCTGCCCAGTCTCTCTTCCCTTTCCCTGTTGGTGACTCTTATGTGTTGCTGGCTTTCTTATTTCTGAGTGGATTTCCTTACTCTCATATGTTTGTCTCCTCTGTTAAGTCACTGGGAATAGCCTGGATACAGGCTATTGGGTTTTTTGTTTGTTGGTTTTTGTTTTGCTAGAGCATTTTAACCTATTCGGTGTTTGGGAATCTGGGAGTTGAATTATGGTCTTCTATAACAGCATTTTTCAACCTGCTGGTGGCCACCCCTTTGGTAAACTTCTGTCTCCAAAAATATTTACATTATGGTTCATAAAAATAGCAAAGTTACAGTTATGGAGTAGCAACAAAAACAGTTTTATGGTTAGGGGTCGCTGCAACCTGAGGACCTGTATTAAAGGGCCACAGCATGGAGAAGGTTGAAAAATACCACCGGAGAGAAACCATTTTCCTTTCCCTTTTCACGTTTCTGTGCTGTGATTCGTGCAGCTGTGGGTTGGCTACTCTTCCTTTTTCATTTGGGTATCTTGTTATTGGCAGCTGTTATGTTATAGACTTTTCCTGGGGAGACACCACACACACACACACACACACACACACACACACACACACACACACACACACCACACACTTACCCCAGAAAGGGAAGCCATGACAGACCCAAGTACAAACACTACCAAAGTCCAAATTGGTGAACCAATGAGTTTTATTGGGATTACTTACAGGAGCAGAGATAATTCAAAGACAGCTGTATCACCAAAGCCCAGCCTAGCATGGGTTACAGCTCAGACAGCTGGAAACCTAGAGGATGTCCTTTCCAAGTAGCTCAGTTGGCCTAAGACCCTTCCTGGCAGTAGTCTGCTTCTTCTGCAGCTTGGCTCCTCTGAGAGTGACCCCTGTTTCTCTTCATTGTTTACTCTCCAGGAGGGAAGAGCCTAGTGAACTTGGCCAGCCTGAAGCTATTGTGTTTTCTTTCTGTCTGAGGTAGCTTCTGCAAATGGAGTGTTTTATTCTCCAAAAGAAACTGTCGTGCCACAGCAGACTACTCTTGCCTGCTGGTCCCCAGTACCTCTAAGAAAGGAGAAAAGCTACTTATGGATGAGAACCTCTGCCTCCTCATTCTCACTCTGCAGGAGCCTGGGACCATGCTACCAGCTCGCTGTGTCTCTGCTGTTTTCTCTTTCCTTTTCAGCTGGCCTGTCCCCTCTTGGGGATCTCTAGCACCCTTTAACACTGAAATAGAGTCTCTTGTTACCCCGACTCTTCTCATTCTCATGTCACATGGAAGTGACCTGTGATCTGCCATCTTAAGCGGAAACTGGCTGAAAGTCCTAGGGAAAGCGACGCAGAGAGAGGCTGGATTGCTCTGAGCAGCAGAGTCAGTTGGTTTCCTTGAAGGATCCAAAGTGAACTGATGAGCCTCTGAACTGCACTTTCTTATATCCCCCCCTTTCTCTCTCTGTTTTCCTCTCTCCCTTCCTCCCCTCTCTCTTTTCTTTTTCTCTCCTTTCCTCTCCCCCTCCCTTTCTTTCTCCCACTCCTTCTCTCCCCTCTCCCTTTCTATCTGATATCAGGGCGAACTCAAGAAATTTAAATAAATTTGATTGCTTCAAATACAGTCATTTTAATTTTTATCAGAAGATGAAATGAAAATTCCCCACAGGTGGATATAACAAGTGGCGTTATTTTGGCTTTCAGGCCCTTCAACATGAGCCTGGCAGGTTTTAAGGGCACCCTTACTTTTTGGCATAAGCAAGTGTTCTAGTGTTACCCCGATCAAGGGCTGCCCTAGATCAAGAACTTCCATTTCTAGAAAAATCTGGGTCCTCTTAGTGAAAAATAGTGTGTCGAGCTATAATTTAGAGGGTAAGGACACTCCCAACTATTTGGTAAGTTCTAGGTCTCTTCAGGGAATCTGCTGTGGTCACTCCTATCCTTTGCTCATTTTTAATGCTAGTTTTGCTATTGTTAGTTTCGATTTTGTTTTTAAAGTTTTATTTTATGTATTTGAGTATAAAAGAAATGAGGAAAAGTATTGCTCATAGCTTTGGAGGCTCAAAGGCATGGTGCCAACATCTGCTTGGGTCTGGTGGTGCCTCCTGTCTGATAGCTGTGGAGTCCTTGTTAGAACATGCTCATAAGATTAGGTTGGAACCAAAATCAGGAGTCCAGCTTGCTGCATTTTTTTTCTTTTTTTAAATTATTTTATTAATCATTCCATTCATTTACATCTCAAATGATATTCCACGTTCCGGTTACCCCTCCACAAGCCACTCATCCCATAACCTCCTTCTCCTCCTTCCCGTGTGCCTCTATGAGGGTGCTCCCCAACCCACCCATGCTCTCCCGCCCCACCCCTCCAGCATCCCCCCTACCAGGGCATCAAACCTCCACAGGACCAAGAGCCTTCCCTCCCACTGATGTCAGATAAGGCCCTCCTTTGCTACATATGTATCTGGAGGCACCGATCCCTCCCTGCACACAGCTTGATTGGTGGTCTAGTCCCTGGGGGCACTGGGTGGTCTGGCTAGCTGATGTTGTTCTTCCTATAGGGTTGCAGTCCCCCTTAGCTCCTCTAGTCCTTCTGCTAGCTCCCCCACCAGAGTCCCTGAGCTCAAGTCTAATGGTTGGCTCCACAGTTTGCTGCATTTAAATCAAGCCTATGTAGAAGGACTCTTCAGCGCTGGTGGCCTGAGGATTATACTCTAGACTTCTCCTGTTAGAGGCGCCACTGTTTGCCCACATCCTGGCCCTAGGAAATAAGCTCCTCCCACGAGAACTTTGGCCATCAGAGAGTACCTTATTGAGAGAGACCGTTTATACCTCGTGTGGTCATACTGACATCTCCAGTTAACAGCCAGGCTCCCCTGTTGTCTGTTTAGAGCCTGATAGCTTTGGAGAGCTCCTTCTTACCTTCCCGCCTCACATCTGGATAACTGATTAGAGGCGGCTCACGCCTTTAATCCCAGCACTTGGGAGTCAGAGGCAGGCAGATTTCTGAGTTTGAGGCCAGCCTGGTCTACAGAGTGAGTTCCAGGACAGCCAGGGCTACACAGAGAAACCCTGTCTCAAAAAAAAAAAAAAAAACCAAACAAAAAACAAAAACCAAAACCAAAAACCAAACCAAAACAAAAAACAAATAAAAAAAGAGAGTCAAATCTTCTTCATGTACCACATATGACTATAGCACGCACACACACACACACACACACACACACACACACACACACCAGCAAAATAAAATTAGATCTAAGGAAAATTACCATTTCCTAACATTGATGTTTTAAGGTAAAAACATCTGTGAGGGTGATAGTGAGATTTTGTCAATGTCAATAATGAACCTAAGTCCTTTCCATGATAATGAAGAAGGAGTTGTGGAGCATGTCCAAAGTTGCTGTTGAAGTAAAAGAGAACATAATGTAGAAAGGTGTCTGAGCTACTTGTTAAAGAGTGTTGATCATGATTGCTGAAGATCGGGTCTCAGGAATGCAAATATCCACACAGGTCCTCAAGGAGTTTTCTCTTTATTTTGTCAGAATATGATTTTTTAAAAGATTTATTTATTTATTATATGTAAGTACACTATAGCTATCTTCAGATACACCAGAAGAGGGAGTCAGATCTCATTACAAATGGTTATGAGCCACCATGTGGTTGCTGGGATTTGAAGTCAGGACCTTTGGAAGAGCAGTCAGTGCTCTTAACTGCTGAACCATCTCTCCAGCTCAAGAATCTGATTCTTTAAAGGGTTTGATGTCTCCTTTCCAGAGGAGTGCTGTGACACACCTCCATATACACCCCGTGAAGGGACAGAGCACAAGCTGCTCCTTACACACCCCTCCCTGTGCATGAATTGCTCTCTGCTAGTGATTTTTCTTGTTGCTGGGACCCAATACCAGACAAGATACCGTTTGGAATTTGCTTAATGAGCTCGCAAGTTTCCAGTCCTTTCACATATCTTCCCTGGGTTGCCAACAAAGTCATTCTCACTAATCTTCAGTCTTCTGACTGACCCATAAATTTCTAGCAACTCTACAGGACCAAGATGTATGTGTTTCTTAGACAAACCAGCCAGGAGAGCTTTGAGTCAGCAACGGATTACTAGGCAATGACACAAAAGTCTGACAGATGGGACATTTAAACATGTAGGGGGGAGGTTTTCAAACAATGTCAATTTGAACAGTTCAAATTAAAACCACTCTCCTTTCTGGTCAAACTAATTAGCAGGACATTTTAAATGCTAATGAAGAAAAGATCTGGTATAAAGCAGGTGTTCTCAAGCATTGAACTTGGTGGACAGATTGTGACAGTCCTTCTGGGAAGATAGCGGTTTGGTGATTGAAGTACACGCTGCTTGACAAAAGACTAGATTTTGGAAGCTCTAAGATCTGCATATCAAAACAAAGTTGTGTCTCAGTATGTTCATCAAAGCATTTATTAGAATAATAAAATATTAGGGAAAACCATCAGTGCTCAAATAGAGGGAAACAGAATTATATCTTCGTAACATTTACCTATAATAAAATGTTTCTAATACTAAATGAAGGAATACACAATTTTACTTGTTTAAATATTTGTTTATTTATTGTGTATACAAAGAGTATATATGCATGTTTGCATGTATCAAGGCACACTGTATGTGCAGGTGCACATACACATGGGTATGGAGGCTGAAAGATGACATTGAACCCTAACCCTAACCTGAATCCTCTTCTGGAGATTTCTCTGACTGCTTGGTCCAGAGGTGGGTCACCCAGTGTGAGAACTCAGCTGCTTTTCTCCCTAGAGAGAAAAGAGCAGAGCAGGTCCGCTTTCAGCAGCACAGAGGCTAGGGGTCCCCAGGGAGGAGCTAGGGGCTGAGCATTCAGAATCCAGAGGACAAGGAAACAGGAGGCCCAGGAGCTCGTGTGGCCTCAGAGCCTGGCCTGACTCTGAGTCTTTCCGGATAGCAATCAGAAGCTCTACAGGAAGGAGGCCAGGTAGGGAGAGGGTCAGGTGACCTGGCTCAGTCTGGAGTAAGGATGGCCCAACAGAAGAGCACAGGCTGAGCTCTAGAGTCATCCGGGATTGCATCCCATCCTCTTCCGTGCTGAGACAAAACAAGCGGAGAAATGGTAACAGAATTTGAGAGAAGCAAGGATCATGGTCCTTTTCGTGCTTTGGGAAGGCTGCCCTAATGAGAATCCCGTTTCCCAAAGAGCCACTTGCAAGTTCCGGGGACAGAATAGTGCTGGAGATATGGCATTAGTGTGCGGAGCACTGAAGATCTGGTGAGGAGTGATCTGAAAGGGAAGATGGGGATCCCTGCTAGAGAGGCCTGGATTCTGGAGCAGCGAGAAGTTTGGGTCAGGAAGAGAGAAATCAGGTGGTGGCGGCGTGGGGTGGGCAGCACTGAAGCCAGTCAGCCTCTCTGCAGGCTCTGGGCACACTGACTACGGACGGACTCCGTAGGATGGACGGACGCCAGTTCTCCCGTGTCCCAACAGGCTGACACCATGACCCCTCCTCCATCATACTTTCACAGTAAAATCGTCTGTCTGTGCTGGGAAGAGAAGGGAGTCCAGTGACAGTGGTGGCGAGATGGGGGTGAGGTAGGGCTTCACATGCCCCATGCCCCTCGACTGGTGCTTGGGCAGAGCAAGCCCAGCAGTGCTGTCAGCAGCACACATTACCCCCCCCCCCCCGCCTCCCCCACTCCCGTGGTTCTCTTTGTCCTCAGGGTCTGCTTTCTTTGGTAAAGTTGCTGAAATGACATCCTGAAACTTCAGGATGGGCCAAAGTGAAGCGAAGCTAAGGAGTTGGAAGATTAGTGAGAATACATGCTTTAAAGTGAGGAATGGAGGAAGAGAGTATGGGGTGTTTTTTATAATGCTTGGGTAGCTTTACAAAGGCTTTTTATATGATCCCATGGGTGGGAACTTCAATGACATGGACCCTATAGGCTCATATATTTGATTGCTTGGTTCCCAGTTGGTAGAACTGTTGAGGAAGGGTTAGGAACTGTGGCTCTGTAGGAGGAAGTATGTCACTGGGGATGGGCTTTGAGGTTTAAATTAAACACACCATCCTGAGTTTCTCTCTCTCTCTCTCTCTCTCTCTCTCTCTCTCTCTCTCTCTCTGTGTGTGTGTGTGTGTGGGGGTGTGTGTGTTCTGTTCTATGTGCCTTGCACTTGTGGATCAGATGTAAGCTCTCAGTTACTTCTTCAGAGCCATGCCTAGCTGCCTGTTCCCCACTATGATGGTTGTGGACTCTAACTCTCTGGAACTGTGAGCCCCAGGTTAAGTTGTGCCTTGGTCACAGTGTTTTGTCATGGCAATGGGAAAGTAACAAAGACTGTGGCTCTTGAAGCTATGCTCCTTGAGGCTATAATTTAAAACAAAGTTTAAAGCTTAAATTTTAAGCACATTTTAAAAAACAATTACAAAATATATGAAGGGAAAGCTGGAGAGATGGCACAGTGGTTATGAGGTCTGGCTGCTTTTGTAGAAAACCTGAGGTCAGGCCTCATTAGCTACTTCAGGTGTCGCACAACTGCCCATACCTCTAGCCCCGGGACATCCAATGCTCTCTAGTGCTGTGCAGAGGTACCTGTACTCATATCCACATGGTCAGACACAGACATACACATTTATACACATGCTCATGATAAAGTAACAATTATATTGTGTACATGTGTATGAACTGATTTGCTTTTTAAATCTCTCTCTCTCTCGATATATATATATGCTGATTTGCTTTTTTTTAAATCTTAATTGCATTTGGTAAATGAAATGGTGAGATGTCCTTATTGCATTGCTTAGGTTTGGGGATGAGAAGGTAATGCTCAAGTGCCCAGAGTTAGAGCTTGGGTCCTGACAGCCCTAACATGGCAGGTTGGACCACCCATTCTCAATAGGCTAATTAAGGAGCAGGTGACAGTGAGAAGCACAGAAAGGGGATGTATTCAGTGTGGCCCCATTGTGTATAGGAGCAAAGAGGCCCAATGACATCCTAAATATATCTTTGAAGTTCTGACTAGAGGTTTAGGTTTAGAGGCCAAGAGGTATGCTATAACTAATCAGCCTGGGTCAGGGTGATCTAATACACTGGTTCCCTAGGTTGAAATTTCGTGACTTCATACTTCAGGCTTGTCCTTGAGACCTTGAGGAGAGGGTAGACTTTGGTTCTATTGCCTCAGGAGCAAAATTTTTATAACACCCTACTGGAAGAACACTGATCTAGAAACAGGAGAAGGGAGCATGAAAAAAAAGGGGGACAGGAAAACATGAGTACTCGATATTCATCTTACTGACACCTGGCCTCAGAAAACCCCAACGGGTGCCCCAGGATCCCTATCTTAGGATTTGCAGGTGTAGTCTTGCACAGGTTATTTTAATTAGCATTCCTCCCGCGCCCCACACCCCGAAACAGCAAAGCATTGCAAACTTAACTGTGAGGGAGCAATAACTCTTAAGTTACGGTTTCGGAAAAACCGTGCCACCACCTCAGCGTTCACTAAGCAGGGAGACAGTAGGATGAATATAATGATGTCCCCACGTTTTAAAGGGCAGTTTGAGGGACACTGAAAAGGCAGGAGAAACAACCTCAGGTTACGTATGAGGTGATGCAGAAACTGCAGAGGAAGAATTTTAATTTTAAAAATATAAGGCTTCTAGCGCTGAGCAAGACGCGGCGTTGCCGGTGTTTGATTTTTGGAGAGGGAGCTTCAGGTAGCTTTTGACAGATCGCCTTGCCTGTCTTCCTGACGCGGAAAAGCTGGAACCCTCTGCCCCGCCCACCAGCCCCGCCCCGTCCGTCTCCCTGATAGTGTCTCAGCTCAGGTCCCGCTTCGCAGGCCAGCTCCGGCCCCGGCCCCGCCTACCGGCATGGCCCCGCCCACCTGTGCGGCTCCGCCCCACCATCAGGTCGGCTTCCGTGTTCCACCTCTGTATGTCGCCCTTTCCATTGGTCTCTCGCTGGCCGCCTGGCCCAATCGCAGCACTTAGCGCCAGAATTTGAACCGCCGTTTTCGTTTGAATCGGGCGGGCGTGGCGGGCAGCCTTGGCGCGGAACTGCCTTGGCGGAAACTCGAGACGGGGCGGCGGGCGGCGGGCGGCGGGCACCTGGGACGCGGGCGGAGGGAGTGCGGGTCCGGGCGGAGCGAAGGCCGCGGGTGGCCGTGGTCGGTCCTCCGCGGCTGAGGAGCCGAGGGTTCTGACGCGGGCTGCACCCGGTAAGCGGCGGACAGAGCTAACTTTCGCTGACTGGACCAGCTGAGATCGGCCAGGCGTGGGGACTGCGAGCTTCACCGAGAGGCTACTCCACTCTCCGGGCTGACGGCCGGGCGGACCATGGCGTCCTCGGCTCGCCTGGTCACCATCAAGCGGAGCGGCGACGACGGCGCACATTTCCCGCTGAGTCTCAGCTCCTGCCTGTTTGGAAGGTGAGTGCGCGCTGGGGCCGAGGTGACCCCGAGCAGCGACCCCGCGGCCCTACCGCCCTATGCGTTCGACAGGGCTATCCCTGTAGCTTGTTCGGAAGTCACGCTCATGCATTGGGAGCTTCCCTTGTGGAATCGGGATTTTACACTTGGTAGACGCGAAGCTGACGTCGGTGCCCCGCATCTCCCTCACTGTGGTTCTCAGTCTCTGGATGTTTCTGGAAACATCAGATAGGCGAGCCCTGCTCCAGAGCTCTGGGCGAATCCCCTTTCCCACCCCCATCAGTCGGATGGCAATCTTCCCTGAGGCCTTTCAGGAAGTTGCTTGCGTTGTCACTTTTGCAAACTTTGACTATGGTTCTTTCTGCGGCGTGTGAAATGTTACCTGAGAGGATGCTTTTAAGAAAGCTCGTCTTTTCTCTGTTCTAACACCATGCAGGTTGGTGACTAGGTTTTAGATTTTTGTTTGTTTGTCTCTCAGTAGACTAAATTCCAAGGCAAGGGCTGCCTTGTTGATGATTACATCCCCAGGGTCCCATATGGCTCCTGACACTTAAGATCAGCCAGTGTGTGACACAGGGTGGATGTCTGGTAGGAAGTGGCGGTCAAGCAAGACATTTGGCAAAGTCTGGTGACAGATTTTCATGTCACCCTGGGAGAGGTGTCTGCCTTGCCGCTAGTACTGCTGAGTAAGGACAGAGGCATTATTTGACAGTGAACAGGCTGTTGAGGAATTATCTGGTCCAGAATGTCTATGGCATTCTGTATGTAGTATATGGATTGTGGTGATCTTTCTGCTCAGTAAAACTAGGTTCTAACATGTGGTCTCTCTGCCTGGTGTTTTGATACCCAAAACCTCTGTTTTCTTGAGAGAAAGGAAGTTGTAAGAGTAAGGAATTTTCTATAGCTTTGTTGTTGTTGATTAAAAGAAGAAAGTAAATATTCTTGTCACAAGTGTCACCCATTTTGATTATTCTGTAATATTACTTAAATACACTTTTAACAAGTTTTAAAAATTTTAAAAACAATTTGCATTTGGTTGTGTGGTATTTATAGTAAGAGATATACTTAGACTCCAGAGCTTCATAGGAAAACAGACAGTATATAGACTATGTTCTGAC
The DNA here is from genome assembly GCA_036184795.1 of Tokudaia tokunoshimensis. NCBI lineage: Eukaryota > Metazoa > Chordata > Mammalia > Rodentia > Muridae > Tokudaia > Tokudaia tokunoshimensis. The sequence goes on along the minus strand of BTHU01000001.1, from coordinate 111,602,564 downwards.
TTTTAAAGTTCACGATGAAGCTACCAGTGAAACTCCTGGTTTGTAGCTGGGTTAGAATTGTACCTTCTGTGCCATGCTACCACAATGCTAGCTTTGTAGAAAGACATTCTAATCTAGATACTGTTTGTAGTTCAGTGTTTGTATTGTGAGGACATCTGAGTCTGTCAACTTGGTGTGTGTGTGTGTGTGTTTTTTTTAAAAAAGATTTATTATATATACGTACAGTATATTGTAGCTGTTTTCAGACAAGGGTCTCTTTATGGATGGTTGTGAGCCACCATGTGGTTACTGGGATTTGAACTCCGGACCTTCAGAAGAGCAGTCAGTGCTCTTAACCGCTGAGCTATCTCTCCAACCCTTGGTGTGGTTTTAAAACAACAGATTAAAAACTCACATGGATTCACTGTGTGCCACATACTCTCATGACATGTACAACTATAACTAATGGCAACACAGGTGCTGGTATGGACCTTCTGTGTGTGAAGAAACTGAGGCATTGATTACCCACAGCACATTTCATGCTCCTGTGTCCTTAAACACCCATATCGTTATAAATACATTACAAAGTTCTCCGAAACTGATGGAAAGTTCTCTTTTATCTGTGTCTTGTAATTATAACTCTATGAAAAGTAATTGTGTTTTCTAGTATTTTCTAATATAACTATTCTGAAGTACTAGAAGTTTCCATGTTCTTTTATGGCATCTTAGGCCGTACTTGTGAACATTGTTTGAGCTGTCTGTGATATCTCCTCAGTCCGTGTGTCGTTACACTTAGAGTCTAAACATACTAGTCAAATTCTGCTAATATTTCAAAAACTTGAGGGTTTCTTCTTGGTAATTTCAGACCCTTATAAAAACCCTTACTTTTTTTGTATTAAGGAGTATTGAATGTGACATTCGTATCCAGCTGCCTGTAGTGTCAAAAAGACATTGCAAAATTGAAGTCCAAGAGCACGAGGTAAGTTGGCTTTGGAAATCAACTCTTAAAGCTATTTGAAGGTGACTCGAAGCACGTCCTTAGTGTTTGCCTCTCCTCTCTCCTTGTAGGCAATATTATATAATTTCAGTTCCACTAATCCAACACAAGTAAATGGGGCTGTGATAGATGAGCCTGTGCAGCTGAGACATGGAGACATAATAACAATCATTGATCGCTCCTTTAGGTGGGTGAAAACTAACTGGATGAATTCTGAATACTGTGCTTTCTTTAATCACAAACTAGTACCATCGTTGATCCTTCTTTGGTGTTGATGGATGTTGGAAATGTTTCACTTTGTGTGTGTGTGTGTGTGTGTGTGTGTGTGTGTGTGTGTGTGTGTACCTGCAGGTGATTGGACCTGTGCCCGTGGAGAATAGAGGACAACCTCAGGTGTGGTCCTCAGGATCTGGGTCAGTTTTCCCCTTCTTTTTTTTTTTTTTTTTTTTGGTTTTTCGAGACAGGGTTTCTCTGTATAGCCCTGGCTGTCCTGGAACTCTCTTGTGTAGACCAGGCTGGCCTCGAACTCAGAAATCCACCTGCCTCTGCCTCCCAAGTGCTGGGATTAAAGGCATGTGCCACCACTGCCCGTCCTTTCCCCTTCTTTTTGATCAGGGTTTCTAACTGGCCTAGGATTCACCAAGTAGGCTAGATTGGCTAGACACCCAAGCCCAGTGCCCTCCTATCTTTGCTTTCCCAGTGTTGATGGAACATCTTAAAGTTCCTAGCTCCTAGTCCTTTAGAGAGTAGGTTTGGTCCTTAAAGAACAATTTTGTTAAACTGAGGTAATCGGGCTGCATCCTAATCTAGGACTGATGTCATTATAATAAAGGAAAATTAGCATACAGGGGAGCAAGTGAATGAGGGGAAGCTGTGAAGAGGCAGGAAGAGGGCGGCCAGTCCAGGAGGCCCAGAGGAGCCATTCCTACAGATGCCTTGGACTTGGACTTCCAGTCAGAACTGTGAACAGCAAATTTCTGTTGTTTAAGGTATTCTGTCTGTGTTTTAATTGTGGGAGTCCTAACTGACTAATTAATACACCACAGCCAAGTCACAAGGGAAACTCCTACACCTTTGTGTGTGGGTTTTCTCTCTGATCACAACTTTTCTCTTAGTAAGCCACCATGGTGGCTCTAAGAGAGAGGTGTCTTTGGAGTTTGCTACCTGTTTGTGGCTCTTAGTGGCATTTTAATAAGTGTGTTGCTGTGTTTTTCTTTTAACCCAGCTAGCTCTCAAATTGAGACTGGACTATATTTATTTAACAAGCTTTAAGGGTACAACAACTGAGCAGTATTACTCTATTTTAATTCTCTATGCTAATCTGGCTACTTCCCAGTCAAAATTCCAGTAATATTTGCATTTTAGTACTGATTTGACTCTCTGGGCTCCAGGTGTTTCTCAAGGTATCTCTTGGACTCTCAAGTTGCCTAATCCTCTCCTCTCCTCTCCTCTCCTCTCCTCTCCTCTCCTCTCCTCTCCTCTCCTCTCCTCTCCTCCCTTCTGCCCTCCCCTCCCCTCCCCTCTCCTCCTTGTTGCTCCCCTCTCTGCCCCTTTCCCCTCCCCTCTCCCCTACTCTTTCTCTCTCTCTTCTCTCCTCCCCTGACTGGTTGGAAGTCAAGCCCTGTTCTCCCCTTCTCAGTCACTGGTTGATCAGCTGGCTTTGTTGACCAATTGGGAATAATTGGGGAACAATGCTTACACAACACAGAGACAGGAGATTCTTAGAATAAGGTTTGCAACCAGAAATGGGGGAGAGAAATCAGTATTGGAATAATGCAAGGATAATCTTTACACAAGGCACAATAACATTATGCCTACATGTAAACACTATAGTTAGTATAAAACTTTGTGTGTTTGTGTCTGACTAATGTTCTTGTGTGTGTGTGGTTTATGGCATGTTGGGTGTCTTTGGCTTGTTTCTTCCCACAGTATAGGTATTTCATTAACATAGCACAGTATATAGAGTAACATGTAAGAGTATTCACAATTTATTCATTCTTGATTGAGAATTTGAGTGATTTCCAGTAGAAATTTGTCAAGACTTTCCTTGTGATCAAATGACCTCCCCCCATTTCCTGTATTTGAAAGTGGTATTCTACAACTACCAAATCCAAATGCAGTGTTTTTTTCTGTAGACCTGTTAAATTCTCTATTTTTTAAGATTTATTTATTTATTATATGTAAGTACACTGTAGCTATCTTCAGACACACCACAAGAGGGCATCAAATCTCATTATGGATGGTTGTGAGCCACCGTGTGGTTGCTGGGATTTGAACTCAGGACCTTTGGAAGAGCAGTCAGTGCTCTTAACCGCTGAGCCATCTCTCCAGCCCCAAATTCTCTATTCTTAATAATTATTTTATTATTTTCCTGCTTAATAGTTTAAGAGATATATTGAAATCATCCATTGAGGATTTGTTTATTTTTCTTTAATTAATTTATTTTCCCTATCATTCATACACATCCACACATACACACATAGACATATACACACACATTTCATTTATTTATTTATTTATTTATTTATTTATTTATTTATTTATCTATTTATTTATTTATTTTTGATGCTACACCCTGGCATGTGGTTGTGGACTCCTGGACATAATTCTAAATTATGCACAGAATTCTTTGTCATTTGAAATATCTCTTACTTTTAGTCACATCTTTTGCCTTAGTGATTCCTTTGGGTGATAAATATAAGGACATAATTTGTTATGCTTACATAGTATAATCCCTTTGCCTCCTTACTTTTAACTCTTTATACTTCTTAAGGCTTTTGTTGTGTCTAGGAACCTGCTGTTAAGGGACTTAACTTTAAACAGACATTTTTTAAAGGTACAACATCTTGATGGATTTTCCTTTAAGTCCTTATAAAATAAACTTCGCCTCTTTGAACGATTTGAAGGGACATTTTTTATTGACTAGACTCTCTAAAAGAGATTCCGTTCAGCACTGTGATAGCTTGGAGAAGGGTTTCAGATGCTACCTGGTTTCAGATCTTACATAGACAGCATGTAAATTCAACTTAAGCCACTTCACTGAGGTACCAAAGTTTCCGTTGTGCACAGTAAAGGATTTCAGCTCTGACTTGATCACCAAAATCTGTTGTGATTCTGGTCCTATCTTCTTAATATGTGCCTCTTCTCTAGAGAGAGTGTGAAGAAATAGTGATCATAATTCTGGAACGTGGCTTTGTAACTTCACATTTATATAAGTTTTTAGTATTAAAAACTTATCTTTGTGTAAGCCAATATTCTGAACTGAGCCTAGAGTTTGTTTCAGGGTTTGTGTCGATAGCACCTGAATCTGGATGTTCACATTCTTCCCCTGACTCTCTGTGCACTGTAGGTATGAAAGTGGAAGTCATGAGGCTGGAAGCAGGCCCACAGAGTTTCCAGGAAAGTCACTTGGAAAGGTGAGGGGAAATGCTCAGGTTTGACCTTGATTCTTGTGTCATGATGGGAACTCATTTATATGTTTTAACAAGTGATTTCTCACTTATCAATTGGTGACCAGAAATGGCTTTCTGATTATAGCAGAAAAATCTAAGTAACAAGATCAGGGAATAAGTTGACCATGAGCACAATAAAGTAACTCAAAACCATATTTCTTTTTGCTATTCAAAAACCAAGTGCTAACTTGGTCTTATACTCTACTGTGTTGTGATCTTACAAGCCCATGTTAGAATAGCCTGAATAAATAGAAATTGTATGAAAAATCAAAAAGGAAGGACATGCCTGCTAGGTGTGGTGGAGAATGTTTATTATAGATTGGAAGGAGAACATAGGCAGAGACCAACATCTGGGAGAGTACCGAGTGAGCATGGCCCTGAGCTGGGCCATGGGAGGGGGAAGGGAGAGAGGAGAGGAGCCACTGACTGTGCCAAGAGACTGGCTGGCATAGCCAATGTGGTTATATAGGCAGCAGAGGAGTTTGGGGGAGGGCATGCCGGCCAGGAGGCCCTGTAACAGGTAGAGGCATGTTAGGAGAGTACAAGGCAACCATTGACCACTTTATGTTAATGGTTCCTCAGTTAGTCTTTGCCCCAGGTTTGAGACCTAAGAGAAATAAAAGTTAGACACCTAATGAGTCACTTTGTCTCCCACTCCTTGTTCCTGTCCATAATCACATTGTGAAAAGTGCTGAAGAAGCTTCCTAGTTAAGAAAGTGAGTCTAGTGCTTGTCACGGGAGGGAATCCTGTCACTCAATAGTATCAGCAAGATTACTGCCACTGGTATCGTTTACTAAAGCACAATTCTGGACACAAGACTAGAGGCTTGGTGGGATTCAGTAGCTTTACGGTAAGTCTTGAGAGTCTTTGTTTCTCTTATTAGAATGCTAGTCAAACATGTACCGTGAAGTAACTGCAGTCCCTTGGATTAGGAGCTTTAGGGTTCACCTACATTTAGCAACAGGCACTCTTCCTTCAAGATCTATATATTAATATCCACATTAAATATTGTTTCTTCCTTAGATGAGCCCAGGGCTCATCAACCTCTGGTAGAAGCTATTTTTGAGGTGACCAGTCACCATTTGACTTGTTAATAGGTGTAAGAAAATAAAATTATTGATAGTTGATCTGTGGAGAAGATAAGTACCACTTAAGAGTTGATAAGCTATTTGGTAACTAGTCTGTAATAAAATTAAGCATTAAAATTCAATAGAAATAGTGTGATAGTAATTAATAGGAATTTCATGCCTCTTTAATGCAATCATGCAAAAATTACAGGACTGGGAAGAAGATAGCTCTATATAAAATGTTTCTTCTGTAAGCATGTACACCTGAGTTTGATCCCCTAGAACCCATGTAAAAAATTTTGGGTGTGGTAGCATATACCTATAATCCCTGTCACTGAGAAGGCAGAGATAGGAAGATTCCTGGTGTTTGGGGGCCAGCTAATCTAGCCACATTGGTGAAGTTCATGCTTAGTTTGTTCCCTGTCCCTAGAAATAAGATGTTAAGCATCTGAGAAAGGTACTCCACATCAATTTTGTTCATAGCACACACAAACATGTATTCTTCACCTCCGGAATAGTTCCATATTCCCAAATACGTAGGCATTGTCTGCTGGTTGAGAAGGAGTAGTGCACATGGATGAACTGCAATCTAGCACATCCTGAGCCCATTTCTGGTGAAACTTAGGGCATCTATGGTTTGTGCCTGTGGTGAATTAACGGATGGAGGAAGCTAATTTTAACTTTGCTTCTTCCTTCATATGATATTGGAAGATAAAGGAATTCTAGAAAACTTACTGGGAGACAGAGGCCTAGAGAGATGGCTCAGTGGTTAAGAGCACTGACTGCTTTTCCAGAGTTTCTGAGTTCAATTCCCAGCAACCACATGGTGACTCACAACCATCTGTAATGGGATCAGATGCCCTCTTCTGAAGACAGCAACTGTACTCATTTAAAATCCTTAAAAAAAAAAGTTTGCTGCTCTTCCAGAGGACCCAAGTTCAGTTCCTGGCACCTACATTAGACAGTTCACAACCACCTGGAGGTACCCATACAAATATGCCTAGATACATGCACATATACATAAATATAAAAATAAACCCTTAAAGAAAAGAAAGCTCTAAGTCAGCTAAGAAGTCATGACCACTAGCTTTCAAGTACTTGGCTGTATTTCTTAAACCTCTAAATGTCATGAAGAAGCAGTTTGAGAAAGAATGTAATTAATGAAAAGTTTTCATTGTTTAAAAATGACCACACTAAAAAAGGCGCTTAAATTCCTGTTCTTATCTTTTAATGTGTAGGAACCATCGCGGCGAACCTCAAGAGATAGCTTCTGTGCTGACCCTGGTTGGTATTGGTTGCGTTCTGTTCTGGTACCCTCAGCATCAGACTGCTATGACAGTGGCAAGGGTGGGATCATGGGGACACAGACAAAATTCCTGGTCTCCAAGCCTCCTAAGAGAGTTCCATTTAAAATACCAAACCAAAGCAGAGAGCTGTGAAACTTGTTCCCTAGTGCTTGCCTTTTTAGTTGCTCAGTTAATCTTGATCTGTCTGGTGGAATTTGTTACATCACTGGATATTCAAAGCTAATGAGCTTTATTAAGATGGAAATAGCATAAGACAAGTGTAAGGAATTAATTTGGGGACTAAATGAAAAGCTAGGATTCAAGGCAATTTAAAATATGGAACTGGATTTCAGAAATTTTAGGTCACCGAGAAAATGTTGAACTTCTGTTTCTTATTTCTTATTTATTGCCAAGATGCGAAAGGTCAAGATACCAAAGTTTCAAAAATGACTGCTTCAAGAAGATCTTTTGTGCAAGCCAAGGGCCTCTCTGCAGATAGTCCTGCCTCAGGTGGCTCAAAGGACAGTGTTTCCCAAGATTCATCAGGGCATGTTGAACAGCGCAATCGCAGAAACATAGACGAGCCCACTTCTGGGGATCTCTTTAAGAAGTCCAGGGCTACAGGGAGCAGTTACAGGGAACTGAAGTCTTCTCCTGCACAGAGCCTTAGCAATAGCAACAAAAAGGAATCTCCCTTTGAGAAACTTTATCAGTCAATGAAGGAAGAGTTGAATGTAAAATCACAGAAATCTTGTAGAAAATCAGAACCCCCATCTGACCGTGCAACAGAAGAATCATGGGAGACACAGCTATTGGTGTCATGTAAGGCAAGACCAAAGTCTAGTGGAAGCACCCCTGTTATACCAACCTCTTCACCCAAAGTAGGAAAGATCTGGACCGAGAGACGGAGCGGTGGTAAGGGGCCTGCTCAGACTTCCACAGAGACAGCTAAAACGAAGACCCCTGTGCAGAATTCACAGCAACTTAAGGATGAAGACTTTCGTGTTACTGGCAGAAGAAATTCTGTGAATCTGGATGACGGTGAAGGTGCCGAGGCAGTTCATAAAATCGTGACCCCTGGGAAACTGGTAACTAGAAACCAAACTGCAGTGAAGGTCGGAGATGTTGCCAGCCCTGCTGATACACCAGAAAATTCCTCTTCCAAAAAGAGAAGAAGTATTCCTGCAAAGGTTCCATCAGCAGAGACACAAAAGCGGCTTTCTTTAACTCAACGCCTTGCTCCAGATGAAAAGAAAAGTCCCAAGAATTCCTTCAGCAAGACTGAGAAACTGGCCACAGCAGCTGAACAGACTTGCTCTGTGCTACCTGGTCTTAGTTCCGTTGATATCAGCAATTTTGGTGATTCCATTCGTAAGTTATTTAATGTAGATCTACTTTCCCTAATAGATTACTATCTACCTTACATATTATGAGTTAATAAGGTGTTTGTTTAGTGTAACTAGCTGTGTGCTAAAGAACCCACTAAGTACTCTGATAACATTAAGAGTCAAGCTTTATCTGATATATGGGTACTGAAGACTTTGCCACTTATAAAGAAGTGTAATAGAGGAGGTGCAACTAGTTCAGGGGGGACCATATCACAGAAACTACTTCAGGAAAAGAAAACGTGACTTCTCTTTTACAATATAAGGGGTTTAATCATAATAACTTCATTTAGTGTCCGGTTCTGTATACCAATTATGTCTTGTGGGATTGGTTCTTGGGAATAAATCATCGTCATTCCTTTGAGCTATCCTTGAACACAGTGACTCATGGCTGTTCAAACTCTGTTTCTGTTTCTGTTTCTCTCTCTCTCTCTCTCTCTCTCTCTCATTCAAACTCTGTTCTCTCTCTCTCTCTCTCTTTCTCTCTCTCATTCAAACTCTGTTCTCTCTCTCTCTCTCTTTCTCTCTCTCATTCAAACTCTTCTCTCTCTCTCTCTCTCTCTCTCTCTCTCTCTCTCTCTCTCTCGGTTTTTCGAGACAGAGTTTCTCCGAGTAGCCTTGGCTGTCCTGAAACTCACTACTCTGTAGATCAGGTTGGCCTCTGCCTCCCAAGTGCTGGGATTAAAGGTGTGTGTCACCACTGTCTGGCTTGTTCTCAGTCCCTCACAGCACTTTATTACAGACCCTGGTCTGGACTCAGGTTTCTATACCAGCAAAGTTCTAGATGATTCCAAGGCATTAACATTTTGGTTTTAAATTTTTTTTACTACATTTACTTTTATAAGAATGTGCCATGGTGCTCATGCAGGAGAACGAGAACAACTTGTAGGGGTCATTCTCTCCTTCCACCATGTGCCATCTTGGTTCCAGGGACTGACCTCAGGTCCTTAGGTTTGGCAGCAAAGCACCCTTACATGCTGAGCTTTCTCACCACCTAGAGAAAGTTTTCTCTTTATCTCCCTTTACAGACATGAAGTGACCACCCAAGGCTACATAGTGAGCAGCTTCATGGCATCTTCCTGCAAATACTTGTTTCATGCTGCCTTAAAGAAAGGAAGGAGCCAGGCGGTGGTGGCGCACGCCTTTAATCCCAGCACTTGGGAGGCAGAGGCAGGAGGATTTCTGAGTTCGAGGCCAGCCTGGTCTACAAAGTGAGTTCCAGGACAGCCAGGGCTACACAGAGAAACCCTGTCTCGAAAAATCAAAAAAAAAAAAGAAAGGAAGGCTCTCCAGGCACATAACCTTTATATCAAGCACAACTTCTGCTGGTGACTTTTTGGTGTGGCTGTCTGTCAGTGACACTTGAACCCATCAGCCAGTGTTCAGTTGACACCTCATAATGGAGTGCCAGTCCTGGACAAGGAGCTTCTGTAGATGATTGAGGAAGCTGTATAATGGGTTTAGGTTGCATGAACTTCCCCACAAGCACAACTCAAGATAGTTTGCCTGCTCATATAGCTCACTCAAAAGGCAGATCTGGGTGTGGCCCATGTATGTGTGTCTTTTATCAAGTTCCTTGGGACACTGCTCAGGTTCTGCCTCCTGCTGGAGAGTGACACCTGCTGCTGTGGGCAGATGGCTTCTTTAACTAATCACGTGAAAGTTTCAGTTTTAAGGAGAACCTCCCTCCCTTCTCTCCCGTTGACATACAGTGCATCTGGTTTCTCTTGAGATCTTTTAGGAAGTCCTGAGACTGCTCTGGCTTCAGTTTTATGAATAAAAGTGCCATGTTTCAGTGCCTTTGCAGTGTATTATTTTTTTCATGCTATTTTGAAATAAATATTTATTTATTTAAGTCCTGGCATGGTGTTTACGTTGTTCTTTTCATGTGTTTGCATTCCTAACTTCAGATGAGAGTGAGGGAATGCCTTCGAAGAGAAGACGTGTATCCTTTGGTGGTCATCTAAAACCTGAATTATTTGATGAAAACTTGCCTCCTAATACACCACTCAAAAGAGGAGAAACACCAGCCAAGAGGAAGTCTGTTGGCTCTCACAGTCCAGCTGTCCTGAAGAAAATCATCAAGGTTAGTTGGACAGTCAGTGTTGTGTTTGTACCTCATATTTCACAGACGGTTCATTCCATCCAAAATCAGGCAGAGGTCAAGGGCAATTGAGATCTTATTTCTTTACCACTTGTCTCATGCCAGTAACAACCATTTGGGGCTCTCAGGTCATGCTGGGCACTTTGCCTTTGAAGAAGACCCTGACACACTACAGGGCCTTATGACCCTAGGACACACTGGGATCATTTAAAATAAGCTGAAGACAGCAGCATATGTGACCACAAGGACTGCTTTGGGTTTTTTTTGGGGGGGGGATGGGGGGGAGTACAAGGGCATTGAGGTTGTGGGAAAGTCTTTGGTAAAACATCTCTCTTCTGTACATGTAGTCCTTAGGCCTTTTGCCCTCTGTCATGTTCTGTTGCTTTTCCTTGCTGTGGCTGCATAGCTCAGTTTCCTAAAAGGGCCCTGAATAGCTTTGTTCATTTAGTAGCCAAAAGACTTGGAGGGACACCTAATACCTTCCTACCTTCTCATCTCCCAGAAGTAAGTAGTCCTCTCCAGGCCCACCCCAGGGCTGGTATTGGCTGAGCTGAAATCGGAATGCCTTCTTTCACTGTTTCCACCAGAAATAGACTCTACTGGTGCATATGTCCCCTTCCTCTGCTTAAATGAGTAGGGCAACTGACCCCTGTCTTATCCTTGAAAGACAGAGCCACCGGTGCTTCAGGATTTAAAGGCTACATGGTTTGCTGTAAAGGTTTTTAATAGACATTACAGAGATGTTAACCTCCTTGGTCAGGTTTTTCATAAATGACTCTGCCTTGTCAGGAAAAGCCTCAGTCTCCAGGGAAACAAGAGTCTTCTGGAGTAACTCCACCGAGGATAAATGATCAAAGACGCAGATCAGGCAGGACTTCACTTGCTTCCAGTGGAAGCAAATTCTTATGTGAGACAGACATTCCCAAGAAAGCAGGCAGGAAGAGCGGCAGCCTGCCTGCGAAGAGAGCATCCATCAGCCGGAGTCAGCATGGCATTCTACAGATGATTTGCTCCAAAAGGAGGAGTGGTGCTTCTGAAGCCAACCTGATTGGTTAGTGCTGTATTGGGCAGAAAGAGTTCAAACTCAACTTTCTTATGCTGGGTTTTGAAAAGTTCACCATCTTTTCCTTTTGACAGTTGCAAAATCATGGGCCGACGTTGTAAAACTTGGTGTGAAACAAACACAAATGAAAGTTGTGAAACCTGTCCCTCAAAAGCAGGCAAGCAAAAGACAAAGACGACCCAGTACTCCACAGGTATAGGACTTTAGCCATGCACTGCTTTTATTTTCAGTTGTCTTAGGCATGTATTGTTCGTGCTGTGATATGTTGTCTGTCTTGCTTTTGTCTGCAGAAACCCACAAGGAACCTTCACAATCAATTTACTACAGGCCATGCAAACTCGCCCTGTACCATTGTAGTAGGGAGAGCACAGATTGAAAAAGTAAACGTGCCTGCCCGACCCTACAAAATGCTGAACAACTTGATGCTAAACCGAAAAGTAGACTTCAGTGAAGATCTGTCAGGTAAATATAGTCAAATTTACAAGAAGGCCTGTAGTCACAGCCTTCTCGATCTTCCTGTTTCTGACTTCCTTGATGCTTGTTACCTCCATCCCACACTCCCTCTTACAACCTTTGAACCCTAGCTGGGAGCCCGGTAGCAGTGAGTGACTACAGAATAACCCATCACACCAGCTTTCTGCTATTATAATATTCAAAGATGGCGTTGGTTGGGAGTAGAGGACCGGTCTCAGTCAATTTGGGAGAACTGTGTCCTCCAGGGAGCAGGGATGGAAATCTCAAGTGCATAGCCTCTGGTGAGCAGTGTGTGTACAGAAAATGGAAGGGTGCATTGTGGTGTGAGGACAATCAGGTGTTACTATCTTTTCCGAGGAGTTGCACTGATGGCTGCTCCCAGGGAATAAGTTGATTTAGAGCAGTATCAATGCTTCTCCAAGATTCACTTCCTTTCTAGTGAGCTTTGTTGCTTGCTGAGAGGAAGCCATGTACGGAAGGTTTTTCTAAACTATTGATAATTGAACTGTTTTCACTGTCTTGAGTATCAGGAAAGGTGTAACTGGCTTAGACTTAATCTCAAGAAAGCAAATTTGTCTCATGCTCCTCAATATGTGATAGCTTCTGGAAGAGAATTATGATTTGAACTGAGTAGATAGAATCTAAATTTTTATTTATTGCAGATTGGGAATTGAAAATGACCAAATACCTCAGTGTATAACGCTTGTGAAACAGCCCCTAAAAGAATTGCATTGTGGATCAATTCATTTATTTTTATAAAAATAACAAAAGATAAAAACAAAAAATGAATCAAGTGTATGAATATGATTATAAATTGAGGATGATATATACATTTATATTATATTTCAAAAATTCTCAAAGATAAACAAGATTTTAAATGCCCGGTGCCTAAGACAGTGAATTGTCTTTTTTTTAAAGATTTATTTATTATTATATGTAAGTACATTGTAGCTGTCTTCAGACACACCAGAAGAGGATGTCAGATCTCATTACAGATGGTTGTGAGCCACCATGTGGTTGCTGGGATTTGAACTCAGGACCTTTGGAAGAACAGTCAGTGCTCTTAACCGCTGAGCCATCTCTCCAGCCCCTACAGTGAATTGTCTTGTGTTCCTTCTATTTTCGTTCTTGGAGTCAGACAATTCTCATTTTGAGGTGTAGGCAGCTTCCCCCCACCCCATCTTTTTTTCCTTCAGATAGAGCCTTACTATTCAGGTTAACTTCAAACAAAGAGATCTGCCTGCCCCTACTTTCTTCAGGCTACCTTGCCTAGACTGGCAGCTTCCATTTTAAAACATTAGAAGGTAAACCCTGATATTTCAAGTAAGCAAGTAAGGCCCTGAAGGCTATGGAAGAAGGAGATTTTTTTGAACAGTCTAGTGCATGCGGATAGACACTCCAACAGTTCCCAGACCCATTATGTGGTGAATGCCAGCTCAAGTTCTTATTCTCCGGTGTCATCCAGATAGAAGCATGACACATAAGCTTTTCAGAAAGCTTAATCATCCATATGGAGTTATGTCACTGCTGCCGTTTGGATGTTAAAGTGCGTAGGCAGGGATGATACTTAGATTAAAGTGTGTGTGTGTTCTTGATAGGACTGAAAATGGTCAGTGTTCTGTCAGTATTCTAAACTGTAGAAACATATTTGTACTTAGGATTTAGATCTGAGAAACCTAGGACTTCTTGAGGGCATAACAAGGCTCCTGGGTCATGGATACCCATACCTAAATTTTGTCCCTTTGCTGGGGCTTATTTTTGGGAACTAGTTTAGAAAACTACAGAGGTTAACTAAATCACTAGATTTCTTTTCCCATAGGAGAGGGTTAGAGAAATTGGCTATATGTGTTGTTGGTTTTTTTATTTTATTTTATTTTTATTTTTTATGAGCATATTAACAAAAATCAGCATTTTAATGAGATGATGCATACCTGGAATCTGAAAACTTCTTTTTGTCATCTACATTGTTTTGTGTGAGGAATGAGATAATGTAAGCCATGTTTCCAATGTTTCCCTTTGTCAGGACTAACTGAAATGTTCAAGACTCCAGTGAAGGAGAAGCAGCAGCAGATGAGTGATATGGGCTCCGTTCTTTCCAATTCAGAAAATTTGTCTGAAAAACAGTTGCAAGTAACTACTTCAGGAGACACACCCCTGCCTATCACCTCAGAGATTTTGGGTTGGTTTATTTGTCTTTTCCACTGTTAAACTTTGGAATGGAGACTTGAAGATTGCCTTTTCTTTTTTTTTTTGTTTTTTTTGTTTTTTTTGTTTTTCGAGACAGGGTTTCTCTGTGTAGCCCTGGCTGTCCTGGAACTCACTTTGTAGACCAGGCTGGCCTCGAACTCAGAAATTCTCCTGCCTCTGCCTCCCAAGTGCTGGGATTAAAGGCGTGCGCCACCACCGCCCGGCGAAGATTGCCTTTTCTTAATAGACAATACTAGGTTCCTTCTCTTCAATAGCTTTTCCTGGTGAAATACCACTTTCACTTTCTCTGTTCTGTTTTCAAGTAGTCTTTGAAATTTTTCTAAATGTTAATTATTGACCTAGCTTGGTAGGAAGTATTCACTCAGGTTATAAGTCTATATGATGTCTATATGCTTTTAGCTTCTTTGTTATAAGATGGAGGCACAAATAACACACTTGTAATGCCATATTTATATATAGATTACACAAAATAAAAATTATTGCAAGGATAGAGATGTAACTCGATTGGTAGTGTGCTTGCCTCGCATTCAGGAAGCTGGGTTAAGTCTAAAGCATTGCAAAGACTTTGTGTGGTGGTATATGGCTTTGATCCCAGAACGTGGGAGGCGACGGTAGGAGGATCACAAGTTGCATACATACAGAATTTGATTTGTACCTTAAACATGCACAATAGAATCTATTACTTCATTAATGAATCAAGGTAATAAATGTTTCAACTGTTTCAGAATAAAAATTGCCTGTATTTAGGTCCATGTCATATGTCTTGATAGGCTTTAGAAGACCCTTCTTAAGCATGTTTCACAATGGCTCTTCTCTGTTACCAAATAACATTATGTTTAATAGATCATAAATAAGACAGAGTTGAGATCATCTAGTAACTGCTTGGTAGAAAAGAAGCTAAGTTATTGGTTCTTATATACTTACTAAAGATAAAATACTAAGCTGGTAGTAGGTGGTGAAAATGATACATATTTTAAGTATATATTTTTGTTTCTTATAGGAGAAAAAGTGCTCTCCATTACTCAGAATACAGCAAAGCAGCAATCTGATAGATATTCTGCAAGTCCTACCTTAAGACGGCGGAGCATCAAACATGAAAACACAGTGCAAGCTCCTAACATTATTCACCTTGAGAAAAAGACTCCAGTCTCTGAGACAGAGCTTCTGAAGACTGCATCAAGTATGAGCAAGTTAAAGAGATCTAGAGAGCTCAGACATACCCTTGTAGGAAGTGTGAATGAAAAACCAGAAGCAGTCCTTACTGAGATCATCTCGGGAAGACATTTAAAGAAGACATTTCGAGGACAAGAAGTGGATCAACAGGTGCAGGACAGTGAAAACTCTTCACAAAGATGCAAGGAAAATGGTGAATTAAGTGAAGATACAGAAAAGACATCAGCTAGGAGATTAAGTGCCAGAAAGGAGAAGCCAACAAAAGATTTAATAGAAAGTCAGATAGTCACCCAAACAGCAGATTGTGCTGAGGAACTACTTAGTCAAGAACAAGGAACCATACAAAACCTGGAGGAATCCTTGCACATGCAAAATGCAACAACAAGTGATAATCAAGGAATTACAAAACAAAAAGTGGATGTAGTGGTATATGCAACCCAAGAAAAGCGGTGGCCAAAGACCCCTGGCAAAACAACACGTCTAGAAGGCCCAGCTGGTTGCAAGGAGCACTTTGAAACACCAAACCACAAAGAGGAACCCATAGGTGATGATAAAACTAAAATCCCTTGCAAATCCCTTCAACCCATAGCAGAGAACATCAAATCAAGCACAAAGCTACGGGCCAGCACATCTGGGAAAAAGGTAGACATGAAGGAAGGACTCTCCGCCCTGACAAAGCTTATACATATGTCAGGGGAAACCGGACATACTGCCAAAGTTCTAGAATGTGAGCATGGGGATATCAAAGTTTTGAAGCAATCTGAAAATGAAATGCTGGCCCCAACAGTAACTAGAAGCATGAGGGCTTTAGCAAAAGCTAAGGAAAAGGTTCAGCCTCTGGAAGACCTGACTGGTTTCCAGGAACTCTTTCTATCACCAGTCCCTGGTGACAAAATCATAAAAATGCCTAGCAAATCTCCATACACAGAACCAGTCAGAACCCCGGCAAGCACAAAGAGACTGTCCAAGACAGCTCTCAGGAAAGTGGATGTGACAGAAGAGCCTTCAACACTTGGGAAAATAACAAAGTCACCAGGCAGAGCTGCAGGCACACCAGCGCCCATGAAGGAAGAAAATGGCACCGCAGCCTTCATGGAAACTCCAAAGCAGAAACTGGATTTCACAGGAAATTCAACAGGACATAAGAGGAGGTCACGAAAACCTAAGATCAGAGCTCAGCCTCTAGAAGACCTGGATGGCTTCCAAGAACTCTTCCAAACACCAGCTGGTGCTAGTGACCCTGTGAGTGTTGAGGAAAGTGCAAAGATGTCTTTGGAATCTTCACAAGCAGAACCAGTCAGAACCCCGGCAAGCACGAAGAGACTCTCCAAGACAGTTCTCAGTAAGGTGGATGTGAGAGAAGAGCCTTCAACACTCGGGAAAAGAACAAAGTCACCAGGCAGAGCTGCAGGCACACCAGCGCCCATGAAGGAAGAAAATGACACCACAGCCTTCGTGGAAACTCCAAAGCAGAAACTGGATTTCACAGGAAATTCAACAGGACATAAGAGGAGGTCACGGACACCTAAGATCAGAGCTCAGCCCCTAGAAGACCTGGATGGCTTCCAAGAACTCTTCCAAACACCAGCTGGTGCCAGTGACCCTGTGAGTGTTGAGGACACTGTAAAGATGTCTTTGGAATCTTCACAAGCTGAACCAGTCAGAACAGCAGCAAGCACAAAGAGACTCTCCAAGACAGCTCTCAGTAAGGTGGATGTGAGAGAAGAGCCTTCAACACTCGGGAAAAGAACAAAGTCACCAGGCAGAGCTGCAGGCACACCAGCGCCAGTGCAGAAAGAAAATGGCACCACAGCCTTCATGGAAACTCCAAAGCAGAAACTGGATTTCACAGGAAATTCAACAGGACATAAGAGGAGGTCACGGACACCTAAGATCAGAGCTCAGCCCCTAGAAGACCTGGATGGCTTCCAAGAACTCTTCCAAACACCAGCTGGTGCTAGTGACCCTGTGAGTGTTGAGGAAAGTGCAAAGATGTCTTTGGAATCTTCACAAGCAGAACCAGTCAGAACAGCAGCAAGCACAAAGAGACTCTCCAAGACAGCTCTCAGTAAGGTGGATGTGAGAGAAGAGCCTTCAACACTCGGGAAAAGAACAAAGTCACCAGGCAGAGCTGCAGGCACACCAGCGCCCATGAAGGAAGAAAATGACACCACAGCCTTCGTGGAAACTCCAAAGCAGAAACTGGATTTCACAGGAAATTCAACAGGACATAAGAGGAGGTCACGGACACCTAAGATCAGAGCTCAGCCCCTAGAAGACCTGGATGGCTTCCAAGAACTCTTCCAAACACCAGCTGGTGCCAGTGACCCTGTGAGTGTTGAGGACACTTTAAAGATGTCTTTGGAATCTTCACAAGCAGAACCAGTCAGAACAGCAGCAAGCACAAAGAGACTGTCCAAGACAGCTCTCAGTAAGGTGGATGTGAGAGAAGAGCCTTCAACACTCGGGAAAAGAACAAAGTCACCAGGCAGAGCTGCAGGCACACCAGCGCCAGTGCAGAAAGAAAATGGCACCACAGCCTTCATGGAAACTCCAAAGCAGAAACTGGATTTCACAGGAAATTCAACAGGACATAAGAGGAGGTCACGGACACCTAAGATCAGAGCTCAGCCCCTAGAAGACCTGGATGGCTTCCAAGAACTCTTCCAAACACCAGCTGGTGCTAGTGACCCTGTGAGTGTTGAGGAAAGTGCAAAGATGTCTTTGGAATCTTCACAAGCAGAACCAGTCAGAACAGCAGCAAGCACAAAGAGACTCTCCAAGACAGCTCTCAGTAAGGTGGATGTGAGAGAAGAGCCTTCAACACTCGGGAAAAGAACAAAGTCACCAGGTAGAGCCAGAGGTTCACCAGCGCCCATGAAGGAAGAAAATGACACCACAGCCTTCGTGGAAACTCCAAAGCAGAAACTGGAGTCTGCAGGACATTTAACAGGATTTAGGAAACAATCTAGAACACCTAAAGCAAAGGCCCAATATCTAGAAGACAGCACTGTTTTCCAGGAACTTTTCCAAACACCAGATCACGCCAATGGCCTATTAGCAGTTGGCAAAACCAAAAAAAAGTCCTTTAATTCTCCACAACCAGAAAGTACCATAACCCTTGAGAGTATAGAGAGACAGTCCAGAGCAAGTATGAGTGAAAAGGATGTTAAAGAAGAACTTTTAGAATCAGAGGAACACCTACAATTAGGAGAAGGCATAGACACACTTCAAGTACCCAACAACAACAAAGTCATTAGATCATGTAGGAAACCTGCAAAGCGTAAACTGGATCCAACAGCTAGTGTGCCTGGCAGTAAGAGGATGCGATGTTCCTCAAAGGATAACACACCATGCTTGGAAGACCTGAGTGGCTTCCAACAGCTCTTCCAAACACCAGGCTGTGCTAAGGACTCTTTGACCATTGAAACCTCAACAATGCTTACTGGATTACAATCAGGACCAGTTAGAATCCAAATCAACAGAAAGAGTCTGCCCACGATCAGCCTGAGAAAAGTGGATGTGACAAAAGAACCTTCAGTTCTCCAGAAGCAGTCACCGAGCAGAGCCCCCACAGCAACAGTGCAGGAGGATAATGGAATCGAAGCAATTATGGAGACTTCAAAGGAAACTCTGCAGACTGCAGCAGATATAACCAGACTAACCAGACGGTCACAAACACCTAAGGAAAAAGTCCAACCCCTGGAGGATCATGGTGGCTTCCAAGAACTCTTCCAAACACCACTATACAGCGCTGATCCATTAATAGGTAACAAAAGAACAAGAATGTCTTTGAAATCTCCACAACCAGGATTTGTTAAAACCCCACAAACCTCAAAGAGACAGGCTAAGACAAGTGTTGGGAACATTGCTGTGAGAGAAATGCTCTCTCCAGCGAATATGCCTCGGCGGTCTACAGGGGAGGTTTCATACATACCCATAGGGCCAGAAGAAGATGACCAAGGGAACAAAGGTGTGAAGGAATCCACACCTCAGACACTGGGATCATCAGCAAGTCGAATTGTCAGCAAGAAGCAGCAAGGGACACATGAGGAAAAGTCTCAGTTTTCAGGAGACTTATTTTATCTCCAAGAGCTCTTTCAAACACCAGCCAGTGGCAAAGAACCAATGACTGTTGGGGAAACTACAAAAATAGCTTTGCAGTCTCCACAACCAGGACATATCAAAACCCCAGCAAGCACGAAGAGACTGTCCAAGACTAGTCTCATGAAAGTGGATGTGAGAGAACTTCCCATACTTGAGAAACAAACACAGTCACGAGGCAGAGCCAAATGCACACCAACACCAATGCAGGAAGATGACACCACTGCTTTTATGGAAACTCAAAAGCAGAAACTGGATTTCATAGGAAATTCAACAGGACATAAGAGGTGGTCACGGACACCTAAGATCAGAGCTCAGCCTCTAGAAGACCTGGATGGCTTCCAAGAACTCTTCCAAACACCAGCTGGTGCCAGAGACCCTGTGAGTGTTGAGGAAAGTACAAAGATGTCTTTGGAATCTTCACAAGCAGAACCAGTCAGAACAGCAGCAAGCACAAAGAGACTGTCCAAGACAGCTCTCAGTAAGGTGGATGTGAGAGAAGAGCCTTCAACACCTGGAAAAAGAACAAAGTCACCAGGCAGAGCTGCAGGCACACCAGCGCCCATGAAGGAAGAAAATGGCACCACAGCCTTCATGGAAACTCCAAAGCAGAAACTGGATTTCACAGGAAATTCAACAGGACATAAGAGGTCACGGACACCTAAGATCAGAGCTCAGCCTCTAGAAGACCTGGATGGCTTCCAAGAACTCTTCCAAACACCAGCTGGTGCCAGAGACCCTGTGAGTGTTGAGGAAAGTGCAAAGATGTCTTTGGAATCTTCACAAGCAGAACAAGTCAGAACCCCGGCAAGCACAAAGAGACTCTCCAAGACAGCTCTCAGTAAGGTGGATGTGAGAGAAGAGCCTTCAACACTCGGGAAAAGAACAAAGTCACCAGGCAGAGCTGCAGGCACACCAGCGCCCATGAAGGAAGAAAATGGCACCACAGCCTTCATGGAAACTCCAAAGCAGAAACTGGATTTCACAGGAAATTCAACAGGACATAAGAGAAGGTCACGAAAACCTAAGATCAGAGCTCAGCCCCTAGAAGACCTGGATGGCTTCCAAGAACTCTTCCAAACACCAGCTGGTGCTAGTGACCCTGTGAGTGTTGAGGAAAGTGTAAAGATGTCTTTGGAATCTTCACAAGCAGAACCAGTCAGAACAGCAGCAAGCACAAAGAGACTGTCCAAGACAGCTCTCAGTAAGGTGGATGTGAGAGAAGAGCCTTCAACACTTGGGAAAATAACAAAGTCACCAGGCAGAGCTGCAGGCACACCAGCGCCAGTGCAGAAAGAAAATGGCACCACAGCCTTCATGGAAACTCCAAAGCAGAGACTGGATTTTGCAGAGAATTCAGCAGAGAGTAAGAAAAGGTCACGGACACCTAAGATCAGAGCTCAGCCCCTAGATGATCTGGATGGCTTCCAAGAACTCTTCCAAACACCAGCTGGTGCCAGTGACCCTGTGAATGTTGAGGAACGTGCAAAGATATCTTTGGAATTTTCACAAGCAGAACCAGTCAGAACCCCAGCAAGCACGAAGAGACTCTCCAAGACAGCTCTCAGGAAGGTGGATGTGAGAGGAACACTCTCTCCACCGAGTAAGCCAAGCTATGCATCACAGAAAGTCACACCTACACTTCCAAAAGATCATGGCAGTGAGACCAAAAATGTGAAGGTATTTTTAGCTCAGACGTTGGACTCAGCAGTACATGTCACTCGTGGCAAGAGGCAGCAAGGGTCGTATAAGAAAAGGTCCCACTCCCCAGAAGACCTATTTGGTCTTCAGGAGCTCCTCCAAACATCAGGGCATTACAAGGACTCAGTGGCACCGGACAGTCTTGCAAAACTGCCCGGTAGGACTCCATCACCAGAGCCAATAGACATTTCAGTAACCTCACAGAGACAGCCCAGAACTGGTCTGAGGAAAGTTCGTGTGAAAAATGAACTTTCAGGAGACATAATGCATCCACAAATGTCAGGGGAAATTGTGGACTTATCTAGAGAACCAGAAGGTGAAGACAAAGTCATTAAAACAAGGAAGCAGTCTGTAAAGCGAAAATTGGACATAGCAGTCAATGTGCCTGGCAGTAAGCGGCAAAGACTTACAAGAGCAGAAAAGACCCTGGAGGATCTGCCTGGCTCCCAAGAGCTCTGCCAAGCTCCAAGCTTGGTAATGGACTCAGTTATTGTTGACCAAACCTCAGAGATGCTCAGCAAATCTCCAGAACCTGTGGATACAACCTCAGAGACACAGCCAAGAAGCAGACTCAGAAGACTGGGTGTGACTGAAGAGCCCATACCACAAAGAAAGACAACAAGAGTCTTAAGGCGAACCAGAAACACACACGAAGAACCTCTAAGTGATAGTAAAGGTATCAAAGAGCTTAAGGAATCTTCAGCACAGAAACAAGCCCCAGCCGTAAGTTTAACTGTCAGGAGGAACCAACCAAGGACAGTTAAGGAGAAGCCCCAACCCTTGGGAGAACTGACCAGTTTCCAAGAGGAAACTGCCACAAGAATGTCTTCCAAATCTCCACCACCAGAAGAGAAGAAAACCTTAGCAGACTTAAACAGGCAGCTCAGAATACGACTTTTCAAAGTGGGCATAAAAGAAGAGCCCATAGCACAGAGAAAGCAACCATCCAGGGAAACCAGGAGCACACTCACAGAGCCCATGGGTGACAGTATAAATGTTGAAGAGCTTAAGAAGTCTACAAAGCAGAAAATTGACCCAGTAGCAAATGTGCCTGTCAGCAAGAGGCCACGGAGGGTACCCAAGGAAAAGGCACAGACTCTAGAATTGGCTGGTCTGAAAGGACTAATCCAAACCCTGGGTCACACTGAGGAATCAGCAAGTAATAAAGGACCCACACAAATGCCCTGTAATTCTCTACAACCAGAGCAAGTTGGCAGCCTCCAAACCTCACCAAGACGGCTGAGGATAAGACATGGGAAAGTCGAGGCAGACAAAGAGCTCTCAGCAGTAAGGAAGACAGTACCAACATCAAGGCAAACTATGCAATCCTGTAAGGTCCCTGAAATTGATGACAGTGGTACCCAAGCTTCAAAGGCCTC
The DNA here is from genome assembly GCA_036184795.1 of Tokudaia tokunoshimensis. Lineage (NCBI taxonomy): Eukaryota > Metazoa > Chordata > Mammalia > Rodentia > Muridae > Tokudaia > Tokudaia tokunoshimensis. The sequence goes on along the minus strand of BTHU01000001.1, from coordinate 111,580,191 downwards.
CATAAAGCAGACATTAGATAAAGTAGCCAAAGTAACTGGCAGCAGGAGGCAGCTAAGGACACATAAGGATAGGGTTCAACCTCTTGAAGTCCTGGGTGACTCCAAAGAAATAACCCAAGTATCAGATCACTCTGAGAAGCTAACACATGACACTAGTATCCTTAAGAGCACTCTACAGCAAAAGCCAGACCCAGCAAAACCTCTGAGAACAAGCAGAAGAGTGCTGAGGGCCTCTAAAGAGGACCCCAAGGAAGTGTTGGTGGATGCCAGAGATGCTGCAGCATTACAAAGCAAAAGCAACCCTTTCCTGTCTCCCAAGGGGAGGTCTGCAAGAGACAGAAGCATTTTGAGAACCAGGGCTTTGCGCTCTGAAACAACAAAGCAGGAAGCAACAGATGAGAAGCCTGTACCTAAGAAACAAAGGGCTGCTTCCAGCAAGAGGCATGTATCACCTGAGCCTGTGAAGATGAAACACGTGAGAATTGTGTCAAACAAACATGAATCTGTGGAAGAGCAGGTTAGCACCATTATGAAAACAGAAGAAATGGAAGCCAAAAGAGAAAACCCTGTCACTCCAGATCAGGTAATGCAGATGGACATAGCAGGTGCTTGTCAGGGAGGGTGTATTTTGCTGCAGTTATTTGTGTATACCTGGGAGTTTATCCACATGTAAATATTCATTTCCTTACAGTTTTCATTTATCACCATTAATAGCTGTAGCCAGTGATCCCTTGGGAATTTCCACAAGGAATAGACTAACTCCTAAATATTTTCCTCTCTGGAAAAGAGCTGATCAAAAATGACTGCATTATTTCTCAGGGAGTGAATGAATTGTATGTATCTTTAGTTTGAAGAATTAATCAGTATTGTTCTGTGTATGTGACAGTATTCTATTAAGGACACAGGTGCTAAGGTTTATATATCCTTGAGAGGGAATGAAAAAGGGGGGTCACCATGGCACCCCTCAAAGATTGCAGGGCCTTGTACCTTAGTGATCTTGAAAAGACCAGTGGTTTATTTACTGCTTTTATGATGGGCATTCTTCAATAGTTTGAACTAGAGTGTTTTTGATATGTATTATGATTGACATCCTGAATTTATAATTTATTAGTAGAGATGATTATTTTTCCATAGGAACAAAATAGCCAATATCTTGAATATCATAGATGACTCTTAGTAAATTAATCAATATAAAATTTGTCATTTTCTTTTTTTATATTTTTGCTTTTATTTTTTTTTCCTGATCTTTTAGATTTAACTTATTTTGTGGTTGTCTTCTCATTCCCTTAGAAAACACCCCAGAGTTCTCGGTACCGAAAGAAAACCAATGAAAAACAGCCAAGATCCAAGTTTGATGCATCTGCAGAGAAGGTTGGGATAGAGAAAAATGAGAAGACTATGAAGACTGCCTCCCAGGAGACAGAGCTGCAGAATCTAGATGACGGAGCTAAGAAGTCTACATCTCAGGGCAAAATCAGTGGGAAAAGAACATGCTTGAGGTCTAGAGGACAGACTGAGACTCCCCAGCCTCGTGAAGCAAAAGAGAAAACAAGCAAATCAGGTGTAGAAACCTTGATAAAGACTCAGAAAGAGAAAGGAGTCTCTGGAGAGTTAGATGTTAGATGTTTGAGATCCAGAAAAACGAGAGTCAGTTTGGACAGTGAACCTAAACCAAGAGTAACTCGAGGTACCAAGAAAGATGCAAAAACTCCGAAGAAGGTAAGGACCCTTGCTGTCTTACATTCTACGAGACCCAGAACATTCTAATATTTATGCCCAGGTTACAAAGGCAAATAAGGACCTGCCAGCAGCTCCTGCTATGCTAGTGGGAGAAGCCATCATTCAGGCCACCTACCTTCTTGTGTCTGTTTTAGTAATTCCACTTTGAAAAGTGAATTTACCTATTGAAGGTTTTATTCCAGAAGAGCTAGCTAGTTATATCTAATACCATTTTCTGATGTTTTTGATATGGCTTATCATGGTTATAGATGACATCATCAGCCTCTCTAGGTTGGCAACACATAGCTGGACCTCAAAAGATTTCCATTAAAATGGTTAAATGAGTTGGCTCAGCAGTTGAGAGCACTGACTGCTCTTTCAGAAGAGCCTGGTGTGATTCCTGGGACTCAAACCATCTGTAACTCTAGTTCCCGGGATCTGATATTCTCTTCTGACCTTCTTAAGCACCAAGCAGGCATGTGCACATACATAGGTGAAGGCAAAAAACATAAAAATTAAAAGGAATAAATCTGATTTTAAAAAGTAATAAATAAAAAGGCAGAATAAGCCCAGGATTGCCTGTCTCCTAAGCAAATAAATGGAAATAGTTAAATTCTACTCAGTGGGAAGTGTGTTGTTTCAGCACCCAAAGCTCACAGTTCTAAGCTAGTAGACTGTAAATGCTCATGTGCTCTCTGATTTGCTTCGTTCCCATTGGCATGCTTACATCAAGCAATAGTCTAGGAAAAGTTCAAGATGGGGTGGGCAGTTACTTTTGTGGGAGTGACACATGATTGTCCTCAGCACTCAAGTTGAACCTGAACATTCTGAGATATAAAGGTAGTGACAGCCCCTCAAGGCAGAGGTGTGCTGAGCTGGGAGTCCTAACCACTTCTAGAGCAAACCAAGAAACGTGACTGACAGGGCAAGGAGACCCAGGCTTCCCAGAGGCCACAAAACATCCCACATAGCTGAGGGATGGAGCAAGAGGCGTGAAAATCTAATGAGAAGGTGCAGCTAGAGTGCACAGAGCAGTAGTTCTCAATCTTCCTAATGCTGTGACGCTTTAATACGTTTCGTGTTATGGTGACCCCAACCATAAAATTATCTGATTGCTGTTTGATCACTAATGTTGCTATGTTATGAATCAATGTAAATATCTGGTATGCATGATATCTGATATATGACCCCTGTGAAAGGGTTGTTTGACACCCCACAAAGGTGTTGAGAACAACTGTTCTAGAGGACGGAAGAGAGACTCAGGAAGTGGAGGTGGCTGTCTGGAAGCAGAAACTACCTCATGGTGGCAAGACTTCATTGAACTCAGCCTCACAGGCTTAACAAATGTATCTTATATTCCCTCGGAACTCTAAGCACAGATTCATAATCCTAAAAGTAGTACTTTATCAGAATGGAATGGGAGGAGTAAGACCCAGCTTTTTTACTCAAATGGTCCTGAACACAACAGTCAAGCCCTGAGGGTGATCAGGCCAGGTCACTGTGTCATAGACACTCAGGCCTCTTCTCACTGGTGCCCAGTGGAGCCATACACTGGTTAGTTTTCCCAGGACTATATCTTTGTCGTCTGCTCTGTTATCCATAGATCCAGATATTGCATACGTGGGTGTGTTTTCCAGGGGTCCATCCTGCAAGTGTGTGGGAGGAAGCAAGCCTCTCATCTGGTGTGTGTGCCTTTCTAACATGTGTACAGTAGTTCCAAGTTAGCATCTACCTGTTATTTTCTGGAATTCAACAGCATTCACATACCAAGAGCTTACCCATACTGAGCCTCACTCTTAAGTTCCTGTTTTCTATCTCCTTTTCTTAACTGTCCATGATCATTCATAAAGCTGCTTCTAAAGTATGCCCAGCGTCACTCTTGGCTTTTCCTAATTTGTATTGGATGGGCCTTGTGTTTATGGGATATCAGAAGTTTGGATCGTTTGCTCTAAGAGGCTATTGGGACCTTTTGCTTTCTGTAGATTGGATCCCTGCTTCCAGGTAGATGGGCCTGCCTGTATCTCCCCACTGCCTTAGAGGACCCACTATCTTTTTGCAGCCTCATAGGTGACCTCAGGACACGGTGACTTCCTTTGTCTGTGGCAAGTTGGCTTAAGGACACTTAAATTTTCATCTAGGCCACATTCAATTTTTCTGAATGATGTTTTCTAATTAGTGAACCACATACACTGATGGAGAACTTGTATATGTTAGAAGCTTGTAAAAGAGCACAGAGTCTAAGTTTAAAAAGTTAAGTAAGAAACCATTTAGGAAGAAACAACCTTAAGGTAAGCATTGTAAAAGTAATTTCCAACTTTAATTTTTTCTTTTTAAAAACACCTTGTTTTTGTTTTGTGCTTTATATTGTTTTTAATGTATAGTGAGTGTTTTGCCATATGTATGTATGTATGTGTATATGTATATGTATGTGTACCATGTGCCTGCCTGCAAAGGTCAATCAGAAAAGGGTATCTGGTCCCCTGGATGGTTATGCGCCACCATGTGGATGCTGGGAGTTAAACTTAGGTCCTCTGTAAGTGCAGAAAGTGCCCCTAGACACTGAGCCATCTCTCCAGCCCCTCAAAGTTAATTTATAGATGAGAGACTTGAATGACACCTAGTAAGGACGAAGGGTTCATCGAATTGAGCTGGTCACAAAAATTGTTCCTTCACATTATTTAGGAGTTGTGTTTTTCTTCCCAAACAGGATGAAGACATTGTATACACCAAGAAATTAAGAACAAGAAGTCACCAGAAAAATGAAGCTATGTAGCAAAGACATTTAAGAAGGAAAAATAAGTTTGGCTTAGTGATAAACTCCAGTGTGATTTTTTTTTCCACCTCCAGTGTAAAGGTGAACTGTAAATAATTCTGCCCATTTTTTTAAGGAAGAAGCTTTGAGCTTTCCTGGTCATACTCTCTTCAAACTCCAATGGAGATCATGAAGGAGATGACCAGGGATTTCTGAGCAATAACAGTTTAAATGTTTGGGGTGAGCAGGCAGAAATGTGGCCCTCTGTCTTACCCAATAAATTGCTGTGAAATTCATTGCGTCCTGTGGCCTCTCTGAGTAACTGCTGCTGCTCGTGTCTGCTGTTAAAATGGAGGGGAAGGAGGTGTTCCTCCACTCATTAGACATTAGCTGTGCAGTTAGATCAGCAGAGCTTACACAGGATAACTGTGTGCTGGAGCATTGGGTTTGTAGACTATTACCATTAGTCATCTATGCAAGTCAGCATGATCCTTTGGGCCTTTGACTTTTGATAGACCCATCTGACAAGGATGGCTGATGCGCTCACCTTCAGGGGCACAGGCTGCTGTGTTAAAGAGTGGTTGGTGCCTGTGCTTTTCATTAGGCATCTGTATTGAATGAATTGGCTGCCTTTCCTGTGGAACCTTTGCTTTTGAGGAGTATGCCACTCTAGTCTCCTATAAAGCTTCTGCTTTTATCATGTGCTTTCTCTGACCTCTTGCCTGGCAGCATGAGGCCATTCTGGTGTCTGGTATGAGATGATTATCTTCCATGTCTCACTTTAACCCTAGACTCCTTTTCATTTCAAACCATAGACATAACATATCTGTACTGTGCATTTGCATATGCAACTTTGTGCCTTTCACTCTGCCCGCTAGTCCCCTTTCTGTTTTCCAACAGTAACATATCATCGTTCCAGATATCTCTGCCCAGTGTTGGAAGAGAGGCTAGAGTGTGTGCCCTAGAGTGTGCCCTGGTCAGCCAGCCGGATATACAGGGGAAAAACACTGAGTGAAGGCAGGGATTTAGCGCTTTGGCTGAGTCTGAGAGTTCTGTTATTTCATCTACCTTAGGAATTCTGTAATTAAGGAATGGCAACTGGTTATTCATAAGGGGACAGTTGGAGCTTCATAGGCCGGGTGACAGTGGAGCTGGCAAAGGGAACTGTGCAGGGCAGAAGGCACAGGAGGAGAGCACCCTTCTTCCTGTTAGAGGGTGTGAGGCATGAAAGTGCCCTTAATTGACTTGAATCCTAAAGTCAAAGTCTCTGAAGTAACAGGAGACTTGGCTATGAATTAATTGTTCTGGTGCGGAATTAGAAATGTCACATGTATGTGGGAAGTTGTAGTCAACTGCACGCTAGTTGAATGGATCACAGTGATGAGGGAAAAGCCTGTTCAGTTACAGGAAGTTCTGCCTGAGCTACGCCAGCACATTTTCTCACTGAGGTAACTAATACTTCAAGAGCTTAAAAGGGTTGTCCTTAGGGGCTGGATTAGAAAAGCTCACTCAGGACTGAGGCGATGGCTCGGTGAAGCAGCTGCAATGCAGGCAAGAAAGCAAGAACAAATTAGCCAAACCTGTGTTAGAGCTGGACCTGGTGACACAGGTCTGCAACCCCAGCATTGGGATATGAAGTCAGATGAGCCCCTGAGGCTTGCTAGCCTGCCACCCTAGCCAAAGAGGATCCAGGAGAAAGATGTCCCCAGTCAACCTCAGACCCTCACACCTGTCTGCTTTCATGGGCCAATGTGTGCACCTGGTATGTATACATGCACAGGTGCAGCCACCACGTAAACTAAAAAGCTCATTCAAGAGTGATACCATTGCTCAAGACATTCTTAGAACATATCCTCTATTTATCTTTGTGTGGACATCTGAGAAAGACCCATTTGTTGGTTGATTATAACAAATATCCACCCATTCCTCAAGTGTTTAGCTATGGTCTCTAGCAAAGTCAGTTTCCCAGCAGAAAGCATGATGGGAGATTCCCAAAAAAGGGATGCTGTACTTTTTGCCTCCTAGATCCTCCATGACTCTTCCTGTTTTTGTTTTGTCTTGTTTTGTTTTGTTTTTGCCATTTGCTCCTGCCCCTCTCATAAACGACTACTGTTGTTTTCCCTGCTCAGAACTTGACCCACCCCTGCACTTCATCAGTATTCATTGGAATGATGAACTTAGCTCCAAAGAAGCTTCCTGGCCTCTCCATTCCAGCCACAGCCCAGGTTGGGGCAGGTCCTTAGTTGTCAGCAGCATCTAGGCGCCTAGTGAGAATCCGCATCCTAAATGCAATTTTCAGCCCCTTGACTAAACTGATTTAGTTTAATAGCATGTAATCCCAGCTTGCCTGCTCATTGCAGTGTGACTTGCGGCAAATCTTTTTCACTTTAACAGGCAGTTTTCTGGTCTGTAGAATAATGTTCTCAGCACTCCATCTCAGGGTAGGTAGGAGGATTAACAGAACAGAATACTGCTTGTAGCTCCTGTAGCCTTTGGCCAGTGCTTAAAGTCAAGCTAATTATGATCATCTTCAGAGGGACCTATACCTCCAAGCTGTGTCATGAGGGGTTTCTCCATTGAGAACGTAGAAGGAAGATTTGGAACACCAAAGTCTCAGTACTAGATTTTATACGACGTCCTGAACAGGGAAACTCTAAGTCAGGAATAATATAAAAGATTCCACCTCCGTGATTCTGGCCTCTTAATTATAGCTAATTTCTCAGCCCCAGCCAGTCATCATCCATTGTCCCAGTTAAAGTTTCATTTCAGTGGTGCTGGACTAATGTTAATCATAGCTTATTTTTCAGTCCCAGCTAACTAGAAGCTACATAGTCTTAACTGAAAGTATATAAACAGGCCTGTTAGTCTTTGCTTCTCTCTAAAACTTGACACGTCCGGCCTCCATTTAACATACCTCAGCATTATCTTTCAAGTTCCCACAGAGTAGTTCTCACTGTATAGCCCTGGCTGGCCTTGAACTTACAGGTCCACCTGTCTCTCTGTCTCTTGAGTACTGGGATTAAAGGCATGTGACACCTGACCAGCACTGAGCTTAAAAAACAAAAACAACAACAACAAAATAAAAACAGGGCAGAGTGAGATCTTGCTTAGCTTGGAAGAAATATTAGAATCCACAAACATAAGGGGCAGCAGCTAAAATACTAGCCCCAGCAACCACCACAACTGAAATTAAAGATTTTCAAATCACAAATATGGCAGGGGCATCTGATTTATTAAATCAACACAAGAGAATCTTTAAGTTCCACAAGTTTCACTGTTGTGACAGACTACGCGGCAGGAAGTAACTTAGAGAAGGTTTGACTTAACAGTTTGTGGGGATACAGTCCGTCATAATGAAGGTGTGGTGGCAGGAACAGAAGGCTGGCTGGAGCAGGACTGGGCTCTGAAACCTTAAGGCCCACCTATTCCTCTTAAAGGGCCCACAACTTTCCCAAATAGTATCTAGCTAGGGGCCAAGTGTTCAGGTATATGAGCCAATGGGACATGTTTCACACTTAGACTACAATAGAAGGAAAGTGGAAGGGGAGTTTAGAGATGTAGGGGTTATCAGAAACATAAAGAAGAACCCAGGAGGACTGGCAAGGGAGGTGAAATAGAAAGGCTGTTAAAATTTTCTGATCCGGGCGGTGGTGGTGCACGCCTTTAATCCCAGCACTTGGGAGGCAGAGGCAGGAGGATTTCTGAGTTCGAGGCCAGCCTGGTCTACAAAGTGACAGCCAGGGCTACACAGAGAAACCCTGTCTCGAAAAACCAAAAAAAAAAAAAAATTTCTGATCCTTTTTGGTTATGGGCATCAAAGATTGCTACCATCTTCCCTGGACATCCTAGGGCTCCTCTTTCCAGGCTCAGTCCTCCCTGGAACCTGACAGACATGAACTCCTTGCACTAGGAGTCAACATCTGTGCCTCTTGTATGACACCTCCCTATCATAGACCATTAAGACCTAACGACTCTTTGGCTCCAGCGCTCACTCCCCCTTAGAAGCTGTTTCTGGGCCAAGTCAGACCTACATTTTAAAAGTGTACAGTGGAATTGGAATAGTTCGTTTGATAAAGTGACTTGTGAGCACGAGGACCATGTTCAGTCCCCCAAATCCACATAAAGAACATGGTTATAGTGTCACACTTCTGTAATCCTAGCACTGGAGAGTTCAGATAGGAAAGTCTCTGGTGCTCACCGGCTGGCCAGCCTTGCCTAGTCGGTCAGCTACAGGCCAGTGAAAATCCCTGTCTTAGAGAGGATGGGCAGTATTTCTATAAAGATGACACTCAACATTGTCCTATGGCCTCTACATGTATCTGCACACACTTGCTCTGTGTATACACACACACACACACACACACACACACACACACACACACACACTTCAATGTGAAGACAGAAGCACCGATACAGGCTGGTAGTCAGAGGTTTATTCTTGCATCAGGATGTTTTCGATCTTGCAGTTACATGTCTCAACAATTCATTGACATTCACCGGCATAATCAGAGCAAGATCAAACGGTAAATGTAATCAAGGAATACATGAGAGTTGGAACCATGACACATACACATATAAAGATTGCACATAAATTAAACATGGCTTGGTTACAAATGAAAATATATCAGTAAATATACATGAAACAAACAAACAAACAAAAACCAACAACGTGGCCAAATGCTGAAACACAGGTATCAGGCTCATTTTAAAAAGGTTTTAAAAACACATAAAAATACCTTGGAAAACACAGGTGTGCATTCCTCGTTCATCTAACCCATGGAGAGAAAAGTAAAGCAAGTCACACAGTGACCAAGGGACACACCTGATCAGAACGCTCAGCTCTGATTTCTGTTTGGCATTGAACACAACCTCATGCAACAGAGAACTAAGAAGGTTGCTGTTGGTGCCATAAACACCAGACCTTCTTTGACCGAAGGAAGAAGGACGTGCCAAGGACACAGAGAAGATGCCGAGGCCTCCCTTAGGAGGCCCCTTACACACAGAGGCTCTGTGTCTTAGGCTGAATTTGGCTATGGCATTAGCCACGAGACTAGAGGGATTGGCCCCTCCAAAGGACAAGTGCTGCCCCAACTGTGCCCGCAGGAGCATGGCTTCTATTTCTCTCTGGAGTGGGACAAGCTGTTTAGAAACAGGCAGAGTTCCTGCAGGAGAACCTGGGGCAGCCCCAAGGTGAGGAAAAATACACATTGGAATACTTTTCTAGACATCCTGAAAAGATCTATCCTAAGGCATTTCTTGATACAAGAGATACCTGGGATTCTAAGGACCAGTAACTAAGTTGGGGCGCCAAGGCGCATGGCCGAACTTTGGCTTGGGACCAGTGTGAGGTCACCTTCATTCTAGTGGACTTACTGCCCTCTGTCTCGCTTCAGTTAAAGCAAGGCGTTGAGCTTGGGGTCTAAGATGGAGACAAATAAGACCACTCACTGGCCAGGGAAAACTCGCTCTTCTGCCTTCTGCCTGGGCTCTACTGCTGCTCAGAGAAGGGAGGTCCCACAAAGCCCAGGCCGTCAGCCCTCGATGGTGATGACAGCGGCCGCTGTCTGCTTTCACCCTGCAGGCTGGGTGTCAGCTTGTGCTCTGGATGGAACTCAGAGCAGCGGGGCCTGAGAGAAGCTTGGTGACCTTTTCACCTGTAGGAAGCAGTGACGGACCCTGGGGTTGTCCCCTGCACACACTATAAACGAACAGGGACAAACCGTGCAACAGGCGGGCATGATCAGTCCTCCATGGAGACTGCAAATAAGACCTTTGTGTTTTCATTTCTCTTTTAAAAAGTTAAAAGAAAAAAAGTACCTAAACTGTGTATGTTCAAAGCCTTCAACGAGTTAGACCAGATGTCTTTTTTCTTTTTTTTTTTTTTAACGTTGTGCTCATTTGCTAGGTATCTAAATGCCATAGATTTAATGAAGTCAATATTTCTACATTCATCCTCCCCCTCTCTATCCTTCTAACCTACCCCTCAGGCAGTGTGCCTGTCAATATCACCTGAGCTCTGAGTTCTCAGCAGCGTTTCCACCAAAGGTAAGTTAGACTTCAAATTAGGATCTCTCTCTCTCTCTCTCTCATTTTTTAAAATTAAACACCGAGAGGTGGGACATTAAAAAAAAAAAACGAACCTGTACAAATCTAGATTTTTAAGAATTCTTTTCTTACAAACCATCTTAACTTTTTACAAAGAAAATCTGACATACCAAAATGGCTGCCAGGAAATTGACAGTGCAATTGTTTGTGACCATGCTACCATTTGTACCCGTGTGCATGTGTGTGTGGTGTGTGTGTGTGTGTGTGTGTGTGTGTGTGTGTGTGTGTAAGACAATTCATTTCAATGTGGGAGGAAGAGAAGCAGCTGTGCACTGAGCCTGGAGGCCCAATTAGGGTCAGTACAGGCAGCTGTGCCAGTGGGCAGACCATTGGAAATGAGCCTGCGTGGGTTCTGAGCCAGGCACACAGGCGCGGCAGAGAACAAGTGGTTCTAGGAACACGGCTCTGATAGCTAGTTTAGAGGCCTGTGATAATAGATGGCTTGGTACCAATACATCTCCTTATCAAGTCTATAGTGGCACTACACAGCCTTTCATACATAAATGCCCTTTAAAACTCATGGGTAAGTCATCATCTACCCTTTTACATGTGAGACCTGGATTTGGGTTATAAAACCCTCTGGTTTTTTGTTTGTTTGTTTGTTTAGAGTCTCACTGTAGCCCAAGCTGGCCTGGCCTGAATCAAATCCTTATGCCTCGGCCCCTCAAATGCTAGTCGTATAGCTATGCACTGCCATACCTGGTTCCTACTCTGATCTTTCAATGTAAGGATGGATCGCATGGCTGAGACCTAGGACTTTACCAAAGCCCCATGTACACTCTTTGCCACATTCCGATGCCCTGGGTATGATAGTTGGTGGGGAGAGTAAATGTGATCTGACTTAGAGTCCTCATGAGTTTTCTCCACAAGGCGTTTTGGGGTTTAGTGTCTTTTCACAAACACATTTGACATGTTAAGAACTACATTTACAGATGCATGATGTGTGACACCACGTGACACATGATGTGTGACACCACATAATGTGAATCTAATAGAACTAAGATACTGACTGATGTTAGCAGAAATATATATCTTCCCAGATAGTATTTGACCTTAACATGTTATTCCAATTTTTAAAAAGGGCATTTACAATTTAATAACCTTACAGCAGGTAGCCTTTAGAACATAACAAAATATATACAAAGGAATTAGGAAGGATATTAATATCCACTAGGAAATAAATTAACATGTTTTTTTTTTTACAAAATATACTGACCATTAAATTAAAAAATATTTTAAGGCAGGAATCTTCATTTGAAATTAGCATAATCAGAAAATATATCGATAAAATCTTGTACCACTTTGTAGCAGAATTCATATTGCTCCTGAAAAGAGAATAAAGAGTGTATTAATAATATATATATCCATGATAAGCTGCTTCACACATACTGGATGCATGGAATCAGAAGATGCGTTAGAAGCCCAGTTGTCAGCCAGTCTGTTGATGCATCCAAGTCTGCGGCTCCCTCCCACACATCAGTTTTGTTCCATAACGTCGTGCCTTTTAGGCACAAGACATGTTCTAAACCAAGCTGTTCGTCCATGTGGAAAACACCAATTTTCAGGTTCACACTAGTGTATTTTCAGAATAGCCTTAGGAAAACAACTCTGCTTTTCATATTGACATTGGAAAATATTTTTTTTGTGTATGTGTGCATACCTGTGTGCACATTTGCATGTGTGCTGGTACACATGTGTTAGCTTGCCTGTGGAGGACAGAGGGAAACCTCAGACATCCTTCCTCAGGCACTATCAGCTTGGATTTTTGAGATGGCATTTCTCACTGGCCCAGAAACTTCCAAGTAGGTTAGGCTGACTGCCTGTGAGTGCCAGGAAGCCTGACTCTACCTCCCAGGTGTAGGGTCACAAGTCCTATGCTATTGAGTCCATTACTCTGTGTGTGTGTGTGTGTGTGTGTGTGTGTGTGTGTAGTTCTGCGGGAATGAAACTCACTTGCAAAGCAAGTGTTTTGTTTAATCAACAGAGCTATCTCCCAAGGCCAGGAAACATATGTGCATGTGCAGTGTGTGTGTGTGTGTGTGTGTGTGTGTGTGTGTGTGTGTGTGTGTGTGTGTGAGAGAGAGAGAGAGAGAGAGAGAGAGAGAGAGAGAGAGGTTTGTTGTTTTAAGAGAGTTTCATGTTGCTCATCCTAGCCTGAATTCCTGCTGTAGCCTAGGATGACCTCAAACTCTTGATCTTCCTGCCTTGATTATAGGCATGTGCCACCACACCTGGATAAAAACTATTTCTGAAGTGAAAAAAAGAAACTACCACAGTTCTAACACTGAAGAATAAAGCTCACACTGCCTAATTTATAACTTTTAAGCAAATGAAAATCACATGTTTTTATATTAATATAGACACCATTAGGATTTGCAAGACTAAAGGTCTTAGGTTCATGTGGAGCCTTTCCATTGTCTCTGCCACAGCCCACCTGTCTTTGCACATGGGTCAAGTCAGGCTGCCTGTCAAGAGTGCACAGAGAAAGAGTGGGTGGGAGAGAGGGAGAGAGGTCCTCATTGGGAGGCTCTGGGAAAGGATGGATTCAGCCTTTAAGACTGCACTTGCCCCTTCAACATAAAACGTTTTGGAATTCAGTGCAGTCTCTCTCTCTCTCTCTCTCTCTCTCTCTCTCTCTCTCTCTCTCACCAGGAAGTGTGCACTGGCTAATGAAAGAGAAAATGTAGAACAATTGGATGTTAGGAGACTCCCCAGACAAGAGCCTTGGAGGGGCCTGGAGGTTGAGGGAGACCTTCCAAAGGCAAACAGACCAAATGCTACAGTGGAACATGGAAAGAAACAAGCATCCAGGCTTTGAACTTCAGGGCTGCTCTTGAACTCTGTAACCGTGTTTTTAAATGGAAATACAATTTGTGCATGAGCCCCTCCTCTTGAGTCTTGCTGGGAAGACTCCCCTTAAGACCAGGGGGAGGGGGAGGCCTTTACTGTGAAAGGCTGCAGCTGGGTCAGGCACTCTGGGACAAGAACTCTTCCAAGCCCTCCCTTACACCGGGCGCTCCTTTTAATGAAACTGACATCAAACACATGAAACAATTCTCGACTCTTCTGGAACATCAGACCGATCGGATTCTTACCAGGGTTTGCACCATGTGTGGTCTCTGAAGTCTTAAGCTCTTCACAGCTTGAAACACATCTAGAAGTCCCTCGGCTTTCACTCGTTCCAAAATGTTACTGAGTGCTATGAATGTGCCTGTCCGCCCTGCTCCGGCGCTGTGGAGGGAACATGCTTAGTGAAGGCAGAGACAGCAAGACACACATGGGGAAGAGACCTGGACACTTACTCCCCAGCCCCAGGGGAAAACTGAAGTATCAGTCACTGAAAGGCACCCATGTCTGACTGCATCATTTGCGTGGTGCTGTGTATGTCCACATGCCTGTATATGTACGTGTGCCTGCATGTATGTAGAGGCCAGAGGTCTATGTGTGTTGCCTTTTCTTATTGCTTTGCATTTCCTATTTTGATAGGCTCTTTCACTGCACCTAGAGTTCACCGTCTTGGCTAAGCTACCAGTCCCCCAGGGACTGGTTTGTCTGCACCTAACTTGCACCAAAGATTACAGATGTGCACTACTGCACCTGGCTTTTTATGTGGTTATAGCAAAACACTATATTGTCTGAGCCGTCTCCCAACCCCCTTGACTGTAACTTCAAAGATCACTTAGATACATAATACAGCAAGATCCAGCAAGCAGAACACTGCTTCCTTCTGTATACTTAATAGTCAGAAACAGATGGGGACAACTTAGATGCTTTGAAGTAGTGGTTACGAATAGGATGATTCCTTGACTGACTATCAGCTCAGTATTACCTAGGATGCATTAGAGATGCAAACCTTTTCTTTTCGGTACAGGGAGAAGAGACCCTGGCAAGTGCCAAAGCCTGGATTCTGGGTTATTGATACCTCAAGGCTACAGTTTGGGGATAGCTTAGTAAGATGCTCTCTGCTAGGAATAGTGGGTTCCCCTGAAGATGGCACTTGGTGTGATGATCCAGGACTCACAGAAGAGGGCTGGGAGAGGCTAAAGGAGACAGGAGGCCAGTTTTTTCTAGCATCCTCTGACAGGGCACGGCTGTAGTTGGATCTGCTGGAATCTCTACAAAAGGGCCTACTTTGAAGTTCAAGACCTATTGTTGTGGTTCATCCCCATGACTGACACCTAGTGCCCCAGGCTTTCAGAACTCATCTCCTGCTCTGAAGAACAAAGAGCTGCTCAACTCTTTTCCAGTTCATTCTCAGGGACCTCTGGAAAGGCTTCCGGGACTGAAAACCGAGGTGTGAGCGCCATCTGCTGGCCAGGCATGGACTACACTAGGTGGGTTATCCACACAGGGAGAGTGTCCATCTCTCTTATTAAACAGAGGCTCCTTAGACACAAGGGATAGGATAGTGGGTAAAAATAAAGGGTGTTCCAAAGCAGGAGTCAAATGTTCAGGAAATGAAGCTCCGACAGTTAGTGAGAGTCACCCAAGAATAAAAGCATTCTAAACGGCAGCTCACCAGGCCTTGGCAAGTGTGGACAAGATTGCTGCAGCAGGTAGCATAGTGTAGGGCAGGGCCTGCACAGCCAGGGATGGAGGGGCACTGCATATCTGTCCTACATTCACGCTTTCTCCATATGCTTCTTGTCATGAGCCTGGCCAGTTGCTGTCTCTAGGGACAGGTTTCCTTTAGAGATTTCAGACTGAGGTTTGGGAAGAAGGCTCAGTCAATACAATGCTTGCTGTGCACACATGAGGGCTTGAGTTCAAGTCCCAGATACTACTTTTAAAAGCTGGGCATGGTAGTGAGTGTTTGTAATCCCAGGGCCAGAGCAGTGAAGACCAGGAGGATCCTTGGAGCTCCCTGGCTACCCAACATAGCTTAGTCAGCAAACATGGAACCAAGTGAACGGCTTACACCTGAAGAATGACACCTGAGCCTGACCTCTGACCTTTATGGGTTACATTTATGTAATCTCATAATCACACGCACACAGATACCAGGCTAGACCTGTTGTTGTGAGGTCCTTGAATCTCATCCCATGCTTTCGTTCAGTTGCATTTAATGTTTCCAAAGCTAGGAGAGAGGGTGGGTAATGTGGGGAAGGGCAGTCAGAGTTGCCTTTCAGAGTGAACACAGCTAAGCCGAGGTTCAGGAGCTTTGCCTGGGAGGTTTGTGTGACTTCAACAGGATATAGTCCCCTGTGTCTACTCTGACTCCGCCTCAAATGTATGTACATTTTGCGTGTGTAATGAAGTGACTCTTGTGCCCATCTGTGAAGTTGTGTGTGTGTGTGTGTGTGTGTGTGTGTATGTGTATGAAAGGGAAGATGACACGCCGTCTAGGTAAGCAATCCCCCGAGAGCCACTATCCAGCTCTCCCTAGCTGAAGAGTAGGTCTACAGAAAGCATCTGTCCCACAGGGACAGGGGCCCCATGAGGGAGGGGCAGCTCACCTGCAGTGCACGGTGATGGGGTGGTTGCCTGTCTGCTGCTGCTGCTTCTGCACAGCCGCAATCAGGTCAATCATGCCTTTGCCCTCAGCGGGGATTCCAACCTCAGGCCAGCCATGGAAGTGGAATTGTCTCACCATGCGGACCTGCTCTTCCTGGCGGGCCAGGGGCTGCAGATGAAAGCAGAGTCTCAGAAGACTGCCCACATCCTGCCAGGGATCTGCCTGCCTTGCCCAATAGATCCTTCTGGGTCTTGAAGTCCCTCCTAGACAGTCCAGGGGCCTGGCTAGTGACTAGGCTTCCTTCTGGACCCTCATTAGGCTCTGCCCAGACCTTTCAGGAGTCTTGGTGGCTTTACTCAAAGATAAGACTCACATTTCTTGGGAAGTTAGACTGAGTTCCCATCAGGTGCTAGAGGCAAGCCCAATGGCCCAGGCAGTCCACTGCTGGCCAGGAGGGAACAAGTATAGCTTCCTGAAATGACTATCTTCAGCCCAGAATTGACCCAGCTTGTGAGCTCTTGTACCTCTCACTGAACCAGATGGCCCAGACTTTGTGTGGTCAGAGGTCAAGGCCCAGTGTGGACAGGGACAGTGAGAGGTTCTGCAAGGGGTCCGGGAGGCTTCTCTACCTTCCTTCGGATCGATTGTTTCTCCCCAGTGATTGCAAGACTTAGGAAATGAATCTCTTTGCTGTCAAACTTATCCTCCACCAGGAGGCACGTGGCCACAGACGCCGGAATTCCTAGGATGCCTACCACCAAATTTTCCCCTGGCCTTTCATGGTTCCCTGGGACTTGGGAGGGTGGTGATAAGTTCAGGGGCCACCCTGGTATATAAGTAAGCACATTCCAAGGGACAATGCTTCAGGTTCACCAGGGTTTGGGGGATCACAGTGATAATACCTGTTTGAAAGTAACCAGAAAGTCTCGTATGCTGATTGCTTCAGACAGTGTGTCGCTCTTTATCTCTATGGTTATATCTCCATGAGTCACTGAGCCCTCTGTTGGCCAATACTGGTAGCATTTATCCTAGGAAGATAAATAAAATGTTTGGTTATTGCCACTTAGGGTGCAAAATTGATGTCAGGCCATTTCACATGACCAAAAAAATCTTATTTGAACATGGATATAAATCTTATATCTGTTCACAATGAGCAGAGAACAGGTCTGGAAAGACCCTGATATTTGGAACGTTGATCCATGAGAGAAAGGAGAATTTATTCAATGGATGGAACTGGAGGATGAAATCGAATCTCAGAATCACTATGCAAGGCTGACATAAACACTTCAGCTTCTCCTAGAATCGGGCCAGTAAACAAATCTCACTACCCTATATTGCAATCTTGCCTTGAATATTCTTTTACTTTGAAGAATACTTTTTGAGTCTTACTAAAAAAAGAAGGCATAAAAGACTGGAACATCCCTGAGGGAAAGGACAGAAATATCGGACTGCAATGAAGTTCTCTTTGCTTTATCAACAGCCACCATCCAAAGAGTAAAATGAGCCTGCTGATTGCAGTAAGATGCAAGCCACATGAAAACAACCCAGGATGAGGACCCACCATATGTAAAGAACTCTTCAAGGAACAAGAAGCCAAAGAGTTCTCGGTAGAAAAACAGGCGCTTTGATGTTTGTTGGTTAATCTTGATTAACCCATCAATGGGATTTAGAATCGCCTCAGAGACATACCTAGCCTGTTCTGAGGGTTTCCAGAGGGATTCAACAGGCTAGGAAATGCACTTTGACTACGGGTGGTACCACCCCTTGGGCTGGAGCCCTGGAGTGAACAAACAGGAGGAAGCGAGTGGATCACATGTGCCCAGCTGTCTGCTTCTTGACTGCTGATGCCATGCGACCAGATGCCCTGTGCTCAGGCTGCCACGACAGACTTGCTCTCAAATCATGAGCCAAAATAAACCCTTCCTTCCTTCCTCTTGTCTGGTATTTAATCACAGTAGCGAGAAAAGCAATAGGTAAAGAGCAAGGGAAAGCATTTTCTATAAGAAAGCAGACATCCATAGGTATGTAAGGCGATGTTTCATCTTGTAGGAATGAGAGATATGCCAATCAAGGCCACGGAAAGCTAAATTAACACCCTCTTAGCAAGGATCGGGTACCTGGGGAGCTCTAGGCACTCCCAAAACATAGGGCAGACTGATGAATATGTCTTATTCATTGCTGATATTCACTTTAAAAACCACTTTGGACAGCGACCAGGAATCCTCACTCTTGGACAAACTCTACAATCTGACAGTTTGTCTGCTTGGCACTGCTAACCCTTGGCAGCCAGAAGCCTGTCACCAGCTTTTATCCTACAACAGGATGGACTTGGCACCACAGTCAAGGATGGAAGAAAGGCTGAAGAAGTGGACGCAGGATGTGTGTCCTGTGGAGCAGAATACAACGGAAAGGGGGCTGAGTCACAGTCACAGACATCAGCATAGAAAAACAGCGAAGTCACTCTTCTGTCTGGAAAAACCACGGCCCAGAAGAATGCACACAATGGAAATATTTACATAAAGTTGTAACACAAGTAAAATAAGGTAACTTTCTTTAGGAATGAATATATGATTTTTTCAGATTTATTTACTTTATGTGGATGAGTATTTTTGCCAGTGTGTGTGTGTGTGTACATGTACATGCATGGTTTTATGGATTCCTTGGAACTGGAGTTCCAGACAGTTGTGAGCTGCCATGTGGGTGCTGGGAATTGAACCCAGGTCCTCTAGAGGAGCACCCAGTGTTCTTAACCTCTGAGCCATTTCCCCAGTCACAAATACATATGACTTAAAGGTGCCCTCTCTGGGGGTTTATAACCTGGCTTTGAGTTTACCTCTTAAAAGAGGATGAGAGAAATTCCCTAATCTCCTGCTGCCTCATCTCAAGTGCTGAGATTATAGGTTCCTGTACCATGTTCAGCTGATTTAATGCTCCCTACCCGCCAACAAAACAAATAACATTATCTATTAGGATAACTGTAGTCAAGAGGACAAAACACCAGTGTCATCAAGAATGTGGAGAAACCAGAGCCCTTGAACACTGAACTTGGGACTGTAAATAGGGGTGGGAAGCAGAGGCTAAGAACAGACACGGCTGTTCTTCAGAGGACCGGAATTTGGCTCTCAGCACCCATATCAGGCAACTGGCAGATGCCTGCAGCTCCAGCTCTAGGGGCTCTGGCTCCTCCTTCAGGTCTTTGTGTGCAGCTGCACCCCTGTGCACCCCCTGCAAGTATAAAATTTAAAAAATCTTTATTGAATGATCAAAGTTCATGATTTAGAGTTTGTATTATAGAGCAATGATTGTAAGGAAGTGATTTCACTCAGAGGTGTGTAGGTGAGGACCACAGAAGTTACTCATGCACGAAACCGAGTGTCCACAGGTGCAGAGGGGGAATAGCACAAGTGTCCATCAGCTGATGAACTGGGGGGTACAAGTTGCGCAACATTCACACGATGGTAGATTGTGAACAACAACACCAAGACTAAAGTCTGCGTTCAGTGCTTAGTCCTAAATGGGACATCTATATCAACTTCTGGGGGATTTTAGGCACAGGGCTGGAGTGATAGCAACTTGCCAGTGGGATCCTAGCGAGCTGGGTAGAGAGATTGTGGAGTTCAGAGTCAAATCTCCACAAGATAAAAACAGGTCAGCCATTGCCTGCAAGTGCATGGCCAGCCAGGCCGCCAGGGCAGAGGCACAAGTGTGGGAACATGCCGGGTATTTTTTATTATTTTCCGCAACATGTCCCAGCCTCACGAAGGCTCAGAGAAGCTGGGGCAGATATATAAGAGACAGAAGATGGGGAGGAGGGCTATGAAATGCTGCCTTCCCAACATGGCGTTGCTACTGTAGTCAATGAACTCACTGCAGTCACAGAAGCGGCTCCAGACCCACTCAAGAGCAAGCTTGACAAGAAAACCAGTCAACACTCTCACAGGCACTAGACAGGACTCAGGGGTGACAAGAAAAAGGAAAGGAGAGGAGAGGGGAACATGCTCCGAGGTACCTGAGGGAAGAGGGAGGGACATTGGGGGGTGTATGACCAAGATACATTGTTTACACATGTTAAATTGTTAAGGAAAAGAATGAACTCTGGGTTTATGCTACAAACGGGTGAGCCTTGAGGACATGATGGCAAGTGGGGATTCACTCCCCAAACAGCACACACTGAGCAACTACATTTACACCAGTGTCCAGAAAAGCAAGTCGGAGTCAGGAAGCTGCTCATTGGTAGTCTGAGGCTGGGAGGGGAGGGGTTGTGGTGACTGTTAATGGAACAGAATTTCTTTTTGAGGTGGTGACCACCATTTGGAGTTAGACAGAAGACATATTCACCCAACACTGTGAACACATTAAACCCTAATGAACTGTTCCCTTCAAAAGACAAATTGTTTTCTGGATGAAGCACAGCTCAATAAAGTTTTGTTTTTTAAAGCAAAGAAACCAAAACATAGATTCAGGGTTGTGGCCATGTCTTGGGGTAGCACTTAGAGAGATGCTCTGAACTGGTAAAGAGCACTTTTTTGGAATTGTAACGTTGCTAGGCCATGGGTGGCTCTCTGGGAAAATGGAAAAGTGGAAATCTTCTAGCTCAGACCAATGCCTGCCTTTACATCTTGCAAACAGTAAGCAAATGCCCTTTGCATTCATGGGCTGTAACCTCGACATGTAAAAAATGGCAGAACGTCGAGGCAAGAGTAGAGATAGCCAAGTCAAAGGCTATTTAGGGCCAACCACCCTTCCACCCATCGGAGGCAAAGATGGAGTAAGATCTGAATCATTCCAACCTCCCACCTCTGTCTCTTCTTCCTCAGTCCTCCTGGCTTGGCCTCACCCATGTGTTTTCAGGCCCCACACTGCTGAGGCATCAAACCGTTAGCTACCTGCCTCTTACACACCCAGTACACAGAGGGCCCCCGCCCCAGTCTGCTTACCTGCTCCCTCTCCTGCACCTCGGTCAGCATGACGATTGTGTGTGACTTCCACTCCCATACCATCCTCCAGAAGTCCTCAACTGTGTGAGCCAGAGGCCCCTGTGTGGCCATGAAGTAGTCCTTCTGCCTATAGCCCTTGAGGGAAGCAGAGGTTAGGGGCAGGCTACTTGTCACCAGAGCCACCACCTCCACAGGCACTCAGAACAGTCCTAGGCTGATGTCAGCAATTCCAACGTTCCACAACCTGAACAGGAGGCCTGCTGTCACAGTGCATGCCCTAGATGGCCTGAACAGAGGCCTGCTGTCACAGTGCATGCCCTAGATGGCCTGAACAGAGGTCTGCTGTCACAGGTGCATGCCCTAGATAGCCTGAACAGAGGTCTCCTGTCACAGGTGCATGCCACAGCCCGTGGATATACCTACGAAGCAGGAACTGCCTCTTTATCAGGGCACTCTGTACATCTGACCTCAGTGGCCGAGGTCATCTCTAAGAGCTATTAGAAGCCCAAGGTTACCAGGACAGCACTCAGTGGCCTTGATTCTCATGGGTTCTGTGTCCCAGCTAGATTCCTATCACAGTGGTGCAGAGGGCCTGTGTGTGAAGTCAGAGCAGGGGCTTCTGATCTCAACAGGTCCATTAGTTCACTCCAGTGCAGACAGAAGTGCTAACAGCCATCTGGTCACAAAGTTCTTTCTTGTCTCTGTCTCTGCCAACTCCACTGTGCATAGAGACTGGATCCAGTTGTGTGCTAGACAGATAATTGCCCAGTCTATGTGGGTTCAAGTCATAGACATCACTCAAGAGCCAACATGTGCTCTTTACATAAAACTGTGGTGTCGCAATATGCAAATGTACAGACTCTTTCCATTGTCATGTGGAAACAGACAATTATTCAGCAGCGAGACTAGGCCCCATTTCCAAAGCTCATTATTCATTGATTTTTTTTTGTCCTTTTAAAGGTTTTTTTTTTTTTTTGCTTTTTAATTTTATGCTTGCCTGAATGTATGTGTGTATATGTACCATGTGTCTGTGACTTGTGTCTGTGGAGATGAAAAGAGAGCTTTGGTTCCCTTGAAACTGCAGTTCCAGGAGTTATGAGCCACTATGTGGGTGCTGAGGATTAAACCTAGGCCCTCTGCAAGAGCGTAAGTGTTCTTAGTTGATAAGTCATCTTTCCCTTATTGTGACTTTCTTGAAGCAAGGTCTCATGTTGTACAGGCTGGCTTCAAAGTCCCTATGTAGCTGAGGCTGGCTTTGAACTGCCTCTCATTCCTAACTGCTGGAATTACAGGTGTGTAACACCACACTTGGCTCACTATTATTTTAAAAGCAAAGTAATTCTGCCAAGAACATGGCACGCCGGTGCTTCTTATGTGGAAAGCAATGTTCACACTCGAGGGCACATGTTTATACAGGAAGGAGTCACACGTTGCAGTGAACACACACACACACACACACGCACACACAGAAGGCTGCGATACATACATCTATGAAGGATGCGTTGATATAGTCTGTGAACTCTTGTCCTCTTTTCATGGACAGGATTACCCGATTGAAGTCATCTGCAAAGCAGGATTTTCTCTGTTAGTGTAGATATGACCGTGGCTTAGAGACTGTGAGGGTCCAGGTTAATTGTGAACTTGATAAGATCTAGACTCACAGGGAGACGGGCCTCAGGGTAAACTGGAGGGGGACTATACTGGTTATATTAATTGATGTGAAGACCCATCTTAATTGTGGGCAGGCCATTCTCTGGCCAGGGAATCCTAGACTGTAAAACGGAAAAATCGAGCTGAGCAGCGGCAACAGCGTCAGCTGTGGTGGCAGCAGCAGCGGCAGCACGCATTTCATTGCTCTCAGCTTCCTGACTGTGGATGTGATGTCACCAGCTGCTTCAAGCTCCCCCTGCCTTGACTTCCCCACCCCAGTGGACTGTGCCCTTGAACCCTGAGCCAGAATCAACTCTCCTTAGCTTGTTTTTTTTTTTTTTTTTTTTTTTTTTGGTCAGGGTACTTTATCACAGCAACAGGAAAAGGAATTAAGTCACAGATCAAGAATAGTAATAAAGCCATCTCTTAATAAAGCCATCCCTGTCATCAAATAGCTTCATAAAGTGGTTCAAGGAAGCTCTGAAAACAATCCGATTATCATTTTTGTTTTTCAATCATCAGTATCCCCCAATATAAGCACTAAAAACACTGCGTTTAGGAACAAGGGGAGGGTAACCGGATAGGAGCTGCAGTTGGGAGAGACACTGAGGCCACAGAGAACCAAGGGGTGGAGGCTGGGGTGAATGGTCTAGCCTCCTGGAACTCGGCCTCGGCTCCGCGGAGGCATGAAGAAGCAGTGTGAGGCTGGACAGCCCTCTCTTCAAGCCTGGGTGTCCCACGTGCTTCTCTAGCTGTGTTTGCCGGGATGGGGCAGATGTGGGTTTCTGCTTACTGTGGGTCTGGGCTTTAGTCATCCCTATCTTCAGCAACAGACTGGAGTCTTCTCTACCCCAGGCAAGCGCTATGAAATTCCCAAGGCAAGTTTTCGTTTTGTTTTGTTTGTTTTTCCCCTGAAGGGCTCAGCTGAATTCACCTTTGGTCTGATTGGGTCCTTTTCATGTGTCTATTCTTGGCCATGCAACTCACACCCTTCTGTGTAAGGCAGCAGGGGCCTCCAGAGAGAGCTAGTAAGGCACCAGGTCTCATCTGAGGCAAGCGTTTTAGGTCCCAGGGAACCCTCCCTATACAGAAGCTCTGGTGTCTTGCCTTTGAGCTGTATTCTCTGTATCACTTGATACCCTCAAGGGTCCATGGAGATCCCTCAGAGTGCCCCCCAGGAGAGCCCTTTCTTCCTAGCATCGGACACAGCACCCAGTTGCCTAGAACTGCATCCAGAGGCATTTTTCCCTAGCATGATGTACAAAGGTGGGGGGTCCCGGATGTGAGGCCCACATGCCCACGGCCTTACATGGGATGATCTGGATGACGCGGGCCTTCTTCATGTTGGCAGGCAGGTTGCCCGTCCTCATGTTCTCCTTCATGATTCGCACGTTGGTCAGTTTCTGCAGCCAAGGAATGTAGTTAGAGCAAAGCACGGCAGGCCTGCAGCAGGAGACCCACTCACAAGTTTGTCTCCAGAAATTGCCTTGACATCGGAAAGATTAAGTGATCCTACATGTAGCTTCCCAGGAGCCCACAACCTGATACCCATCTAACTTTCTGAGCTGAGAGGCTTCATTTAAGTAGATGCCATTTTCCTTGGTTCCTCAGCCTACCCCCAGCCCCTCAGGACATGGAAGTTGCTTTGCAGTAACTCACCCTGAACTCTTCCTCCAGCCCGATCTTGTCAAAATGGGTGGCTGTGCTATGTAGTGTCTGCAGATGCCTCTCCAGGGAGGACACATCCAGCTCTGTGTCCCCATAGAGGTAGTACTCCAGTAAGGCTTGGTAGATGAATGTATACTGAACCTGTAGGGAGACAGGGGGTGCCGCTCAAGACTGCCCCATCACTGATAAGATAAGGCTGGGGAGCTAGAGCCCATTAGTGGTCATGTGGACGGGTTGTCTAGGGTAAAATAAGATGATGGTAATGGCCACTACCTCCGAGGGCTCCAGGGGCTATGCCAGCTGCTTAGAATCACTGCCATGGCACATGAACATGTTAAGGATCAGGGCCACCCCTCTTTGAGACTCCATGGGAGGTAATGACAGAGTGGGAGGCACACCAGGTCTGACAATGGGCATGCTCATAGCCTGTGGCCACCTGCCTATTAAAACCAGACCTACTAGCAGGAGAGGATGTACCTACTCCTGCAGAGACTAGATGTACCAGGGTGGGGGGGACTGTAGGGGGAGCACCCTCTCAGAGGTGAAGGGGATGGGGGATGAGAGGAGGGACTCTGTGAGGGGGAGATGGGGGAAAGCATTTGGGATATAAATAAACAAACAAACAAACAAATAAATAATAACAGCAAAAACCAGACCTATAAGCTGGTTTAAAATTCCAGGTATTTGGGAAGCTGAGACATAAAGATGACAAGCTCAAGGGCTGCCCAAGCTACGGAGCCAGGTCAAAACCAGGCTGGGCTGCTCAGTAAGACTGAGTCTCATGAAGTAAAGGGATGGCTGAGGGTATAGCTCAGTGGTAGAGTGAATTCACATGATAGACCAAGTGCAATACCCGATACTGTAAAAACAAAACAAGAACAACAACAAAAACAGCTGTCAAAAAATAATTTTAAATGGGCCCGTGGAGTGGTGCAAAGGCACCTGAGTTCTCTGTGATGCTTAGACCAGGGCAGGAAGAGG
The DNA here is from genome assembly GCA_036184795.1 of Tokudaia tokunoshimensis. Lineage (NCBI taxonomy): Eukaryota > Metazoa > Chordata > Mammalia > Rodentia > Muridae > Tokudaia > Tokudaia tokunoshimensis. Next base: position 111,554,924 of record BTHU01000001.1, on the reverse strand, counting down.
TGCCACTCACATCCGTCTGGACCATCTGAGGGCGCTGATTTCGGATTCTAGACACAAACTCAAAGACGTCAACCTTCTGTTCCGAGTGTATCATGTCCATCATGGCGTCAATCACAATGAAGGTGCCAGTCCGACCCACGCCCGCGCTTCAGGGAGGAGAAAGATGCCACCTCGTGAGTCACATTCCCCTGAGGTAAATGGCAAGCCTGGGAAGATGCCTGAACCTGGGGGACAAAGGACACAGCCTAGGGCAAAATTAAGTAGGGTGCAACTTGGAAGAATAAGGAGCAAATCTATGAATGGCCACCAGAGGGCACTGCTGCCCTGGGAATTTATCTCGGGACTAGAGACACTGAAGGTGTGTGTGTGTGAGAGAGAGAGAGAGAGAGAGAGAGAGAGAGAGAGAGAGAGAGAGAGAGAGAGAGAACTGAGTGATTCTCGAGGTACCAGGTAGAGTAGAGGGCAAGGTCAGTGGACCTGCTCAGAGCTCCCACACCATTCATCAACCTGGGCCTCTCAGCCTTGAAGAGTTTTACATATTGGGGGTCTGCTCAGACACCACTGAGGCAGTGCCCCAGAGACCAAGTGGAGCTAGAATTCCTGTCTCCACACACACAGCTTTGGGTATAGCTGCTGCGAAACTTCATGCTCTCCAGCCCTATCTCTGCCCACTCCACCACTGCCCCAGTGGCCATTCCCCACACTGTGGCTGGCCCCTCCCTGACATACCTACAGTGGACCACAATGGGCCCAGCATGTGAGGGGTTGAGTGTCTTCACTTTCTTCAGGAACTTCAGCATTCCGATGGGGGTAAACGGCACCCCAAAGTCAGGCCAGCTGGTGAAGTGTAGCTGTGAGACCAGCCGTGGAGCTTTGCAGCTGTCTGGGAGTTGCTGTAAGGGGTAAGGAGGGAGTGAGAGGTGGGAGGTGGAACCACCTTAATTAGGCCACTTAGCATGTCCTTCCGAAGGACGGCGGGGCTCATGCCAGGTCAGCATCTGCAAACATATGCATCCCAGGGGTATCATACCAGATATGACAATGCACAGATCTTGGCTGGCAAAGGACTTGCATATACCCAGGCCAGGATCGCAGTGACTGCACATCCCAAAGCTGGTCTTAATTCTCATGTACTTCAGCTGCAAGGCAGGCCTGCCTGCTATGTCTGCACAGTCCCACCTCACTTCTGGGGGACCCGAGTCATTGCCAGCATACTTGAGTCTCAAAGAGTCTCAAAGAGTGTGGGAAGGAAGGATGAAGGGTCAGTCTACACACTGGAGACCTCCAGACCCTCCCTCATAGCTTCTCCAAGCCTTCACAGCATGCATGGTTCTCCTGCCCCTGATGGTGGAAGATGACAATACCAGTGTGTTTAGAAGTAAGGGGTGTGTGTGTGTGTGTGTGTGTGTGTGTGTGTGTGTGTGTGTGTGTGTGTGTGTGTGTATCCCAGCAAGGGATAACAATTTTAGGATGTCTCAGGCACATACTCTACCATTGAGCTAGACCCCTCAGTCCATCCTTTCAAAACCTTCTGCAGTGGCTTCTAGACACTTCTTTCAGATTTTTGCAACATAATCACACCAATTGCTCTACATTTTATCCCTAATAAAATAGCCTGTCTCTGCAGTCTTCGTTTCATCTGCTTTGTTCACAAGCATTTTGATTGAAGGCTGCCTTGAAATGAGCAGGAAAGGTACTGGGGAGAATCTGAACCTAATTTTGACACCATTATAAAACAATTCTGTCACCAGACATGGTGGCTCATGTCTTTAATCCCAGAACGTGGGAGGCAGAGGCAGGTGGATCTCTGAAAGTCTGAAGCCAGCATGCTCTACACACAAAGTTCCAGGCCAGCGTAGACCACATAATGAGATCTTTACTCAAACAAGCAAGCAAGCAAATAAACAAATGATCTTGTTTCACAATGCAAGGGTAAAGGGCATCATACTCGACTCTGGGTGTAGCTCTGGGCATAGTGCCTGCTTGGTGTGGAGGGAAAGGTCCCTTTCCATTGTATCCTCTTCCTCCCAGCTGTCTCACCCACCTTCTGGGGAGTCAAAGTGCCCAGCACTCTGCAGATTCAGGTCTTGGATCCACTAACCCTGTCCCAGTCTGTCACATGCTCTCGCCCTGCAACCACAGCCTCTGTGAGAGTTCCTGCAATGCTATGAGTGGGTGGAGGTGGAGCAGCTGTTTACACTCTCAAGCCACCCCGATCTCACTCCCGAGAAGCCAAATAAGACATTCGTGTGTACCGGATGGATGCAGAACTTGCGGATGGTGTAATCCACCAGGACCACGCAGTCCTCTACACACACCCGGATGTTGCCGTAGGTCCAGCAGCCCTGGTCTGGCCAGTACTGGTAGCACTTCTCCTGAGAAGAGCAATAGGAGGAAAAGAGTCAAGACACAGTCCAGGACAAGGCCTCCCACTGCCTGCATGAGATCAAGTAACCTGTGTCAGCAGTCACATGTGGAAGCATGACTCTGCATGAGTGTCTTTTACAAAGGGGAAAGAGAAGCCTCCTCTGAGGTGGCAAATGTGGCTGTGGACCAACCAGAGTGGCTTTGGGGTAGGACATAGTGATATCTCATTTGCTCACCCTTCCATCTCTCACATCCTATTATGGCAGCCATGGCTGCCCATGCTGAAGCTACTTTGGAGTTAGGGAGCCTGACCTCATCAACCATCTGACTCAAGTGAGCCTTGCCTCCGCACTCTCAGAATGTCTTCCCTAGACATTTCCCTGGGGCCCAGCTCTCTGCTCTCCTTCTGGTCAGGCCACTCACCCTGTATGGAACACAAACATGGAATCCCTGAGGCCACGGAGGCAGCTCTTTACAGAAGACAAGGCCCAGGCACCCTGTGTTTCCTGAAGCCCCAGAGCTTAATAGGCAGTAAACTGTTCATCAGCACAGCCTATGAATGGATGGTGATCAACCCCCACTCTCCAGGGAAAAGAGCCACACACATTTTTGTGGCTTCCAGGCACCTCACAGCTTGTCCTAGAAATGACCAGTGAAAAGCACGGCAAACTGGCCAGTTCTCCGGGAATTGAAATGCTCCTAAAGTAAAAGGTGCCTGGCACCATGGAGACCAGCATCCTTGTCACAACACTATGGGATAAACATCACCCCTCCCTGTATCCTGACCTAAGCTGACTTATAGGCATAGGGCATCAGGGTGTGGCCCGTAGTGACACTCAAAGGGTCTGGTTTGAGTGAGTCATGGTTCCTCTGGGGACTCTGATGACTCTCAAGAAATTCTTCCCTGAACGACTCTTGCAAAGATAGGAAAGGGGTCTCAGGTTCCAGTGAGCTCTTGGTTGTCCCACACTTAGTACATAAGATACCAGCTGGGTTTTGCAATGCTCTGCTCAGGATGTGGACATCGTGGGGACCACAATGCAAGCCACCAAGGAAAAGGAACTCTCTTGAGAAATGACTCCATCTGAGGTAGTGAAATGAAGAGAACCAGCAGGCAGCCCCAAGTCACAGGGCCAGAAAAATACAGCAGGAGGCTCTAGGAGAGATTGATGTGGATGACACCACCAGCACACAGGGGGACAGAAGTCCTTACGGCTCCTCTGCCTCTGCTTAGGGCTACAGTGCTGGCCTTTTGGATAAGCAACCCTAGGAGACCTGGACTCTCTGGGCAGTTGGTCACAGAAACCCGAGGACTCTGCTGAGGATCAGTTCCCCCCCCCATCTACAGAAGCAGGGGTTCCTCACAGGGCAGGGGGCTCTGGTAAGAGCTCCATCATAGTTTTGCTCCTGTCACTCTATTTGTGCCAAAGGACAACAAGGGTAGACGTCATTCAGTAAGTAAGAAGAAGTACACTCCCCATCTGTCCCCGTTGTCATCACAACAACAAAACAAAACCTGTTCTCTCTCTCTCTCTGATAGATCAGAAAACTAGAAATGGCCACAGGTGGCTTTTGCCTCTGCTGTTGGGCATGGAGGCCACCAGTTAGGTACTCTGGGGGGTAAGAGTGTGTGTCCTTGCTCTCCTGCGCACCCCAAGAATGGTTGTTCCACCCAAATCCTGTAGGCCCTGCCCAAGTCCTCAGCAAACGAGGTACCATTAGGACCAGGCTAGTGCCGCCTATGGGGAGAGGGCCTGGATGGGGGCCCAGCAGGCAGGTACTCTCTGCCAACCTTGGCTTTCATGCTGAAATACGCTAGAAGCACAGCCCAGCTGGGTCTCTCCACCTGAGGAAGCTTCCCTCAGGTTTCCAATTCCCCTTTTACTTGGAAAAAAGAGTTCTGTGTGAACAAGTCGGCCAGGCTTCAAGTATCCCAGGGCTCTGGTGCTCTCCCTTCCAACCTGCATCTGGACCAATTCCTGGCAATGGGAATGGAGACACAGGCTTAGCAGATACTACCAAAGTCTGCTTTGACAGGAGACCAGGCAACTGTACCTCTCATTCTTAGCTGGTACTTCGAATTCATCTATTCATTCACGTCTTCCACAAGCCTCCTTTTGGAGACCATCTCTGGTCTAGGAAAGACCTGCTCAATGGTGTTCATTGGCTGTCAGGCCTACCACGTACGAAACACACTGGTACCTTGCACTCTAAAGTCTGTCCCTCCCCAGTGGGGTTAGACCCATGGGTGACCATGACGATCCTCAGACAAAGAAGGGAACCTCTGATTCCTTATGTTGGAGCAGCACAGTGAGGTGTAAAAACTCAGAGAATTGACTTCAAGATAGGGTGCGGGAAGGCCTAAGTGTGGTTTGCCCCACACTGTTAGATGGGACCTGCCCAGGCAGAGTAAGCAAGCTTCAGACCTTCCTGGTGGGTGTGGGGCCACAAGGAAAGGCTGCAGGATCAGCACAGGGGGCTCACCTCCTTCCTTTCCTTCAGGTTCGTCAACATGACGATGGTGGCTGACCTTTGCTCCCAGACCATTCTCCAGAAGTCATTCACCGTCTCCTGCTTAGGCCCTGTGTGCAGAGGGGAGGGTTGGGATGAAGGAGCCATCTAAACTTTGTCCATGAACTCAGCCTTGGAAGGATCACACCTTCCCCAGGCACAGGGCAGGCCCTGCAGCCTGAAAGCTTTCTATGTAGCCAGGCAGAGTTTGGGTGGCCATGCTGATTCACAGGCAAAAGATAAGGGGACCACAAGAAGATGGCTGAGGGCCATGCTCGCTTTGCGTTCCTAGTGGCTGGGAGCCACCATATGCTTGAGTCCTTCAGGGTCACACGCCCCTCCAGAACTGCTAAACTGGAATGTGAGTGTGAGCCCATGTGTGCTGAAGGGGGAAGAGAGGGACAGGAAGGGAGGAGGGGAGGGGAGGGACGAGGAAGAACCTCCTCTGCCTTTTGTCCACTTCCTGTCTGAAAAGGACACGGTGCCTAGGGGTATAACAACTATTTTGCGCTCCTAAGGCTAAAACTTCTATGCTGAGGAGAAGGGGACAAGGAGACAAAGAAATCCTTCCTTGACAAGCTGGTGCTTATGAGAGAAATACAGGCCTTAGTGATGTTTCCACCAATGTCTGACAGGCTTTCTCTCATTCACAGGGGGCCTGGTCCCCTATGAGTAACAATTGCTTCTACTTCTAGGAAATCTGTTCTAGGAGAAGGGGGAAGGGAAGTCATGTTTCAGCTTCACCAATCCCTGGGGAATTGTGTTACCTTCCCAAAAGGATAGCTTCTGGCAGACTGAAAGGTTCTCTAAACACAGGTTGGAACTGAGTGTAAGGATAAGGACAGGATTCTGTAGCTGAGCCTCAGTGGCTATGACCTTGATCTAACAGCTCCTCCATTCTGTCCTCTACCCAAAGTTGGAGCCTTTCAGAGCTCAGACAGCTGAGAGAAGTCAGTAATCTACTGATTGTGAGGCTCAGGGTAGCCAGAGGCCTCTTGTGTGTGCTGTGCACATCACAGAGGGGCACACAGTGTGGGTGTCTAACACAGTGTCACAAGGGTGCACTCACATGAAAGCCAATACAAATCGTTGATATTGCTGGCAATTAGATATCTAAATCACTATAAAAATACTATGCAGACATGAAGGAATCGAATGCTTACCTTGAGCTGCTATGAATTTGTTCTTTTCTTTGTAGCCCTAGAAAAGTGAAGTCAGACCTGTAATTATCCAGGACTATCTTTGACTAGGGGGACCACTTTGTTCATAGAAGGGAGGGAAGATTCACCCGAGAATATGTAGAAAACAGAAAAAGTAACACAAAAACAAAAACAAAAACAGCTCCACCCCCAGCAACCTCAGAGATAACACAGTCCCTTGTCTGCGGCCTTCACTACTGTGTTGTTTTCCCCCACACATAAGCAGATGACATACCAATGGATGTTTTTAAATGGGCCCATGTGTACAAAACCCTTCATTTATTTATATTTTAATAAATTTAAAACTTTAAATACTATTTCAAAGACAACTAAATTCCATGGCCCATTGTGGTTTGTTTAGTCAAATGCATCCAGTGGGTTTAGTTTGTCAGCACTGTAAGGATCTGGATCAAACATCTCCAGCATCCACTGCGGTCACTGGCCACACTAGATTGGTTATCTTTGTGACTTCTGGTGCAGATGCAAGCTGGGAAAGCACAATGTCCCCATGCTCTCAGTGTGACCACAAGTGCTCAGGATCAGAGTGTGGGTACCTCTACATATCATGGCTTAGACTCAGCCCCTGAATGCCCAGTGTCGGCGTCATGCTAAGCCAGGGGAAAGAAATCAGTCAACTTACATCTATGTAGGAAGCATTGATGTAGTCAGAGCAGGGGATCCCATCCACTTGGCTCAAAATCACTCTGCAATGATCATCTGGGGAAAGCAGGAAAAAAAAAGAAAGCCCTGTGGGGTTAGAAGAAGGAGCTACAGAAGCCTGGGGGTGTCTTTTACCTAAGAGTCAGCCACTGGAAGGAGGTAACCAGGCCTCCCCTTGAGGTCAGGGTGGGGTGTCCCTGCCTTGTTGAGCCCTGCATGGTTCACTTGTACCTCAGCTATGGGAGGAACGTAGTGATCATGTTCTCACAGTGGGCCCAAACATTAACAACTGCAGGTGCACACAGGGACATCAGGATACAGAATTAGGTCTTTTCATTCCAGCCTTCCAGAGGACATGTGAGTAAAGGGTTTGGGACGCTGAGCTCCAATATCCATCTTTCACCATCTGCCCCAGTGCTGGACGGAAGCTGGGCTTGCCCATGTTAGACCATTGACTATGGGAGTCTAGCTGGCTCCATGGGGTATTTTCCAGAGTGGGAAGGAAGTGTGTGTGTGTGTGTGTGTGTGTGTGCATATTTGTGGTGCTGTGTGTTATGTGTTACACACATGTGATCTGTGTTAAAATGTGTTGTATGGTATATATGTGTGTGCTTGGGTATTTAAGTATGTTGAGAATTAAATGTGCTGTATGTGTGCATTTTTGTGGTATTATGTGTTTTACATGCAAGGTATATATGTATACTTAAGTGTGCTAAGTATGTGTTGTATGGCTTTATGTGCTGCATGTGTGTGGTATGTATATTTTTGTGGTATTGTGTGTTATATAAGTGTGGTATGTACATATGCTTGAGTGTGCTAAGTGTGTGCTGTATGGTAGGACATACTGATTGTGAGTTTATTATGTGTGGTGTATGGTAAAAAGTGTATATGTGGTGTGTGGTGTGATATGGGTTATAGTGGACCATTCATGGTGTATGTGGGCTGGTAATACATGGTGTTGGGTGTGGGGTGTGGGATATTGTGATATGCTGCATACCAGGGAGCTGTAGTCAGGGCTGCACTATAATTGTGGCCCCTGTTCCTCCATGGGCCTGTGTTCCACAGAAGCTGCTGCTATATCACAGAATCAACAGATTGTGTAAAACATGGCTGGCATGGAAAGGTCTGTAGTCCCAGCACTGAGGAGGCTGAGGTAGGAGGCTTGAGAGTTCCAGGCTAGCTTGGGCCTTGTGGCCCTTTTTACAGAGAAGGCTGTTGGCTGAGCTGTTGTGTGCTATCTCAGACTTCCTGAGTTTCATTACTGAGCTGCATCTGTATGACTCTGGGCAGAGGAGGGGATGGCACATCTCTGGGGACACTTACTAGCCCACACATGCTGGCCAGGATGACAAACCCAAATCCACTGCCACATATCAACACACTCCCATTCAGGGGCTGAAGGATGGAACCAGCTATGTCATGTTGGCTGAAGAGATTTTAGAATGACTTACACCATAGGACAGTTATGGAAACACAGGGCAAAATGGCATCTGCGTGACCTTGGACCTTCACATCTTCTAACAGATTCCCGAGTCTACATTCTGAAAAGTCACACTTTGCCATCACAACACTACTACTTAAAATTACTAGCAGCAGCATCCTCCCAGCAGAGGTCTATCGGGCTGCTGGCCACGGAGAGTCCCCACAGGCATGCAAGTGTTCAGCCTTTTGGACACAGAGTGCCCACATCTTTAGGAATCCTAGGCTAAGGCCAACATTACACATCAGCCCAGGGACATCTTTGAACCTATTGCAAGTCTGCTCTGGTTTGGGGTGTACCAGGAGGTGCAGGGGGCACCTGGAGCTGTGGGCATTGGGTCCTCCCCATCCCACCTTGCTGATCCTAATTTGGCTCCATGACATTCAGCCCATTGTATTGCTCCAGCAGGACCAACACCTCCAATATAGCCAGACATGTCTCTCCTTAACCGGATGCTACTCTTGGTCCTTGACAGGCATGATGTGTCCATGCTGTAGAAAACTCACACAGACAACGAACAGCCCACTACCCCTGTGAAACACACCATGTACCCACAGTCCTGGAGAGCTGTCAACACCCCAAGTCAGGTGTTACTCCTGGGTCGCGAGGGATGAGGCTGGTCCTCACTCTGGGGCAACTGCAGGGGAACTTATGGGGGGTGGCATTGAGCAGGACTCTTCGGAGTGCTGCCACACTTTCATATGGGGAGAGGGTAGGCTGGTTTTCTTCTGTGATCCAACCCAGTCTCATGTACAGCAGGAAGGTTTTTGAAGGGGTCCAGCCTGTGCTAGAGTGTTTCTTTGGTGAGCTGAGCACCCAACCTGTGCCTATTGCAGGAGCTTAGCCATAAATTCTGTTCTTGCGTTCTCACCAGGAACTAGCACTCCCTTCTCCGTCTCTCTGTCTCTCTCTCTCTCCTTCTCCATCTTTCTCTCCTTTCTTTTCTTCCCCTTCTCCTGTTATTCCCCCTCCCCCATTGATGCAGGTTCTTGATTGTTACATTGTCCAGGCTGGAGAGCCCCCTGCATCAGCCTGGAGGCTGCTAGGATTACAGGCGTGAATTGTTACTTCTGGTTCAGAAATAGTCTTGGTTAAGACTTCGGGTATTAGCTTTAGGGGACAGTAGGCTTACTAATAAAGAGAGAAAGTTTGGCAAGATGCCCTGAATGTCTTTGGCCCTAAACATATAAGGCATAAATTAAACTCATCAAGGAAGCTGAAGTATTAAATTAGAAGTCGAAATGGATCTTTGAGAATCACAAGTATCAGTTGATATAAACTTCTCTGAAGAGTCCAGACATCATCTTGCTCTTTGGTCTATTGACCCATGGTAGTGGCTCTCCACAACCCACCCTGAAGTAAAGCTACTGTGTTCAGAGTCTAAACCTGGGACAAACCACCCTCAAAGCCTGGCCCTCCTCTCTTGGCCCTGCCTGACAAACAAAAACTCATTAGTTAATTACTCTAGGTTTAGTTGGATCCTAGAATCATGGTGGCCTTTACAAAAAAGTTACTTATAAACCTTATACAAGAATGGCAGGGAATTGCTGCTTCCAGAAAGTGCTAGAAATCTAGGATCATACATTGGACAGGTCACAGCTCCATGTACACACAGTGCACTAAAGTTGACTGAGGCCTCCCTGACCCCACCAGGCATCGCTTAAGAGCAAAGACCTCTGGGACCAGTAGGAAGCCTCTGTTCAGGATTCAAGCCCGAGCTTAGTGGAGTTGTTTGAAGCTGCTCTTTTATGGACTTGAAGGGTGACTCTGTGGTTGGGAGGATGGGAGGGCTGTGGGCTTGGCAGGGTGTCGCAACCCTCCTGCACCAGCTTTTGAAAAGTCAGCTGGGTAAAGATCATTTCCCAGTTAGTTGGTTGCCGCTTCGTCTTTTTGACAGTGTCTTTTGCCTTGCAAAAACTTTGTAATTTAATGAGGTTCCCATTTGTCTATTCTTGATCTTAGAGCATAAGCTATTGGAGTTCTGTTCAGGAAATTCTTCCCTGTGCCCATATGTTTAAGGTTCTTCCCTAGTTTTCCTTCTATTTGTTTCAGTGTGTCTGGTTTTATGTGGAGATCCTTGATCCACTTGGAATTGAGCTTAGTGCAAGGAGATAAGAATGGGTCAATTTGCATTCTTCTGCATGTTGACCTCCAGTTGAGCCAGCACCATTTGTTGAAAAGGCTATCTTTTTTCCACTGGATGGTTTTAGCTCCTTTGTCAAAGATCAAGTGACCATAGGAATGTGGATTCATTTCTGGGTCTTCAATTCTGTTCCATTGATCTACATGCCTGTCACTGTACCAATACCACGCGGTTTTTAACACTATTGCTCTGTAGTACAGCTTGAGGTCCGGGATACTGATTCCCCCAGAGGTTCTTTTACTCTTGAGAATAGTTTTAGCAACCCTACATCCGACAGAGGGCTAATATCCAATATATACAAAGAACTCAAGAAGTTAAACTCCAGAGAGGCAAGTAACCCTATTAAAAAATGGGGTACAGAGCTAAACAAAGAGTTCTCACCTGAAGAATATCTTATGGCTGAGAAGCACCTAAAGAGATGTTCATCATCCTTAGTCATTAGGGAAATGCAAATCAAAACAACCCTGAGATTCCATCTCACACCAGTCAGAATGGCTAAGATCAAAAACACAGGAGACAGCAGTTGTTGGCGAGGATGTGGAGAAAGAGGAACACTCTTCCACTGCTGGTGGAATTACAAGCTGGTACAACCACTCTGGAAAGCAGTCTGGTGGTTCCTCAGAAAACTGGGCATGACACTCCCGAAGGATCGGCTATACCACTCCTGGGCATATACCCAGAGGCTTTACCTGCATGCAATAAGGACACATGCTCCGCTATGTTCATAGCAGCCTTATTTATAATAGCCAGAAGCTGGAAAGAACCCAGATGTCCCTCAATGGAGGAATGGATTCAGAAGATGTGGTATATCTACACAATGGAATACTACTCTGCAATTAAAAACAATGAATTCACGAAATTCCTAGGCAAATGGTCAGAACTTGAAAATATCATCCTTAGTGAGGTAACCCAATCACAAAAGAACACACATGGTATGCAGTCACTGATAAGGGGATATTAACCCAGAATCTCGGAATACCCTAGACACAATTCGCATATCAATAGATTTCTAAGAAGATGGAAGGAGAGACCCCTGGTCCTGGAAAGACTGGATGTAGGGGAACGCCAGGACAGAGAAACGAGAGGGGATTGAATGGAGAAAAGAGGGAGGGAAGGGGGCTTATGGGACTTTCGGGGAGGGAGGAAACGGGAAAGGGGAAATGATTTGTTTTTTTTGTTTTTCGAGACAGGGTTTCTCTGTGTAGCCCTGGCTGTCCTGGAACTCACTTTGTAGACCAGGCTGGCCTCGAACTCAGAAATACTCTTGCCTCTGCCTCCCAAGTGCTGGGATTAAAGGCGTGTGCCACCACTGCCCAGCTGGGAAATGATTTGGAATGTAAATAAAAAAAAACTTAGAAAATAAAAATTAAAAAAAAAAAAGAAAAGTCAGCTGGGAACATCCAGGGTTTGTCCTGGCGGTGAGACAGGCACCTCAGGCCTAGGTTCAGCCAGCAACAGCAGGTCACAAGATGCCTAGACCACAGCCGCCTTCACCCTAACTCTGACACTTCCTTTGCAACCACACTCCCCAGCTCATGGTTGCTGTTTCCTGCTGAAGTTAGAATTGGGTTTGTTTAGCACCTCAAGGCTGCCAAACCCATGTGGGCTTTTTATTCTATCATCTTGGTCTTTGGTTCTGGACCATAAATCTTATGGAGGATTTGTTCCTGGTTTAGTCAAACACTAACTATGAAGGAAAGTACTGCTCAGGGCCATCAACAGGCCTAGACTGGTACTCAGGACTGAAGCTGGCAGGAGAGGCCTTGCCTGCCGGTGCCTAAGTCTGTGTGAAGCATTCCTACCCAGTTTGCTTCCTTGTATGCTTAGCAACCAGAGGGGCCAGCAGCCGCAAAGATGTCCACACCCTGTGCAGGGAAACGGGCACCCAGGCAGGGTGGCTCTGGATTCCCTGGGACATGCATTGAGCAGCCGCAACAGAATCACCAGCAAGCTGTGAAGCAGTGTCAAGTGTAACCAACATGTCACAGATCATGCAAAAACAAACCATAAACAAACAAACAAACAACAACAAGAAGTCTTACTGGGCAGAATGTTGGGGTATCTGTTTTTTTCTCTGTTTTCTTCTTTATTTGCTAGTTCAAAGGTTCCTTGTATGTGTCCAGATGGCAATGACTGGAAAGAAATGGAGAGTTGATTGAACACTAATGAATCTAAACCCAGGTTCCCATCAGCTTTGCTACCAAACCCAGGAATTAAAACTACCATCCTTCCATTGTCCATGTCTCTTTTCAGGTCCCTCACTAGACACTTAGGAGACAATGAATGATACACAGAGATGGGCTTTCTTCAGGGTCTTCTGTCTAGATCCTAAACTTTGTCAGGAATGTATTCACAACACAGCCTATCGTGCCCCAGTCCACAAGGGTCTTGGTCCAGGCAGAGACTCCTTGGGTACAGGTGAACTGATCCCAAAGGAGTTCTGATGTGTGAGACAAAGGAGCAGAGACTACCAAGAGGAAAGTGCTGAGCTCTCTGGAGTGAGCTTCAGGAAGGAGTAGGACCTGGAGAGTGACTGGAGACAGCCCTCGCCATCCCCAGGACTCGGCTTCTCTCTGTGGATTAGGTCAGGTCAGCAGGCTCAGGCCTAGAGACGCTGATTCTCCTAGCCCCCAAGGACCCCTGGGAGTTTGGGACTCTTTGTGATTTAAGATGTACCCCATTAATGACTCCTGGCCCCAGCCTAGGAGTATCAGTGTGAAACCGAAGTTTCACTTTGCCACGATGCTAAAACAGAATCGTCACATCTGGGAGTAAAGTGGACACGTGGGTTTCTACTTCCTTCTCCCACGGAAGCCACCTGTCTCTGATTTTTGGTTCGCTGTTGTTTGCTTGCTTCTGGGCTCCTCGTGGTGCTCAAACGAGCCCAGGTAAAGAGCACCATGAACATTAAAACCATGCCCTTCAACATTAAACCTGCCTCTGGTTGGACCTAGGACCACTGGGCTCCAAGGAAGACGTGTTTGTGATGTGTCAAGCACAGAGAAAATACATGGCTTCCTTTAAAACTAGCCTGTGTACGATCAGATGACATGTGATCAGACCAAATGAACAGTGTTAGAAATGTGCTCAGCATCATTGACTGAGAAGATAGACCTTAGTAATATAGCCTGAAAGGACCCCCTTGCTCAAGCACAGGGAAACATGGGGGCTTTCTTGCTCTTTGTATCACAGTTTAGGGCCCTGGGAGTTGGGGTCTGACTTCATAGAGCAGCCTCAGATGACATCCATTATGAACTGAGAGTGTTCTCATTTTATGTCTGGGCACTGACCTCCCTCTAGCAGGCAGGAGCTTCTTCAGGGGCCGACTCATTTCTCACAAGGGCTTCCATCAGGATGCTGTCGAGCACCTCTCTCCTCTGCTCTGGGTCCACCACACCTTATAGCCACAGGCAGAAGCTCTGCCTGGCCAATGTGGAGGGACCAATCAGAGGTCATCCTAGCAATGCCAATGAGGAGTTCTCAACCTTGTCCCTAGCTATGAACACCAAGGTTCCTTGAGCTCAGTCTCATCACCAGAGCTGGCTTGGCACTATCCCTTGGCCCTAAGTGGACACTGAATTTGTGGTGACATCCCATTTCTCAGAAAGCTTTAACCCATAACGTAAAAACCAGTCATGTTAATGTCACAGTGGTGCATGAAACCGTGCCTCTGTCAAACCTCCAGAATGAGCAGATCCTAGGGGCTCAGTGAGAACACTGCCAACAATAATTCTTAATTGTAACACATGAACCACTCCCCTGTAGAGGGCCCACGACAGAGGAACACGCTCCATGGGAGACATGGAGTACACAGGAACATTCCGGCGTGTATGTGATTTTTCTGCTTACTTGGAACTGCTCTAAAAATAAGGCTTATTAAAAACAACAAACTGGATAAAACAAAGGAAGGCAAGGTAGCGGCAATGTGACGGCCAGCGGAGCCTGAGTACAAAGAGGAACCAGGCTCTGGCCACCCCCTCCACAGCTGTGTGCCTCTGAGATGTGGGCCATAGAGATGAGGTAGTGCACCCTGCCTTCCCAGGATCCTGGAGGATAGGACTAGGGGAGGTGGGCAGAGTTCTCTGTGTCCCCCATACATAACCCCAGATCCAAGCAAGCTGAAAAGTTCCGTGCACCGATTGGGCCCAGCATGTTTTCCTGCTGTCAAACTACCTAGTTAGTATCTCAGGTTTCTCAGCTGCTTGGTAGCCCCGGGAAGTAAGAGTGTCTGGGATGGTTAGCCAGCAGTGACTCTTCGTGTGTGCCCTAGGAGGTCTGGTTTGTTCCATCAAGACCCAGAGGACAGAGGATGTCTCTGGTTTGCTGTGACTTCTGTAAACAAACAACTCCCTCTGTATGTATTTCTAGTGTGTTTATCATAGGAAAGGTCCCCGGCCGGTGGCTTGACACAGCTTGCTGGGTCAGAGCTGGGGAAGATGCTCACCAGAGGGAGGCCTTCACTGCACAGGGGCTTCCTTTTCTGGGACTGGAGTCAGGAACTGGAAACAGGATTGAGATCTACCTTTCTAGGAGGAGCTGGCAGATAGCATCTTATCCACATGTTACCTGTTTACTTATGGGTTTAAGTGTTACCAAAGCCCTACAGGGCAGGGAAAATCCCTACTTCACAGATGAAGAAACTGAGGCAGAGGTTAAGGGAATGGCCCAAGTCTTCCGGGCCAGGATAGTACACAGACAAACTGGTTTCAACATTCATCCTACTCTCCCAATGATCTTAATGCCAAACCCTTTCTTATCCTCAAGTTCATGGCCACTTAAACCTGGGCTTGACAGTACAGGAATGTCCAAATACACACTGAGACTTATCCAGATCTCTTCCATGACCTTTAGGAGAGAGTGTCAGACCAGAGAAAGGGAGAAGTAGGAAACATAAATGTGTTCTCTGAGAACTGGCCTGGCTGATTTGGACAGGAGAGGAATGCCATAGGAGTGTGGCCACGGATGGGCCCAGCTCCTCACTGGAGAGAAGACCCAGGCTGCATGCACTCTTAACCCACACTGTATCTCTATAGGCAGCAGGACACTGCACAACTGAGGGAGGGCCACATAGAGGCAGGCTGGGAGGTACGAGAGAGGGAGTCATTTGTTTCGGGTATAAAATTTACAGTGGCCCCAGGAAAAAAACTGCGCCTCTGAGGCACCATCTTTTCTATCATATGTTTTCTTCTTAAAAATTTTAGATAACATTTATTTGCTTGGGTGCACACACACACACACACACACACACACACACACGCCACACCATGAATGTGGTGGTCAGAGGCTAGTTTTCAAGAAACAGCACTGTCCTTCTGTTATGCCGGTCCCAGGGATTGAACTCAGGTTGTCAGGCTTGGGGGCTAGTGCCTTTACCTGTTGAGTCATCTCAGCAGCAGTCGCATCCTTTCTAAAAAGCTAACTTAGTGTTTAAAATTCATAATGGTGAAAAAACATCAAACTGCTCAATAATGGTAGAAGCCATAACTGCTCGATACAACCCAAGGTTGCAGTTTCTCTCCTGATAGTGACCAAGTCGTTCCTTTCACCGTCCCTTGCCTTCATTTTGATATTTAAAATAAGCTATTGAACCAGGGTCTGTGTTACCTGCTGTCCTTCTCCTGTCCTCTTGAGTTCTGCACCCCCCTCACCTGTCTCATCCTGCTCCTGGCTTACTTACTCCAAGACCCTCCATTAACAGTCTGGTCACCAGCAACCCACATATAACAGCAGAACTGGAAGAGGAAGTGGGAGACGCAAGAAGGGACAAGCTTCTACCAGCAATGTGAGCGGCAGCTATTTTAAAAATGGAGAATTAACTTCTGGTGTTAAGCTGTAAGTTTGCAAAATAACAGTATTTGGTGATGTCTTTTGGTATGACCTAATTTAGAAAAAAAAAAGAGGAAAACACATTTTGCAGCAATAAAAAGGGAAGCAAGCTAAAGAGGAAGGTATAATGCTGAAAAATGAGTAAAGTGTGGTGGAGCCCACCACCGCCTTCCCATGCCCTCGCAGGCATCTCTGCACTGTTGGCTCCCTCTCTACAAACAACCACTGGGGACTATTTAAAAAGCTCATTATCACATATAATAAATAAATAAATCCAAATAAAAAAGAAAAGCTCATCATCTGGGAGGCTCACATCTGCGCTCTATGACAGCACAGATGTGAGCCTCCATCCCCAGGCCCCGTTGCTGGAAGTGACCTGGAGTACGATAGCTGTTACGACAGAGCCAGGTGAAGGCAGCCATCCAGGGACACCCACTCTTGCTCAGGCCCAACATTCAGCTCCCAGCCCCGCACACAGGGTGAAGACTTGAACAAACCCCCTCAAAACACCAGCAGTTTGGGGCTCTGTGTCCAAACCAGCTCTTCATGCCTACCCATCTGACAGTCACTAAACAATCAACAACTTGGGGGCTGGAAAGATGGCAGAGAGATGAAGAGCTCTTTCTGCTCTTGGAGAGGACCTGGGTTCAGGTCTCAGAACCTACTTGGTGGCTTACAACCACTTGGAACTGCAGTTCTAGGGGATCTGATGGCCTCTTCTGGTAATGCACGCATGTGGTACACATGCATAGACGAAGCACTCACACATACACATAAAATAAAAGATTAAAATAAAAAGAGGAAATGAAAAACTCTAAGGGCTTGGTGACCCATCTGTGCCGTGTCTTGAGTTGAGAGAATGACTACGGAGACTGTCAGTGGGCAGAGGCATGTCTCAGTGAGCTTCTGCTCCTCAGAGGGTGTGGGAGTGATTCATCCCATATAGCAGAGACTCATGCACACTGAACATGAGCTAGTGTCTTCTACAGACAGTCTCCATAACCACTGAACTGTGCCGTGATGGTCTCTCAAAGGGACCAGTGCTGATCTGATGAGAAGCTGGATCTCTTGGGGACCATGACAGGATGCTTTGTGGGAGGTTCTCTGTAGCCTTCAGCATAAAGCTGCCACCTGCGGTACGCACCATGTGGTAGAATAATGTGTTTATTACAGCTGCTGTTATAACATGGTACACGATAGTGGAGCTGGCAGCAACCCCCAGGAGCATCAGGCTCTACTACCTTACTTCACAAGGAACACGGAGCACCAGTGAGGGGCACTGCACTAGTGACTGGGCTCTCCGGACTCCACTTCTGAGAAGCATCACAAGTGTCACAAAGTCCCCGAGTCCCTGGCTCTGACTGTCCCACTGTTCATCTCGATGGCTGAGGCCTGAGTCACTCACATTGAACTCCTCGCGGAACCGTTTGCAGTCGTCCGCGGATCTCACCCGGATCTCCTCCTCCAGGTGCTCCACGGGGATGGGGAAGTACTTCTTGGGGCCTGACGGAGATCTGCTCAGAAGCATCACTCTCTGCTGCTCTGTAGGGCCAGAAGCAACAGAGAAGCCACTTAGTTCCATTGTGACTGACTCATCCCTCAGATGGTCTGACAGCATTTCTAATGGATCTGTACAGGGGGAGGGAACCAGTCCTCTCAAATCGCTCACCCTGGAGGCTAACCCAGCCCTGAGCAACTGAATCAAACATCTGCTTCCCAACACACCCTACTTTCAGCAAGTGATGGCAGTGTTCCTGTCCATCATAGACACGGTATTCTTGATCTTACTTGCGAGCTTACCCACCACTCAGCCTTCCCTCTAGCCTGTGTTCCTTCCACAAAAGGGTCACTGCAGCTTCACGCTGCAGCCAGGTTCAGAGAAGAGTAATCATAGGGCTCTGGGTATAAGCTCAGAACAGATGGGGGTCTGCCTGGATTTCTGTCTTGCAGCCTCCCCTTCTTGGCAACACACAGACCTGATTCCTTAAATCTCATGCATTACAATGCAGAGAGATAAACCATCTTTGAGGCAGGGGAGGAGGGGACACTACAAAGGAGAGGGTGGGCTGTGGGGTGAGGGGCTTTGACTAGCCCCCTCCCCGCACCCCTCCCCCCCAAACACCCCCCCCCCCGCAAACTCAGAATGCAGTGCAAGCAGTACCAGGGATTGGTGTTTCTCTTCACAGAGAGGGAGCTGGCTTGATAAGGTCAGTGCTGTCACCTTTGCAAAAGGCTCTGTCCCATCTGCAGAGCTCGCTGACACCCTTTGGCTGCAGCCAGGTGAGCTGGTAGAAGCCTGTGGGCTTCTTGCCCTCCCAGCCACACTCTTCCCTCTGCACTGGCTTCTGGGATGTGCAGGGAGGTGAGAAGGGCAGGATGCAGAATGAGATGCACGGGAGCCGTGTGATGGTCTATGCGGATGTGTAGGTCCCCCAAGCCCTGCAGCTACAGCTCAGCTGAGTCCTCTCTTGCTCAGATTCCTCCCATCTGTGGGTGTGTTAGTTCTTTTACTACCTTGGGGGAGTTCTAAAGTGTCAATTGAGTTTTGATGACATGCGTGCAGGCAAAGCTCTGTAGGAAGTTATAACAGAAAGCTGGAACCACCGTTGTGAGGCAGTGTTTTGTGTTTTTAATCGTCACTAAAAACCAGGGGCTTGGCATACACTGGGCAGGTGCTGTGCCACTGAGCTATGTCCCCAGGTCCCTTGCTCATTTGAAGATGGATCATGTTATGCACTCCAGTCTGACCTTGAACCTGTGCTGTTTCTGCCTCAACAAGTGCCTTCAAACACTAACATTACAAGCCCATGCCACCCCCGCTCAGCTAGAACCTGCACGTTTAAAACCTTTGCTTTGTCTAACCATTGAAACACAGAGAAAGAAAAACAAGCTTTTATAAGCAACGTTTACAAGTTAGAACACAGCTGGAATCTAAGTTAGGCATGTCCCCTAACAGATGCTCCTTCTCAAGAGGGAACAGATCCTGACATCTGAACACTTCTCATCATGAGTTAGAGCCTTATCACAGGATGATTTCAAAGGCCTCAATGAGAAATGTTACTTGGCAAAGCCCTGCTAAACTGACAGGATATGAGTGGTCTCTTTAAAAAAAAAAACCTCACAAACTGAAATGTCTCAGACATCCGTTCTCTTTGCAGAGAAAACGACCTCTCATGACAAGTTCCGGAATAGAGAAATTCTGTTACTAGCAAGCGGCAGCCTGAGTCCAGGAGGAGTTGGAGAGAGAGGCAAGCTTGAGTGACAGCCCAACTCCCGTCCCCTGTACCAAGACCCAATACCTTGCTCTTCTAGGATCCCGTTAGGCATCTTCTTGTCGTTGCTGCTGACCACGGCCTTCCTCTGCTTCCTGAACCTTTAGAGGCACAAGATGTGTTAGGTCTCAGCACCTCCGGGAACCCCCGAACCCTGAGTGCGGTGATACCCACCAGGTGAGCCGGGAAAAGTTCTTTCTGCTGCTCATGGCTGAGCTGTGTGTAGCTCAGGCCTGGCCAGCCGGTGTCTAAGCTGTTTGGGCCCACACCCCCAGCCTCCAGCACACTCATTTCCTCATAGGAGCTGGTTAGAGCACGTCAGTGCCTGGGGACACTCCTACCTGAAGAAGTAGGCTGCAAGGAGGAGCAGGAGGAGGAGCAGAGGCAGCAACAGCCAGGTGAGCAGCGGCTGAGATGCACCAGGGTCCGGAGGGCCTGTGAGGGGGCAGGTGATAGAGGGCAGAGACCCCATCAGGACCCTGGGAAGGGGTAAGGACTTCCAAAGCACACCCTATGCTACAGTTCACAAATCATCTCCCATTAGTTCTTTCCCGGGGACAAAAGAGTGTAATGGTGGGACTTGTTCAAGGACCCTGATGAAGGGTGACCTCTCCATACCCCAATGTACCCTGCTAGTCAGCTATTTCTCTAAGCACCTCTGGCCTAGCCTGTCTCTTCAATGAGGAGGTGGAGGAACTTGGGTCCCCCTCAGGGGACAGTTGTTATGTCCCAGTCCAAATGAAGCATGAGTCTCAGGTATAAGGAAACAGCTTGGCTCCGAGGTTTGGTACAGTTGTTGAGGAAAAGGCACACTGAGGCCTGGCTTTTCAAAACAGTGACTTCCTGGTCACAGAGGCTGCTGGCTTCCTGGAACCAACTTGCTTGTCCATTCTTCACACCTCCCAGGTCCACCTTCCTCAGAGAGACACGTAGACAAGAGCCCTAGCAGCTTGGCTTTGGTGACCTTGTGGTCATCAATGGACCCCATTCTCTCAACCTATTAGGGTGCTCTCTTATCTCCAAAAGCTCCCACCCAAAGGGCTCCATCAAAAGCCTGCTACTCCAGTTAACCAGCGTGGCTCCTGTCGTGAACTGGTCCAGAGGAGCTATGTTCTGCAGCTGGTAAACACATTGCTACCAGGAGTGAGCAGGTCCCCTATGGGAGACTCTGGAGGTCAGTAGCTAGATTTTCATCCTCTTGAGTTCCGGAAGTGCCAAACGTTGTTCCCAAGCTGAGTGTGTGTTGTGGAGTTCACATCTTTCCTCCCTGACACCCTGGTCCATTGAAACTCAGGGTTCCAGGAAGGAGTTTGAAATGTCATGGTTTTCCCAGTCCTGTGCATGTGATCTAAGGCTGATTCCTATCATCTACAAGGTGGGGTGTATATCAGACTTAATGGCTAGGAATATCTGTCCCTCCCTTAGGGGGATACTCCAAACCTGCCCACTGCCCAGCTGGGGCTATTTAGGAGCAGCCTGGTCCAAGACTTCCATGTCTGTGGCTCCAGGGAATGGTAAACCCTAGATTCGGACCTGGATCAAATTTTAGCCTGGGCTGCTGAGAGCTGCCTGGCACTGAAGGGCAGAGCTAAGTCAATCACTCCCAGGGAGCCCCACTGCTCAGGGTACCCATACTCAACTCCATCCATTTTTGCTCAAAGGCCACTAGAAAGTGTGGGAATTCCCCTCCTTCTTTTCTGGAAATGCTCACTGTCTTTTCTCGGTGTGTCGCCATGGTGAAACTACCCACTTCTGCATTGCCCAGAGGTCAGCCTCTGGCTCAGCCTCTGCTCTGCAGAAGCAGCTACTAAACTGGCTTAGCTACAAGGTCCACTCCAACATGGACAGAGGGACTTCGACCCTGCCAATCCTCCCTTGGGCTCTGTCAAAGACTTGAGGGACCAGCCTCTGTGTCCTTGTTCTCAGGGTACAGGCTGCAGTGACAGACATGGGGATCCCACAAGGCATGGACTGGATGACATGAGTCCTACATGGATTGCCGCATAGGCAGAAGGATGGCTCAGAGGGACTAATTATCCCTCAGTTTGTTTTTTGTCGCTTCTAATGTGCTTTGTCCAGGAAGGCAGAGGTCAGGGCCAGAACCTCGAAGGTTTCCCAAGGGTAGCAGAACACCCAGAGCCAGGCTGTGTGGGGTGGGACACAGGGAGCTGTGGGGCATGCTCTGGTTACAGTGTCATAGCCTATGGGAAGATGGGTCCAGACTTTATGTAAACATTTTTGAAATTGTGGGTGCTGGTCAGTAATCAGACTTAACATGAACTTTGATAAACATCGTGGGCCAGGAAATAAATCCTGGTGCATACTGGGTAGTGTCCCCTTGGTCCCAGTGGTGTTCCACCCAGGGAGGCATGAGGTCTCCCAGAGGATATCCTATGGTCACATTCTGTTTCCAGTTCATGTTGACTCAGGTGGGGGTGGGGTGGGCAAAGGACCAGATGGGAAGGTGCACTTGGGTCTTTCTAGATGATTCAGCCTTTTCCCTAAAGTGTTGCTGGTTTTCCCAACTATATGTGATAAGTGAGTACATGTGTGTTCACATAGACTTTAGACATAGGCATACCTGCCTGTGTGTGTACACATTTGCTTACACAGAACCTGGTCCTGACACTAGAGAGGCAATAGTTTGTGTGTGCTGTGGAATCTGGCAATGTTTTACTCTGGACACAGATTTCCCCAGTGACTCGTCTGCTGTGTCAGAAGGACCAAGGCAGAAGAGCATGGGCCAGCCTGGGGAAGCTCTTTCCATCCCCTATGGGATTCTGCACCAATCTGCAACAGAGAGTACCCCTCCAATAAGGGACAGACATTCTACATGTCTAGGGTGTCCCCAGTGGGGAGGCAGAGTTAAAGTAAAGGAGGAAGAGGAAGAGGAAGAGGAAAAGGAAAGACAGGAAGCACAGTGAGCAATTGTGCTCTGGGAAGAGACAACAGTCCCTGGAGGATTGCTCTGGAGAACTTTCTGGGATCTTGTCAATAAAACTTCTTGGGTCAGAGGCCTATGATAAACATTCCAAGTAGCCCAGTCAGACTGAACACACATAGCTGGACTGTCTTGTTTTCCTAGCATGAAGTTGTGAGTGTATCTTCCCCTACCCTTTCTTCTATGACTCTAAACTCATGAACATATAGGTTTGGTAAATAAATTAGACTCACTAATCCCTCCTGGCATCCGAGATCACATAACCAAAGGAAGTACTGTTATTTTACAAATTGTTAGGGGAGGAAAAAAAACAAACTAATGATTATAAAGAATGATCTGCTTGATGACATATCTCAACACTAATGCTATGTATGAAGAAACCAGATGAAACACACAACTCTCATTGCTCCTGGAGAGTTACCACGCTAGGTGAGCCTCTTCATTTTGTGTCCTGGCTGCTTGACATACTACACTTTGGATTGGCCCAGATTGCATGGGTATTTGAGGCTATTTCCCACTTTGATGTTCCCTATACTTCTTAAACTTAAAAAAAAGTTATATTTCTATTTATGTGTCTGCAGGTGGGTATATGTCTTTGTGTATTTGTACCACATGTGCGCAGGTACTTGTGTAGGCCAGCAGAGGGTGTCTGATCTCCCAGAGCTGAAGTTTCAGTCAGTTGTGAAGAGCCATGTGGATGCTGGGAACTGAACTTGGGTCCTCTGGAAGAGCAACAAGTGCTCTTAACCACTGAGACCTCTCTCCAGCCCCTAACTTGTGTACTTTGTCTCACCAGGGTTTCTGTATGGCACTCCTAAAAGTGGACCTTTGTGTCTCCACATTCATTATCAAATAACAGTAGAAATATCCAGATAGCCTCCCACAGCACCCGACTTCTACAATCGCCTGGGGTTTACGAGGGAGACACTTTCTCCTGCACACTTATGATCCTTCTGCTTTAAGTCAAGCAAAAGCACAATAACATTTTAACTTGATTTTATCTCCTATCTAGAGTTCGGACCCTCTGCTTGATGATTAAAATGGAATTAATTATATGCTTTGATTTTTGCCTGATTGTGTTTGACATCTCCTAATGGCTTTAGCTGTCAACTTGACACACCCCAGAATTATCTGAGCATTGCCTTGCTCAGATGGACCTATGCTCATGTTGGTGAGGTGTTTTATTATTGGCCAATGTAGATGGCCTCAAGACCATCTCTAAGTAGGTGGTCTTGAACTGTATAAGAAAGCTAGTTGAGCATGAGCCAGTGAGCGAGCCACTAAGCAGTATTCCTCCATGATTTCTGTTTTAGTTCCTGTTTGAGCTCCGGCCCTGACTTCCCTTCGTGGTGGATCATGACAAGATATGTAAGCCAAGTTAACCCTTGCCTCACTGGTGCTTTGATCACAGTGTTTGTCACGGCAGCAACAAAGCAAACCAGAATATCATCCATTTTCCTGATGTGCTCTTTCACATGTTAAAATTAAGGATTCTTCCTGTATGTATTATGGATAATAACACTTCCTCACAACTTTTCTTTACATAGTTATAATGAATTCTTTGTCTAAGAAAATGTGTCACGATGAATATTAAATTTATTTTGGCCAGAGATGAAAGGAAACCATTTCCTGTTGTTCTGGCACATTCTGGCAATGTGCTAACTCTCAAGAGACACTTCGTGATTTTTCAGGGGCCAGATCTTTTAAAGAGCACTTGGGGTGCCTTCCCAAGTTGCAGGACAAAGGAACAGCCGTGTAACTTGAGGCCTCTGCAGCTCCTGATAGTGGGACCAGAGCAGTTGCTAGTGTGCTGAAGCCCAGAGGAGACCTAACAGAGCAAGTGTCACATTTACTTCTGTTCTGGGTGTTGAGGTCATGTGATAATCTTCTCTTCCTGAAAGCAACACTTCCTGCCCACAGCTATGTTATGAACCAATATTTTGCTCTCAAATGAACTTGGAAAGTCCTAGACTTGGATGACGGTGCCACCCTGAGGGAAGACTCAGGTACCACCTGTGGGGCTGTCACAGGACTCTGACAGATCAAACCTCTACTGTGGGGAGATGGGTGCTCTGTCCCCAGGGGTTTCAAGATGTTTACTAGGATGTGAAGACAGCTATCCAGGTATCCCTAACCAGCCAGTTGATTAGTATTTGGTGAGGGAAGTCATGGATGTGGGTTGAGAAACTTCAGTGAATGTTCGTGAAGGTCGCTGTCCTTGGGACAATGTCTTCAGTGTTCTGTGCCGCAGGACATGATGGCTTACTTGCATGTGGAAAGCCACGTGTGGAGAGGCGTGCACACAGTGTCTGGTTTGTTTTGTTGCTTGTTTGTTTGTTTGTGGCCATGTGTGTCAAGGCAAGGAGGAAGGACAATACAGCCAGAGTGTTCTCTCAGGTGTTTGAGAGGGTACCAACTTCCACTGACTTTTTCTAAGAAGCTTTTTGGTAAGGAGATTGATAATTTGATTCCTCTTTAAGCCTTGCAAGGGACAATACCAAATATGTTGCTCAATTTCGTGTGTAAACTTGATGAGGTCATGACTGCAAAAACACTTCAAGACTACCATGGGAGAGGATTTTTGGATGAGGCTACCACTAGGATCTATATGTTGAGTAAAGCAGATGGTCTGCTCTAGTGTGGGTAGGCCGTGCAATATAAGGAATGGAGCAAGTGTGTAGAAAGGGATGGATGGGCATGAGGCTAGTGCAAAGGTAGGGGCCAGCCTTTGCCACTGCGGGTTCGTTCACTAAGACATGCTTCAGGGAATCCCTGCCAACTTCTTAGGGAGGGTCTCTGACCTCACCCATCTGCCCCAAGCCTGGCTCTCTCTGTGTGCAGCACAACCCACCAAAATCACAATGAAGGAGTCGAGGGGTTGAAACATTGGAACTCCTGGCTATCGGAGACTGGCTAGATGACTGGAGCTTGCTCCTGGTTGACCACAGCACAAGCTGATGCTGAGGAATGCGGCTGTGCTCTGAAGACTGCCCAGCCTGCGTGTCTCCGTAATGCTCCCTGCATCTGTACCTCATGAGTCAGGACAGGGAGGCATAGAGGAGCATAGAGGGCCATAGAGTGGGTGCATTCAGCTTCCCAGCTAACAAGTGGCTGAGACAAGATTTGAACCCAGGCACTGAGTCAAGAAGACCCATTTTTGTTTGGTTGTTTTTTTCCCTTTCTACCTCGTCTTCCTCACTTTGGCTTTGCATTTAATTTATTCCTTTAATTGAGATAATTTGTTTTTAATGCATGGTGAACAGCTTCCCAGGGTTAGGCAGCTCTGGCTATGGTCCACCTTTAGAGTATTTCTTTGTCTCCAGTAAGACCCCTCCTGTCTTCATCCTTGGCCCTGGCAACTGCTCACTACTCTCCCTGCCCACGCTTTTCAGGTACTGGGTATTTCCCTTCAATGCAACCCTTCCTCAGTCCACACCGTGGGGTTTCTGTGTCTACCTTCTATCAGTGGGAATGTCTCTGAGGTTTCTCCTTGATGTCACATGGACTCCAGTATACCTTTTCTTCTTTAATATTTAAACTACAAGGTGAAGGAATGGACTAAGAATAATTCCCATCCCTGCCTTGGGGTGTACTGTTCTAACTTTCTCGTGAGGCTGGGACAACGCTGTCCATCTCAACTCTTATCTCCTGGAAGTCACAACACATCCAAGAATGCTCTGCATTCATCTAGAAAAATAACAACTGTTCTTTTAAAAGAGGAAACCTCACTACATACCAATATTACAGAATATTAACAAATGACAAAATAATAACATTATGAACTCTGCTGTATGGCTATTAACTCTAGATTCAAACATAGTCTCATGAAAGGAAGGCAGGGAGCTCACAAAACGTTAAAGCTATAAGACTTATCAGGCCCTGAAGTTTTACGAGCCAGAGACAAATTGCCTGGGGTGTGGCTGGGGCGGCAGGACTCTTAAGTGGAACTGCCTACAAGTTGCTCAGGAGATTGTGATGATAGAGCTTTCTTGAGTTGTCACCCAGACTGGAGTGGGCTTTTCCAGTGAAGCAGCTGCCCCTGAGTCACCCAGTTGCTGTAAGTAACCCCCCGAAACTTACTGGTTTACCAAGCTAGACATGGATACAGTCATTTCTTGGGTCTATGGTGGGTGTCCTCTGTTGAGTCATTAGATGTTTGCTCATATCGCCTCAGGAAAAGTTACACAACAAACCTTCAAGCCAATATTCACATTTGCCCAACCTCCTGGTCAGTGTTTGGTCACAGTTGCTCCTAGCAGGGCTCTTCAAAGTCAGACTTTTCAGAATGTATCGTTGAATTAACCAGTTATGTGTGTGTGTATGTGTGTATGTGACCATATATGCCACAGTGTACTTGTAGAAGTAAGAGAGAAACTTGCAGCAGTCAGTTCTCTTCTTTCCACTGTGTGGGTCCCAGGGATCGAACTCAGGTTATTGGGCCTGACAGCCAGCACTTTGTCCCACATAGCCATCTGGATGACCCTCTACAGACTTTCTCACTCCTTTTTTCACTGAGGAGGATCTCTACCCCAAACCCAGCAGGTGGAACAATCTTCTTGAACACACTTAGATGGCTCGGGTTCTGGGTACATACCCAGTCTCCTCGTTGGCACACAGGAAGAGCCACTGAACATCTGTCCCAGCAGTTCTAGGTGCTTGGGAGGTGGCATTTTGTGAGGCAAAAGGGTCAGCTGGGCACAGGTTCAGGGTCCTTACCTGCAGTTGTGCTGGTCCAGTTGCCCTCTGTTGGGGTGGTGTCGTTGCCCTGGCCAGCTCTGGCGAACGACAAGCTAAAACTTGCCAGCAGGAATGGACAGAAGGTCTCCATGGCACACCTGCAAAAAGAAAAAGACCTGCTCAGAATCTTCCTGAATAGAAGGCCCTGGATGTGACTGTCACTCAGTAGGGAAGGAGAAGAAATAGGAGAGAAGCTCATTGTAGGTTTTCAGGAAACCAAAAATTTGCCTGCCGACTTCACGGTCTCTTTTGATGTCTCCATACTATAGCGGTACAATCCCTGTCATCTGCAGGTCCAGACCAAGGACCCAAGGCTCACAGCTCCTACATTGCAGAGGGCGAACCAGCATGGAGTGGGACCGGACCCTAGCTTTATCCATATTTACAGCCAAGAGGCATCTGCATGAGTCACCTGGCACCCCAGATACCACATCCCCCAATACCAACTGTTCATCTGCCTCCCTTACACAGCCATTCTCTGGCCAAATTGTATCTATGTTGGCTGTGGTATCTTGGGTAAGTAGATGCCAGTGCCTTCCTGTGTACTTTTTGGGCCCCTCTCACTAGGCCAGCCAAATCCATTCCCTCCACAGTCGGTTCAGGAACCAAGCAGCCTTGAGGCAAGCTTCAGGGTCCTTCTCTACCCTCTTCCCTTCTGTGGAAATATACTCTCCCAGTCGACTTCAGTAGCCCTTTCCTGGCCTTGCCTCTGACTGTACTAACTTCCTACTCTAAGACTCATCTACTGCCTCAGGAGAGAGCAAAATGTTTACCGAGTTGAATGGATTCAGGAGACAGACCGATTGGCAAAGGGTTCAGCATAGAGAAAACGCTTTCATACTAAGAACCCACAGGTAATCTGTCCCTGGATTTTCTCTTGGCTCTCCATTTTGCCCAATCACCTTCAACCATCCTTAGAAGTGACAGTGATGATGACTACCCTGTGGTGTAGAAAACCTTGTTTGAGGACTCCTGACCAATGGAGACAAGCAATAGCACCTGCCCAGTGCAGATATGTGGTTCCCGTCCATGGAACCTCATCCACAGTCAGCCCAGGGGTTCTGTCCCATCCCTACTAAGAAAACATTTGCTACCCAAAGCCTCCAAGAAGGATGGACGCAAATGGATCAGACCTCAGAACTGAGACCTGTAGACAGACGTTCAGCACTTATGCTGTTCCAAAGGGGAGCGCTGATGTTTGTAATTACGAAGACATGGAAGGAACAGGGCAACCCCAGTGTTTCTCAGTAGGCAGATGAACTGCCAAGATGAATGGGATCCCAAGTACTTTATAAAAACGACCTCACAGAAATCAGTCATTGGCCACCGGCCTCTCCTCTTCCTAGTTTCCAAATGCACATTGTAGATTTATAAAGTGGACCAGACACAAACAGCTCCGTGCTTGAGTATGCCCCTGCTCTAGCCTGCCACTTGCGTGGGTATCGTGTACACAGGAACTCCTCAAGGGCTGATACCACTGGCTCCGGGAGGGTGAGAGACCAGACTAGGTCAGACTGCAGGATTATAAAGCCCATGTTGGAGGTCAGGACTGCTGGGGACACACACCCTTAGCTGGACCCATGCTGCCCAGGCTCTCATTTGACAGGCAGCTTCACACATATCACCACACATTGCCTTTTCTCTTTCCAATCTGTTACTGAACCCTGCCATGGTACTTTACATACACTCGAGGAAACTGCAGGGTAATTGATTGGGAATTATTAATTGGCTTAATCCAACTCCAGAGATGCAGAAATCCTGGGTGAAACATTGTGCTTCAACCCAAGCATCAATAACCTTCCCCACCAAGCATTCAGTGATCTACGAGGAGGCCAGGCCAGCACCCTTGGGAGGACGAAGCTCAGCTGCTTTCCCTCATTTTGTGTGGATGACTGTCTGCAAGTTCTCAGAGCCGAACTTCCTGATGGGACCAGTAGAGGGAGATAAAGCGTGCAGACACCAAAACCTGTCCAGCCATCTGGTGTCTCTTTAGTATTCCACTTGAATTCTAAGGCTAGTAACAACCTGTCGGAGGCTCCCTGGCCATCCCCTCTCAAAAACTTGCGCAGGCTACTTAGTAAGCACAGGCACGGAATCTGTGCAGGAATAATGTGTGAAAGAGGAATTAAATTTATGCCGAGCTCCAAGGATTGTAGCTGAGTAGTATTTGCTGTGTGCCTGCCAAGTGCTAAGCACAGGCGGCCCGGGGAGCCTGTGCAGTCTGCAGAGCTGGGATGAACAAAGCATTCTCTTCCCAGAAAAGCACACTTTATTTTTACTCTACTCAAAATCCACCCATCTCTCAATAGGACTATAAAACTATCATTTTTATTCCACTGAATACTATTCCAGCACTTCCCATGACAACGTTCAACAAGCCTGCTAGGATCTGGACATGCAAAGCTGAGTCAAGCCCCATCCATGAGCAGGGAAGCCTCCTGGAGCTGGAAGGGCAGTTCAAGGGTAGAATCTTAGCAGCCCTATGAGAAGCTGTGGAGGTGATGCCGCCAAGGAATGAAGGCAGTGACCACACAACTGGGTTGTCGGTTATCATCGTTCCCCAGAAATGAAGCCCACAACCAGAACTGTCAGCAGGAGGGATGGCATTGCAGCCTGAAGGCAGCTGTGCATGACCGACGGTCGGGGCAATCTTTGTTTTAGCCCACAGGAGCTCTGCGTCCTATGGAGACCTGAAGAGCAAGAATGGGAAGTCTGGGGCTGAATTGAGAAGGTCATGCAACGATGCTTTAGCCCAAGACTTGTTCACTCAGGTTCACTTTCTACTAACAACCCAGATGACTAAAATCACATGGGAGCTCAAATCAGATGTCAGAAATCTACATACCTGGAGAGTGATAGGTCATATATGACAAAGTGTGAAGGCCACCATGTCCCTTTCAGCTTCCTGGGGTGACCACCTCCACACTGAGAGAACATGAGCATAGACATGGGAGGTTTCAGGATATCTTTCCCAGGGCCACTATTCCATTCCCAGGGACAGCACACAGATTATCCATGGGTCTTAGAGAGGCAGGGCAGCAAAGGTTCTGGGGCAGGCTAAACTTGATCCACGACAAATCCCCACAGCAGAAGTGTTCTTAGGAGGACTAAAGGCACTTGAGTGACAACTGACAGGTGTTTCACTCTTACCTGCAGCACAGATGACATACCTCCATGGGTGCTAGGCAACTAAGGCTGAGTACCCTGTGCCCATGGACTGCAGTTCAGTGTAGTAAGTCCAGATGTGGGAAAGAAGGCACCAGCACTATGACATAATGGCTGACAATGTCAGCCACTCTTTGTGGAGTACAGCAGATTCTCCAGGCTTGGCCTTTCCTGCCTTTACGACACCTTATAGGATCCCAAGCTGAAGCTCTGAGGGCTTGGTTGACTGTGTAATACTCATGAATACGGTGACCTGGGAAACCACAAGAGGGTGTCAGATCCCTTGGAACTGGAGTTACAAACTATTGTGATTCTTTTCCCTCGACCCCATGTGGGTGCTGGGAAGCAAACTTGGGTCCTCTGCAGAAGGAATGTATGCTCTTAACCATCTCTCCAGCCCCCAAGTATCTGTTTTTCTATATAACCTTTTACTATAAACCCAAGACAAGGTGACCCACTTGGCAAGATAATTGTTTTTAATGCTCCAGGAAAAAAAAAACTCAGATAAAACAATGTCTTTCCAAAGCAAAAGAAACAAAACTCAGACCTTCCGTATCTTTTAGGTGTGAATATACTTAAAGGGATGAAAGATTTAAACAATTACACACACACACACACACACACATACACACACAAACACACACACACAAACACACACACACACGTGTATATATGCCACTCATTAAAATCTGCAAACACAGCGTGTTTCAGGTGTATCCGTATGACCTTGCCTCTTTGAAGATGGCTTTGCTTATTAAAAAAGAAAAGATGCGCATTGGGAGTCCTCAGCTCAGTGGGGGAAGGGTGGAACTTAATTGCTTTTGAGCAAAGGTAATTGAATGTCTAAATGCAAACTTGGAAACATCTTTTAAAAGAGGTGGCAAAGGAGTCCACACATTAAGAAAAAAGCAAAAGCAGAAAGAGCAGGTAGGGAAGAGGGGAGAAGAGAGACATGGTGTGAGTATCCCAGCCTGACTTTAACCTGGTAGATAACCTCCCGGTCTGGGCAGGGAATGGGCTATCTAGATTGGTAAGAGCTGACCTGCTGGAGGTAGTGTTGTCCTGGGCATGTGAAGATGCACACAGAGGGGTGGCAATCAGGTACTGGCAACTGAGAAGGAGGGAATAAGAGAGGGAAAAAGATGGAGAGAGGGAGGAAGGAGGGAAGGGAGGAGAGAGAGAGAGAAGGAGGAAGAGACGGAAGAAGGGACAAATAGAGTCAGATGCAGAGGAGAAACATCGAGCCCAGCTTACTGGGAAGGACCTGTGAACCTAGGAGCCTGTCAGCGGGCCTGCTAGGGAACAATTTCAATTCCCTATGTGGTGCATGTTAATTTGCATAATTCCAATTATTCACCGAGTCCTCTTGAAGACGAGTAAGAAGTGAAGAGGCTCTTCTGTAAGAACTCATTCTCTTTCATCTAGGTGACAAGACCAGAGCAGGAAAATCACAGGCTCCCACTCTCCAGCACATCCTCATACACAGACTCCTTTCCTCAACAAGCAGCAAGTGTCTGGTCCAGTCTGCTTAGGCACTAGTTTAGGGAACAGGAGGCTAGCAGCATTTCTCTCAATGGGGACCAACGAGGTCCACGTAGTCAGACTCTTGGGGATAAGCTTTACTCTCCCAGTTGGGGAAAAAAAAAACCCAAAGTTACCAACCTGAGAAGTCAGGAAGACCCTGAAAATCTACAGGTGGCAATTGCATGAAGAGCATAAGACTCATGGATGGGGGTCACATAGAACAGCAAATGGGGGGTCATATAAGACCAGTGAATGAGAGTCACATAAAGTTAAAGGATGGAGGCTGTGTAAGACCAGCAAATGGGGCCACAGTCAACTCTTCATTCCTTAAAAGTTACATAGAGGCAAGCCATTTGTTGGAATCATCTTTTGATCATACTTAGTTCAGTTTTTTTACTAGTGAGTGAATACTGGTGATTAGAAAAAAAAAAAAGAAACACGTAGATAGTAAGTTCAATATCCGCAGATTTTAAAATGAGAGATAACAAATAGGACCCTGCCCTCAGCACTCTCTCAGTCTTTGTTCCTTTCTCAACCAGAAAAGGAACAAAGGAACAACTGATGGGAGGCACTGCCAATCATGTAAGGGAGATCCAAACGGTGACGGCGATGTTCACTCACTGGGAAAGGAGCTCTCATTCCTCTCTGGGCTAGTCAGCCTTCTGAGGCTGTGAGAAGACACCCAAGGAAAATAACCTTGGGAGAGCTTCACCCCAAACTCCCCACCAGGTTTTGAACCCATCAGTGGAGTGATTAAGCAATGAGAGTCCCTATGACTCTCCATAGCCCATGGGACTGGACCCAGACCTTCATGAGTGTTTGGGGGAATGTGTCATGTTTTCACTCTCACTGTATCTTCATATTAATAAGCATGTCCAGATGTGAACATACCCGTGAAGTTAGGCCCAGCCGAGGTGTGGCTTTGCGGTGAAGGTGCTCTTGCTCTGACCCACTTCTGTTTTCCCAGTCCCTTGCTCACTTGGCTGTCCTGAGCAGCCACCTCACTATCACCAGCCTCCCGAGCCCCTCACCAGCCACCAAGGATGCCTGTTCTTCATATCAGCCATCCACACTATGCAGATCACTCTAACTTGATCATTGATGGCAGCTGTCCATCTGTCTTCCAGGCCCCTCCCCCGGCTCCGTCAGCTCCTCTCTGCACTCGAATGTCTGCTTCTGTGAGTCAGAGCCACCTTGTGGTCTTGTTTTAGCTACACAGGTGGCTGGAGGAGAAAGAAAGGCAGCACTGGCCCTGTTCCATTTCCCTTCTGGTCACATCCTGTGTCCTGTTCATGAAGCAGCCACCCTTCAGGGAACGGGTGTGCCTGCTGCATCTGGGGTCTTGGGAAGAGACAGCCGTGCAATGCGGGCAGTGTTTTGGGAGCCCTCCAGGGATTTGAACAGACACTTTCAATGGGAGAGTCGGGGAAAGATCACTTCCTCCCCCTCATGACTTTTATTTGACTTTATCTGGACAATAAATCAGCTAGTGACGCCCTTCGATCAAGACCCATAAATAAACCAACACTTCCATTACTGCTTCCAAGGGAGATTCACAAGCATTTTGATTGACTAATGTTCTCTGTGCTGAAATCAGCTTCTGCCATCTCAGGATAATTGCCTCAACAAATGTGCCAATCACCTTGGCACCCAGCTCTACCAGTGCCCAGCAACTAAATGTGTGTGTGGAGGCCAGGAGAGGGTGTCTGATTTCTCTGGAGCTGGAGCTCTGGGAGGCTGTGAGTTGCCCAACAGGAGTGCTGGGAACCAAACTCCGGTCCTCTGCAAGAGCAAGAGTAAGATCCCTTAACCACGAGCATCTCTTCAACCCCTTTCTTTCTCCCTTTCCTTTCTTTTTTCCTTTCCTTTCCTTTCTTCCCTTCTTTCTCTCTTGTCCCCATGCGGGGACTTCCTAAAGGTCAGCAAGAGCCTCTAATTACATATATGATATGTAAGATAAGAGATATGTATCTTGCCACCTCTACCTTCTGCCTAGTTCATCTATCAGACCCACTAGCCCAGGGAATGGTTGTCATCAGCAGAGGATTCAGCCAACCCTGCTCAGCTTCCAGAAGTAGCAAGAACCATTCGCACAATCAGAGCCACAGATCTGGATCCTGGTTGGGTCAATGGGACCTGTTTTAATTGGACCACAAGATGAGAGATTTAAGTGGCAGAGATGACAGGGATGTGATTTAGCTGCACACACACCATTGATCTACCTGCCTGCTGCAAAGCTCTGTGGGAAGAAAACACACACAAGTAACCCAGCACCACCAGGGAGCAGCATGGTGATTCCCACCCAATTGAGGCTGGGAAATTTTGGTTTGTGCCCTCATCTAGGGCTCAATGGGCTGGCTTATGCCCACCATAGCCTCTAGGAGTAGAAAGTTCTAGAAAGCATATGCAAGGACTATATATCCTAGAAATGAAGGGATGAGCATTATGTCTTGTGACAGTGGCATGAGCTGCTTATCAAAGTTTCCAGGGAAACAGTCAGTGTCCCCTTTTGCTAGGTGTTCAGGTAATAAGAGAGACATGCTTTTGTCAAAATCCATCAAACCTTAGGCTTGAGGTCTGTGCATTTTTACCCTTATTATGTAATTCCAACTTTAGAAGAGGGATCTTTTCTGAACATAGTGAAACACTGGGCATGTAGCTCAGTCGGCAGAATCCCGGTAGCATCTACGAGACCCTGGGTACCATCTCCATCATGAGACAGAAGATCAGTGAGGCCACATGCACACCTGTAACCCAGGCACTCCGGAGATGGAGGCAAGAGGGTCAGCAGCTCAAGGTCATCCTTGGCTATGTAGCACATTCAGAGTTCCAAGGCAGTTCGAGTTACAGGAAACTCCATCTCAAAAACAAAGAGACCAAAGCCAGTGTCCAGCTGCCTTCTAGTTAGCACCTTATATATTATAATGCATTCTCAGTCATAGATTGGCCCCCTGACACCCTCCATCCCAGGAAGGGAAACAGATCTCTGTGTGTCTTGAAGTGGCCGAGGGAACAGGCAGAGAGGATGCTATCCAAATGCTACTGGTATGAATTCATTACTGTGATTCTACCTTGCCTCGCTGGTGGGCTGCACTAAACCTTTAATAGAGACTGTCACATTTCCTGTCCCTCTTTTGTTAAGAAAGGGCTTAGTTAGAAAGGGCTTAGACAAACTCATGCCTCCAGATTCGCTGATCACCAACTGTATGCTACTCATAGAATGTGGTCATCTCAGCAGTAGAAAAAGACCTGGTTTCTCTTTCCCATGAAATGGGGGAGGATGGAGCAGCCCTTGATAACCTATACTTTCCCACAGGAACACTCAGGCTGGGTTGGGAAGAGGCTGCCCAGATTAGTCCAGGGCTTGGGCAGGTTGAGCCTCCACAACATCCCAGGCATCACAGAGGCTGTGCATATTCAATGCTCGCACAACTGGGTGTGCCAGAGAAAGTCTGAGTTATAATTCGGGGACATTGTGTATCTAGCTGCAACTTGGAATCAGATTTTGTCACCAAATAACCAGAGGAGCAGTTATAAATAATTCATGTACATTGTTTGGCTCAATTAACACTGCTCATGTGGCAGGGGAAGTTCTTTGAAGTCAGTTCTTTCTTGGGGGACAATGACACACCCCCGTTGGACCAGGCCATGCTTCTGCCCTAATTAGATATTTACACAAGAGACCCGAGTGAGGAGGCTGGATTTATTTTTAATAAAAGAAGATTAAAACGCGTGTATTCGCAGCAAATTAAGGAAGACCAAACTGAATTAAAATTCTCCCACAACTTGGCATGGTGAGGTGCTGAAAATGAGACACCTCACTTGAAATTATGAAAGGATGTTGCTTTCGATCAGGAAATAAAAATGAGGCTTTCTCGTTCCTCAACTCCCCTTTCCCAATGTCCTGTGGGAATTCCAGCGAGGGTGCCAGAGAGCGGCATGTGCCCTCCGTCTGCAGAGAGCCATCCGAAGCCCAGCCTGCACGTCCACCTGTGGAGCAGCAGCTTTAGGCTGTAAGTGAAGAGACAGGTGGGGGTGATATGGCAAGAAATGGGGTGAAGCTGGATC
Source organism: Tokudaia tokunoshimensis (assembly GCA_036184795.1). Lineage (NCBI taxonomy): Eukaryota > Metazoa > Chordata > Mammalia > Rodentia > Muridae > Tokudaia > Tokudaia tokunoshimensis. Next base: position 111,519,031 of record BTHU01000001.1, on the reverse strand, counting down.
ACTCTGGATTCAGGCCACACCCAAGCTCCTCCAAGAAGGCTAGGGCTCTAGGCATTATGTGCATAGACACGCTCTCAAATCCTCCAAATTAATGTAATAGCTTCAAAACTTAAGCAAGACCCTCTTACAGTAGCTCCACACATGATGTTACCATCAAATGCAGAAATAGACTCATCCACAGAAAGCGGGAACCCAGGTGTTTCCAGTAGCTTTGTTCATTAAAACAAACAAACAAACAAACAAAAAAACCCAAAAATATGAGAACTAATGCTTTTGAGTATCAGGAAGGAAGGGGTTAAATCTACTCTAATAATTAAGTGTGTTGAAAAGAAAGACAAATGTAGCCATCTCCTCAAGCTCAGGGGTTGAGCTCAGAGAGGGTCCTGGGAGAGGCCAGTGTGGGTGGTTCCCCATACTTGCCTTTCCAGCATCTTCATCAGCTCCTGCCTCAGGAGCATCCTGCCCTTTGCCTCTCAGCAGCTCTGGGTCTGTGCTTGGGACATTCCCTAGCCCATGCTCAACCATGAAAATTCCCCCCTCCCCGATTCTCCTTCACCTAGCTAGTCCATGCCGGCCTCTCCAGGAGCCCATGCCCTTCCTACAGCCCCCACCCCCAGACCAGGGCACTCTTAATACTAGTACTAAAATCTCATCAACTCACCATCTTCCTGCCTGATGCACAGTGCACAGAGGGACCATGTGCTCCCCACCGCGCCCTTTTACTCCCAAGGTGGCCACAACCCAGAGAGACCACAACTTATTTGGCCCAAGACGCATATCTAGAGAATGGAAAGGGGAGGGGGAAAATTCTAGTCCAATCCAAGTCAGTTTGTGATAGCTTCATTCATTCATTCATTCATTCATTCATTCACTCATCCATCTAAGCATCCATGCATCCATCCTCTCATCCATTCATATGAGGTCACTCAGCTATTTAATGGCACCGACTATGTCCAAAGTTGAACAAAATAAAGCAAGTCACTCCACTCCCTATACTGTTCAGATTACTGAGCAAGTCACCTCAGATTGCATGGCAGATAAACAATAGAAACTCCTTAGAGTTTTAGGGTTTCCAAACCCCAGATAAAGCCATCAGCAGGTTTGGTGTCTAGATAGAATCTGCTTCCTGGCTCCTAGATGGCTCTGCCTCCTAATTCTGAATTCTGTCAAACTCCTTTCTGCCCCTGGCTCATAGTGCTGCTCAAACAGAGGATTCATGGGTTGTGTTTGTACCCAGTAGTAGATCATTTGTCCAATATGTGCAAGACCCCAGGTTTAAACTCCAGCATCATAAAAAAACCAAAACCAAAGAAATACAGAATTCTCCCTTCATTTCTAGATTATCACAATGGGTCCTCTAACAGATATCCTCCCTATTATTTGTACAAATTGAATTCTGCAGGACAGTTCTGTACTCCTGGTCATAGCAATTAAGATTTCTGGGAGGACATCCTCTTGCCTCCCTGGGCCCCAGACCATCATAAGGCTGTATGTTCTGAGCAAGAGATTTCTTGAGAATGAGAGTGGGGGTGGTGTGGTGTGAGTGTGTTAGTTCCAGGGTTACATTTCATTTTATTGACGCTCTGTTGGCAAACTACAATCAGCACCATATAATTATAGAAAATTATAGCAGCAGCACGGCAGAGAACCCAAAAGCTACCCCTTGGGAATATTAATAAGTAGACACTCTCCTCTTTAGTAGAAAATGCACACCAATTTCATACAATGGCTGGCTTTCACACTGGGAAGCATCACGGAGCTCATGCATTTTTAAAGAAATGCTGATTTTTAGTGTGACCAGGAGATAGTAATAGGGATTGTTCATTATTTGTCCAGGATGTGTTTGTTCATTGGTTCAACAGGTGTTTTCCATATCACGGAAGGAGTCTAGTTTACCTGGCAAGGCTAGACAAACATTCTCACTTTAAATGTTTTTATTCTAACTGGGGTGGGTTGGGGACACTCTCCGGGAGATGACTTCAGTGAGTTCTAGGTATTCCTGCCCCACCCTCATGCACCCACCTAAATAGACTGGGTGCCAGAGAAGCCGTGGTGACTAAGTTTGCATCCTCAGCTTCAAGGCACTCCTGGGAGCATGAAATGCTGCTCTTCCAAGCCTGTCATGTCAGAGGCATGCCTGCATGGCTCCTGAGCTGAGCAGAGAGTCAGATGGTCAAGAAAGAATGATGTTCTTGATTTTTCTTTTTTATTCGATGTTAGGCCAGGTTCGACAGCAATATTGAATACTATTACTATTCATCACAGGGCGATGCTGGTCTGGATCTCACAAGCCAAGCGCAGACAGAAGTTATGCTATTGCCTAGGGAGGTGCTGAGCTCCAGAAAGGTTCGATATAAGAACAGCCTAGAGCATCTTATGTCTTGAAATCAGCCTGGCAGCACACCGAGGACAGGGAGACAGATGGGTGAGGCAGACACCTGGGCTCAATACGTGTCACTCTGCAGGCTGCCTGCCTCTCAGACACTCTACCTTCTATAATCTGAGACTCCGTGATCTGAGACCCTGTGCCAACCTGAGGATGCATGGGAGAACCCAGGTGAGCCCTGTTCATGATCTGCTCTGAGCCAGCAACAGGACAGTACCCCTGCATACTACACACATGCTGGTGGCACACTTCTGTTCCAGCTCATCTGGGGCACCTGAGGCTGAGCACCTCCTGAAGCTGGGTTCCAACATGAGGACATATGGGTGGGAGAGGGGACTCAAAGAGCTCACTGCCCAGTGAGGCAGACACAGTAGGAAAGTGCTGACTATTGGAGAGGAAGCTTACCGGTGTCCAAGAAGGGGATTTCACACGATTATGGCATTATTGGCTAACATTTTATGGTCTCTGCTCAGTTTAGTGCCTGAACTTGAAAGCATCCTAGATGCAGGATTTCGGAGCTGTTTATGCACGCCCAACACTTGAAGCTAGAGGGCAAATGCTGAAGATGACCAGCAGATGGCGCCATGGGAAAGTCACAGAAACATCGACCCACATCAACCCGCTGCTGCTGGGTCTGAGCTCAGCCTTCCTACCTCAGTGTGTTCCCAGAGGTCACCCTCTGACCAGCATTTCTACAGATTCACTTCATAAATGTGGTTTCTGGTCTCATCGCTACCCGAATAACAACCGCAGCGGTGCTGTGACAGGCTTCTCAAATCCTCTCTCTCCATTCATACACTGGTGAAGCGATTAATTAGGAATTAGCCTTTTAAGGCACATCCGAATTCCCACTAACAGGCCCCTCACCCCCCATGTTCTCACTTTCAGTTCAGTTCTAAGATCCGTGGGTCCCTCATTCCTCCCTCAGTCAAGAAATTTAACAGTCCAGTGAAAGTCCCTTGGCTGAAAGAGCTGGGAAGAAATTCCCCTTCCAATGGCATGGCACATTCAGGACACTGGCTTTCTTCCCACAGCATCGATTCCTCCATACATATTAAAATCAATTATCCTGGAGACTGTAACTCACAGTGCATACATATACATATCCGGGAGGCACTAAAGGTGGGGTGGCAGAGACTCTGGGGACACCTGGTTTCACCTGCCAGCTGCTTAATGGATCTGCTATTGGCTATTTAGCACGCCGACAAGGACAGCCACGGGGAGAAAATTTGTTGGCAGCGTGGCTTTTTCCCTGATGTGTAGATGGTGCCTATTTTTTCGCCGAGTGGGCAGCCCTGTTATTTCTCAGCCAAGGAAAAGGGCTAGTTCCCAGCCAAGCCTTCTCTGCAGAGCCAGGCACGTGGCGAGAGCCTGGTTTCCAAGTCCCTTGGCTCTCCCATTTCCCAAATGCAAGAACAGCTTGGGCAAATCATATGAATTGGGAGCTCGGTATTGGGGAACACAGATGACATGAATGAGCGAGGCCAGTTGTACTGAGCAAATGACAGGGCCTAAAGGGGCTGGGAACATCAAGTCACATTGCCAGCCTGCAGGGGACCTCACATCTGGGGACTGACCAGAAGGACTTGCAGAATGGGTGAATGAATGAATGGATGGATGAATGAATGAGTGAATGAATGAATGAATGCCCCCCCCCAGTACTTTGCTGTGCTCTATCAACAGACTGACCATTTCTTGTTTGCCTTGGACTCTTGGCCCATGGCTATGGCTGAGTATGGCCCATCCTTCTCTGTTTCACCAAGGGTTTGGGGAACCAATCACAAGGCTTCCTTGACTATGTGCCATCAGAGAAGTGGGAGGGAAATTCTGTTGTCTTTACAGGGAAAACTTCCCACCAAATAAATAACCTTTACTACTTCAATAATAATATTTAGAAGATTAAGGAATTGAGGAATCCCAAGTTTAAACCAGCATCTTTCTAATGATGGTTGTGGTCTCTGCAGCATGCCCATTGAAAGTGCCTGGATCTCCAAAATTTAAGATGCCTGCTGCCATCCATGAGCTGAGTGACCTTGGACCAGTTTTGACTCCCTCTGCATATATAAAGTGGGCAAGAAGAGCCTAAACTCTCATGTCTCCAGGAAGCTGGGGAGGTGTGGGAGGCCCTTGGTGCTGCCTGGCCCATAGGGCTGATCTGCAACAAGGTACTGAATCCTGATGGGGTGGTCACGTGATCAGAGTCACTACTCTCCGGAATAAACTGAGACACTGCTCCCCTGCTGCTGCTGATGGGCCTTTCTGGAATGTAAACAAATACTTTGAAATGAATTTTGCTCAAAGGTGACCAAAGTGAAGACTGTGGCATCCATTTTACTTCTGTTTCTTTTTCTGTCTGCTGGTGCTGAGGGAGGACCTACACTTGTAGTTCCAAGGACAAAACCTCCCAGAACAAACAGGACATAGAGCCTCCTAGATGCCGGAAGGGGCTCTTCCCTCTGAGCATATAGACAGGATCCAGCAAGCGCTACATTGTAGCCAGCCTCTGACCCTTAGATACTAAACAAATCCAGTCTAGGAAGGCTCCTGTAAGACCAGCAGAGAGCACCTAGTCCCCACCCCTACAAGGCTAGAGTCTTCTTGGCCTCTGTTACCTCTCTAGAACAATACAAGGCTTCCACAGCACAGGTTTCACAGAGCACTATGGATCAGAGAGATCAGGCAACCAGCCCATTGACACTCAATTAGTAAAATGACAAAGCCTGAGTTCAGACTTGGGCAGCCTGCCAAGTGCCCAGAACACAGACACCCGCATGGCCTCGAGGTTGAAGTTCGTTAATTGTGGGCATGCTCTTGCTTATGAACTTTGTAAGGTTTCATCAGGATGAGTGTGGGGCACAGCTAAACTGAAAAACATTTCATTTTAGGACAAACGGATACACATTTTGTAAGTTTCAAATAACTTAACTGAAAAATATTTACTGACTCCCCCAATCCTCCAGAAAAAAAAATATCCATTGCTTCTTTTGGCAGAAGCCAGTGTTAGCACTTTGTGGGTCTGGGACTCTATAAACATCCGCATGCAAAGCTTCATTTATCCTGTTCTACCTGGGAAAGGCCTCCTCATCCTTAAAATAGGTACTTAATAAATATTTGCCCAGTGGGTGAATGAAGCAGTTTTTACTCCCCACCCCCAAAGGGCCAACTTGAGTTTTCTTCCCCTGCAACCAATGTTTCTATAAACACAGAGCCCCATTGCCTCAAATATTTATCAACAGAGACTCAAGAATATTATGTCCTTTAAGAGACAGCTCCTTGCTCTGTTAAAAGGGGAAGAGACCTCAGTGGAAGGAAATGTCACAACCCACTCTGAAGAAGAGGAATAAGAGAAGCAGAGTCAGGATTCAGTATTCTCAGAGTTTAGGCCATTGTGCTCAGCAATTGGCAAACCGGAGTGGAACCTATGGGGGTCGGGAGAATGGGCAGGGGCTGTGACTCCAGCCTCATCCTTCCCATGTCTCACCATGCAGGCGGAGAGGCCGGGAGGAGCACAGAGGACACCATGACAGGGCAAGACAGAAATACTCTTTTCTTTCAAGTCTATTCCTTGGACTTGACATGCTTTTGGAACTTGGGAGAGACCCCTCAATGGTCCTTGCATCAGCTGTCTTCATTCTGTCAGCTACAGAGACATGCCAACCCCAAACCTCTCTCTTAAACCCAGGTCCTTTTAAGTGACATAGAAAAGAGAAAGGACACAAGCCCCACCCCCTGACACTGTCCAACTCCGTGTCCTCAAGGTTTCCACAAAAATAGAGCCTCAGAGGCAGTTCATTTCATAAAGGTACTCACAGCCAAGACTGTAATTGAGTTTGTAATTGAGTTTGTTCTTCAGGACAAACTTCATGGGTAAAAGGAGAAAATCGACTCCTGAAAGTTGTCTTCTGACCTTCACATGTATGTCGTGGCCTGACCGTGCCTGAGCATGCACACACAATCACGGATAGTAATAAAATCTAAAATGTAGCCTTGCATTACCATGGCCCGACTATTGCTTATTCTCTCATTTCCATTGGAAACTATAGCAATCAATCAGAGAATCTTTAAAGGCCACCAACCTCCTGGATGATGCTTAGATCAGACTGAAGGAAATAATAGTCTTCAATTAAACAGTGACTTTCTAAGCTAGTCAAGTACCTAAGAGGGTTGAGAAGTTGATTAAGCATAAAATTCTTAATGCTCAGCCTTAGCCTTGCCTCTGAAAATCTGCCTCTCCTTTTGTCTGTGAAATGCCCTGGGGACATGGATTAAGGCTAGAACTGTAGAGCCCTCCCTTCCCCAGCATGGGTTTGCTTAAGACCTTCAAGGATGAGGACAGGCAAAAAGTAAGGTACTGAGTAGAGTCTCCCAAGTTCATGTCTTTCTGGAACCTCGCACTGTGCCCTTATTTGGACATTGGGTCGCTGAAGTTGTGAGCAGTTAAGATGAAGTCAAGATGAGCTGGACAAGGCCAGGTCCATTGACTTGTCTTTGTAAGAAGGGAAGGAGATACAAAATAGAGGTTGGGGAAGCAAACAGAACGAGGCAGCCAGAGCCCAGGAAAGCCCAAGACAGCTGGGAGCCCACATCCTAGCAGCAACAGGAAGCAGAACCCCTCCCTTTAGAAAAAAGGGATCTATTTTATTGTTGATTGTGTGTCTGCATGTGAACATGTACATAACAGTGCAGGTACCTGTGGAGGCCAGAAGTTCTCAGCTGCCTTGGGGTTGGAGTTACAGGTGGCTGTGAGCCTCTAGACATGGCAGTTTTGAGTCATTCAGTGTGGGCGCTGAGATCGAACTGAGGGCCTTTGCAAGAACATCATGGACTGCAGAGATGGCAAATTCTAAATACAGAATTATATATAATCCACCTTGAGGCATGTAGGTGCCCTCAAATAATTAAAAACAGGTGTTCAAACAAAATGTGTACATAAATACACATAGCCGTATCTCTTAAGATACAGAAACGAGCTGAACGGCTAGCTGAGGATTAGTGGGTAAATAGGAGGAGACATGGGTACCGTCTCCAGTCAGGACAGAATGGTTTGATACACCCTGTTACCAAGACGAACTATAAAATATATTGCAAGAGGAAAGAAACCAGTCTTATAAGGTCACATATTGTATGATTTCATTTATATAAAATAACCTGAATGTATAAATTGATAGGTATGCAAGGCAGATTGGTGGTTGCCAAGGACTGGGAGGAAGGATGCTTCGTGGGGGAATTTCCTTTTGAGCTGATACAGATATGTTGGGACTGGGCACAGGGGATGGACTCACAAGCACCCTATGTGAACAAGTGCAAATGACATATACACTTCAGCATGGCTAAGTTTGCCTTAAGATAGACGAGTTACCTCCAGGATTGTGTCAGTTGCTTTCTGTTGATGCGATATAACACGGTGACCAAGGCAACTTGGAGAAAGAGTTGGGTGCTAAGGGAACAAGTTCATAGCTGGTCCCATGCTGCCATGCCTTCCTCCCATGATGGACTACACCCTCAAACCAGGATCTAAAGTAAAACCTTGCCTATGGCCACAGCAGGAATAAAAGTAACACAGGGAGAGACAGCCCACACACGGAAAGTGGTATGCAAGTACTCCCCCCATGACGTGATAGGATCTGGGGTGTAGGGTGGAAAAGACTTGGCCAAATCATACCATGATCTTCAGACATTTTATTCCCAGAACTATAAGACAAAACAAACCTCTTTACTTTATAAAGCCTCGGGGGTTTTCCTCACAGCAACGAAAAGCTACCTCACACAAACACATGCTCTGTTTTGGTATGAAGGACACTCTCCTTAGCAAAGGATCCCAAAATAACCCGGGTAATAATATTTATGATAATGAGCCACATCTGTTGAGTGCTGTGTGCTACTTCCTAAGTGCCTGTCACCACCAATCTACTCAACTCCCACAACAGGAAGATATTAGATCCTTTTCTTATTAATGTATTATTTATGATTATATAGCTATATAAACATAATTATATAAGTATATGTTATTATGATCTCCATTACATTGTCTTCACTTTTCAGAAAGGAAACTTAAGGCCCATAAACACTGAGAGCCTTGTAAGATGAGTGGGTGACATTGCTTTCTCTCTAGGGACCAGAGATGCACCGTGGAGTAGGACTGAGCTGTTGGGAATGATGGTACCTATAGGATCTTCCTTCCAGCACCTGCAGAGTCTCCTACATCCATACAAAGGCTGGGGATCTAAACTTTGTTCTTGTCTATAATAATCCTGAGTCTTGATTAAATATGAGTCCTACGTTCTGAGGGGCCCCATTGTGCTAAATTACATGGAGAGAATGTATTGCAAATTGCACTCATTATTAGAAGTTACCCGGCAACATCTATACTAATTAAGTAGGGATCATTTCTTCAGCTATAATTTTAAAACGCTGGCAGGACTCCAGAGCCCTCTGTCTGCCTGTGAGCAGACACAAATGGGTGGAAGACAACACATTTTCATTTCCCAGCACTTCAAACCTTACCTTTAAAGCTGCTTGCTAAGAGAGCTGGAACAGTGCTCAGTGGTTAAGAGTATATAATGCTCTTGCATTATAGGACCTAAGTTCAGTTCCCAGCATCCACGCTGGGTAGTTCATAACCACCTGTAACCCCAGTTCCAGAGGATCTAATGCTTTTTCTGGCCTCCCAGGTAACTGCATTCAAGTCTATATACCCCCACATATATACACATAAACATAGTTAAAAATGATATACTAAAAAACCTGTCTGCTAATATGATAATATGAGTCATTTTCTTTTTCCTTTTTTAAAAAATAAATATTTATTTTAATTAAGTGTGTGTGTGTGTGTGTGTGTGTGTGTGTGTGTGTGTGCGCGCGCGCGCGCGCGCGCGCGCGCGCAATACCTGCAGAAGCCAGAAGAGGGCATCAGATGCCTGGAACTGGAGTTACAGGTGTTTATCAGCTACCATATGGGTGCTGGGATTAGAACCCTGCTCCCTTGCAAGAACAGGCAGTGCTTACAAGTGCTAAGCCTTCTCTTGGGCCATTTCCTTTCCTTTTGTTTAGCTCACACTACTCTCAGGGTAAATGGAGCAGAGTATAGTTTACAAACAAAAGAACTCAAAATATTTTCAGAACTTTCAGTGCTCATATTGTGTGATGGGGGGGTGTTGTGGTATACATATGTGTTCATGTAAGCATGTGTATGTTCAGGTCCATGGGCATGTACATTTGTGTGCACATGTATGTGGAGGTCAGAGATCATCAAATATCTTCCTCGGTTGTTTCACATCTTACTTTTTGACACAGGCCATCTTGCAGAACCTCCAGTTCATTGATTCCGCTAGACTGGCTGTCTGCTGAGTTCTAGTGATCTACCTGTCTCTTCCATCCAACTCCAGAGTTACATCTGCATTCTACCTTTACATAGGTCCAGGGGATTCGAACTTAGCTCCTTGTGCCTTCACAGTAAGCATTTTACCCATGGATTCATTTCTCCAGCTCCAGTGCTCAAGTTTGCAATGCATTAGAAAAACGTTCTTAAAATTACTATCCTTAAAAAGAAGTGACTACATCCAGTATCATTCAGAGACTACAAACAGATACCACCTACTGCTCTCATAGATGTGTGCTGCCAACCTGCTCACAGGCAGTGCCCTGCTGAGTGCCATGCAAGAGGCATCTGAGAGGTACTGGGTACCTTACAGAGCTCAAGTTATCTCTACCTCTCAGCAAGAAAGTGACATGCTGGGACAGGAACTGGGCATCTGACTGGAAGACCACTCTGCTTCTCCATACTTGAGTGTGGAGACCATGCACAAATACATGTAAAGAGATGAACCATGCTCTGTGAGACCCAGGCTGTCACAGTACTGCAGAGAAAGTTGATGTAACTCCACTTGTTAGGATTCTGTCTAGCTCCATCCCACAGTTACCTGGCAACAGCCAGGTAGGCCTGGCCTACTATAAAAGGGGCCCATCAGCCCCTTCTACTTCTTGCATCTCTTATTCTCACACTCTCCTAGCCTCTCTCTTGCCCCCTCTTGGGCTCTCCTCCCCTCCTCCTTCTCTCCATGTGGTCATGGTCGGCCTCTGCTTCTCTCCTCTCTCCCTTTCTCTGCCTTTCTCTGCCTCTACTGCCCCCTTAACTCCCCTCCCCATGCCCTGAATAAACTTTATTCTATACTGTACCATTGTTTGTCTGGTCCCTCAGGGGGAAGGGATGCCTTGGCATGGGCCCACTGAGGCACCACCTTCCCCCACAACGCCATAGAACATATTCTCACACCTCTTTCTCTTTTTATGATCACAACACCACTCATTCACCAGTTTTCATCCACTGACTCGGCTGCTTGGGCACGTCTGACTCTGCTTCACAGATTGCATGTGATGGTCTGCATATGCTCGGCCCAGGGAGTGGCACTATTAGGAGGTGTGGACTTGTTGGAATAGGTGTGGTACTGTGGGTGTGGGCTTTAAGACCCTCATCCTAGCTGCCTGGAAATGAGTATTCTGCTAACAGCCTTCAGATGAAGATGTAGAACTCTCAGTTCCTCCTGCACCATCCCTTCCTGGATGCTGCCATGTTCCTGCCTTGATGATAATGGACTGAACCTCTGAACCTGTAAGACAGCCCCAATTAAATGTTGTCCTTATAAGAGTTGCCTTGGTCATGGCATCTGTTCACAACAGTAAAACCCTAACTAAAAGGGTGCCCAAAGTGGGGCAAGTGGTGAGCAGATGCGGGTGCCTGCCCTCCCTGCATGCACAGTTCTTTCCTTGGCAGTGCCTTAATCCCACTTGTTACTTGCTGCAAAGGCCCCTGGGACTAGAAAGTAATCCTTACTACCAACTTTCCTCCCCCCTCCCCCCCGCAGAACATTGCCTTACCTAAGGAAGTCTGAGTAAGTGTCCATCTTTATAATCTAAACTTATCGGAAGTTCCCTCCCACATTCCCCCACTCCCCCATCCCCGGATGAGATTGCTGTTCTCAGATTTCCCATAGCCCTGAGGTTGATAAACTGAGCACTTGAGGACAGCCCAGACTTAACTACAAATTATACAGTCACAGTTTGGCCCTTCCAACCTAGGGCACATCCACTGTGGATTTGGAAGCATTCTGTTGAGGATTTGGCTGCCAAGAGCTGGAGTTCCTCCTTTAGCACAACTAGGTTTCCAGCTGTCATGCCCTGCTGGGTACAGCGGTTGGGGCAGGGTTGCCCTCCAGGCTGCAGACAGCAGATGAGAGAAAACACTGCCATTATCCCTTCAGCATAAAGGACAGCATGAGCCTATTTGTGGAGGACAGAAAGGAGGAGCCAGGACCTTTAGGGCCCTGGCGATGTTTACAAAAGCTCACTACAGACAATTATGGAGCTTCTATATGAGTGACCATTAACATGCAACTGCTTTCTCTCATCTGAGAACAACCCTGTGGTTATTGCTCCCTAGAACCCTTCAGCAGCCCCAGGAGATTCAGGGCATCAGGATGGAGATAGAGCACATGGTCTAGAATGAGGGCATTTCCTCTAGGGCCAGGCCTGACCGAGCAGGTGTGCTGGCCCTAGTCTGTGAAGCCGCCTGCAGTGCAGGGGCCGGATGCATCCCAGGTTCATGCAGCAACGCTGGAGAGCCTCTGGAGAAGTGATTCGGGAGTGGACAGATTTGAGTGGCTATCAAAAAATGGAGAAACATCCCAGATACACCCCCACACTGGAGTATCTTGCAGAGAATCCCAGCAGGCTACTAGTGCTCCCATCTCTCTTTCTGTGAGCTTTTCTTTAGCACACTAAATGACTGAGCCACTCTTTGGAAGCAAGTTCTTAAAGCCAACATTTCTTAAGCCCTTTCAAGTTCCATATGGCACTCTCTCACCTTTTTCTGTGTCTATTCTGCCTACAGAGCGCACATGCACACATATCCATACACCTAGCCCTTCACTCACACACGAGCACGCGCACAGAGGCTTCTCCTTGATACAGATTGGTTATCACAGATCCCAAGCTGACAGTGTTAGGGCTCTGTCTAAGCTCCATCCCACAATTACCTGGCAACAGCCAGGTATGCCCCTCCCCACCATTACCTGGCAACAGCTAGGTAGGCCTGACCTAGTATAAAAAGGGCTGCTCAGCCCCTCCTCTCTCTCTCTTACCCCCCTCTCTCTTATTCCTCTCTTATTCCTCTTACCCTCTCTTGCCCCTCTTGGGCTCTCCTCCCCTCCCCCCATGTGGTCATGGCCGGCCTCTGCTTCTCTCTGCCTCCACTACCCCTTTAACTCCCATCCTATGTCCTGAATAAACTCTATTCTATACTATGTTGGTGTGTGTCTGGTCCCTCGGGGGAAGAGATGCTCCAGCATGGGCCCTCTGGGGCACCCCCTTCCCCCACACCGCTATATACCACATTATCATGCCTCTTTCTCTTTTTATGATCACAACATTGGTGCCTTGTGTCTGGGATCCAGAAACTCTGCAGGTTTATATGTCATTTCAGCCACAGCCACGCTCGCTAGCCCCAGACCAGTAAGTTCCCCACCCCCCACTGGTCAGAGCGACTGTTTGCATGGTCCTAGGTATTTCTTGAGCTTGGAGCTACCCCTGAGTTGTCCTTGAGGATGGGAGACGTTCAGTTTTTCACTGACCCTCGTTAAAAGTCCTGTCTTTGTCCTGTTGTCCTCCCCAGTCTTTGCAAACAGACAACACAGTAAGGCACATACAACAGAAACCTACAGATCCCACTAGAGAGGCGCTACGCGGAGGCTCACATGTGCAGGGACCCTCCCATTATCCAAGGCTCCCAGGGAAGTTGTAGATCCTGAACAGCACCTTCCTATCCCTGGACACTGTCGCCTATGGACACTGACTGTGAATGCCTTTGAATACTGCTGCTCTGTATTTCTGGACAGTGACGTCCATGGGATTCTAGCAGAATTCTTAGAATGTACCGTGGGAGTGGGAGCAGTTAAGCCGTTGGGTGGAGAGTCAAGAGGTTGTAATGCCTTCTTGGCTTTGTATGGTAAAAAGACTGAGGCTTACAGATAAATGGACTTCAAGGAATCACCAGATACAATGGAGCCTGGTATTTATTCTCAGTGGGAAGGCTGATCTCATAAATACCAGAAGCTCTTCACAGGTAAGCCAGAGTCTGTGTTGCTTAACCACACAGCAGCATCATTTGCAATTTAAAAAGTCTGAACATATGCAAAACAGTCAAAAGGACATAGGCTTAAGCCATAAGCAGTATGCTTAAAAAAAGAGAGAGAGGATAAAAGCTATTCAGCTAGAAAAAACAACAAAACAAAACAAAACAAAAACAACAAAACCCAAATAAACAGCAACAGAAAACTTCTCTTTCCTTTCCAGTGTGGGAATTTCAAATCGTGGCTCAGTTCACTTCCTGTCGGACAGTTCCTAAGCAACCTGCAACATTTTTATCTTAGTCCAAACACGTTTGTCCAAAATGTTAAACCTCTCCTCTTAGCTTAACGGATATTTGGGTTGTTTTGTTTCGTTTGTTTGAGACGAGGTTTCTCTGTGCAGCTCTGGCTGTCCTGGAACTCACTCTGTAGACCACAGATCTGCCTGCCTATGCTATCCAAGGGTTGGGATTAAAAGCATGTCTTACCACTGCCAGACTGACATCCGGCTCCTACATTTTGAGCTCAAGAGAAATTGCTTATGTGTTAGATAGCAATCTATGGAAACAAGAAGGCACCAATAGGCAGGCTTTATCTGCATTGTGCTGAGAACCCGACCGCTACATGAATGTTGTGTTTTGTCAAATGGCAGCTTGAGCTCCTGCACACACTGGAAATAGAACTGCTGGGACGTTTCTCAGTTACTGAGTGCCAACATTAGATAGTAATTTAAAAATGGTTGGAAAATTTGTACGTCTCACAATGTAAAGGAGTGACGGAAGGGGGCATTCTGGAAATCCCCGTTCCCATCTGTATTGCACATCTATGGCATACCTACCCAGCAGGTAATCAATTCCTTCAAACCCATGTCTCCAGCACCAGAGGCTGCTGGCCTATAACGTGAGGGTCTCCAAGCAGGCTAGGAATATCTCTATATATTAAGGGAATTTATTGTAATGACTGACAGTCTGCAGTTTAACTACCCCAACAATGGGCAGCTGTGAATGGGACGTCCAAGAATCTAGTAGTTGCTGGGATCTAAGAGGCTAGTTGTTTCAGATGGTCTTCTGTGTAAGATGGAATCCTGAAAAAGTAGGTTTCAACAGATGTGCTGGCAAGTAAGTGCAAGCAGGTAAAGAAGAGAGAGCCTTCCCTCTTCCATTGTCCTTATGTAGGCCTCCAGCCTACATAAGGTATGGCCCAGATTAAAGGTGTCTACTACAACACTTGGATTTGGAACTTGCTCTGTTCCAGGCTGGCTTTGAACTCAGAGATCTGCTTGCCCCAGTCTGTTGGGTTTAAAGATATGTAGTATCTTGCCTAGGTAAGCTTTTCATGGCCACTATACCTCAAGATCTGGATCAAAAGCATGTGTCACCCCATGTCAAGATCCAGGTCAGAAACCTTTGTCTTCTAGCCTCAAGATCTAGATCAGAGGTGTGTCTTTCATTTCTAGATTACAGTTTATTCCAGATGTAGTCAAGTTGACAACTAGAAATAGCTGTTTCAGGATCGCACTGATTTAAAAAAAAGTTTTAATAAAGAATGGTATAAAGTAAAACAGAGGGCCATCCTAGTGAACAGTGTCCTTGGTGGTTAGCAGCTCACCAAGCATAGAGAGTAGTGGACCTCTCAAGAGGGCCCCACACCCACGCCAAGTTGAATTCACAGCCCACAAGGACTGGGAAGGCACAATGAGAGGTCTCTGTCATGGGCTTCCCTTAGGGTTTTGATTCATCTCTTGTATGGAAACCAGTTCACTTTCAAAGGACTGTCTCTGAGCCAATCTCATTGAACTGCAACATAAAGTAAGGAAGTCATGAGGCTGGGAGTTTCCTAGGCACATGGGTTAGCATTTCTTCTTGAATGTGGTCCAGAGATAGTCCCTTTTATTGTAACACACACACACACACACACACACACACACACACACACACACACATTTAAGTCAAGATTACCCTTTTAACAGATGCTTGAGTACATAATAGACAGCACTGAAGTATCGTGGGCTTGAGGCATCTTGCCCAAACTGAAATTCTCCATCCATTGACTAGCGACTCCCACTCCCCTCAGCTTAGAAAACGCTTCTATTTCAGACATGACCTTGGAGAGATAACTTCTCATGTCAAAATCATCTCTTACTTCTCCCACAGCACATCCTAAAATAAAAAAGGGAAATGAGCTCTCAGTTTTACTTCTTATCCTGTTATCTGGAAGCCTGAAACTTCCATAGCTGCCTAATCTTGAGGAAATCCCCCTTCCCCTGTGATGGAATGGACCATTCTTCAGATAGGGTCTTTACTTCAGATCCCACAAGTAAACTCAGATTTCATCAAATCCCTGGGAACACACAACTTTATAAAGGAACTGTTCTTCTGCATCTCAGGGCAGTAGTGCAGGCACACCCCAAATGTGTATAGAGAGGTCTAACAAAGTATCAGGCCCTGCAAGAGGAACAGGGATACCCCTACAGGTACACTTCGTTCTTCCAGGAGAGTCACTTGCTGATGTACCCTACATTTTAGACTATTGCTGTTCTTATGTGCAATCTAGGCACTTGTTTTAATTTTACCCTGAGAATCTGAAGTACGGTGCACTGAGCGTTTTCCATGGGCTGAGGTGACATTGCATATTTGTGTGTTCTCTTTCCTTTAGCTCACTAGTATTTCTGCCTCCAATAAGAAAATGTCCAGGGTCTCTAATGGCCACATAGGGCAACAGGGGTTGTCCAGAGTCATTCTATGTGGCAAGGACAGGGACCAGGTTTCTAACAGTCACGGGACAACCCTGTGGATGGAATGCCCCGGGCACTTGCTCCTCAGCTGTCGAAATTGCTGTCTTGCTTTCCTCCATGGCTTATATTATCACATGAGTTGTCTGTAAATCCATTTATTTTCTCAGAATTTTCTTGCCCATTCGCTTTCTGTCCATAAAGAAAGTCTGAAGCAATCACTGAAAACCACCTCTACTGCAAACTGCCAACGCTGCTGATTGCGAAGGGATCTGAGATCTCTTTTATTCCCGAAGGGGGCCATTATTTCCACTGGTTGCCATGGTGATGGCTGCAGTATTGCTGCTGTGTGTTCAGTTTGCAATCGCAGTCACATCGCACACTTAAATCAAACCATTCGCCTCACATGGTACAGGCTCTTCCGAAAACAAACAACTCGTCATGTACAATATCATTAAATGGACTCTTAGCTCTATCCCACAGTGTTGAAGGACTGCTCAGAGGACCATGTGTGTGCATGCTGGCATAAATGTGATGGATACAGTGGGACTTGGAAAAAGACATAATATCTTAAAATGTATCAACTTAGTCCCTGCATTAAACAGTTAGGGAAAACGTTCATACCACTATTGATAATGTGCAAAATAGTTTTTAAACAGGAGAGATAATGAAGGAAGAAAGAAGAGCTGTATGTCTTCTTGTTGGGAAGTCTGTGTTATTCACTCGGATCTAGTTTTATTCCTGTTACTGCAATAAAACACCCTGACCAAAAGCATCTTGGAAGAGGTAAAGGCTTATTAGACTTCCAGGATACAGTCCCATCACTAAGGGCAAACTAAGGCAGAAACTCAGGCAGCTAGTCACATCACATCCACAACCAATAGCAGAGAAGAACAAACACACCCATGCTAACTGCTTGTTGCATTTGCTCACATAGCTTTCTCTCCTCTTACACAATTCAGACCCCAGCCTAGGAAATGGTGCCACCCACAATGGGCTGGGTTTTCCTACGACAATTAAGAATCAAGAAAATCCCCATAGACACACCCACAGGTCAATCTAATCTAGGCAATTCCTCAATGGACGTTCTCTTCTTAAGTGATTTTTAAGCTGTGGCAAGTTATTATTAAAATTAACTACCACATACTCTTCAAGGAGTGAGCATGGTTTCTCCATTGCATATCAACATTCTTCAATGGATAAGCTTGGTTTTTCCCATTGCATAGGCAGATGCGTGTGTGCGCGCACGCACACACACACACACAGTACTTAGTCTATGTATGAGACCTCTACCTTAAGAAATATGAAGGTTATTGGACTTCTCTGCCTTTAGTGTCCTGTCTTCCTGAGAGATGAACCACTCAAAGTCTGAACTGGACTTGAGCTCCAGGATGGTGAGCCTCTGAGGGTCTAACCTAAGGATTCAGCTTTTAAGTAGAGTGTTGATGATTTAGCCCAGCAGCCAATGCTGAGGGCAAGGGAAGCTGCCTTGAGAGCGGCCACTGCAAGCTTCCCTTTACTCTTCCTGCCAATCAGGATGCTCAAGGAGTCGTCAGCTGGGTGTGGGGGGATATTCAAAAGGGAGAAATGCCCTGGATATTAGTGGCTGCTATTTGTAAAAAGTAGGTAATTATGAAGCTGGACGCCAACAAGAAAAACATTAAATCTATGTTTCTATGTTTGACAGAAATTGAGTTAATCCAAGTTTGAATCCTTTTAGTTGTGTTCTCTCTCTCTCTCTCTCTCTCTCTCTCTCTCTCTCTCTCTCTCTCTTTTCATTTTTGCTTTGTGTCCCTCACATCCCCTTCCTGAGTCTCCTCCCCATGGCATAACTGCAGGCTGAGAAGTTTTGTTGTTTTAGTGACACAAAGAAAACATTCTCCACATAGGAAAGAATGTTGTGGGGACCTCAGATGCAGGCTGCCATCACAAATGAACACACTTCTTACAACACCCACCTCAAAAAGAAATGAGGGTTGCGACATTTACAGTAATTCACAGCAGCCTGGACATGTTAGCCCTGAGCCTGAGTGCACCTCCTCCCTCCTCATTAGAAGTGTTGTGAGCACAGCTTCTGTAAGAGAACCAGAATGAGAGCAGAAGTGAACAGTTAGGTGGTGGGCTGGATGGTCAGGAGTTGAATGAACCATCCCCTGGTGCAAAAAGAACAAAAGGAAGCTATAGGCATATATACTCAGAAGCATACCTTAGACTGATATAGTATTGTTGGAAATTAGGGATCTGATGAGAATTGAGAGATGGCTGAGTGAGTAAAGTACTCATTTTGCATGTGGGAGAACCTGAGTTCAAATCCCAACACCCATGTAGGAAGATCAGACGTAGTGCTGGTCTGTAACTCCAGTGCTGGGAGGATGGAGATACTTGGCTCTTCAGGATCCCTGACTAGCTAGTCTAGATGAAATGGTGAGTTGTAGGTTCAGTGAGAGAGAGAGAGAGAGACATTACCAAAAGAAAGAAAGAGAAAAGGAAGGGAGGAAGGAAGGAAGGAAGGAAGGAAAGAAGGAAGATGAGGGCAATAGAGGATGACCCTCAATGTCCATACAACTGGCTTCCACACAAATCTATGCACAAGCATCCACACACAAGTGTATACACACATACATGCACACAAACACACACACACACACACACGCACACGCACACGCGCGCACACACACACACACACACACACACACACACACACACGGGGCGGGTGTTGAATAGATTTTAACTTAATAGTTAGAAAGATGCAAGGGAAAACGGGGCTAGCCTGCCTCTTTCCCACCTGTGTGTGTGGGCATGCGCTTTACACCCAGCCCCCACCCACACCTGCTCATCAGTGTTTACTCTCTACATGGAAGCTACGATTTTAACAAGGCATCTTCCAGGTTCTCCCCTTAACGTGCAGTTGTCTCAGTGTGTGTCTCTAGCCCTTTAAAATGTCTTTGGTGACACCGGTAAAGTTACATGTTGCCAGGCAACAGAAGCTCCCAACACAGCACATCCTTCAAGAAACCTACTCCTTTCCAAATAATTAGACATCATTCACCACTCCATGTCCACACTGGGAATAACATGAGCCTTGACATCACTCTGAAATGAAAAGTCAATCATACCGATTCCTGGCAACAAGATGTCCACGACATGAATTTTCCAAGAGAAATGAGACTCACCCCAAGGCTGACATCTAACACAGGAACCAGCCAGAGGCAGATGGCTTGGTGAATGAACTCTGAAAGAAAGCTCCCTCTTTCACGCTAAAGCACATCTTATAAATAGAGGTCAAATCCATTTGGTTCAAGGTAAGCTAAGATAACTTTTTAGTATGTGCCTGTGTGGCTAGGATAAACACAGACAGAATGCAAAATGAGGCAAGGAGGGATGATTAGGTTCATAACTGGGCTATTTTCCTTTGGCACTCAGTAAAGGTAGGTGGTGCTCTCACCGTAGCTATCCTGTGATCCCTTCAAATAAAAAATAACTGAATTGAGCGGCATCATTGGAAACTAGTTTTCCACGTAGGTGTTTAAAATAAGCTACTGCAGATGCTGCTAATTAAATCACAGAAGGCTGTGGGCCCCATCCAATTCAACAGCTCAAGTCCAGCCTTTAGACCATCGTGGGCAACTCTGTAGCACTACTTTGAATCTATGACTTCAAGAGTATGCAGACCTTGAGAGCCTTATTGAAACCCACTTTCAATCGTGTGTGTGTGTGTGTGTGTGTGTGTGTGTGTGTGTGGTGTGCACGCTTGCGTGTGTGTGTGTTTTACTTGAGTACAGCTAGCTTTGGAGGCCAAAAGGGGGCACTGGATCCCCTGGAGCTAGAGTTTCAGGAGGTTTTGAGCCACCTAACATGGGTACTATGTTTGCAAACTGAGCCTTTCTATTTCCCTGTTCATCCCTCTAACAGGAAAGAGGAGTAACCCCCACAAAGTTTCCCAGTGGTGTAGTTCTTCATTCTGCTCTGTGTTGGCTATATCTGCACTGACTGCCCCGGTGACAATAGCCAAAGCGTCCTTCTAGCTTGCTCTGGCTTAGGGACAAGTTTAGCAGGAAGCCATGCACATCCTGATCTTCAAGGAAATGGATGGGGGGAACTAGGCATCAGGGCTCAGGAGATCTTGAGTGGCCTCCCCTTCTGTGAACTGGTGGTTGATCTGTGCCATTGCCAGCCATACCTTTCACCTCATTCTTGAGTCCAGAAAGCAGGCGATGTGCTCTGAGAGAGATGTGAGAGCCTACTGGATCTTGAATGTTAGAGCCATACTTCCTTGGACGCCTCTCTTGCCACCCTGCCCACATGGAAAGAGGCACCACAGCACTGATGCTGAGAATAGGTTCATTCTCTTTGTTAGATGAAACCCTCACATGATTCCATGGCCTCGTTTTTTGGATACAGGTGACTAACCACATCAAGACAGAGGAGCTCAATGGTAATAAGTGACTTTGATCAGCAGGCACATCTATTATCTCTTTGAAACTGTGGAAGTGGGGGGTTGAGAGGACAAGAGGCATCAAAACTCCAAGTTGAACTGAAAAGTGTAGTCCTGGCTGGCATGGGAGCTGGCATAGAACCAGAGCGGAGCTCTTCCCTGTGATTAAGCAGAGAGATAGCTGGAAGTACCAACATGTCCACCTGACTCCTACCTGTACAGTCACAAAACAGTGCAATAAACTTGGCCGTATTCTGCAAAGAGTCTCAGAAGCCAGTGGTGCTGACAAGGAGGAGGACCACTGAAGAGGGCCTGAGTCACGAGGGGTGTTAGTTGATGTTTGTCTTTCTTTCTACCCAGGTTCTATGGGTACACTGCTGCTACCAGTGTGTGTGTGTGTGTGTGTGTGTGTGTGTGTGTGTGTGTGTGTAGAGAGACAGAGAGAGCGCTCTGTCCAGAAGGCCCATGATCTCATGACAAAAGGACAGACAAACACAGCAGGCCTAGACAGTGGGATGTGTTTCCATGATAGCATCATGCAGTAGGACAGAGAGGCAGGGCATATGCACTAGGCCTTGTGTATAGGGTGTGATGGACAGGGAAGACCTTTCTAGAAACAGGTAAGAAATCAGGGATCACTCGATTCTAACAGCAAAGGACATATACTCTTGTTTCTACCACCCCTATGGGTGAGCACACAGCAAACTGACCATGGCTCACCACCAGTGCTGTCTCCAGGGGAATGCGATCAGGAGAGCCCTGTCTAGAGGTCTAACTAAGACTCTGAACCACTGCTCTGAAATCCACTTTAAATCTGCTATCTTTTGAGTTTGTGTTTTGCAGGTAAATTGGGTTGCGGTGAACACTCCATGAATTTGGTGTCTTGATCCGCACCCTGTCCACATTCTGCCACACTCCCTGGGGTCCATCTTCTACTCTCTGCCCCTCCCCTAAGTGCACTGAGGAAGACAGGGCTCAGGCCCAGGAAAGTGGAGGTTGTGTGACCTCCTTCCTCCTGCCAAGTCCAAGGCCTGAGGGAGTATGATATTAGAGAGAAGTAAAGTAAGCAACACTGATTAGAACTGGTCCAGAGGGGACACAGAAGAGAAGAAAGGAGCTTTTCTTCAGTGCCCTTTGATCAAGTGACCCTGAATTTGATGCGTCTGGCTCGTTCACCGTGAGTGCTGCCCTGGGCTGAGGAAAGAATGCCCTCTCCCCATGCCGGTCTGCTCACTTGTTCATATAGTCACAGATTAGTTTTCAAGCTTTCTCAGATCTGCTAGGTGCTGGGCAAGTCCTGGGGGCTCAAAGACAATGAGTTCATTCACCAGTGATGGCCCTCGCGGCCTCATGTCACAGTCAGATGGGATAAAATAGATGTTCCTCTGCCCTGGGCTGGGATCCGACCAAGCACGATTTAAGTTATGAGTCACATATAGAAAATGTGCATCCAGTAGGAAACGGGAAATAGGGAAATAGGTCTTGCCTTCAGCTGGGTGGCTGGTTCTGTGTCAGTGGGCCAGTGTCCAGCCTGGGGTTGCCTTCTCCCTCCCTGTGGGATTTTGTTCTCTTTCAGCAATGACCTTCAAGGAGGGAGACCTCTGACTTTTTGTCTGAGGACTTCAAACAATCACCCCTAGTATCTTAGACCCTCCCCATAGGACTTTTACCAAATCTAGGCTGGAAACAGCAGGTTGCTCATTCCTTTAATCTCATGGTTATTGGCATTCCACCTAAAGTATAAAAATGTATCGCAAGGACACAGTTGTACGCATGGCAGACACGTCCAAAAGGTGCACTGGAGTCCAACTAAAATAAAACAAGTCTCATTACTAAAACCCTCAGAGGTTTAGAAAGTCAGCACACTGGGGTGAAAGATGGAGGCTGCTGTCCACATGACTGTTACAAATGCCTGGAACGGAGCCATGGCTCTCTGACCAGGGGTTTGGGTTGTGGAAGAGAACCTCCTGACAGTGCTGGCTGGTTTTCTAATCATCTCTTGGGCTTGTGGTACAGATCTAGATGTAGTTACGGTTCTTTGTGAGGAAAACCTTGGGTTTCCAACTCAGAGTTTGGTTCCCTGACGAGGCATCTGGATTTCCAATGAGGTGCTTGGGTTTTAGATATAGGTAGATCAGCATCTAAAACCCAAGAGGAAGGAATAAAGAATAAGAAAGGGAGGAAGGCTGTTGCTCCAGTGGGCCCAGGAGGCCAGGCACGGCTACCTGTCTGTTCTGCACTAGCATCTCCTGAGCCCGGGTTCAAGATAGCAGGTTAAGAAGAGATTGGTATATGGGAGGAGGAGAGTGCAGGCGGTGGGGCTCAAGGACAGAACTTTTGCCTAGGGTATATTAGGCCCTGGTTTTAATCTCCTGCACCATATAAACAAAAAGCAGTTCATTTTCAAAGCAGGACAGCCTTAGCTGCTGCCTTTGTAGTTTTAGGAGTCTTCACTTGGAGCAAGACTGCTTTCTGGAGCACCGCTTCCCCTGAAGTATAGCTGTCCCACCTCTTCAGTGTTACCAAAAACAGTTACTCTAGGCTTCTTACAAACATTTAGTGTGTGTGCATGTCTATGAGCGTATATGTGGTCATGTGTATATGCATGTATGTAGTGCATGTGTGCATGTGTGTGTAGTGTGTAATGTGTGTGCATGTGTAGTGTGTGTGCATGTGCATGTGTAGTGTGTATAGTGTGTGCATGTGTATAGTGTGTTCATGTGCGTGTGCAGTGTGTGTATAGTGTGTGCATGTGCTTGTGTAGTGTGTGTATAGTATGTGCTTGTGTGTGTATATATGGTGTGTGTATATATGGCGTGTGTACATATTCGTGTGGTATATGTGCACATGCATGTGTGTAGGTCAGAGGACAAACAAGTTGAGGGAGTTGGTTCCCTCCTCTAATCTCCCAGGACCGAACTCCCTTCACCATGCTTGAGGCAAGTGCCTTTACCCACTGAGTCATCTCACTGGCCCTCATTCTTACAACTGCCACTTTTTCTTCATGACCTCCACCATCTAGCAGGGCCACTTGCCCCACCCATCTTGCTGCTGCCTCTGTGAGCCGATTGGTGGTTGTGTTTATCACCCTCCTGGATCCCCAAGTCCTCAGGTTTCACTGTAAAATATGATACTGGGGTCTCGCTGAGTTGGTGGCAGGGGAGAACTGGGACCACTTATCCCGCAGGCCCTCTGCTCAATGCTCAGGCCAGCGAGGAGAGTCTTCTCACAAGGCCAGGGTGCTCCTCATACTGGTACCTCCTATAGGAGAGGCACTTGGTGGGAACTTGGCAAAAGAGGGAAGCAAAGAGAAGAGGAGCTGCTCTGGAGATGACGCTCATGACCTAGCTGAGCAGACAGAAGGCACAAGGAGTGAATGACAGACAGACATGAAGGAAGACCCACAACAATGGAACAACTGATACTCTAGTCGGGCTCTCCAACAAGGATGTCTAGCATGAGGCTTTCCGAGGGTCTCAAGATTAACACTAAAAACCCTGAAAACTCTTCTTAAAATTACAGAGTTCTGGAAAACACTGTGATGAAAGAAACGCTTTGGCTGTTTAATAGGCAGTCTCCTCTTTGGAGAATAGCACAGCACACAACTGTCATTTCCCAGCGCAGGTTAAATGCCATCCCTCCAGGGACACAGCTGGGTCCCTTTGTCTCCACTGCTGAGCACCATGTTGCTCGGTTGATATCAAAAATAATGTTTTAAAGGAAACATGACTTAATACTCAGCTCAACAGGAGGAAAACACACGGCCATGGACAGTGAATCACTCATTAAAAATTAAATCAATCCGCCCACAACAGGAAACAGCATAAGAGAATGTCAGAGCTGGCTTCAGATTGGAAGGAAGCCAAAACAGGTTTGGGAACTAGAAATTCCTGGGACTGACGGTGGGCATGCGGAGCCTCTAACACCTCAAATACATACACTTTTCAATCTGACCTCTGCCAAACTCCCCAAGTGTGAGGCAGGGCAATATTGGGGTATCCACGGTTTCTAAGTATATTAAGTGGCTTTTGCAGTGAACCACACCCATAAGTGAAATAATGCACCTTGTGGCTCCCAGAAGGATTCCTTAGACTTGATCTGAGGGCAGTGGAGAGTCACCCTCTTGTTCTGCATCTCTGGGGATGAAAGCCCGAGCCACCGGCACACTGGACAAGTGCTTGACCATCCAGTTATAGCCTGGGCCCACTCTATAAAGTCAGAGTTCACAGAGCCCCAATGTTTGTTTAATCTTGTTGCCTGTTAGCAGCAGAATGGGAAGAAAACTGACTGCTTTTTAAATAAAAGTTTTCCATTAACAAAACCTTCCTATGGTGCCTTTTTTTTTAAAGCAGAATGAGAGCAAATAGAAGTGGGCAGAGAGGAGGACAGCTGCTGTCAAAACAGAGATTATCATCACAAAGATAACAATTTGCAAATCCATCCCAGTAGGAACTAACCTCACAGGCCATAGCCATTGTTGATACGCAGCAGTCATTATCTGCTGAGGACCTCTGTCATTAGCTCTAGTCCAGCTATCACAGAGTTTTGGCTTGATGAGACCATTGTAAAAATCCTTATTCATATCTTAGACAAGGAAGGTGTGACTCGGGTGAAGGAATACACCTAAGTCCTTTGGCTTTTCTCAGACAAAACCATCAGATTACCAGGTTTCTGCTGTCCACTGGCTTACCATCCAGTCTCCTCTAAACTCCTGTACAAAATTCACATTCATTCTTGATAGAGCAAGGTCTCAGACACTAGCCTTACAAACTAAATCAGACCTAGGGTCTAACACTTGTTTCTGTGTGTGTTTGTGTGTGTGTTTGTGTGTGTGTGTGTACACATGAGGGTATGGGTGGAAACTAGAAGCTGATAGTGACAAGTGTCTCCCTTACTGGTTTTTTTTGTTGTTGTTGGTTTTGTTTTGTTTTTGTTTTTGTTTTTTTTTTTTGCTGTTGTTGGGTTTTTTTTGTTTGTTTGTTTTTTGTCTTTTCTTTAGGCTGAATCTCTCACTTAACCACCTGGGGTTCACTGATTTATCTAGGCTGGTGGTCCAGTGAGGCTCAGGAATCTTCTTGTCTCCACATCCCTGGTACTTGGATTATAGGTGTGTGTCACTAAGCCCAGCTTTGTATGTGAGTGCCAAGGATACGAGCTCAGGTCTTCATGCTTACACAGCAGGCCCTTTACTGACTAAGTTGTCTCCCAGGTCCCCCAGAGAACTCGTTTTTTAAAAACCATATACAACTATGAGTCTGCAGGAGATACTGATAAACATTCAGTGAGGGAGTGGACAGGCTGTGCTGGGAGGAAACCCAGTGAGAGTGTGAAAAGAGATTGGAAGACTGAGTTTGGTTAGCAGATAACATGCGGAAATCTCTGGGAACCCTGGCCAAGATCAACTTCTGGATCATGAGTTTGTTCCAAACTACAACGATCCACCCGCCAGCCATGTGCACGGCCCATAGAATGCTTTGATTTGTCAGTGTGCTCTGTGAGCTTGCACGGCTGTAAAATAGTATTTTTCATAATCGAGTCCTTTCTTTCAGCATGTGTGGCCTCACCTTGGGTGATGGGCAGGAGAGCTGACTGGCATTTAAGGAAGAAAAGGACACTGCCATTTAGAGGGACACTGAGAAGGATTTGTTGGTTTTCTTTAGTGGATTTCAAACAACTCTGCCAAGATCCGTCTAAGTCTGCTATAGGGAATGGCACATAGTTCATGTTCAAGGTAACATCTGTAGGGACTGGAGAAAGGGCTCAGTGGTTAAGAGCATATGCCATTCTTACAGAGGACCTGGATAGTTCCAAGCACCCGTGTAAGATGTCTCACAACTTCCTATAGTCTCTGCTACAGAGGATGCCTCTGTCACCCTTGGGTACCTGCACTCATATGTACACACACACACACACACACACACACACACACACACACACACACAGGGATGCAAACTATAATGTTATCATGTTGCTAGCCCCTACAGATCTTACTGCCTGTTGACTTACTTCTTCAGCCTGCTTGGGTCTGTGTGTCTGTGTCTCTGTCTCTCTCTCTGTTTCTCTGTCTATCTCTCTGTCTCTCTCTCTGTCTGTCTCTCTCTCTCCATCTGTCTCTGTCTCTGTCTCTGTCTCTGTCTCTCTCTCTCTCTCTCTCTCTCTCTCTCTCTCTCTCTCTCTCTTTCTCTCTGCCTTATTCCCTGAGACAGTCTTTCTTTGAATGTGGAACTAGGCTACAGCCAGCATGCTGTAGGGATCCTCTTGTCTCTGCCTGCATAGCACTGGGGTTACTGGGGCTACAGATATGTGAATATACCTGTCTTTTATGTTGTAAATGGGGACTTGAACTCAGGTCTTCAAACTTGCGCAGCAAGGCTCTCTATCTATCATTGTCTATCTCTCCAGCCCCTGGTTCGGATTTTTAATCTTCAAGGCGGAGGTGGCAAGGCATCCCCAGACTGTTTCCAAGTGTGTAGGAGGCACACATAATAATAAATTTGAACATGCTTTATAAACTGTCAAGTGTCCTATATTGGATGCACCTTATCGTAAATGAAATTTGTGTTTTAAGCAGAAAGTATTTAAATCATTTAGCAAAACAGGACCAAGCCCTGCTCTCCAAATTATCATTACTATCAACCTCAGACCGTTGTTCTGAATTCAGCAGTCACACCCTGATATGGCAGCTTTAACACACACACATCTCAACAACTTGCTATGTAGCCTAGGCCGGACTCAAACTTACAGCAATCATCCTGTCCCAGTCTCCTAAATTCTGGAACCACAGGCATAAGCGTCCCTGCCTCATTCATCTGCACCATTTCTCATTGTAGATCAACCTGTGTAGTAGTCTGGAATCGCCAACATGTTCTTAAAAGGTCACCGAGAACCTACTAGCCCTTACCACAAAACAGTCCAAACCCAATCTTTCTTCCCGCATTTGCCTATTTCTGTTAAGCCGTGCAGAGAACCCATGATGTGGAGCCTCTTTGTTCAGCAATTCCACGGGGATCCCTCCCCCAACATTTTTAAGTACCTTCTATTGGACTTCACATCATACTGGGTTCTAGAAAGTCGGTTCAGATTGGCAGGTTTTGCAAAGATGCTGTCTAATCTATTGCTTGATGTCTCAACTGCCATGGGACATATACACTTGTTGGTAGAGATGCCATTGAGAGTAAGTTCCCTACTATGTATCTGTCCTTGCATTTGGCACCTGACCTTGCTCCCAGTTCAGAGGTCAGTAGGTCTGAGAAATCTCCCTGTAACTCAGACTCACAATGGGACTCATACACTTCTTTGTCTTCCCCCCACTGCATTGTGAATGATGCCACCCTCCAGGCAGCTGCTGCTGCCCTGTTGTTGCTCACACCATCTGTTCCTACGATTTGAGTGCCACAGACAGGAAAACCTCACAGGGCAAGTGGGGGTGGGGCAGGGGGTTGGCCCTTGAACCAAAGACACACATCTTGAAGACCTAGCCCATACCCCATTTCAGGTCTCTCCTCCTCTTTCTTTTTCAGTGGGATACTTCCAATTACTTTCCAAATCCCAAAGAACAGTATTAAGAGGGCACTCCTGATGATAAAATGCCTAGTTGATAAAAGGTAGAAATTGTTCAGGTCACTAGAAAAAATAACTTCACCTCTGATTCCTTGTGGTCTGATGGCCCTCCAGACCCCTTCAGGCCCAGATAGCAGCTCCTTGCTGGGCCTAATACGTGGCTGGCAGCTTGGGCTGTTGTGGGACCAAATTGGCTCTGGGACAAACCCAGCTTTCCTGCACAGGGCTATACAAAGTTAGCAGAGGTGCTTGCCAATGTGCATTTAGTGAAAGCCTTGATAATATTCTTTAACCTAAATTTTTGGGTACTTTAGAAATTATATGATAAGCAAGCATGATGGAAATCTGAAAGTGACAAGAAAGGTTCCCCTCAGGTCCCCTCTTTACCTCTTGTCCAACTGGGGTGATGCATGACAGCCATCCTGGCCCTGGGGAATCCATGTTTCTCTGTCAGCCGAAATGGATTTTTAGATGAATGTCAAGGTCTGCCGCGGGTGCGGTGACGAGACGAGTTTATATGGAAAACCCAAGTTCCTTTTTCCCTTCAGGTGGAAAGAGTGACTGATGGGGATTGCCTGCCTCTGTGCGTGACAATAGACTTCCTATCAGACTCCTCTGGGAAGCATGTCTAGAAAAAAGGTGGAAGCTCCCTAGGGTTTGAGACTGGAAGGCCATGAGTCACCCTCAGTTCCCAGAGTGCATTCCAGACCTCCACAGGCTTTCAGGGGTCAGCAGTGGAAGGAACCTTTCATTGCTTCCAGAAGCTCTACTAATCTGAGAGGAAGCTCAGGGAGCCAGGAGCTTATGGAAAGCCCAAGCACATGCAAAGGGCTCACGGAAGGCCCCGGCCGCATGCCCTACAGAGTTGCACCTCTTCCTGTGCTATGCTTACTGACTCTTGCTCCTTCCTGCCATTCCAAAGGCTAGTTCAGGGCGTGCAGCTCCTGCTCTGCCTACTAAAGTCACCCCAGACTTCCACTTAAGGGTGCCCCCACCTCAAAGACCAGGGGCAGGAACTATTAGTTGAAAATTCAGATTATTATCTTGCTTTCGTGGTCATTCATACCAACACCACCAAAAAAAAAAAAGCATTGATTCAGAGGAGAAAATGAAACACACTTTGAATGTGTGGAGGGTGGAGTCATAGGTCTGTGCTGGTGAACTGGTGGATGCCCAGCAGCTATTTGATATTAGTACTTCCATTCAGCTTGTATCTCTGTGGTGTCTTCACGAGCCAAGGTGAGACTATCACTTTACAGCATTATTTGCTTTTTCTTGGTCATGACCACTCGTAGGTTTTAAGGTGGAGATGCTCCCCTCTAGTCTGGAGAATGTATTTAAACCTTAATTATTTGCCTTATGTAAAGTCCTAACTCTCACATTTCATTGCATTAGATTCTGGACCACAGGAATCTACTCAGCTGTGACACTCACCAGATGAAAGATCTTTGGCCACAGATAAGCATGACAGAACTGCTTCCTCAAGTCCATTGTTTTGTGTTTTGTGTGCAAGCTTGTGGGGTGTGTGTGTGTGTGTGTGTGTGTGTGTGTGTGTGTGTGTGTTCCTGTGAAGAGGCCAGATGCCCACATCAGATGCTTTTCTCTATTGCTCTCTGCCTTATATTTGAGACAGGCTTTCTCACTGAACCAGGAACTCACTGATTTTCAGGGCGTCTGACCAGTGAGTCCCAGGTATTGGGCTTGTCTCTGTCTCCCCAGTGTTGGGATTACAAGAGTGTATCTCCATGCCCAGCCATTTATATATGTGTTGGGAATTGAACTCAGTTCTTCCTACTTGTATAGTAATAACTTTATTAAGTTTATTGTTAAATGCAAAGTTAAAAGGGGTGACTCTTGTTTAAAAGACTTCCCAAAACAAAAGAGCATAATTTTGACTCTTTTTTGAAAGTCAATATTAATATAGTTATTTTTAATGGAAATTAAAAAATGATGCCAGTAAACTGAAGGCCTTTTGACCTTATATACTTATATAGTATGGTTCCCTACAACATACCAAGGCCCAATTCTGTGACTCTTTAGATGTTGGACACAGCTGCCTTGATTCTGTGCTGATATTAACATGGGAGCAGCAGTGGTCATAGTAGGTGTGTTTTTTTGATATTTTCTTGGATATAGCTCCCTTAAATATCCCCATCCTCCTGGTCAAAGCTGGGCAGAAAAAAAGAGGTTTGCTGGGGCCGATGTGTCTATTCAGCTAGGGTTGCTGGCCTGGCTTCTCTACAGCCATCACACAAGCATGGACAGGGGCTTGTGACGGTCTTCAGTTTCAGGGTCTGCACTACTCAAGCAGACTGTCCAAAGTTCCAAGTCACCCAAAAGCCAGTTTCAGAGGCCAGAGTTAGAAATCATTCTCTGACCAGTCTCTGAAATCCTGCAGCTCAGTGCCTAAGTCTCAAATGTTTGCCAATGGAAACCAAACAGGCCAGAGAATCTTGCTTACAGCCCAGGAAGCAGAGTCCCAGTGAAGGTAGATTAGGTTACCTTGTCCACTCCTCAAATATGCCTCATGTCAAAGGGAATGATTCCTGAAGTCAAAAGTGTGTGTGTGTGTGTGTGTGTGTGTGTGTGTGTGTGTGTGTACTGTCATGTGTGGAGACTAAAGGCTGACATTGGAATGTCTTCCTCAATCATGTATCTTTTGAGTCAAGGTCTCTCACTGGACTTGGAACTTGATTGGTGTTCTCCCACCCTGGCTGGCTAATTAGCTCTCAGGACTCTTGTGCCCTGGCCACCCCCAGCACCGCAGCCGCAGGCACTCACTTCTGTGCTTGGCTTTTTCTGTAGGTGCTGGGGGTTAGAACTCAGGTTCTCAAGAGTGTGCAGAAGACAATTTACCACAGAGCCATCTCCCAGCCCCATATTTTTAAAGCCAGGAACTGAGAGGTTGACTAAAGCAGAATAGACAGAGTCAAAGGTCAGGCCCAAGAGGATCGTTGCTGTCTCCTGATATCACAGATCCACACAGGAAACACAGACACACGGAAGTCAGGTTAGCATTGCTGGGCAGGAGGTCTGGGCTTCCAGGCCTCTTGCTGGGTTTAAAACATGGCTCTGGGGGAGGAGAAGCTGAGGCCAGGCCAGCAGCTGTTGTTGCGGGATCACTGGTTTGGACAGCTGCTGGATCACTGCTGGGCATCAGGACAGTGGACCAAGAGGCTCGGAAATGCTAGAATGGGAGGAAGGAAGGCTGGCTCTGGACAAGCCAGCCCAGTGTGAAGTGCCAAGGAACACAAAGGTCACATGCTTAGAACCAACCAGGATCTGTGTCCTGTGTTTCAAAGAATAAATCCATGGGGCCTAACCTATGAATCCTTCACTTCGGCACTGTAGGCACATTAAAAACAAAACAAAATGCTCAAATCCACAGGGTCGTGTTTCATGTGCATTCGAGACAACATGTACAAGCCAACACCTCTGGCTTACGTTCCAAGACAATAGGGATTGCTGACTTGTAATTAAAGCTCTATCTCATAAAAATGATTCCAACGAGCCTCCCCTTTGTTCCCACTGTCTCCATCCATGTACCCAAGCAGAGTTGGATGCCACTCATTTTTTTATTTATTTTCTAAGTTTTTTATTTACATTCAAAATCATTTCCCCTTTCCTGTTTCCTCAGTCCCATAAGCCCCCTTCCCTCCCTCTTTTCCCCATTCAACCCCCTCTCGCTTCTCTGTCCTGGCATTCCTCTACATCCAGTCTTTCCAGGACCAGGGGTCTCTCCTTCCATCTTCTTGGAAATCTATTGATATGCGAATTGTGTCTAGGGTATTCCGAGATTCTGGGTTAATATCCCCTTATCAGTGACTGCATACCATGTGTGTTCTTTTGTGATTGGGTTACCTCACTAAGGATGATATTTTCAAGTTCTGACCATTTGCCTAGGAATTTCGTGAGTTCATTGTTTTTAATTGCAGAGTAGTATTCCATTGTGTAAATATACCACATCTTCTGAATCCATTCCTCCATTGAGGGACATCTGGGTTCTTTCCAGCTTCTGGCTATTATAAATAAGACTGATATGAACATAGTGGAGCATGTGTCCTTATTGCATGCAGGTAAAGCCTCTAGGTATATGCCCAGGAGTGGTATAGCCGGATCCTCCGGGAGTGTCATGCCCAGTTTTCTGAGGAACTGCCAGACTGCTTTCCAGAGTGGTTGTACCAGCCTGCAATTCCACCAGCAGTGGAGGAGTGTTCCTCTTTCTCCACATCTTCGCCAACAACTGCTGTCTCCTGTGTTTTTGATCTTAGCCATTCTGACTGGTGTGAGATGGAATCTCAGGGTTGTTTTGATTTGCATTTCCCTAATGACTAAGGATGATGAACAAAATTCAGCATCCTTTCATGCTAAAGGTCTTGGAAAGATCAGGAATTCAAGGCCCATATCTAAACATAGTAAAAGCAATTTACAGCAAACCGGTAGCTAACATCAATCTAAATGGAGAGAAACTTGAAGCAATCCCACTAAAATCAGGGACTAGACAAGGCTGCCCTCTCTCTCCATATTTTTTCAATATAGTACTTGAAGTTCTAGCTAGAGCAATTAGACAACAAAAGGAGGTCAAAGGGATACAAATTGGAAAGGAAGAAGTCAAACTATCACTATTTGCAGACGATATGATAGTATACTTAAGCGACCCGAAGAACTCCACCAGAGAACTCCTACAGCTGATAAACAACTTCAGCAAAGTGGCCGGATATAAAATCAACTCAAGCAAGTCAGTAGCCTTCCTATATTCAAAGGACAAGCAGGCTGAGAAAGAAGTAAGAGAAATGATACCCTTCACGATAGCCACAAACAATATAAAGTATCTTGGTGTGACTCTAACCAAACAAGTGGATGCCACTCATAATCGATGACATCTAATGATGATGCAACAGATAACAGGACCATAAAACTCAGAAAGGATAAACGAAGGCTTCCTTCCTTCTTAGCTTGATAAATTCTGGATTATCATTATCCCACCTTGCCAAAATGGAGAAGGAGCAATCTGAGTAACCTACTTTTGATAAAATCAAGCAAAACTGTACCCATTTGCGTTCCAATGGAGAAATACTAATGAAGGACCCCTTGCCTGACAGAAGAGGCCAGCCAGGCAAAAGAACCAATCTAACAACCTTAAAATCTGGAATACAGTAAAGGTTTATTGTTCTTGTTTTTATTTTGGGTCTCATGTAGACTAGGCTAACCTTTAACTCCAGATTTCTTGCCTCCATCTCCCAAGTCCTGGGCTTACTGGCATGTGGCAGTATGCCCCAATAGTAAAGATACTTCAAAGGTGGCTATACATTTGGGAATGGGACTTCCTACTTTGCACTCTGATGATGCACATTAAGTGAATCATATGGGCTGAACATTCTGTTCTCCCCTTGTGACCACACCTCAGGCATTTCTAAACTCAGATTCTGTAGAGCTTGGTGGAGGGTGCCCTAAACCTCAATACTTAGGATACAGAGGCAGGGGGATCATATGAATTTGAGGCCAGCCTTGTCCACATAGTAAGTTTTAGGCCTGGCAGACCTACAGTCTCAACAAGAAAGAGAGCAAGCAAGCAAGCAAAACAACAAAACTCTTAGACTCCCCTCTCTCCCTTTCTTCTGAAAAGGGGAACAGCATTGAGTTGATTCAAATGTTTTTGGAAAAGGCTGTGAAGGGGAGGATAGTGACATAGGCCTGGAATCTCATCTCTAAGAATGACAAAGCAGAAGGACCATGAGTTTGATTGAGGTCAGCTCTGGCAACATAGTGAGCTTGTCTGAAACAAGACAAAACAAGATGTGGACCGTGATGTTTAAAGTCATATATTTTTACAGGCATCAAAGTAGAATTTAGCTGTTACCTGGACCCAGATGGTGTACAACACAAGATTCCATGACATTGATGATTCTTTACCAAAAGTGCAATTCAAAAAAGCACCTTCTCAGCAGTTTCCCCAGTGGCAGCAGATCTACGTAAGAGAAGGAATCCCCACCAGGCCGTCATGAGCTGCTGTGCACCCTAATGGGTGTTGAATGTGTGCCACTGAGATAAGGTTGTAAAAGAAACAGGACAGAAAAAGGAAAGCACATGGGAACTGCTCACAACAATATGTCTCAGGACATTGAGTGGCTGAGCTATATTTCAAATGCCAGGAGGAAAAAAAATAATAATAATAACGAGAAGTATAATGCCATTGAGTAAGTCAAGGCTCTAAATTCACATGTCACCCTCTGACCATATGGTCTGTTTCTCAAAAAGATAAGCCTTATATAACAATTAAATCCCAGGCATTTTAAGCTAACCAATCATACATTAGAAACAATTTTTAGAAAGTTATGTACTCACCGAGGGAAAATGAGGGCTATAGTCTGAAAGAGAAAGAAGAAAAATAAAAAAGAACATTAGTTTTCTGGTGACAGGGTTGGTCTCTCACTTGGGTTTCCTATTCCCCACAGTGCTAGTCGCTGTCACTCTTTTCAGGGTCTTCTGGAGCCTGCTTGATCTTGATGGTAATTTCTTTTTGCTACGTGCATAGGCTTTCAACACCTATGACCTGCACCAAACCTTCTGGTGCTTCCTGGCAGCCAATTGAGGATGGAATGTGGCCCCCCAGGCTCTGAAGTTTTTGACATCCAGTTCTCAAGGACCTCACCTCAATAGATTGCGGTCCCTAGTGAGGGATGTAAAGTTCCCATCCAAAGCAGTCCCCACACCTTCCCTGGAGATGGCCTTTCAAGCTAGAGGCACCTTTTCACTCCACACCCCTGGTGTCATCTCTGATCATCACCTAGCTTAAGCTGTGTGTTCTTCCCATTAAAAAGTATTATTAAGATATAATTTACATATATAAGATTTGCCCACTCAAAATGGACAATTTAGTGGTCTGTAGTATGCTCGGGTATTTAGTAACCCTCATTAAAATCTAATGTTAGAGGCCAGAGAGATGGTTCAGCCAACAGCCTGTTGCTCTTGCAGAGGACTGGGGTTTGCTTCTCAGCACCGACACGATTCACAACCCTCTGTAACTCTTATTCCAAGGCATATATCATCTTCTGGTTTCCTCAGGTTCTGTGCACATGTGGTACACAGGTGTACCATGCAGGTAAAGCATAGACATTGAAATAAGATTAATTTTTAAAATTTCTTACAGATCCACTATAAGATCATTTTCATCATATAAAAAGAAAACACACACTCATGAGTTCACTGTCCACCACTCTGGCCTCTCTCTGGCTTCTGACAGCCACTCAGCAACTTTCTGTGGGTTTCCCTACCCTGGCATCTTGTAGAAATAGACTTATAGCATATATGGCCTTTTGCACTGAGATTCTTTCATTGAGAATAATGTTCCCAAGTCTTGCCCATCCCATAGAAAGCTCTAGTACTTCCACTTGCTTTTACTAACAAATATTTCACCCCCCCCCACACAGTCTGTTTATCCATCTGTCAGCTGATGGATACAACTCTGTGTTCCTGTTGGTGACGCAGGCAACTTCACATGAGGCTCATCAGGCTTTCATCTGCCTGTGGATGGAGATGTGGCTGGGTTTCGATTACTCACTTACACAGTTAAAAGGTAGGATCAGTTTTCAGTTGTCTCTATTTTAAAATAGCTGGCTCACTCCATGTTGCATTCTACCAGATTGCTTGTGATGATAGTCCTGGCAAGGCTAGTTTTTTAAAAACAAATTTAACAATATCTCTGCAGTACAGACTATAGCAAGTTGTTATAAATTATTATATGGTTACAAATTTAGAAGTTAACTCATGAAATAATCTTAAAGTCACAGAAGCAGAAAACCAAATTAGGTGACTAAAATGTTAAATCTGCTTGGGAAATTCTGTACTCATTATACTTCTAATGGCACAAAGGATATCTGCTTTGGCCATTAATATGTAACATGGCTCAGGGAATCTTAGCCAATGGAATAAAGCAAGGAAAAAAAATACAAGGCATAGGAACTAAAGAAGAGAAGTATAAAACATTCATCTGAGGTGGCACAATGGTCTATGTAGAGAATCCTAAAGAATAAAAAGCCCCTATCACTAAGACATGCACTTAGCTCACAGGACAAAGACAGCTTAAGAATATCAACAGTGTTACACAGGCTAACAAAAAGCTATTGAAGGAACAATAGTAATTCTATACTTAGGGAAACCAACAGTCCCAGCATCATACATTCACTTATTAACAACAAACCAACGGCATCCACGATCTATTTGTAACATCTGACACTGTGTCATTCCTTAGGGAAGGAATCAAAAATAATGAAGAGACAGCATGTTGAGTCACATAGAGTCACAAAGGGTTCCCAGCATGCCACAAGGACCCACATAACATAACACCCAAGCCCAAGGAAGAGGCTGAATGTTGGGCAGACAATGGCTAATGTGGATAGATAAACTGTCTTTTGTAGAACAGTTTATTATAAAATTTCTCCCCTCTTGCTCACCCTAAAATCCCCAGAGACAATGCTTGCA
Organism: Tokudaia tokunoshimensis; assembly: GCA_036184795.1. NCBI lineage: Eukaryota > Metazoa > Chordata > Mammalia > Rodentia > Muridae > Tokudaia > Tokudaia tokunoshimensis. The sequence continues at coordinate 111,482,318 of BTHU01000001.1, read as the reverse complement.
GGAGTGCTTACGTGGAGTCAGGCAATGGGAAAAGCCAAGGTGGACAAGGCCTCCACATTCCCAGGGTAATCGACAAGAATGCTCAAAACTACCTTCCAATGCTATGCTGACTTGTTTCACTAGGACGTAAATCCCAGTAATACACAGAGGCTTCTGGGACAGGACTACAGCTGGAAGCACAAGACTGGGTCAAACCAGACTAAAACCACAAAGGAAAAAACTCGTTTGGTGTGGAAGCACGGGCTGTTTTGACAATAGCTAGATAAACAACCAAATACAAATGATAACTCAAAACTGAACTTTGAAGTAATGTGTTGTTGTTGTTGTTGTTGCTGTTGTTTTAAACAGAGTTTGACTCCCCAGAACTTCAGGTAGTGGGCTGAACATTCGTGGTCCTGGTCTGTTCTTCATGCATGATTGAATAACTATCTATTCCTCTAAAGCAGAACTACAACAAAACCAACCCCCCAAACCAGGCTCTAAAATAAACATTTACCAACTATACGTTTCCTTTAGCCTTAGGCCTTGTACACAATCCTCATTTTGCTGAGCAAAACCTCTAAAACTGCACACGAAACATTTAAAACCTAGGGGCTGAGGTGGCAGTTGATGTGGGCAGTTTGTTCAACATCCTTCCACAAACTAGAAGCTTCCTGCTCTTATCTTGAAAGCCAGCATCCTCCAAAAAGGGGAAGGAGGGAGGAGGGGGTGGGGAGCTTGGGGACAGCTTCTGTTGTTTCCTCCCCTCCATGCCTCACAGCTATCCTATGAGGTAAGGGGGTGTTCCCTAAAGATGGGGACCCTGCAGCCTGTGGTGTGAAGAAGTCCTCCAGCTCTTGGCTGCATCTGCTGGCCTCGCTTGCTCATAATTTTGGTGGTAGCTCTGTCCTCTTATCAAAGCTGTAAGTCCTTTAGGGCAGCCACTGTCTTCCCTCTCTAAGTTCCTAGTGTCCATGGTGCTGTTTGCCACAGCCTGGAATGACATTCTGCTACAGGCTGATTTATTCCTCAAAATTCCTCCCAGTTCCACTGCCCTTTTTAGTTTAGAAATACCTGAAAAGAGCCAGACAGGCCATACTCCTCCTCTGGGGAGGGATAAGTCTTCGAGAGTGGTCTGAACTGACCTGCTACAGAGGAAGAGCTGGGGTTGGTGGTGCCTGAGTATGTAGCCACATCCATTCAGAACAGAGAGAGAGGGAGGAAGCCTGGCTTACCCTGGGAAAGAGGCTGGTGACAGTGTCAGAGAAGGGGAAATCCACCCTGAGGGAAGCCTGAGGGCAGGCAAGGTCAGGCCCAGGAAGAGCGTCCCTAAAGGAAGTGACCAGCAGCTAGGCCTGGCCCTGATGGTTCCCAAGATAGACGGACCCAGCAAATGGAGTTACTGTGCAGCCAAGCTTCATAAAAAAGACAATTGAGTGTAGTGTTAGAAGTCCACTGAACTGCTCTGGCTGAGGATAAAGTTACAGTTGCTGCTGGGGTGGACAGAGCTAGCCAATCATTCTGAACTCAGACAAAAGCAAAATGTCTTTCCATACACCAGTGGCCCACGTGCGTCTTGGGCAATCCTGTGGGCAGCGTTTCACTGCCTACGGCTTATCTATCTACAGATTTTTCTTTTGAATGGGAGATAAGATTTTAAAAATTGTGGAAGCGCTGGCATTTTATTTTAAAACTCTTGCGCACATTTTTCATATCTGAAATGCGAAACATTTTTATGACAGTTGAAGATTCCATCAAGCAAAAGGCACACAGAACTCTATGTGGGGAAATACCAGAGACATTGGCCTTGAACAAATCTTACTGTGAATAATCAGACCTGGCCAAATTCCTCCATTCTGGCTGCCTTCTCTTGAGATTCCGGTTTTCCCAGAAGGCACTGGTGAAAGATTCAAGACCACTGGGGGAGCAAGAATTGCTCTCCACTGTCAGCCATAGTAACTCTCAAGCCCGATCACTATACCCATGAATGTACAGACTGGCTAAACAGCAGGGCACTGCTAGCAATAGAATAGTAACCAAGACCCCATCAAGAGAACCGCGGGCAATGGGGGGATGGCTGTGGCCCAGCCATGCCTCGGGCTTGCCTGCATTCCATCAGACAGCCACACTATGCTGCCAGGGGGTGTGGAGTGCCGAGAGCATGTCGTGTTTCCTAATGATCGAGGCTGCAGATTGCACAGATCTCACACTGCCAAGTCTCACAGTTTTCTTGTTTACCTTGTAGATACCAGCAAAGCTGCCACTTCTCCATCTTCTGATGCACCGAAGAACAGGGAAGAGAGACTGAATGTAGAGGGAAGTCTCCCCACACAAAGGAGTGCGGTAAGATGTTCCTCTGCCTGTCTCATAGGTTCAAGCTGCCCAGACAAGGAGGAGAACCTTTGCAACAGTGTCTCCAAGGTAACATCGCCTCACTATCCATTTGTCAACCCAAACAGACAGGCAGCACACTTTCTAAATGTTGGACAATTTCTGGCAATTATTCCCAGGCAAGACACCTGCTTGCTCTCCACACAAGTACCTATGACACTTCTCTAAGGGCTCACTGTGGGGTGCCCTCTTTGCATATTTTTAAGCTGGGGGAAACCTTGTTTGCAAGCACAGGCCGGGTGTTTTCCATATTGCTACATCTGTCTACAGTGTTGCGATTGCCCTAGAATTTAGGAGCACTGCATTTCGGATCTATGTTCTTCAGAGGTACGGATGCTCTCAGCTTCAGGCGAATGCTAATGATTCTTTCATTTCTTGGTGCAGGGCGCACACACTTTCCCACTCGTGATATAGTGACAGTCACTGTCACAACCTGGACCTCTGTGGTTGTTGATTGTTGTTTTCCCCCATTTGTATATCTTTTCCCCCAGGAGCTGCTTCCTTGTGGGCTCCTGTCCTTGAAGGTAGAACAGTGTGAAAAGCCCTGCCAAGCTCCTTGGAGAGGCATCACAAGGGCCACTTAAGGGTCTCAGTACTCCCCGGAGGAATCTGTTACTAGAGCTGCTCTGTAGCCGGAGAAACTGAAGCCCTTGCAAGAAAGAGTCCCACCGCTGAGCAGGGTAGAGGCTCCAGACCTGGTTTATAGGCTTTTCTGCCTCCTTGGGCTCGTCCTGGACAGAACTGGCTGTCATTAGAAACAGAAGGACCCTCTGCCCGGCCTGTCAGTGCTTGTTCATGCCCCAAGCTCACCTAGACTGAGGCTGCAAATCTCAAAATCTAGGGATTTGTCTTCTGACCACAGCACACACAGATAAGGCATGGTTCCATGGACCAACCCATCACCTTTCAAATCCACAATTTTTACTTCTGATAGTGCAGAACTGAGCTCTGGGTCCTGCAGGGAGATTCTGAGCATCATGACACGAGCATGACTTAGGAAGACAGGACATGCTTTTTCTCAGAAGGTGCATCCCCATCAACTCTGCCAGCCCACTTTGAAAGAACCCAAAGTGTAAAGAACAGAAACCTCCTCTAGGTGGAGATATGCCCCTGTCTCCTCCTTTAAGGGTTAATGCAGTGGGGGCAGGCCAGGAAAGGTGGGTTCACCTGCATTAGACAATGTACTTTTCCTTCCCATAATCCCTACCTTCTAGGGCAGTCTCTGTGAGTGGCCATGGGGTTTGGTTGGGTCTGTTGGCCTTTCTGAGGTCTGACTCTGAAAGGTGTAACTGTTTCTTTTTCTTTGGGATGCTGGCCAGAGCCTAAGTATGTTTCCTAACTCCCTAAGGCTTCGGATTTCCTTGATTCTTTTTTAAATAGTGATAGTTTGACTTCTTCCTTTCCAATTTGTATCCCTTTGACCTCTTTTTCTTGTCTAATTGCTCTAGCTAGAACTTCAAGTACTATATTGAAAAGATATGGAGAGAGAGGGCAGCCTTGTCTAGTCCCTGATTTTAGTGGGATTGCTTCAAGTTTCTCTCCGTTTAGATTGATGCTGGCTACTGGTTTGCTGTAAATTGCTTTTACTATGTTTAGATATGGGCCTTGAATTCCTGATCTTTCCAAGACCTTTAGCATGAAAGGATGCTGAATTTTGTCAAATGCTTTCTCAGCATCTAATGAGATGACCATGTGGTTTTTTTCTTTGAGATTGTTTATGTAGTGGATTACATTGATGGATTTCCTTATATTGAACCATCCCTGCATCCCTGGGATGAAGCCTACTTGATCGTGGTGAATGATCGTTTTGATGTGTTCTTGGATTCGGTTGGCAAGAATTTTATTGAGTATTTTTGCATCGATATTCATAAGAGAGATTGGCCTGAGATTCTCTTTCTTTGTCGGATCTTTGTGTGCTTTTGGTATTAGTGTAATTGTGGCTTCATAGAACGAGTTGGGTAATGTTCCTTCTGTTTCTATTTTGTGGAACAGTTTGAAGAGTATTGGTGTTAGGTCTTCTTTGAAGGTCTGATAGAATTCTGCACTAAAACCATCTGGACCTGTGCTTTTTTTGGTTGGAAGACTTCCAATGACAACTTCTATTTCTTCAGGGGTTATAGGACGGTTTAGATGGTCTATTTGATCCTGATTTAATTTTGGTACTTGGTATCTGTCAAGGAAAGCATCTTCTCTGCTGTAGGCCACCAGGTGGCTGACCTGTCACTTTATCCCGAGCTGTGTCATCTTTTCTCCTTCATTCTCCTCCCTTCCAGCAGCTGCAAGATTTACAGCTTGCTAGCCCTGGGCTTTTCCTTTTAAAGGCCAATAAATTGTCCCTGAGCTTCCATTTGAATCTGTTCTTTGTCCTCTAGCTTCTAGGATTCTTAACTTCTTTTATTAATGAGACTAAGAACCCCAAGAGGGGACCCTTATTCCCCAGGTAGTATAGGATGGCTCCCCAAGATCCTCAGCAACACTTCTTTCCTGCCTTTTAATTCTTTAATTGGCAGAGGAAACAAACATGTCCCTGCACCCTTGACAGCATCCAAAGGACTAAAGGCAGTTTCAGAACTTAAAAAAAAAAATCCATAACACCAACTCTACAAACAATGGCCCCATTTTCTCTGCAGCAGTACACAAGGGAACACTTTTGATACAGAAACCCCCATGGGTTCTTGGGCTGACCCGTGCAGCTTCAGTGGATATCCACCACTCGCTTCCACAACAGAGTCATCTGTCAATTTGTCCCTCCCCTTACTCCCAGGTTTGAGTGACACACCTATGACCAAGCCCACTTCACTGACCACACTCCATTAAAGAGGGCCTCAGTCCCCTACGCCCCACCCCCACCCCCTGCAGGTGCCCATGAACTTCTTGCTTCCTGGATGTTAGTGCTCATTGATCTTTCCCCTTACCCATGATGCCATTTAAGAGTGGGAAACAGGGCAGAGCTCAGCTATCTCCCATAGTCGTGCTAGCCAAGGCCCTTCCCACACTGGTCTCTCTGTTGACAGCTTTCAGGCTCTGGTTTTCTGCCTCATAGTCCCCAATATCTTTACCACAAGAAAAACATCAGATACAATTTAATCTTTCCTCTCTTACTTTCTGCTTGTGTACTGATACTGCTGTGTGGGATAAAAATGACCCCAAGACAATTCAACATTCATAGACACACTAGGAATCAGGTAACTCAAGTGTGCTTTTCAGCTTGTTGCCTAGGACACGTGTACATGAAGAGGTGTTTCATAAAGGACTCAAAGAGCTAGACTTCTCCTAGTGAGACTGGTGAGATGGTGCTTGGCCCAGGAGAACTGTCCATGGCCTCTGCTACCCCTACAACCTTAAAGACTGGTCTCATGCTTAGGTGTTTCTCTAAAACCATGCAGGAGACTGGGCAGAATGGATTGGCAGTAGAGTACACCCAGACCCCAGTGGCCACCCTGAACTAAACTGTATGTCTTCCCTAAGTAATGGATTGGGGCAGATAAGAAGAGTATAATGTGTAGGTCATTATCAGAATCTAGACCCTCCCAGTAAATGAAGATGTCACAGTGATGGCCTCTAGAGGCCCCCACTTACAGGAAAGACATAGCCCTACCCCCTGCACACACACTACCATGTCTGGATTTCCTCTATCACCCAAACCCGTCAGATTCCTCCTTCCCCTCTCTTGATCTCATCTGTGTCCTCCAGACTTCCTGGATCCCACACTCCTGGTATTCTTATCTCTGTATCTGCCTTTGCCTCTCTCTCTCTCAGTCTCAGTCTCTCTCTCTCTCTCTCTCTCTCTCTCTCTCTCTCTGGTGATTTTGTTTTCCAACAGCACCTTCCTAGGCACTCTCGCTGTAAGATGGTGAATAACAAGAAAAGCCACCTTTGTCACCACAGCAGCCACCCTGTGCAGTGTGTTCATGTGTAGGGGGGGGGTGTGATCCACACTTTACAAGTGACAAGAATGAGAGACAGCCATTCACTGACACAGAAGTCTCAGTTGGTTTGGGAATCTCTGAGCAGAAACTGCAACCGCCAGAATCTCTTTAGTGCCTAACTGTTTCTGAGTGCATACTAGTAGCTCAGAGCATTCTGAAAAATGAATGGATAAAATGCTTAGACTGGTATTTAGCACATACTGGACACCCTCTATGTGATAGTGACAGGCCAACTGGTAAGGATTGAGAAGTTAAAAAAAAACACAACAACAAAAGCAACCCACAGACTCTCATGGTCTTAAGTCTACAGAGGTCATTGTTGTGTGGCATTGAATGCGAGATGGTGGCAAGCCCAGGGTGGGAAATGACACTGAAGCGTGACACCTAGGCTGCCTTGCACCTGGCAGGCTCCCACCTCAGAGGCACAGGGACCTGACTAGTGTGGGTTGCACAGCATTCCTCATAGATGTGCAAGGATTACTCAGGAACGGAGACAAGACATTCATGTCATAAGGAAAGGGGAAGGCAACCTGAGCTTACCTAGAGCAGTTTGTAAGATATTTCTGAGAAAGATTTTGACAATGATGAAATCACTTAAGAGGAAGATCTGCCAATCAAGGAGTCATTTAGCAAGAGCACCCTCAAATATTTTGGTGCAGTGATCTTCCAACTCCCGTTTATCTCAAGCCATGGAACTAGTCCATTATAAAATTCACAGAACTGAGCCTCACACTGAGAGGGAGAGAAAGAGCAGAAGGCACAGTGAGCGTCAGCTGTATCGTTTGGAGGAAAAGCTGTGTTTTCTGCTTAAACAGTTTCTAATGAAACATACGTTTCCAGAGGGTTTACAAACCACGGGGCTGTGGACAAATGCATCTCCACTTTGATGTGTGTTGCACAGGACATACACCTACACCCCCAACCCTACCGAGAAAGTTCTGTGAACTCAGCAGAATCCTTCCTCCTCCTCCACAGAAAAGAACACTGCCGTATTCATCGGACAACAAAAACTGCATTATGACAAAAGTATGCACTGATCCACGCTGGAACAATACGCTGCAATGCAAATGAAGAGTTTTACTGAATTCTGCTTCCATCACCTAGCAAGATCAGCTACCCTCTTCCTTGGCCAGGCAGCGCGGCCATAATGTCAAAGAAAATCATCTCACATGTGCACAAGCTGCTGGTTGCACAGCTGGTGCTTCTGGGCCTCGGCAGAAAGCAAAGATGTCAGAGGTCAGGCAGGGTTGGGCTGCTGCGTGCCTGACTTTCATTTGCCTCCCGTGAGTCTAGGAGTCCTTCTGTGGTCCATAGTCTGAGGGAGCAAGGATGGAACGGCAAGAACCAGTCTTACCCACAGACACAGGGAAGGCTGGGGCCCAGAGCAAAGGGTCTGACTGCTCCACTGTCTCTGTACCTGAGGTCACTGAGGGAGCTTTGCCCTGACAACCCAACAAGACAGCGTTGTGGGATTGAATTCAGGGTCTGAGGGCTGAGGCCCAGAGATGGAAAAAAGAGGGCTTATACCCACAGGTAGCCTGGGCAAGGCCAGATACCAGACCTAAGTGCACTTACTAAGACAAGCTAGAATTCTATCGAGTGTGTCCAGCATGTAGCTCATGGGCTTTGTGCTGCTGTGGAGAACTGTGAGCGCAGTGCGGGATCATCAACTTAGTTTAAACTTTGAGGGATCTTGCAAGTTTATTTGTGGAATTCATCTGTACAGTTCTATGGTAATGGCCCCACACAGATGTCAAAACGATGGGCTTACCACTTTTATCCAGTATTCTACCTGATCCTCTTGTCAAGTCTGAGGGGACTTGCTTGAGTTGGAGAACTAGCCAAAATCCACAGCCAGCCCAGGATAAGTAGAAAACCTCCAATCTTGTTTGTTTGTTTGTTTGCTTGTTTTGTTTTTTTGAGACAGGGTTTCTCTGTGTAGCCCTGGCTGTCCTGGAACTCATTCTGTAGACCAGGCTGGTCTCCAGCTCAGAGACCAGTTTGCCTCTGCTCCCCAAGTGCTGGGATTAAAGGTATGTGCCACCACTGCTCAGCAAAAGCCCCCAATCTTAGGAAGATCCTACCAGACCTCTGGGACCAGGCCAGGAACCACTTCCTGAGACACAAACTGTGGTGGGAGGACTCCTGTTCAGGCAGAACCAGGGGAAGTGGTCAGTACTCAGCAGACAGAGGAAGGACTCTGGCCATGACACTTCCCTCTCCATAATGCTCTGTGGTCAAACACCACCACATCCTTAAGAAGTCATCTACCAGTGGCACCCCCAATGAAATCAAACAAGCATCGCTTCCAACTCATCAAAGACTCAAGACCAAATTCAAGAGAAGTCCTCTGTAGAATCTACTGGGGCCCAGAGCCTGAGCTGAGTCTCCAAGCTGGTAAAATTCTGAAAGTTGAATTTGAGCAACTGCATGAAGTCCAGTGCTCTGTCCGAGGATGGTTGAGTGGTGTCAGAGAGTGCTAATGGACACATTTCCCTGGCCATCCACAGGAACTTACTTGCTCTGAGTAAGCATTGCCTGGCTGGGATCTTGAGCCGCTACGAGGCCGGGAGCACCATGTTAGAACCGGCATTTTTCTACTACACATTTCTTATACTCGAGAGTCTCCCCATGAGTCACACCGATGGGCACAGTGTTTCTGTATCAGTAGTTTTGCTGTCTGAGGTATCAGTTAGTCAACTGTGGTTGACTAACAGAACAGAGAAATTTCCAGAAATAAAGACTCCACACATTTTAAATGCCTTGCCCGTCTGAGAGTTAGGAAATCTCTTGCTATCCTGTCAGGGGCTTGAATCAACATCTTTGCCCAGATTATCTCTGCTGTGTGCAATGGACACCCATTGGCCACAGTGGTTACTTCCCTTGGTGGATTGACCCTTATTTTAATGATCAGATTCCACAGCGAAACCGACATTTTTTTTTTTTTTGGTTTTTTTTCGAGACAGGGTTTCTCTGTGTAGCCCTGGCTGTCCTGGAACTCACTCTGTAGACCAGGCTGGCCTCAAACTCAGAAATCCGCCTGCCTCTGCCTCCCAAGTGCTGGGATTAAAGGCGTGCGCCACCACCGCCTGGCTGAAACCGACATTTTTAATCACAGTATGTTGTTGGAATTGTTAGATTTATTATTAGCTATGGTTGTAAATCTCTTATTATGCCCAACTAAAAAGTGAGCTTCATCATAGCTGTGGATACATAGGAAGAAAAACCTATAGTACGTGTGGGCTGTGGTGATTATTCAAGCTTTCAAGCATTCTCTGGGAGGTCTTAGAATGCATCCCCAAGGGAAACGGGGCGTGGTGTCTAACATTCATCACAGGACTAGACAGAAGTTTGCCATGACCGCCCTCACCTAGGCACTCATTCTACCTAAACACTGATGTCTCAGGCATTGAAACCATGAGAGTTGCATGGTCTGAACACCATGCACCAGGCTCCTGTTCCTCATGTCTGTACCATGTGCCAAACACCAGGCAGGCACCATCTCACTGGTCACTTGTTATGGAATGGAGAGCTGAGAAGGACCTTCTCCAACTTAGAAAGGAAACTCTTGTTGTGTAGATGGTGTCCCCGGCAGGTATGTCAAACCCTGTCCCAACCCTCCCCTCACAGGTCTGTGCCCACAGACTTGGATGTGAGTGCTGGAAGTCAACTTGTGTTGTCAGCCTGTGAGTGTCACATTAGTATGGCAAATACTTATGACCAATGAACTTCACACTCACTTCAATTCAGTATGTTATAAGCAGGACCTCTGTGGGTGACACAGGACACAGTCTTATGGTGATGTGTGTAGCTGGGGACACCTCCACGGTTTGGTATAGATATAGGACAGGGTGATAACCGCAGAAAATTCTGCAACATGAGGTCACTACAACCACACAGAAGTTCATCCAATCTCAGCTCTAGGCAAACTGTACAGGGGGCGGGGTCATGGACCAGGGGGTAAAGTACAGAGGACCTGAGTGCACACCCTCAGAGTCCATGTAAAAACCAAGCATGATGGTATGTGTTTGTAACTCCAGCACTGAGACGCAGGACATAGAAGGGTCCCTGAAGCTCACTGGCCAAGCAGTTTGTCCGAATCAGTGAGCTCCAGGGTCAATGAAAGACCCTGTCTCAAAATATAAGACAGAGAGGGAATGAGGAAGACATGCAGTTTCACCTTTGACCTCCACATGCATACCTGTACACACACATATATACACACATCCACATGAACACATGCATATAGCACACATCCAACACACACAGAGATGCATATACCACACATCTAACATAGGCACACACACACACACACACACACATAAACACACACACACACACACACATGCACACGCAGAGAACTTCTCCAACAGATGTGCAAGGGGACAATACCAGGTTGTTTTTGTGAATGTAGACACAATGAGGGTCTGCACATTTCTAGCAAATTCAGCTCAAAAGTAAGGGGAACAAAAGAAGAATCAAAACCAGAAGCTTTAGATTTGGAAGAGTATGGTTTCGTAAGCAGTGCTCAGCCACCCTTCCAGTTGGGGCCTGGCCACTGATGCACCAGTGGCTTCACATCACCCACTGCTCTGCTGGTGGATTTGAGGAGCTGCTCCCAGCTAAGCAAAAATGGGCAGGGTGTGCTCTGCTGCTGCTGCTGCTGGTGATGATGATGATGATGATGATGATGATGATGATGATGATGATGATGGAAGCAAGTCCCCTGAGACAGTGATGTGGGAGGAGAGATGGGCTGGCCTCAAAGGGCAGGCACCCAGTCCTGGTGGCTTAGACTGTGAATAGAGCACTTAGCTTGGAGCCATGCTTCTTACTAATTCTGAAAACACCAGCCACACCCCCCCCACCCACAGTGCTGTGGGTGATACAAGAATCCTCAAAGCAACTTCCTGCCGCTGGCTAGCTTCTGGGACCGAGAATGCTTCTGGGGACTCCCAGTAGCCCAGGTCCAGAAAGCCCCAGTGTGGTGAAGTGTCTCTCTGTGGTTCCTCACCTTTGCTTCGCTGGGTGGAGGCCTGCATGTGTCAGAGAGAAACACTCATGCTCTTATGGTAGTGTGTGTGTGTGTGTGTGTGTGTATACACACATTGTGTTTGTATGTGTGAGAGTGTGTATGTTGTATGTGGATATAATATATATGTATGGGGCGTGTATGCATATGGTATTGTGCATGTGATAGTCATGTATATGTGCCTGCATGTGTGAGAATGTGCATGTTGTACATGTATATAGTATGTATGTATGTGGTATGTATGTATATGTGTACATTACATGTACATGTATATGTGATGTGCATGTTCAATGTGCCTGCATTATGAAAGTGTGCATATAGTACATGTGTATGTGGTATGTGTGCATGTTGTATATGCATATGCATATGAGTGTATATGGTCCATATGCATGCATGTGATATGCATGTTCATGTGCATTCATCCATTTGTGTTTTAAAGTCCTCTATAAAAAAAGGCACAAGATTTCAGTTAACCTTTTGCACATTTGGTTTGAAGTTGCAGATAAAGCCAAATTTGGGGATTTCTAGGCAAGAAGAGAGAAAGAGGTATCCTCACCTCCCAATGCCAGCATCCCTGGAAGGAAAGCTCCTGGCTCTGCCTCCCCTGGCCAACAGCCCTGGGAACAAAGCCATGATGCTCTGCAGCCCACAAGCTCTTTCCTAAAGTGCTGAGGCCTGTGGCAGCAGCTCCCTCACGTCTCAGCTCAGTGCCACTGTGACTTTCCAGCACAAATGACCCCAGAGCCACCTTCTCCTTCATAGACCCCAGTGAAAACAGCGCAGACCACCCAGGCCTCCTGCCTCACCTAGATCTTCCAAAGTTCTAGAGCCTCAGTTCTCAGGGTTGGGTTGAGATCCCCTTGAGGGGGTGGAATATTAGATTTCCTGCATATCAAATATTTAAATTATGATTCATAAAGGTAGCAAGATTACAATTATGAAGTAGCAGCAAAATAATTTTATAGTTGGGGGGTCACCGCAACATGAAGAACTGTACTAAATAGCTGCAGCATTAGGAAGGCTGAGAGCCACTGCCCTAGAGTATTTTCATGAGCCCTGAACTCACTGAGCCCCACAGTAAATAGAAACATTAAACAGGGTGGACAGCAGTGTCCTCCCTCTTGGAATATCACTCTCCCTCTCCCTCCCTCCCTCTTTCCCCCTCCATGTTATTATTGTAAGGCAATAAAAGGTGAAAAGATGGACTAGCCCAGCACAGTCTTGACTCCATTACCCTTCCAATCTGAGTAACACAGTATCAAATCTCAGGTTAGAAGCTTTCATCAAAGGTCTGAGGCAAGCCTGCTGTACAGTTGCAAAGGAGACATACCATCGTTTTAGTGGGGTAATGGAAAAGTAAGAATCATGGTTGCAAATTCTAACTGCTTGCAGAATAAAACTTGTCTTGAACCATAGTACGTAGTACCAGAAAAATGCTTGCATTTCCTGAAAGACTAGGAACATTCTTTCACTGAGACTAGAACAATACAAGCCCCTGTTTTATTTTAGCCAGGAAGCTCAGAACCCAACTTAGGCACGTTTGCAATCTTTTCTCATCTCCAGGGGAAGGGACCCAACGCTTGCTGAGAGTCTGAACCTGCCTGGTGCTTCCATAGAAGTGTTTCAATTTAATGCTCTCAGCCACCCAGTTACTTCTACTACAACCTCATGGGTTATGTCACAGTGGAATGAGGCCAGGAGCAAGTTGGGGAGGCAGCATCTGAACCCAAATCCATTTAGACCAAGAATGATACAAATGGGCTCTCTTTCTCTAAAGTGCCATGCTGGGGAGAACACAAATCGCCTAAATAACAGCCAGCAGGATGGAAGCTGGGCTCATGGGGTGGGGTCATGATGGGAGTGGGGAAGTGCAGGGTGGGGTTTCCTTCCCTAGCCCTCCCTATTGGCTCTAGGCATCAGAGGTGGGGCCCACAGGAAGAGTGGAGAAAAGCACTTCAGTGGTGGAGCGACAGGGTTGGAAGTTACCTCTCTGTTTTGGTGGCTGTGCTTTCACTGGACATTATGTCTCTTATGGTGATTGTCACACAAGATGAATTATTTGTGTGTGTGTATGCATCTATGTGGATGAGTGTTTGTATATGTGTGGGTGTATGTGTGTTGGTTCATGTGCACATGTATGCATAGAGAGATCAGAGGCCAGTCTTGGGTGTGATTCCTCAGCGACTACCTGCCTTGTTTTCTTCTGAGACAGGGTCTCTTATTGATCTGGAACTTGCCAAGTGGATTAATCTGGCTGGCTTGTGAGTCTAAGGGATCCGAATGTCTCAGTGTTCCTGGTACTAGGATTATAAGCACATACCAAGGTGTCTGGCTATATACATGGGTTTGGGGAACTGAACTAGGTTCTTGTGCATGCAAGACACTCCCTTTATCCACTGAGCCGCTTCCTCCACAGCCCCAGACAATGGCTTCCTAAAATCAGGTCCGACTCTCCAACACCTTGGGGTAGCATTGCTCACCATTGCTCTGTTTACTCAGTCTCAGAGTACAGATGAAGTGACCTCAAGAAACTTCCTGACAGCTGAGAAACCCAGTCACTCTGTTGAACTAGTAGACCCGACAAATTCCAAATGACTCACCCTCAAGTGTGATGCTGTCCTGAGCACATAGATGTGAACTGGGAGCTGTGTGGATTGGGAGTTTGAGAAATCACTGTCGAGACCACCTTTCATACTACTCACACACATATGCAAACACACACACACACTCATACATATTCATACATAGATTCACACAGATATGCATGCACACACGGGCTCAGAGAGAAACAGAGATTCAGACAGACACATATACAGACACACATATGCACACACATATGTACACAGAGATGCAGACATACACACAGAGACACACATATTCACACACAAACATACACACATATATATCACACATGCACATACACACATACATATCACAAATACATATAACCCCTTCCTCCTATGCCTGAATTCTTGGGTGCTCATGCCTTCTGACCCATATAATAAAAAAAAAGACTGTTGGCAGGACACTTTCTGTTGGTGTTACACATTTACACATAGCTATGTCCACGCTGACTGTGACCATACACATAGCCTACTGGGATACAGCCAGGGAAAGTAATTTAAATCCATTGGAAAGCCATGTAATGCCTTGCACATAGTAGGTGTTCAGTAAACATAAGTAGTACATCATATATGTAATTTCAAATGTAGGCAACCACTGACAGAGAAGGGGAAGGGATGGTAACAGTAACAACAGGTGGCTTGGGGGTAAGGCCTGGGCATCCTAACTTCTGTGGTCTGAGTGTTAGATCCACAGTGGCTTCCTGTCAAGTTTCCATGCATTTGTGTGCTCACAATTTTCTGTAAATGTGTTGTATTTCAATAAAGTTTATGAAAAATTAATTTGAGTTGACATTTTGGTATATTATAACTGGGTATTTGTTTTTTAATTTGGCACATACCAGGAAACAAATGAACAAATTTGTTTAGTTTGTCTTAAAACTCAATTTCAAAATATGGTCAACTGAGTCACTGCAGACATCATCCATGCTTGTGAACCTGGGTGGAAGGTGACCGTCAGCATCAAGAGACCTAATGGGTGTTACAAAACAGTGTGGCCCCGATGCCACTCTAGAATGTGTGCTGATGTTTCCTCAGAGCCTTATTTCTGATAGACCAAGATTTTTAGCTGGAGGCACAAACTGTGTGCCTGGAGATAGTTTTCTGATTTAAATCATATTCATTTTTAAAGAGGAATTCTAAATCACAAGTTTTCACATTAAATGGATGCCTTGAGATGAGGTGTCTGTTGGAGGAAGAGCTCCTCTCTCATTCATGATGGAGTTGGGTGTGCCATAACCACTAGGCTTCCATTCCTCCTCCTACCAGCTCAAGAAACCTAGGAGGCGGTGGGCCCTACAGGCAGAAAACTGTCCACCCAAGTGTGCAGTCTGAGACCCTGGACCTTCTGTAGCTTCAGGAGTCAAATGAGGGTGCCCTCCTTCAGGGTGGCTGAGATGTTTATTGAACATCAGCAGATCTACTCTTACAGCAAGTGTGGTGCTGTCAACATGTGCACTGGAGCCATCTGCTCACTTGTGGGCTCTGGTGACATTACAGAGGCATCCATGATGCCCTGGGAGACCAAGGCACTTTAAGGCAGGGTAAAGAAGCTGGAGGAGCTTGTGTGGATAGTGAAGACACACAGTAATTCCAAGGTGTCCAGGGCTGGCTGAGGCACCAGTACCCTCAATGTCTGATGACCAGTTGTAGGACGAGGTGGGACACTGACAGGACCTTGACCCTGCAAAACTCTGACACTGTCCACTAGGAGCTAGGTTGACTGAAGGACACAGCTTCAAACTGTGAAAATATATATTTAGTGAAAATATAGCCAGTGTCATCTTCTAATGACAAACCACTAAAGTCCACTGCACATCCGTGCTTAAGAATGAAACATAAGGGGCTGGAGAGGACAGCTCAGCTGTTAAATGCACCAGGTGCTCTCACGAAGGACCCAGGTTTAGTTCCTAGCACCCATATGACAACCTGTAACTCCAGTTCTAGAGGATCCAACACCATCTTCTGGCCTCCTACTAGCACCAGGCACAGACATGGCAACAGACATACAGACAGACAAACACTCACACACAAAATACAATTAAGTAAGCCTTTGAAAAATAAAATCAATCATGAGCTGAATTAAAAATGGAACTATTTATGAGCTTGTGTTTTAACATGACCTGCACAAGGACAATAAAGGGAAACCACTATTTCTCTCTTATAGAAAGAAACAATCACTTCCCATTATGAGCTGGCTGTCACCTTCTGTGAACACCAGGGATGGCGTTGAAGGAGCAAGATTCAAAAAGGCTCTTGAGCCCCTGGCGAGGTGGGCGTGTTCATTCCGTGCTCTCCCCCTCCTCCATTTCCACAGGGTTGCCAATCAATTTAAGAACTGAAAATAGCCACAGACAGGGAAGGAAGAGATCGAGCTGGGTTGGTTACCATGGGAGTTACTAATGAGGTTCTTCTTCTGTCTTTTAAAGATCCTTGCTATCCTCGTGACATTTGGAATGATAAAATTAAGGAAGGCAGCATCTATTTCCTGCCATTTGATAGTCACAAAAATATCATCAAGGAACTTTTGAGTTAAAGATGCTTCGAAAGGAGTCGATGCCACTTACCATAGCAGCGAAGCTCTCCTTAAGGAATTTGACCTTGGGGAGACCTTCAGAGGTCAAGGTGCACTCTCCAAAGGGTTCTGAGACACTCTGGGAACGGGACTTGTAGGCCCAAATCTGATCCCTATCACTCACAGAGACAGGGGTATTGTGACCTTCCAGCAGAAGACCTCTGATCTGGGAGCCTCTGATCACTGTGTTCTACAAAGTTCCAGGTGAACAGAAGCCCATGCCAAGAATGAAGTACCATGGTCTTAGCTACTATAAAGAGCTTTTAAAAGAAACATTACAGGGTCCAGAGAGATGGCTCAATGGTTAACAATACTTGCTGCTCTTCCATACACCTGGGTTTAATTCCCAGCACCCAAACAGCAGCTCATGACTGTCTGTCATTCCAGTTTCAGTGTATCTGAAAAATCTCCTCTGGTCTCTGTGGGCACCAGACATACATTTGGTATACAAACATACAGGCAGGCAAAACACTCGTGTACATATAAAAAATAAATCATTTAAAAATTAGATTTTGTGTTCTCAAAATCACAGTTTCAACTGTCATTGGCCTCAGCTCAGTGACAAGGATTTGTTATGTTATGTAGGATGGAAACTCCCTCATGGTATATGTGCCATGGATTCCAGCTAGCATCTATCCACTGTCTTGGGAGTTGGTAGGAATTACAGAAGATTAGGTCTGGCTAGAGAAAGTATGCCACCAGGGGTGTGCACCTCTGAATGGGATAGCTGGACATCATACTCTCTACTACCTGTCCTCCCCAAGGACAGGTGCAGCCCCTGCCACCTGTTCCTCCTGTCATCCCCTGGTGCATTCTTCCTGCCACAGATGGAGACTCACGGAGCCACGGAGCCATGGACTATACCCTCCAAAACTTTGAGCAAAATGAATTTCCCCTCTTCTGAAATTACTCTCTCGAGTACTTCATTCACAGTGATGCGAAAGTAGCTCAGGACTGCAGTCTAACATAGCACCGTTGGCTCTGAAGTGGATTGCCCAGGCAACGCTGTTTATTAATAAAGATGAAAATCCTTCCCCTAAAATTCAAACTGTCCATGGGCAGGCAAGGGATTAAAACAAATAAAGCAAAGACTTACATCTCATGGCTTACACTTACGCACGGCTAGAAACATCGTCCCTAGAAATATGTTTCCTGGAAGTTGGAAACTAATAATTCCCTGCTGGCCGAGAAGAGTTGTAGGCTATGATTCTCCGGGTTCAACTGCAAACACTATCAGCTTTTCAGAGTGGGCTGCACAGCAAGGAGGTAGGAAGATTCCAGAAGGAAGAATATGGAAGACTTTAAATGACCCTGCCATTCGCTTTCCAAGTAACTGAGGAGCTTTGCAAAGGATACAAAGGAGGAGACCTTTAAGAGATGGCACTTGGATTTTCTTCCACAAGGGACGGCAAAGCCAGGGTTTGGATGCAGACAGCTTCAGACGCATACACACATCCCACCCCACCCCACCCCACCCCACTCTTTCTCTGACCAGGATTTTTTTTCCCCCTGAATAGAACTGCCTAGGGCCTTGGTTTTCCCAGGAGCCATGAATGATCTGTATTGGTACTGGGACTGTAAAGATACTCTGGAGGTCCAGCTTGTTGTTCCACACTTGCAAACACACACACCCCTACACATGCACATGCTCACACATGTTCACCATCACCCCCTACATTTGTATACCCTTGCCCAGCTACGAATGCTCATTCATGCATTCACGCTCACACCTACACACTCACACCTACACCCACACCCACCTACATGTTCACATTGCCACCTCCCCTACTCTTACCCACACATTCAAACTCTCACATGCTCCCCCCCCATCTCCTCTCCCACACATACACACCTCTCCCTCACAAAATGCCACCCCAGGTGAGATCAGACTCATCCCCTGTGATTAAGCACCCTAGGGTCGAAGGCATCTTTTCTGCCTCTGTGAATCTGCCAGCTTCATTCTGTAGGCCAAGCCAGACGCAGGCAATTATTATGACTATCTTTAAACTATCTTTTATTCCTGTGTGTGTGTGCATGCTCACACAAATGTACCCATGTGCAGATGGAGGCCAGAGGTCAATGTCTACCGTCTTCCTCAATTACCCTCCACTTATTGGGCTAATCTAGCTGTGCAACTTCCTCCAGGGATCCTGTCTCCATCACCCATGGGCTGGAATCATGGGTTGGGAATTTACATGACTGCCCCCCATCCAAATGCTGGTCTAGTCCTCAGAGAGTGCCTTTCCTGCTGCAGGCAGAATTATTTATCAAAGACACTGTACACTCATTTAAAAAGCATTGCTGAGCACCTACTCTGTGAGGGGTTTTGCTTCAGGATGGACAGATCACACTAGGAAATGATATTTACTTAGACACCTGTCTTAGGGAAGATGCCCCCTGGCCTGGCCAGCAATCATGGAAGGTTTCCCGCAGGAAATGAGCACATCCAGACATTTCTGCTGTCATGTGACAGGTATATCGAAGGAACCACAGCCACCACAGCCTTGGGTGGTGCAATTCACCCTGCCCCTGATGCACTCTATAGGAGGAAGGTCCAGGATATACAGATTAGCTGCTCGTTCCCATATCTCTGGCCTCAGATGCCATCCGTGGCTTCCTCCACAACTGGTTCTCAGATCTACATTTCCTCTCCATTGGTGTTTTGCAACCTGGGGCCCCAATTCTATCTTCCCCAAATTCATTTTATTTAAAGTTCCTAACACACTCTGATATCATCCTTTAGTCCTTGGAAACTGCTGTCAGCCAGCCTTCTTACACAGTGGGGGGGCCTTACCATAGCCCAGGGCTTCTTGAGGTAGCTACTACATTTTCAACAGGATAATCCTTTGTGTCCCCACCCCTGCCCTGCAGGTCCCTACTCAGCAAGGCACACTCCAATCTACTCAACACAACCCACAAGGGAGTTGGCCTCTTCCTCACTAGGGGATGCCACTGAATGTCACCATCCGGTAGCTGAACCACTAAGAACACATGACTTGCCCGTCTGGGTAGGGCAGCCTTTTTGACCTCACACAGTGATGTGGCAGTTTTAAGAAAGAGCTTCTTGGCCTGGCCTAGCAAACCCTGGGGACATTCCATCTACATGGTCTATCTACATGGGTAGAGCGGTTAGATACCTCTGTTCATCTTCTTTCCCCCTACCAAATGACCACCTAGTTTTAAGGGGCAGCTTTCTCCTTGACTTCTGGGCTCCAGTGAAGGAAAGAACCAAATCTTTCCTGTATCTCACATCATTCAGTATTGAAAATGTCCCAGTGATACACACAGGGCCAGAGTCTCCCCCATCAGCATCTCTGAGAAGCTGTTTCATGCCAAGAATCCAGCAGGTTCCCTCCTTGCTCTCACACACATTCACCCACTCATCCATCCATGTCTGCCAAGCACCCACCACATGCCTGGCCCTGCCAGAGTATGAGTGAGACAGCTCAGCTTCTCCCTAATGCTGCTGATAGACTTGTAGGAGATGAGAATAAATACATTAAGGTAAAATAAAAACAGCTTCGGCATCTCTTGTCCAAAACGCTTGGGGCCAGAGATGTTCCAGCTTTTGTTCTTCCCCCAGGATTTCGGAAATAATTGAGTTTATCTAAAGAGCTAGCTTGAGGGTAGAAGCAAAGGCTGAGCATGACGTTCATTTATGCCTCATGAATATGGAATACACAGGTATTTAGGTGCTTTTGTACAATGGTGTGTGTGTGTGTGTGTGTGTGTGTGTGTGTGTGTGTGTATGTGTATATGTGTGCGTGTGTGTGTGTGTGTGTGTGTGTGTGTGTGTGTGTGTGTGCATGTGCACACACACAAAGTGATGTGTCCATGAGCCAGATGTCAGTCTCAGGTGTTAATTCCTCAGGAGCATCAACTTTCTGTGTTGTTTATCTGTTTTCTTGTTTGTTTGTTTGAGACAGAGTCTCTAACTAGTCAGAAGCTTGCCAACTAGACCAGCAAGGAGCCCTAGGGATCTGCCTGTCTCTGTCACCCTGGTGTGGGATTACAAGTACGAACCATCACAAACAGCTTTTCATGTGGGTTCTGGAGACCAACTCAGGTTCTCACAATAACATGGCAAATACATTGCTGGGCTCCCATCCAATCCCAGAAGGCACCTATTCATCTGTTTCTTTAGCACACCCTCATTTTGACCAGGATGCTACATCATGTGAGTGCGCGTTTTCCACATAGAACATCTCGTCTGGATTCAGAATGTTTGGAATTTTGGAGCATTTAGGGTTTTCAGGTAAGGGGCACTTACACTGTGTGGACTACCAAGTGCAGTGATAGCTAGGAAGGGACCCAGGTGACCCCAGGGACAGAGAGAGTTATACTCACCACTGTAAAGGACAACCATGTCCAGTGGCTGTTCTAGCCCTAGCCATGCTTGGTACCTGGATCCTGATGTTTAGGTATGGGCCGTTTACCGGCAGTTTGGATCCCATACAAAACAGCCAGGAAGGTTCATCTCATCCCAAATGGACAGCTAACTGACCATTCAATAACAACTGAGTATCTGCCTTGGTGAGAATACCGATATTCTTGTGCTTAGCAACACGGGTCAGTTTCAAGTTCAAGGCTATCCTGGAAGGCCTCAGGAGACCTTCAGTCCTTGGCAGCCCATTTTGTTGCCCAGTGTCAAAAGAGAAGTCATCATCTGGGGGCAGGGGGGGGATTGCCAGCTGACAGTCCTTACCAGCCCTCACCCCACCGTACCCAGCTACACCCCCGAAGAAACTTGTAAAGATGCATTTTCAATTCTCCATGCTGGGAGCATTCCAAGCAGCTTCCCAACAAGCCAACACTGTTCTCATCTTACCTCTGCCAGCCCCCATCCAAAAAGAGGACACTGTCCTCAGTAACGATTCTAAATAATCAGATTGCAGCTGGGACGTCTTGCTGAATGTCTAATGGTTTTCATTTGTGAGGGCTGAAGTAAGCACATCTGGGACTCCAGAGAAGGCCACATGTGTGTGGGACACGTGGGGGAAATGCTCTAGGCTCTTGGAAACCCATAGCTCTGCACTGAGATGGAAGCCCCTGGCTAATCTTTATGTTCCTGGACAATCAGAGGAGAGGCTGCTGGGGATGGCTTGTTTATGGGTAAGAAAAAGCCCCAAGGTTTGGACAAGCTGGAATAAGCAACCAGGAAGGAAAACAGAATATATACAGCATCAAGTTTATTACTGAGCTCACAGGTCCAAGGGCTGCAGGAAGAGAGGTGCGGGGTATCCAGGAGCTCCAGGTTTCCAGGGGCCAGATGGAGTACCGAGTCAGACAGAAACTGAGGAAGCACAGAGTCTGGGATGCTGAGTGTCAAGGGCCAGGTCAGATCCGTGGGTCCAAGGCAAAAATGTTGCCAAAGGCATTATGGCCAGAGATGCTGACCAAGCAACTGGAAACGGAGAGCAAAGGCATCCTAGGAGCCAGTAGATGCTGCCCTCCTGCTACTGTGCCTTTCTGCAGTTGACTGTTGATATCTACAGTATAGGGGTGCAGGGGACAGAGCAGATAGCAGTTAAGAAGGCCTGCCTAGCCCTATGACATACAGCACGTCAGATGCCACAGTGACTTTTCAATGAGTCCCAGGCACCCACAAGCCTGCACAAGGAGTGGGTCCCCTTTCTGACCTGCTTCTGTCAGTCACCAGCTTCCCTACCTCTCTTTACATCTCATCTTGTCTGCATCAGTCAGAGCCTAAGAGACTGCATTCCCTACAAGGACAGACACCACGCCTACATCCTTTCACCCCCTGCCTCACAGAGGACATTCTCAACACATCAACCTTTGAATGAATTAATAAATATAAGTGACACCATCAGTAAGCATGGTGCTAGACACTTTGCAGCATTACCCACCTATCCCTAGACCCCACAAGCATCCAGGAAGGGTTGAGTTATTCCCATTAGGAAGAAGATAGGTTGGCAAAGCCAGGACCACAGGGGCAGGTCTGACTCTACAGCTGTGCTCTGTACCTGATGTGACCAAAGCACATTTTGATACTAAAAAGTGAGTCACTCTAAATACCACCTTTCAAACAGTGGCGGGTTTTTTGTTTATTTATTTATTTATTTATTTATTTTTTGCTTTGTTTTGTCTTGGTTTTGTTTGTGTTTCAGGACTGGTTTTCTCTAGGTAGCACTGGGCAGCCTGGGATTTGCTCTGTAGACCAAGCTGGCCTGGAACTCAGAGACTGACTTTGCCTTTCAAGTGCTGGGATTAAAGGCATACTCCACCACTGCCTGTTTGTACTGGGTTTGCACTTTTAATCTACTTGACAATCATTTCAGATGCAGAGAGGTGACTCTGGCACAACCATTTCAACAAAATGTCTAAATGAATCAGAATATGTGATAACTATCTTTTATGTGTTTCTTGATTGTTTTTGTTTTTTGTTTGTTTTATTATTGTTTGAGATAGGGCCTCATCCTGTTGCTCAGACTGACCAGAAATTCAACAACCTTCCTGCCTCAGCTCTGGAGTGCTAGGATGAAACCCAAGAGCTGTGATTATATATTAAAAACAGAAACCAAGCAGCTAGACTAAATGCACAGGAAGGCATGGGACAGAGGCACACCACCTTCTTGGGGCTGGGATTATTCACAACAAATAACTTGAGAAGGTGGCTACAGAATGAATGTGTAAGCAAGCGGATGACTAGTTAAGGTGTGAACCGGAAGTCTTTAAGCAAACACTCACTGTCCCCCAGCCATACCAAGCCCTAACCTAGAGCTAACCTAGAGTTCTGATCTTCCCAATAGAGAATTTGACCCTTTGAACAGAAATATTAAAGAAAACAAATGAGCAATTAATCTTGTGAAATGGAAAGCAGCATGCACAGATTAACAAACCTTTAAAGTTAAAGTTCCCCATAATCTCTCCCAAATGATGGAAGAAGAGGGCCCGCTTCGTGATTCCTGAGGCCAGTGCCATACTAACGGTCCAAGACACTTCAAGGAAACAATAAGCCAGCGTCTCCCAAGTTCAGAAATGTGTAATTCTCAGCAAAATGTTAGCAAGTCGAATCCAACAATCAGCGCAGCTGAGCAGGACTCAGCCCAGGTCCAAGAGCCTGGCTCTGCATTTTAAAGTCAATGAGCACAATTCATCATATTGACAGGCTAAAGAAGAAAAACCACAGGGTCTTACAAGTGACATCGAAGAACATCTGACAGAATCGCGACTGACCCACGAGGAAAACCCCCAGCAAAGGGGCAGAGGAACACCCTCAGACTGAAAAGGCACACACACAGAGCACCTAAACCTGACATCATTCTTGATGCTGACAAAAGAGATGTTTGCCTATGAGAAAATAGATGTTTGCCTATGAGAACAGGAACAAGATAAGAATGTCCTGTGTCTCATCACTCCATTTCAACATCATGCCAAAATTCTAGCTATTGCAAGGAGAGAATTAAAAAAACATATAAATGTAGAATATTGAAGCAACTAATTAACCAATAAGTCTTCTAAAATGTATATGACTTTTGCAAGAATTTTAGTGCATGAGGTAGATATAAAATTTCCATTATTTTTAAAAATATGACAGAAATAAACAAGTGACATTTGAAAATAAAAAACACAGAATTATCGACATTAGCATCCCAAATGTCAACATCCACAAATAAGTTTAAAGGCAGGCATAAGATCAATATGAAAGTTAAGATACTTTACTAAGACATCAAGAGCTCAGTAAGCAGAGAGATGTCATGAATAAGGAATGTAAAAGCGTTAGATCTTTGAGTAAGTGAAATCTCAATCAAAATTGCCAGCAAATTATTCTATGGTAATATTCATCCAACCCAAAACTCTCTATTTCAACCCACTTTGTCCTGAACACACCATTACACCACACAGCACCAATGAATGCTACCTGAAAGATCCTGGCTCAGATTAGAGACTAGAATATGTTAGAGACTGCAGTATTTTTACCGGGCAAACAAATTTTTCTGCTGTTAGAGAAACATAACAGTCCAATAACAGAAAACAAAAACATTAAATATTTTCCTGTGGTCACTGCTCAACACGTAAATAATATCTTTGGATTGTGTTGTGTCAGAATACTTGAATTTAAAAATTCCTTTTGGAATCACTGATAGGAGTTTTACTTGAAAAAATTGTTCTTTGATTTTTTTTTTTAAAACTTTTGATTAGAAGAGAACACCTCCAAAATGGCTTTAAACACATTTCTACATTTATGCAAAGTGGCTGTACTGGCTAGTTTTATGTCAACTCTATACAAGTTCAAGCCATCTGAGAGGAGGAAATCTCAAGAAAATGGCTCCATATAAGATCAGGCTGGAGGCAAGCCTGTAGCCATTTTCTTAATTAGCGATTGATGAAGGAGGGCCCAGCGCATTGTGGGTGGTGCTATCCCTGGGCTGGAGGTCCTGGCTTCTATCAGAAAGCAGGCTGAGGAAGCCATAGGGAGCAAGCCACCAAGCCACACCCCTCCATGGGCATCAGCTCCTGCTCCAGGTTCCTGCCATGCCTGGGTTCCTGCTCTCAGAGCTTGGAGGATGAACTGTGATATGGAACTGTGGGAGAAATTAACCCTTTCCTCCCCAAGCTGCTCTTTGTCACTGTGTTTCATCCAACCAATAATAACACCGACTAAAACAGTGACATTCTCAAGATTAGCAGTTATGAAATAAAAATGTCAATCAGCTCCATAAGGCACTACAGAAGCTCCTGTCCTGAACCAAATATTCAGAAGGGATTGAATTCCCTGTATGAAAACAAACAAGCACAAAGCCTCATTAGCATGCAAATCCACTTTCATCTCGAAAAAAACAGTAAAAGTAATGTATGCCAAAGCATTATTTTAGAATGAAATTCATTATGACTTATTACCAGTAAATGTTTGATGTGGGGCTTAGTTAGGGTTTCTATTGCTGTGATTAAAACACCATGACCAATCCAACTGACGGAAAGTTTATTTGGAGCTTACGGTTCCAGGGGGTTGGGATCATAACTGTGAGGACAGCGGGAGGCAGATGTAGTGGTCTGAACCGGAAGCTGGAAGCTGGAAGCTGAAGGCTCAGATCATCTGCAAGCAGGAAGCTGAGAGAGTGGACTTGACATGGTATGAGTGTAGAAACTCTCAAAGCCTGTCGGCAGTGACATACTTCCTCCAGCCAGGTCACACCTCCTAAGCCTCCCCAGATAGCACCAACTGGGGACCAAGTATTCAAATGCCAGAGACAATAGGGTGCATTTGTCATTCACACCACCAGAGTTTGTAATATAGTAGTAGTTGATGTTGTCAACTTGACAGAATCTAGAAATACCAGGTAGATGGCTCTCTGGGCCTGTTGGTAAGGGATTATTGGATTTTTTTTTTAAAAAATATTAATTTAGTTTTATGTTATATGTGCCTAAGTGTATGTATGTATACCATGTGTAGGTCCTTGTAGGTCAGAACAGGTTATCAGATCCCTGGGAGCTAGAGTTACAGGTAGTTGTGAGCTGCCCCATATGGGTGCTGTCAATCAAATTCTTATCTTCTAGAAGAGCAGTGAGTGTTCTTACCGCTGAGTTGTCTTTCCAGCCCCTTGAGGGATTCTCTTGGCTGTGTTTATGGAGGTGAGAAGATCGCATCGTCCCTAGGCTGGGATCTGAACTGTCCCTGTGGAGACTGGAGCTAGTAGTGCTATGCACCCTTGGTCCTTTCCTAACTATGGGAACCATGTGATCAGCTGGTTCAGGCTCCTGCTGCCCCGCCTTCCTGGCCATGGTGGACCCTACCTTGGAACTAAGAGCCAAAATAAACCCTTTCTCTCTAAATTGTTTATGTCAAGGTATTTTATCACAGTGACGGAAAAAGAAACAGATACCCACACACCCAGGGTGGATAAAAATTTCCAAGGTGAAAGGTGACATAAGCTGAAAGTTTCAGAAGCCTGCCTTAGTAGCCTTAGTATAATAATGTCTTCAAGGCTCGTCCTGTAGGACTTCCTTTTTATGACTGGATAGTATTCCATTCTGTGTTTATGACATGCCATGTTTGTTTTTAATTTTAAAGACAAAGGATCAAACTGAGTGCCCCCAAAGGCATAGATTTAGTTTATGTTTCATTACATTTTGGTTTTGTTTTGTAAATGAAGAATGTCATGTAATGTAAGGGACCTTTTTTTTTTTAAACAAATCTACATTAGGCTGCCTGGGGCACAGGACGCACAGCCTCCTGGTATCTCCTGCATTGTTGCAGCCTGATGATTTTAGCTAGCTCTGATTGATGGCAGATGGGGCACTATCCATCCCTTGGTCTCCCTTGCTTAAAATCTCTTCCTGGACTTCCCAGCTCTCTCCATTCCTCCTCATGTGCATTACTCTGACACACGATCCCTAGCTTCCAGGCACGGTGAGGGCACTCTCAGTGCTCCTGATTGGTCTGCCGGAGACTTGGCCTGCATCTCCTGTGATGCTGACCTACTTTCTCTGGGTGAGATGATATAAAAAGCCACTCAGTTTTTCAGAGACACGTCTGCATTTTGCCTGTTTTCTTCTGCTTTTCCCCATGGGCTACAGTCTGTGCTAATGAGATCAACGTGTGCCTACATTCTGGATCGTGCCTCTGGCTTGGCCTACAAGGGTGGGGTGGGATGAGGGGCTGGAAGGACCAGTCCTTACCTGTCCTCTAGTCTGTCAATCACCTGGCACTAAGCCCTGTGCAAAGGTCCGGGGCCTGTGTTCACTTGCTAGGATGACAGAACCTTCCACATGGGGACTTGACTTATTATGGTTTAAGCAAGACAGAAGAGGGGGAAGCTGTTTACTGAAGGGGCAGGGATGAATATCTGGAGTCAAAAGAAAAAAAAAAATCCAAGAATGCACAAACATAGCTGGGAGGTGGAGCCCTACCTATCTGCCAGGAAATCTGTGTTGTTGGTTTACCTTGTAGAAATTTCACATAAAAATTTTAGATTCCTGGCTTTTCTAAAAAACAAAGGGGTGATATCATTTTGTGTTCATAAAGGGTGCCCCAGTCCGGGTATACAATGGCCAGGCATGTTCCATCCTTCTTGGCCTATGTGGCTCTGCTGTCTGTTAATGGCCTCACCTTGGCAATTATTTCTGTGACCTCTCCTGAGGCTCCAGTGTCATGGCCCGGTATAGAGTGGACATTCCTTAAACACATGCTGTCCCTGTGAATGCCAACTGTCTACTGTCCAAGCCTCCAGCGGGAGGGAGGAATAGGCAGGGTAAGTTGGTAGGAAATCTTCATTAGATGCTAGCATGTTTATTGTTTGGGGGACTGGCTTTCCATGACACTGACTGACCTTGACCTTAGATCTCCCAGAGCCTTCTCCTTTCCCCTTCCCATCCTGCCCTGTCTACACACAGGCGGTACTTTATACTGCAGTTCAAGGAGAGCCTCTGGGACATAACCCCACTTTGGTCAGGCATATGCCTTGGCCTACCTCCTCAGTCTGTTCTGAACATGCTCCCAGGGCACCCCATTCCTTTGCCCAGCACCTAAGCACTTGCTCTGCTCCTGAATGCCTGGGGAAGGCTGCTAGATTGCAGCTGCCCAGGAGAGATAGCACAGGTATACATGGGATACAGACAAGTAAACTGTGAAGTCACCTGGGCAGTTAGCTATGCAGGAGTTCATTCTATCTCCCAACAAGAAGATATTCACCTAGGGCTCATCTGTGTCTCCCATGCCTCTAGCACAGGGAGGGAATGTGCTCCTTGCTGGGGAAGCAGGTGGAACTTCACTCAGGGAAAGAGGGAAGAATTACCTCACAATCAAGGCTTAAGTGTGTGTGCAGGCAAGGTTGGGGCATCCAGAAGAGCACAGTGTGTAGGTAAGAGCCACCAGGAGGGCTTAAAGCTTGTGGTTCCTTAGGAGCATGTGGTGTGTGAATGAGAATACCTCCCATAGACACATATATTTACAACCTTGGTTCCCAGTTTGGAAGGATTAGGAGGTGTGGCCTCCTCGGAATAGATGAGGCCTTGTTAGAGGAGGTGTGTTGCTGGGAATGAGCTTTGAGGTTTCAAATGCCCACGTCTCTGTCTCTGTCTCTGTCCTCTGTCTGTCTGTCTGTCTGTCTGTCTCTGCCTGCTGTATCAGTTGTGTATCAGTTCCTGTTCCAGTGCCATGCCTGCCTGTTCCCCACCATGATGATAACAGACTAACCCTCTGAAACTTTATAAGCCAGCCCCCAATTAAATGTTTTGTTTTTAAAGAGTTGCTTTGGTCACAGTGTCTGCTCACAATAGAACACCAATCGCTAAGACAAAGCACGGCATGCCGCAAACTGGCTATGTAGACGGAATCCACATGTGGGGCTGACCAGGAACTTCCAGACCATCTCATCAAATAATGGCAAGGTCAGACCAGGTTCTTAGGCCAGTTTAAGACTGTGGGGAAGGATTTCAAGTTCAGTGAGGTTCCACAGGGACCCAGGTGGGTAGAGATGGAGGCTGCAAAGAAAGGCAGGTGGGGTTGTGTTGGTGCAGGCTCCCTAAGGCCATTCAGAGTCCATCCCAGTCACAGATCCCAGCCATTGATGTGTTCACCGTCTGCTTAAGAACCCTGGTAAACTGTACTCGGTTGAGCAGTGTGCTGTAATTGCTCCTGACAATGGGGACCCTATATTTACATCTCAGCATGATTTTTTTTTTCTTGTAATAAAAAGACCTCAAATGTGGGAGTCCTAGATAAAGAACCACAGGTCACATTCACATCTTCCAAAGTAGAGGGTTTACAGATGTTAACCTTCAGAAAACTGGGAATTCTTTCAAATAAAGAATAATGAAAAGCTAAATGTCCTGATGGTAAATTCTTTAATTGTGGATAGATACACTCCCTTTTTATGACTGAGAGGGAAAAGTTCTGAAGCCATATCTTACAGAAAAAAACTATCATACAAGCCATAAACAAATGGCTCATTCTATGACACATCTAGAAGGATATATCTATAAAAGGATTTTGGTGGCACTTTGTGCTATTTAACTGTGATGAACAGCCAGTGTGGACTGGCCTACAGCCTTTGTTCAAAAAGGCATTTGTGAAACTTTGCTCAAAGGAAAGGAAAACCTTCTCATAGCAGCCAGTCCTTGCATGCTGAGTTCCTGACATTCTCCAGGGAAGATCTGATAACAAAATAGTAATCGAGTCCAACACGGAACACCCTGACATTTTTTTATGGTCCAGCCAGGGTTGGAGATGAGAGACTTGGGGACTCCTGATGAGATCTGCTGTAACATTAGGTGACTGTTTCAAGTCGTTACAGTAGCATGATGCTACCTAACCAATGTGCACTCTGTACACATTGCAAAAACAGAATATTAAAAAGGAACATTAAGGGCTGGGGAGAGGGTTCAGTTAAGTGCCTGTCTTACAAACATGGAGACCTGAGCTAAAGCTGAACACAATAGTGTGTGCCTGTAACTTGAGCATTAGTTAGAGGCAGGGAAGGTGAAGATAGGAGGACCCCCCCCCCCCAGTCAGCTAGCAGAGGCAAATCAGTGTGTTCCAGGTTAAGTGAGAGACCCCAACTCAAAAGATAAGGTGGAGGTTGACTGAGGAAGACACCAGATGTTGAACTCTGGCTTCTACACACACACACACACATACAAACACACACACACACACACACACACACACACACACACACACACAGTGGCAACACAGAGGCACACTCATGCATGTACATAGGAACCAAGGCATGCAGACAGGTAAACCAGCGTGCCGTACCTTCAAGCTACAAAAACACAGTATCAATTGTAATAATACATATATTTTGTTATATTTTGTTATACTTATTATAGTAATATAGAGGCTAACTTTTTAGTGTCTACTTAATTAACCATTAGAGTCACAACTGAGCAGAGGGTCAGGTCTGGGAAATCGTATGTTTGGGCTATACAGCACATTTATTCTCTTAAGGATCTGCTCGCCCAGCTCCTTCACAATCATCTCATCCAAGAATCTTCTCATTTCATCATTTCCTTTCACAATCGAGTCCCCAAATGGGTCCTAAATAGGCAGTTCTCCCCAAAGCCAGTTGTGGCAGAGCTCAAGCCTCCAGCTGTCCTGACCTTTAAAAAGCATCACATCTGGGCAGGCTGTCACTGTCATGGGGTAAAACACGGAATAAAAGCCTCTCTCTCTCTCTCTCTCTCTCTCTCTCTCTCTCTCTCTCTCTGAGGATATGTGAGAAGGTACTACCCACTTCATCTTTTTAATGTCTTTATTAATGCGCGTAAGTTAGAAGTTACAGCACATACATGCACTCGAGTGTGCACAAACACACTGCAAACAGCTCACTTCAAAAGCATAAACTAGGACAGGTCCCCTTTTCTTTCTCCTCAAGAGATATTTATTCCACCTGGATCACAAAAGCCCTGGGGGCTTCTGTTTCCTCATCTGCAAAGTGCCCCCTGCCAGTGTGGCTAATTGCTTGTACTTCTTCTCTGCGTGAAAAAAATGTAAGATTCTTATACATTCTACTCAGGGCTTAATTTGGGTGAATGATTTGAATCACTTGATTTCCCCATCTTTCTGAGGGAGGCCAGCTATTCAAGGTGATGGACAGGAGCTGGAGTCCAGTACTGGAGTTTTACTGGAGTCACAATAGGCAGCTAGCTCTCCTTCTCTTCTGGTGTTGCAGACTTTTAAAAGGCCCTATCACGTGAATAGATTCGCACTAACTTCCATGCTTAAGACTGGAGCCCCATCAGTAAAGGATACAGCTGGGAGTCCAGCTCTGCTTTGCTCACCAGCCAAGTATCTTAGAGATAAAAATATCAGTTAGGCCTGCAAAAGGTTGGGATCACTCACAGAGTGTGGAGAGATACAGGTGTTGAGTGTAAGACCTCAATACTCACACTGATTCTTAAGCCACCTCACCATGACAAAAATCCTTAAAGATAACATTTAAAGAAAGACAATAACAGGCACATGGTCATAGCTATACTATACTGAAAATAGGATTCCATAGAGTGTCTGCCCAGCCGGTGGTTCACAGCCATGAGTCAGGATGATTGGAGGTGGAGGAGGTGTCATGATGTTCATGGGGCCCAAGTTTCAGAATCAACTCTTCTCTCACCCAGATCACTAAAGTTGGGGTATCCTGGATATCACACAGCCCCATGCTCCCTCCTAAGATTACTACAAAAGGGAAATAAGAGGAGTGTGGTCAGATGCACAGATTCAAGAGTAATTCTCAACAGAGAACACCTAGGATGCTGCCTCCAATCCTGACCAAAACCACTGAGCAGTATGTAGGCTCAGGACAGGTGGATGGTTCTAAGACCCAGGGACTCAGTGTTAGAATGGAAAGTGAGGAGTCCTGATCAAAGTCAGCCCAATATAGAAACTACCCACAGTTAATTCAATGCCATTAGCATTTCATAAAAGCTCAAACTGCATCAAGCAAGCCCCAAGGATGCTTTTTTTTTAAAGCAATGTCCAAACCCATGCCAATTTAGGAGATAGTCTAGGCACAGTACAGCACAGGGTCCTGTCACCTGCTGGCATGGAGGTCGTGCAGTAAGAAAACAAACAGTACCTTCATCACTCACATGAGGGCATTATTAACCCCTGGGATGCTTTGCAAAAGGAAGATTTGAGTCCGAGACTAGTGGTGCAAGTCTTCGATTCCAGCACTCAGGAGGCTGAGGTAGGTAGACTGACAGTTCAAGATTAGCCTGGGCTAAAGATGAGTTCAAGGCCAACCTGAGAAACTCAGGGTGACCTTGTCTTAAAATTAAAAGTAAAATGAAGACTAAGAATGTAGCTCAATGAAAGAGTGCTTGCCCAGTATATGCAAGTCCCTGGGTGGGTTTTGCCCTCAGCAACACACACACAGAAACACACAGAAACACACACACACACACACACACACACACACACACACACACACACACACACACATGCTTTGGTTCAATGGAAAGTGATTGGCTAGGCTGTAGCTTTGGGAATTTCCTCCTTGAGACCAAATGATAGGTCTTAAAGGTGAGTGTGTCAGAAACTGCAAACCTCAGCCTTTCAGGCCACCACCAGCCCATCAAGAGAAGAACTGCTCTTCTCAAGGCTCCGCTGCTTTCTACCTGGAAGCCAATGCCACTTTTGGTTCACAGGATTAGGGAGAAGCAAGGCAGCCTAGGCAGTATGTGGAGACTGACGGCTAAGGAAAGAACAAGGATAACCCAAGGCCCAGGCACTCAGAGGGGACTGCAGGGGGGTGGGGTGGGGGAGCACACCATCAGTCATGTGTCCCAGTGCCAGCCTCTCCATGGAAACTGAAAGAGAGAGAGAGGCAGACAGATGGGACTACTGACTGACTACATAGTTTGCAAATGCCACAGAGGTACATGTTTGGGAGGGAGGCAGAGACAGTGGTGGGGAGAGGCAGGGGTGAGTGAGAAATTTGCTATGAATATGGGATATTTACTGGGAGCTCCAGACACCAGCAGCTCCCTCCCCACAAGGCTAAAACAGAAAGACTCTTACAGGCACTACTCTAGACACCAAAGAGCTAAAGGACCCCTAACTCCTGGGGTCAACAGTCCAAGGCTAGAGAGATGACTATCCTCTTTCAGAAGTCTCTCCAGTCATATGGCTGACCACATTCAAGCACAGAGGAAGGAAAAGTATGGCCTTGATCTCTAGGGTCCAAATACTCAATAGAGCACTGGCCCAAGGGAACAGACTTGAGTTTCTTCCTTCCCACATAGAGGATCTGTGACAGCAGGAGGCCTGTTTGTCTATGCAGGGCCAGCGATTCCGACTTCCGTGTCTCCTGTCAGGCTCCAAGTTTTCTAAGCTAGATTTGAACCAGGCTGCCCATCTAAGGCCTGGCATGTAGACCCATAGTTTTAAAGATGGACAGATCTATAGAGAAGATGAACAGATCCATGGAGAAGACAGCCTTTTAATTATCAAAGGGCATCTCCCAAAAGCCAGAGGTGTGGCTCTCTTGATAAACTAAATAAATGTCCTTACACTTTCAGGATGAGAGAAAAGCCAACTGTGGTGGCTCACAGCTGTAATCTCAGCACTTTGGGTGTGAAGGCAGGAAGATCAAGAGTTCAAGGTTACCATCCAGTAAGTACACAGAGAGCTGGGGGTGGGCCTGGGCTCTGTAAGACCTTGTCAAAAGAATCAAAAAACAAAGCCAATCTTAAAGGACAAGAATGTCCTTTACATAACATGTCCTTCACATGACAACACTCACTCTCAGAATCTTGGCTGTGAAGCATAAAATGCATGTTTGCGACACGTGTTTGGGGGACGATCTTCTAGCAAGGCCAACACATCCTTGGCGAACTTGTTCCCAAGCTGAGAAAAAGAAGTGGCACTCTGGTCTCTCTGTTTTTATTTCCTTAGCACACAGCCTTTATCTCCAAGGTCCCCTCTACTTGGAAACTTCTGCTTGTTTCTCAGATGAAACTGAGTTAGCAGCTAGAGGGGTGAGGGCTGAGGAGTGAGGTGTGTGTGTGTGTGTGTGTGTGTGTGTGTGTGTGTGTGTGTGTGTGTATACATACACATACAACTGGCAAGTATCTGGGGCTATGTAAGCTACACAGCATGTTCTTAGACATCCCTTCATTAACCATTAAAGTCTAGATTATTGTTAGTGTGCTAAAGATGTAGCTTATCTGGTAGAATGCTTCCCCAGCAAGCATAAAGCCCCAAGCTTAATAATACTCAGTATCTTGTAAACCAGGCATGGCAGTGCATGCCTGTAATCCCAGTACCCTGGAGATTAAGGCAGGAGGATCAGGGGTTCAAGGTCATCCTTGTCAGCAGATCAGATTTGAAACTATCCTGGGCAACATAAGATCCTGAATCAAAAAATTTAGTTCCCTTTCTCTATTACTCATGATGGGAATACTTTAAGAAATCCCATGGCCCAGCCTGGAAAGTCACGGGGCTATCCCCAACCTCAAGTCCTCTTCTGTACATGAGGGGACATTGGTCTATCCCAGCTGAGGGGTATCCAATATAGCACGCAGAGAACAATGAAATGTACTTGGGATTATTACCAGGGCACCTCAGATGTATTTTTGATGGCAGAACTAAATAACTGCTTAATATTAAATTGTGATCATGTTTACAAGAAAACCCCTAGGAAACTTCAAACACACATTGGGTTGTATCTCACCCCCCACCCCCAGTACATCAGACTTCTCCCAGAGGTGAATAGGGCTCATGGTGTGAGCAGTTCCCAACTTCTACACAGAACTCATAGTGTGCTGCAATGTTTTCAGGAAAGATAAAAGCACCCTAATTTATGTAAAGAGTATTCCTGAAGATATGCATAATGCATTCCACGAGGTTCAGGCACCAAGCGTGTAAACACCACAGAACGATCGCAGCACATATTGACTCAGAGAGGAAACAAATCCCTCTGCATCAGGCAGACAGGCAGGCAGGCAGGCGAACCTTAGATTTTGTCATTTTTTGCTGTTTATGTGAGTAAGATGCAGGGGGGAGGGAGAGGGGGAGTGGTAGGCAGAATTCTAAAAATGTCCCCCAGATGTCCACCCTTCCGTTTATTTTTTCTTCATCAAGTATGATTTAGGGATTGCTGTGAAGGGACCCTGCAGATGGGATGGTGTTTGCTAATAAGATGGCTATAAAACACGGAGATGGTTCTCGGTTACCTGAGTGGATCAAATGCCACGAGACAAGTCCTTGAAAGCAGACGGAAGGGGCTGGTGAGGTCAAGACTCATGCTCTGAGTTCTATCCCCAGGACGCTGTAGTAGTGGGAAGGAGAGAACCAACCACAACATCCACACATGCACCACAACATGTGTGTTTCTCTTTCCCCACAGCCACACAGCAAATAAGTACATGTGATAAACTATTTTTAAAAAAGCAGAGGAGGAACAACTGAGCCAGAGACAGGAGGCAGAAGGGGATCAGACAGCCAGGGGACCAGGAAAGAAATTTCCCCAGTCCATGGCCAGATTTGAAATGCCAATGAGCAGGAACATGAGGAGAGGCCCTGATGGCAGCAGCCTGGAAAGTGAAAGCCTCCATCTTTCAACCACAAGGAACTGAATTCTGCCAGCAGAGTCCAGCGAGAGTTCTCCCAGAAAGGAACACAGCCCAGGACCACAGTAACTTCATCCTTCAAGACTGGAAGTAGAGAAGCAGCCAGGACCAGAAGCCATGCCCTAGGTTCTGACCCACAAAGCCGAAGGGATGAAGAAGCTGGTATTGTCTGAACAGCTGAACTCACTGAGTGTGCTCATTTGTCACAACCGACCATAAAAATCTGGTCAGGGCAGGACAGGAAAGCGAGTTAGACCCAAGTGTGAACTGATGAAAGTGTCTTGCTCCACCCACCCACGAGGACTCAAGTTTGACCTGGTAGTTCTTTATGAGGCCCGTCATGAGCCCGTACAAATGCAGCCAGCTCTGCTGTATACACCTGCAGGACAAGAGTCCATCTGATATTCTTGCACTGCAAACCATGAGCTCCTGACGCATCTATGTTTGGCCACGATATATGCTAAATATAAAATGAAGGCTGTCTATCAGTCAGGAAATCTCACTGTGAAGTAGCAATTAAACCATAGCATGCTAATGCTCAATATATACATTGCATTTGGTTTTTTCTTGATTTTCTAAAAAAGATTTACTTATTTTTATTTTATGTGTATGAGTGTTTACCCGCATGTGCAGATGTGCACTAAGTACATACATGCAGTGCCCATGAAAGTAAGAAGAGGGCATCAAATGCCCTGGAACTGTAGTTATGGGCATTTGTGTGGCCTTGTGGGTGCTGGGGACTGAACCCAGGTCCTCTTCAAGAGCAGCCCGTGTTCCTAACTGCTGAGCCATTGGTCCAGACTCTCAATGTGTTTCTTATTAACAGAAAGGAAAAGAATGGTAAGTACATGTTTTTGTTGAGCTGAAATTAAAATATTACATCACAGTCATCCATGTCTTCTGTTCCATAATAAAAGAACCACAAAGCAACATGATGGTACTTAATATAGTTTGCACTTTATGATTCCTAAAAACTTAACCATTGAAAATGATGCTACAATCCAACTCACTGGTTCAGTTGTGACTAAGTCAAAACATATCTGCTCACTTAAGAGTCCATGACAGGTTTTTAAAAGAATCATCTCAGGGGGCTAAAAATCATTTTGCTAGGAAATGAATTCTCACAAGGAAGCCATGTTGAGAAAGCAGAATAAGGCAGAAAAATACACCAGGCCCACGGTGCTGTGGAGGTTTCAATATTAATGGTAAACCACAAGCTTGCATGCTCATTACTGCATTAAGAAACAGCTCCTAATTCAAGGTTTCAGTGTCAGTTTCCTGGACAGTATTAGTTCACTGTTATTACCAGACAGGAAAAAAACAGAAGGATTTTGCTATTTGAGTTCAAACAAACAAACATGGCTATAGAATACAGAATATATTCTATATAGAATATTATGTATATATATAATTATATATAGAGAGAATAAATCAAAGTATCAACGCCTTCCCATTCACTGAGTAAGACAGAGTCATGGCTCCAGCCTTAAGGGCAAAGACTTGAATTCACCATTTACATTCACAAAACAGGATCGAACAACGAACTGGGCATACTCCATCACTGTCAAGTCACCGCTGCAAGAGCCTGTGAGGCAACGTGAGCAGGGTACCAGCACAAAAGGAAAAATAGAACGAAGGGGTTTTAAGCCTAGCTTCTTTCAAGGGTTTTTAATCTATTTTAAGGTTTATTTTATGTGTATGTGTGAACTTCCATATGTATCTATATGCACTATGTACATGTCTGGTGCCAGAAGAGGTCAGAAGAAGGTGTCAGATTCCCTAAAACTGTAGTTACACATGGTTGTAAGCCAGCATGTAGGTTCTGGGATCAGAACACGGGTCTTCTAAAAGAGCAGCCAATGCTGTTAGCCCTTGAGCCGTTTGTTCAGCCCCATGGGGGTGACATGTATTTCTTTTGCCATTCTGTAATGCACATCGTCAGAACAATGCCTCAAATCATAAGAAATACAATCTATAGAGTCAGGAAGCCCATTATAAAAACAGGCAAAAGATTGGAACAAGCATTGCTAGGGAAACCACTAGGGAAAACACAAATGCAAACTGCCCTGAAGCCCTTCCACCCACCTGAGGAGGAGGGCAGGAGTTGGAAGGAAAAGTGAGCTTCAGTTGTTGGCACACATGCTGTTCTAACTTCCCTTCTGTTGCTGTAATAAAACACCCAAGACTGAAAGCTGCTTAAGAGAGGAAAGGGCGTGATTTGTCTTACATTTCCAGGTCACAGTCCATCATTGGGGATGCCAAGGCCGGAACGCAAGCAGGAACTTGAAGCTAGAGCCGAAGGGGGAACACTGCTTGCTTGCTCATTCAGGAGCTCACACTTTGCTAGCTCTTGCATACTTCCCAGGACCACCTGAGCAGGGAATGGAGCTGCTCACAGTGGGCTGGGCTCTCCTAATTACTGATAAACACAACCCCACCACAGACACGCCCACAGGCCAAGCTCACCTACACAATCCCACAATTGTGGCATCTCCTTTCTGATGACTCTAGACTGTGTCAAACTAACACTGTTAAGGCCAACTAAGGCAGATCAGAGCCACAGAAACCTCACGCACTTCTGGTGGGAAGGTAGATGGTATGTCCTCTAGGGCTAACAGTTCAGAGGTCTCCTCTCCCCAACCCCAACCCCCAAAACAGTATTTCTTTGTGCAGCCCTAGCTGTCCTGGAACTCATTTTGTAGACCAGGCTGACCTTGAACTCAGAGATCTGCCTGTCTCTGCCTTTTGAGGCCTGAGATGAGAGGCATGTGCCACTACCTTATTTAAACGTGGGAGCCTGAAAGCTCATCCTTATTCATCCATCAGAAATGAAAACCCGGGGGCTGCAAAGATGGCTCAGTGGTTAAGAGCATTGACTGCTCTTCTGAAGGTCCTGAGTTCAAATCCCAGCAACCATATGGTGGCTCGCAACCATCTGTAAAAGAGATCTGACGCCCTCTTCTGGTGCATCTGAAGACAGCTACAGTGTATTTAGATATAATAATAAATAAATCTTTAAAAAGAGAAAGAAATGGAAACCCATGTCTACACAAATCTATATATGCACATTAGAGCCATCCTATTCACTACATGCTTGCAAATGGAAACAATTCAGATGTCTCCAATTGGGAAATGCACAAAGGGGCACAGCTACACTGTGGAATGTCACTCAGCAGTGAAGTGGAATGAGCTACTGGTGCACACAGATTGAGTCAAAAACCCTTGTACTACATGAGGAAAGCCAGACACAGACTGTAAACAAAGTGAGTCCCTTTTTCTGCTGTTACAAGAAGGGCAGGGCAATAGGGCAGGAGATTCCTTAGTGGCTGCCAGGGTAGGGCTGGGGTTGGAGGGTCTGATTAAACAAGAGAGAAGTTTGAGGTGATAAAATATGTCAAGAGTCAGTAGAGGCTACAGAACTCTAGAAATTCTTTTCAAAACTCATGAAGTTGTACATCAAAAAGAGGGGCTTATACTGTGAACAAACTAAAAAAAAAGGCTTTTAAAAAAGAATAGAAGTACATGAACATTTTTTTGTTATCTTTAGTAAGGAAACAAAGGCTCAAATAGCGACCCCAATCTGAGTTATAAGCTCTTTGAAATCTGTCCTCACACACATTCGAGCCTGAAACATTCACATTGTGAAGATCGAGGTCCCTCTGCTCCAGAAAGCTCTGGGCATGAGTGTCCTTGTGACTTCTCAGGGCCACCTGCTGAGGCTGTAGCTGAAACAGTTCTACCCATGCCCAGGAGAACTGGGGGGAAGTCTTTCAAGGAATCCTGTAGAAATAGCATGTCTGAGTAGCAGATTCTCTAGGGCAACAACCATGATTTTCAGAGTTTTGTGTCCCTGGCCCACAAAGACATTCAACAGTAACATTATTATTATTATTATTATTATTATTATTATTATTATTATTATTAATCATCATCATCATCATCATCATTCTTTTAAACCTCTCTCTTCTCTGTTTTCTAATGTAAAAATTTTTACCTACTTTCTATTGAACTTATACTTCCAAGTAACACTGCATTGCATTAATATTAAAGATTTGGGTAATAATCTAGATGTATAAGGAGATTTATAAGTTTATTATTTGCACAGTACACATCATGGAAGAAATTAATCTGAAAAAATTGCAGTTGACAGAAGCAAATTGCGTATGTAGCCATGAATGCAAATCACCTTCTAATTTCATTTTACAAAGCATATTAAGCTCCCTTTCCCCAAATACAAGGCTTTAATGGGGTGGGCTGCGCTAATACCAGGCTTCATTTCCCTTGTAACATCGAGTAGCACATGTGTAAATTGAAAGCGTGAACAGAGAGTAATGTAGCTGGGCTCACATTTACTGAGTTACTAACAGGTGTGAACAAACAGCACATGAGTCTCCTCACAGCTACTTATGTATTTAACAGGCCTGTCCCTCTGCACAGCTACACAGCTAATTTTTGTACAAAAGTTGGTTTGCCTGTGTCTTAACCTCTGACGTATTTGTCCAATATTGTTTGGCTGGCTGACTACTGGTTGTGGTGGCTCACGACCATAAGCTATGCCAAAGAGGCAGAGGCAGGAGGATCATGAACTGAACAGTCTAGCTTATACTTAGGGACTACAGAGAGATGTCTAAGCAGTTAAGAGAGCTCTTGCAAAAGACTCAGGTTCAGTTCCCAGCATTCACTTGATGGCTCACAGTCATCTGTAAGCCCATTTCCAGGAATATGATGTCCCCCTCTAGCCTCCTTGGGTACCAGACACCCCTGGTATACATATAGACATGAGGACAAGACACTCATACACATAAAAAAAATCAATATTTTTTTCAAAATTATTATTGGCTAAAAAGGGGGGTGGGGTGAGGAGAGAGTTAGGCTGAGAAGGACCAGAGCGACAGCTCAGCAGGTAAGGGCATTTGCCACCCAGACTGATAAAGACCAGAGTTTGATTCTTGGAACTTAAATAGGAAAAGAGAAACCAACCGGTGTAAGTTGTCCTCTGACCTCCATACATGTACACACATGCACACACACATACACACACCACCACTACCAGAACTATACAGAAGAGAATGCTATGTTTTGATGTGACATCATCAATACAGCCCCAGTCTATGAAGCACCATGGTTTCTAAAATGCTCCTTTGAAAGCAAGTGTGCATGCAAAGTGAATTCCTCCAAGTTCCTGCCCACAGCAAGACACTTGCTCTTTCAGTCTGCAGAGCAGCTGGGCTCAGGGTGACAGACAGGTATCCTGCTTAACCCAGAACAGGACAGTAAATTTGTCACATTGCCAGTGGACAGAGAAAAACCATTGAGGATGTGAAAAAGAGAAATGGACTCAGACACTGGAAACTTTCCCCACAGGAGGAGGGCCAGATCAATACAACCGGTGCCCACGTATGCATTTTAAAACAGTCCAAGAACCGCTGAATACATTCAGAAATTTTAAGCACTGGGGAAGCAGACATAGGCCTGTCAATAGCCAAGATTTACTGAAAGAGGGTACAGGCCTGGAACCAGGGTCTGGAAGACAGCTACATAAACAAATCACAGGCTCGTCAGTTAAAGGAATGGTACGATTTATCAGTTAAAAGAATGTTCAGAAGCATGTGAGATAGGCTGGAGAGGTTTGAAGGGCTGTGAATTACTCGCATTAATCATCTCTGAAGTGTGCCTGAACCGGACATCTGAAGGCCACCACAGATGCAGGGATATGAAGTTGATCGAGAAAGTCAATCAAGATGGAGGCCACTCCAAGTCAATATTCTCTAGCAGATTTGAAAGAAACATCCATTATCTTAGCCAAACAATGGTGGTACTTTCTGTACTTTATGTCTAAACAAAATATAAACCATAGAGAAACTCATGTAAGAAGGAGAAGTTTTTAGATCACCACAGGCAACTGTAACCAATAATAAAGAGCCCTCTGCCTTGCACAGGAAAAAGAGATTGTTTTTCTCCTTAAAGTTCAATTGATTCAGGAAGTGACTCACTCTCCGCTCTCCCTGCGTCAGTCATCCCATTCTGATCTGAATGACTGAGGCAGCCCATCCCCAAACGTGATGCTCCGTATTCTCCTCAAGCATGTGTTTAATTGCAAGATGAAAATGTCCCTGAAACGTAGTCATGATAATAGAAAATGGGACAAAAGCTGTGTGGGAACCCAGGCTGCCCCTGGGATGCCTTGACATCCCAGTAGTGACTTCAGGTCCCTCAAGATGCCCTGGTTTGGGAGCTACTGAATTTGACATTGATTCCCAGGAGTACCACTCTCAGCTTGCAACTTACTGTATGTCTAAGAGTCAGTTCTGCTATGCGTCAAAATGGACTGGTAGCTCACACACACTTAGTTAAATGTCAGAAATTGCAACTACGGTCCTGGGAATCCATTGCATGCCCAGTGGGTAGGGGGCACCTTGCTGCAATGAGTAGCTGCTAGTATTTTGAAGAGCCCCTCTCCAGAAAATACAAGCCAGTATTTCATCTAACATCAGGACATGGCAATTGTGTGTTCAGGTAACGGAGAACAAAACACTGAATGAGCCTCATCCTCATCAAGAAATATGCTAAGGGACTCAAGCAGCCACTTCCTTAAAGAGGTCTGAGACTGTGGGGCTTGCTCTACACTATTTTTTGACATGGTTATTTGTGACTTCAGAGTGCTCCCCTCTCCCTCTCCTTCCCCTTTCTTTCTCCATCTATTTCTCCCTCCTTCTTGCCTCCTTGGATAATGACAGCAAGCTT
The DNA here is from genome assembly GCA_036184795.1 of Tokudaia tokunoshimensis. Taxonomy (NCBI): domain Eukaryota; kingdom Metazoa; phylum Chordata; class Mammalia; order Rodentia; family Muridae; genus Tokudaia; species Tokudaia tokunoshimensis. The sequence continues at coordinate 111,440,015 of BTHU01000001.1, read as the reverse complement.
CCAGTTCATGTCTCTGTCTAGCTCCTCATCTGCTAGTCCTCCTTTTGTGGTAGCCTCAGGATTATTCTAGACCCGCAGAGTCTATAGCTAGTTTCCATGGTAGGGCCCAGCATCTCAAACTCTCAGCCTACTCCTCTCCTGGGAAAGGTTGAAAGCAACTCCAGGACAGAAAGAGATTTCTATCTCTGTCACATATGATTGAAGAGATCTGAAAAGAAGCCCTGAACAGAAGAAAACTTCATGCTGAAAGGGAATGATCAAGTATGTCTTGCCAGGTATAAGAAAGACACCTGCCTCTTCCTCATTCATGGGCACCTATGCTTAGCTCTTAAAGGGACTCATATTTAAACAGCCTTGTAGGTAACTGAATAAAGTAAACCCAAACCCTTTAAAAATTTTTTTGCTAACAACCTCTACATTCTTCATTCTTCCCAAAGGCACTTACTCACTGGAAAAAACATTTTGCTCCCTCTCACGGCACGGAATACAGCAAGCTGATACTATGCACTGGAGTTCCTTAGAGTGGGTGAAAGAAACGTAAGATTCCTTACTCTGCCTTGAGAAAACCTGCTTCACGGAGTTCTAATCTTAAAGAAAACTTGAAGTGTATTTGTTCTCTAAAAGGATTAGGTCCTTTTCAGCAGGGTTATCTACCATGTCTAAAAGGTATGCCATGCTAGTGTACATAAGGAATCATGAAATTTATTAATATTATAGCACATGCTACAGCACAGCTGAAAGAACACTTAAGCTCAGTGCAGAATAGACAGGGGGAGGTTTTCTCTTCAGTAGACAGTACTTAGCAGCCTGAGCTCTCCTCCAGTTTCAGGAAGAGATGAGTGATCAAAAATGCATTCTTCCCAGAGTTGGGGGTCTCCCTGTCCTCTTGGATCCTCCATGAGCCTGGCATCAGAGCGGGTGACACAAGACTCTAATATGTTCTGCCCTAGCATTGAAATCTGCAGGATGACATGTGGGTTCTGGGATGTTCTAAGACTATTTTAAGAGGCGACATGGTAAGTGTCCGCTGACCTTAGAGGCTAAGGACTACTGGCCACATCCTCACTAGAAGCTTCCTGTGGCCTGATCTTGACTGAAACTCAAGCTGTGACATCTTGGACCCCTGTTCTTTTTCTGAGCCTTGTTCGCCAGCTTCAGTGTTGGCTCTGAGAGCTGTCCAGAAGCCTTCTGTGAAGTTTCCTTTCTTGCTGGGCTAACAAGAGTCATGCTGGGTCATGCATTGCCAAGAGCCAGGACTCATGCACCCAGAATGTAACCTAAGGAGTCCTTGTCAATACCTACACTTTGGAAAGGGCTGGCTGCTTTTTCATGCCTGAATATGGCTAACTCGAGACACTATGTGTAGATCACAGAAATGACAGGATGTGACTTCAGAGGCTAGAACCTAAAGACATTGTGGCTTCTTGCTTTCTCATGGATCCTGCTCTCTGGGAGGAAGGCAGCTGTTCGTCATTGTCTTGGTTAGATTTCCTTTGCTACAATAAAACATGATGACCAAAGATAACTTGGGGAGGAAAGGGTTTATTTTTCCCTTACATTTTAAAGTCCACTGAAAGGAAGTCAGGGCAGGAACTCAACATAGGACCCAGAAGTCAGGATCTGAAGCAAAGACCGTTGAAGAATCCTGTGTACTGACTTGTTCCTCAAGGTTTGCTCAGTCTGTTTTCTTATACTATCCAGAACCACCTGCCCAGGGGTAGTACCTCACCCTGGGAGCTGGGCCCTCCGACATTGATCATTAATCAAGAATGATCTACATACACTCTGATAGAGGCATTTTTTCAATTGAGGTTCCTCTTCCACTCTAGCTTATGTCAAGCTGATAAGATCTAACCAGGACAGCCATCGAGATCTTAGAATGGTGTCTGATGCAGGAGGTAAGTAAGTAAGGCCACCGTGCACACCCAACATCAGCTTGCCAGCTATGGAAGGAGATCTTAGAGGACTGCCCAAGCCTTCTGCTAAGATGGGATAAAGATGCCAGTCACATTCTAGAATACAGAAAAGGAGAGAAGTGCTGAAGATCACACAAGCACATAGTACCGGGGTATGTGTGCTTCCATGTTTCTCTCCTAAGCACTATCCACTTTCCCAATGCCTCTGCTTAAGGCAGAACAGTTATGGTTGTCACAGGTTCTTTTGCTTTGCCATTTACAACGATGACCACCATTTACCCAGCTTAGCTACCAGCATTCAGTGCTCATACTTCCTAGGTTTTAAAATTGTCCACTAGCAGGCACAGGGATGGAAGTGCCAAGCTCCATGGACCCGTGCCCACTTTTTTATGTTCTATGATTCAGGGGATGCTATTGGAAATTTGCCTGGACAGTCCTACAGGTGTTTGTATGGCTTATGGACATATCCACATTGCTGCCTGAGGCCCACATGCATCGTAAGACATGCATGAAGGAAGCACAACACATTTGCAGATGACAACATTGCATTGCAATGTGCAAAGGCTGGACACCCCAGTAGAACGTCAAATGCCTAACATAAAACAACATAAAAGTGCTAAGAAAAGTGAGCAGAAAGAAACAAACTGTGCTTCATGGTAAACATGTCTACTAATCTCGTGTTTGCTTGATCTCATGCTGTATTTGTGTATTGTGTGCATGTGTGTCCACATGTGTGGGTAGGTGTGCATACCTACCTATTTGTGCACATATGGAACCCAAAGGTCAATGTCAGGAATCTTCCTCTAGCACTTTCCACTTATTGTTAACTTGCATTTATTTATGTATTATGTATATAATAAATTGCATTATTTTCTTTTTCATACCTGTGTATGTGTGTGAGGGTTCATGGTCAGAGGACAACTTAAGAGAGTCAATTCTCATCCTCCACTGTGTGGAGCCCAGGACTGAACTAAGATCAGCGGGTTTGGCATCAAGTACCTTGTGGTTTGAGTGAGAATATCCCCCATAGGCTTATATGTTTGAATGCTTGCTCCCTAGTTGCTGGGCTTTTAAGGAAGGACTAGGAGGTGTGGCCTTGTTGAGGAAAGTGTATCACTGAGGGTGGGCTGGGGTTTCAAAAGCCCATACCAGGCACAGTCTCATTTTCTACCTTATTTTCTCACTTTCTATCTCATGCTTGCAGATAAGATGTAAGCTCTCAGCTTCTGCTCCATCAGTATGCCTGCCTGCATGCATGCCTGCCTGCCTGCATGCCTGGCGCCATGCTTCCCACCATGACGATCGTGGACTAACCTTCCTAAGTAAATGCTTTCTTTTGTAAGTTGCCTTGGTCATGGTGTCACTTCACAGCAATTGAAAGGTAAGATAAACGTTTACCCAATGATCTATCCTGCTGGGTTTCCTCTTTATGTTTTGGAGACAAGGTCTCTCACTAAACCTGGAGCTCTTAAATTAGCCCAGACAGACCAGACAGCAAGACCCAGTGACCATCCTGTTTCTATCTCCCTGCGTTGGGGTTACAGACACATGCCACCATGTTTGGCTTCTTACACAGAAGATGGGGATTTGAACTCAGGCTATCATGCTTGCAGAGAAAGCACTTTAGCCACTGAGCCTCTCCCAGTCCTTATCTTATGTCTTACTATCATTTTACCCTCTTTCCCTGTCCTTCCTATTGAAAGCAACCGTGCCCATATCCTATAACTGTCTCCATAGACTGCATAAACAAAGTTCAAAGTCTGTCCTCACATGCACTTTTATTTTGTACAGACACTCACTTTCCAAAGACATCTTCTGCCTGACACTGTGACTAAATCTATTTTCACGCGTCTTAACACAGTGTTTATACTCCACCCAAATGTGCCTTGTACTCGTTATGGGTATTTTCCAGTGTAAGCTTTCTACAGGGATGTCCCCTCCTAGAGCCAGACCCCACACTGTACCAACACCAACCTGACTGCTGGAAACATTTTGATCCTATGGGGAATTCATTAGAAATCAGGCAATGGGAAGCAAAGGCAAGCAATTGGGCCCCCTTCTGAATGTTAGCCTCAAATTCCAGATTCATCTGAGATCCTGAAGAGAAACAGAACCATAAGTTGTGTGTGATATGGACCCTCTGGGAAAGGAAAATGGAAAGGCTGGGAATGGCTTAGGTTAAAGTGTTGGCCACATAAGCATGGAGACCTGAGCTTGAGCCACAGAACATTTGTAAAAATCAAGGGGTGGTAAACTATGTTGTAAAGGTTGTGCTGGGGTAGAGACAGGAGGATCCTGGGACTCCTCTGGCATGCCAGTCTGACTGAAGCAGGGAATTCTGGTCAACTGACACACCCTGTCTCAAAAAAAAACATTTGAGAAATGATACTTGACGTTGTCCTTTGACCTACACACACACACACCCCTCCCCCATACACACAATATCCAACCTGAGGTTACTTTGATATGATTTTTCTCAAAGCAAAACTCTCTATGGATCCCCAAAATGAATTTAAAGTGATTTTCAAATCAGAAGCTGATTGGCAAAACCTTTCATAATTGGAATTCTCCCCGACTCCTAGTAGGGAGCTAAAGATAGCTTTGCTTCCTCAGGCCTAAGTCAGGGTGTTTCCACCATCCCCTGCACTGTGCCCCTAGGTGGTGCCTGGTTCCAGGAAGGCCACCCGCTGTGCCCTCTACACAGGGGAAGGCCATCCCTGACACTAGACAACAACAAGGAGAAAACACTAGGGATTTTGGGGCTTTGCCATTACTCATGCCAAAGGAATGGCATGCCATTCCACGCCAGCTCAAGGACCCACTCTCCAGGCCTCTGCCCCAGGGCAGGGGTGCTGGAAGGGAAAGCTACCAAAGCTTCCAGGCAGCCGCAGCTGCCCATAGGACTGCTGGCTCTGGGTCAGCGCATTCACTTGGCCAACTCCAGTGTCCTCAGCCAGAGGCTCAGAAGCCCTAGCTGTGAAGTTCTGAGTGGGAAAACGGAGATGGAACAGTCGGGCGGCTGGGGGGTGGGGGGAAGGTAGGGAGGGGAGCCAGGGCAAGTGGCGATAGTGGAAACCGCCCACCTTGCCACTTGCTTTTGTCTCTTCTATATGTGTCAGGGAGAAACAGTGATCAGGAGTACAGACCTCTCATAGCAAAGTGGAGCTCTTTTAAAGCAAACCCAGGGCAGTCTTACCATGTGTGGCAGAGGTAGTCTAGGGGCAGAGTTGGGACAACTACCCAGCCAAAATGCCAGAGATGGCCTCTAGTGTACAGTGCAGCTCCTACAGCACACAGAAAAAGAAAAAGAAAAGAAATCAGGGTGCCCGGAAAGGAAGACTTCAGGCCCATGCGATGGCCAAGGGCTTCAGCATAGGCAGTTCCTCCCTACAGGAGGTCCCAAAGCAGGGCTGAGTTCCACAGGGCTAGCCATGTAGGAGACAGACCTTCATGGCATCTCTAGAGCAGACAGATGTGAAAGCTAGATTCCACATCAAATGAGGACGGCAGGAGCGGGGTGTTTGTCCACCTGAGAGTGCAGCACAGAAGCCCCCCTGTTTCGTTTCTTAGGTGAACAAGACCGAAGAAGTACACGGTAATGGTCTATAAGATGGCTCTATCACTCAGCTGCCCAGCACACCACTATAGGCGAGCTCAGTCCTGCAAAATCTCAGTTGTTGGGTTTTTTATTTTATTTTATTTTTGTTTTTTTGTTTTTTTTTCCAAAGAGTACCCTTGAAATTGGACCCTGCCACACCACAGACAATGTGTCCTGGCTGGCTCTATCTGGCTGGCTCTATCCAGCCACTTACCTCCAGTGCTTTCTTGACTAGGAAAAGGAGCACAAACAGATAGCACTTTGGGATTGCCCACAGTGAACATCTCTCTGGACTCATTAGCTGTGCCCTCCTATCCTCCTGGCTACCCTCCTGTCCTCCTCTACAGTGAAAGAGCCTGACCTCATTCTTGGGACCCTACAAAAGCCCCCCAAAGTTGTAGCCCTGGCCACGTGTTGAGATTCCTATGGGAGCTTTGTCTGCAGCTTCCTGTCCTTCCTGTGAAAATCCACAGCGAGTGCCAGGGGACGGGGAAACATACCCTGGAAATGCTAAGGAACAACTCAACAGCCTCTTTCAGTCTGAATTTTTAAAATGACATGAAATCATTGGAAAAATAACCAAAACTCACTACACGAGTGCTCCTTTGGCAATGTACAGACGGAGGGACGGGTACAGTCCTCAGGCCACACTGTCATCTCCAGAGACCTCGCTCTGAGTTCAGCTCCCGAGGTCTGAGGGCATTTCCCTGTGCTCGCCCCACTGTATCAGTAAATCACACCACCTGAGGAGAACGCAGAGTGTGGGGTGTCCTGAGGGAGCCATCTGTCATCCACTCTCACCCCATTGCTGTGAGTTTGAGTGTAGCCCCTGAAGGTTCACCTGCCAGTGGCTTAAGCACATGGTTTGGATGGGGCTGATTCCATCCCTGACCGCAAGGAGGACATATGAGCTCAAGCCAAGAAAAATATCAATTAGCTAGCCCTGTACATAGAGGAAACATTGAAAAAGGCACACTGTCCCAGGCTGGCCTTTCAGAGCAAGAAGGCTTTCATTGGGGTCAGTCTAGATTCAACTGTAGATTGACTTTCTATTGGAATATGCTGTCTCCTTCTGCAGGGAGGTCTAGGTGGGAGGCTGCTGGAGACCACTGTGACACCAGGGACTGAGGTGAGAGTCCACATGGCTTAGATGGCCCTATGTGGGCTTAGGTCCTGCTGTTCCTGAACTCTCAGCTCCCTCAGTCAGTGAGTGAGCCTAATCATGACCTGGAAGGAACTTGGCCACATTTCACCTCTCACCTGCCTTGGCACTCGTACATAAAGCCGGTGACAGACTCTGGTTCTAAATAGCCAGATAAGACTATTGGGCAAACCTCTCATAAAGGTTTCATTTGTTGGTTGCCTGAAAAGGCTTGCACAGAAAATGTGCTTCTCATTATGTTAGGACATTTGTGGAGGGTGAGTAGGGAACAGAAGGGCAACTGTCTTTCCTTTTCTATTTGAAGGCAACACCTTTCTGGGCTGGTTCTCCCATGTGTGATGTGAGTTCTAACACAAGAGTACAAAGGAGCCCACACTCTACCAGCAGCTGAGGTGACATCACACACATGCCTGCTGAGGCTGAGGTCCAGGAGGGAAGGCCGCTGACTGCTATTATCAGGGATAGATCTCCCCACGTGGCACTTTGTGCTGGTCCTCACTTAGCCAGACTGGGAGTTTGCTTCTTGTTCCCCAAATTCTAATCTGTGTAGAACAGAGGGAGGTACTTACCCATGTGGACAGTCACACCTCTACCAGGTCTCTGGGAACCTGGCTTTGAGGATGAAGAACAGAAGTAACCGATTGACCCTTAAGTGAGACCCCAGCAGAGATTCCACACTGAGGCAGAGCACTCAAGCCCAGGGTCTCTCTTTCCAGTGGGTCCTGGCCTCCTGCAGGGAGTTTCTAGCTCTAATCATTGCATCCTAACCTAGTTATTAAAAAACTAGTCACTCCATTGCCAATATACCCTCTAAGCACATTACAGTTGAACAAACGTACTAGCTCAGAGCAGTCGCCCTGGCATGGCTACCCTCTCTACCTTCTAGGTTAAAAAGTCAGTTGGTAAATGGAGCCTGCCTACTCCAGCTTCCAAGATCCCAAGTCACAATGAAAGGACACCCACGCTTCAGCAGCTATCAATCCCTGTTACCCTGCAAATGGAAAAGAAGCTGAGGCTAGGCAAAGTAGCCAGGATCCATCTCATCGATCTCTGCCCAGCACAGCCTATCCATTCAGGATGTGCATTTGAATAAAACAAACAATAAATCATTTGCCAAACAAAGCACACTGTGCTTGAGACACATATCCAGGCTACTGTTGAGACTCCTCCTGGAGGCAATATGCTCGGTGGAATACAACCCCCGGGGGAATAGGCTGAGCATCACTTAGGCCGAACAGAGCAGACGGAGGGTGGATACAGAGCCCGAGGCCCCAGGATCTCACCTTTAGGTCCTGCTCAAGGATAGACCTCAGCTTTCCTCAGCTGGACACAGGTTGGGCCTCATTTTTGTAAGGCCCAGCAGCACAAACAGTGCTTCAGGCTCAGGAAGCAGGGGATGAGGGATCAGTCTACCCAGCTCAGAATGGGAGGCAGACATTGAATTCCTGATCCCTGAAGCGTGCCATGGGGTCCCAGGTAAGACTTATTTTTTCTTAACTGCCTCTGGTGTCACGCCCCATCTCTAAATAGGGAGACTAAGCACACTGCATCCTAGGCAGAGGAAGGCAGGAGGTGATTTCAGCTGTTGGCAAACAGAAAGATTCGTACTGAAAGATCTATTTCTGGTGAAGTTAAAATACGCGAGGAAAGTCACTGAGAAAATAGCTAGAGAGTAGCGTCTCTTTTTTTTTCTCCTTTTATTTGGTAATGATGCCTTTTCGGGACTGTTTCATTAACACGCAATGAATTCAAACTCAATATACACAGATGCCTGGCTTTGTCTGTGTCTCAGACCTAGAGACTGTCCTGTGTGGTGGGCAGGTACCTGGGTCAGGATGGGCTGGGAGAGCAAGGACTGAAGAAGAACCTAGAGGCATCGGTGCTGACCACTATGACTTTGTGTCTGTACTTCTGTTCAGTCGGTTCTGAGGAAATGCACACTCATGCTCACTCTGTAGGCCAAACCTTTTCTTGTGGGCTCCCTCCTCCTCCTGATGCTGCAATTGTGTCTTTTTTCCATGTCCTGCAAGGTGAGACCAGTCGGGGTGTTGTGAATGTCATGGCACCCTCCTTCATGCTTTTCCCAGAGGTCTCATTCCTACCTCTACACAGATTTCTTCCAATTTCAAAGGCAACTTAAAATGTGGTCTCCTGAATAGGATGAGGTCCTTGGATGAAAGTCATGGATGCTAGGGCAAATGAAAATGTCAGGTTTGTCCCCCAGAGAGGTCAAAATTCACCACTAGAAACTTTATGGGCCTATTCATAGCAGCTTTGCTTGTGGAAGCAGGCAGACACCGTGACTCTGAGGAACCTATGTCTCTGATACGACAGCTTTAGCTGAATCTTAATAATATGAACAGGTTAGCCCAGAGAGGCAGTTTTGAGTTAAGGACTCCTTGCTTCTGTTGAACAGACCCAAATCCCCACCTAGGAGAGTCAAGTGCTTGTACTGCACACCCCACCTCCCACAACCTGGCCTCATCCTTGGCCTTTGAGCCAGCATCTGCTCCAGGGACACCTGGTCACCCTAGCCAGAACCTCAAGGCCTTGGTTCTTAGGGTACTTCTGTCTGGTCTCATGACATAGCCTAGGAACTCAGCCTGCAGCCTCAGTCTCCCTAAACCAACCTCTGCTCAGGGTTCCACCTATAGCAGTCAGCTCTTAGCTTAGTCTCCAGCCACACTGCAAACATAAGCCAACACACTCAACTTTTTAAAACCATGCACGGCAAGTGCTTTACTTAACTGAGTTATCCTCCTAGCCCCAAATTCCCAGGTTTCATGAGAGGGGAGGGGTCACTCAAGACTCTCAAACCTATGGAAAGTTTCTGTGTTTCTACAGAAGGGACTGCCAGCATGCTTCAGGCTCTCCAAGGGAGACAGGGTCCTCAGGCAGGTCCAGGCTCTTGGCTGGTGTCCCCGTGATTGCTGATCCCCTAAGCACTGTTTTTTCCTATTCCTCTCTGACCCTGCTCCAGCTAGCTGCTTCTAGACACCTGCTGTTCCGCAGGCAGGAGAGGCCACCTCCCTTCCCGCTGTGAGGCAAGCCTACAGAAGCCTCTCTGTCTGAAATACTTCAGTTCTGTGTTGGCTGCCAAGAAAACATTCACACCCAAGCCTGCCCTCCTCAGTAAAGCCCTTCCAGCTCTCCACAAGTCCATTCCACCTGTTCGGCCCCTCCTCTGCATTGGATTACCCCTATGCTTCCCTTGGGGCGGTAGCTTCCTTATCCCTGAGGACCTGGGGCATCCATAGGACAGTCACCATCATAAATGCAGTGCTAAGCATGCTGTGTGTATAGTCTGAGTATTCAATAAAGATTTAAGCATTCCATTTGCTTCTTCTTACAGACCATCAAACACTGCTAGCATTTGGGGGGGGGGACTCAGAAAGAGCCTTTGAAATATTTCTAGATTGCTAAGAATAGTCCTAACTCCCCTCAGCACAGTACAAAATTATTAAGTTTCTGATTCTTGCACTGTAATATTATATTTGAGCCCGAGTTGAAACTTTGCTTTAAAAAAAAACATTTAAATGAGTAGGCGGATGACATCACCCACAGAGGACCTCTATGTTAAAGCCTGCTATGTGGGCAAAGAGAAATGTATTGAATTACTGATGCACTTGATGAAGAGCCACTAGGAGCTCAGGCAAACAGGCTGGGAGTTGAGGACAGAGTGGCTGGCTGTGTCAGAGCACCTCCATCTCTCACTGTTTGTGGAGGCTGCTTTTTAGGTCCAGGGAAACCACTCGAGGAGGAAAGCAGTCGGGAACAAAGATCTCATCCATTTGTAACAATGCAGGATGATGTGGCTGGAGACCAGGAGAGTTTGTTTTTGTTTTATCAGTGATTGGCACAGTACAACCAGGACTGTGGAGGAGTTTTATCTACAAAGTTAAATATTTTATGCTCTTTGAGAGAACATTTGCAAGGTTTGTGTTCATTAAAGGAAGTACCCTACAGCAACGATTTGCTGGCCCAGACTGAGCGTCTGCGCACCCTTGAATGCAACAGAAAGGGCGTATACCTTCTGGCTGCTTATTAAACCACACTGACTGCCTCCTCTGTAACTGGGAGAGAGCTTCTACGTCAGAGGACTAAGGTATTTGGGCCTGGATTCTATGCCCGATGCAATCATGTGCCACCATGTTTTCTAGAATTGTCTTGGGCAAGGCCCTCATTTCTTATCTTCTGCTCAGGTGTGCCCAAGATATGACTCTGCACTCCCTCTGAAAGAGCATGTGCAAGAAGGAGAAACAGCTTGGTCTCTGCAAGTCTAGCTCACTCCTTCATTGCCTAGAACAACTGCTTCCCTCTTTTCCTCTCTCCTCCTTGGCCCCTTCCCTCTCCTCCCTGTATGTAGAAGATCAGGGTGAAGGGAAACTGGGGTGAAGGGAGAAAAACTGGAAAGAAATGCTCTCAGCTGGACTTGTTCCCTCAGGGGATCCCCTTGGGTCTCTAAGGGACCCAGAAAGCAGTAGAAGGAATCACTTCATACATGGAGGAAGCTGGGGGTATTCCCACTTCTAATGACCCATCCCTTCTCACCTCAAAACAACTAACCCATGACTCACAGTATGTTCTAGAACACATGACTGATAGGGAACTGTTACAGTGGTCCTCAACATGTGAGTTTGACCCCTCTGAGGGTTAAATGACCCTCACCTCAAAACAACTAGCCCATGACTCACAGTATGTTCTAGAACACATGACTGATAGGGAACTGTTACAGTGGTCCTCAACATGTGAGTTTGACCCCTCTGAGGGTTAAATGACCCACTCGCAGAGATATTAATTAATACTATTGAAAAACATAGATATTTACATTAAGATCCCCAAGTTGTAAAGTAGCAATGAAAATAATCTTATGGTCAGAGGTCACCATAACATGAGAAACTATATTAAAGGGTCACAGCATTGGGAAGCTTGGGAAGCACTGGGCTAGGGTAAGGCCAGCTGTAGGAAAGTATGCCATGAGAAAAATGGCCTGCTGGTATCCTCAAAGCCTGATCAGAGCCCCCCTGTCCGTGTCTGCCTCTGTGTGCCCTTCTCTACCCACGGGGAAGTGGGCTGCCTCCAAGACTCGAAGATCAGCATCTCTGGAGGAGACTCAGCCCTCCCTATGGGTGGAAATCCACCTGTGTGGGGAATCCAGCAACAGAGCGAAATAAAAGCTGGTTCCCACCATGGGAATTTCAGGCAGAGGGGTAGAGGTAAGGAGGGAGGCCTCCAGGCAAGGCATCAGATCCTACAGGTGGGTGTCCAGCTTTGAGGCTGGAGAAGAAAGGAAGGTCAAAGCTGGCACAGTTTCACAAGATACCCATGGCAGATAGAGCTCCCCACTTCCAGGCCCCACAGAGGGGGCATCACGCTCTTGGGATAGCACTTGGACTTGTTGGCCTTGAGTCAAGGTCAAGGCCTTGTGTACACACAGCCCTCAGAGGAAACTGTTTAGAGGCTAGCTGTGGAGACACAGGCTGGAAACTCCAGGTCCTTGGAGTGGGAGACAAAATAAAATGACACATTCTAAAAGCCACTTGTTATAATACACTGCAATCAAGCATCTATCCAAACAGGAATCCAGAAAGCTAGTAGAGAAAAAAAAATGGAACTAATTTTCTTCTCAGTACAAATGGTGACTAATGTCCAGCTGGAAGTGTCCAAACAGATCCAAGTCCTAACAAAGATTATATCTGTTTCTTGACTAGAAACCCAGCACCTGCCCCAAAGACATCGTGACAGAGACTTGGACACTCTCAAGCTCTTGGTTCAAGTAAGGAGGCCCCTGAATAATCTGCAAGCATAAGCCAAATCTTTGTTCTTCGTCCTCGCCACTGCACCGGAACCTTTGTATCTAGATCCATCTCCTGTTCTAAAGACTGCAATCACTGGGCTGCGGAGATGGCTCAGTAGGTGCTTGCCATATGAGTATTACTACCTGAGTTCGGATCCCCATGTACAAAGCCAAGTGTGGTGGCACGTACCTGTAACCCAAATACTACGATAGATAGAGAAAAGGGGCTCCTTGGGCCTCACTAGCCCATCAATCTAGACAAAACAGTGAGCTCCAGGTCTCTTAGAGGCTCTGACTCAATAAACAAGATGGAGAGGGCTGGAGAGACGACTCAGTGGCTAAGAGCACTTGTTGCTCTTGTAGAAACCTGGGTTCAGTTCCCAGCACTCATTTGGCAGCTTACAGCCACCTTTAACTCCAGTTCCAGAGGATCTGACTCTAGTGGGCATGAGGCAAGTATGTAGTGCACATATAACAAACATGTGGGCAAAATACTCATACATATAATATAAAATAAACATTTTTTAAAAAGAAGATGGAGGAATGACACCTGACACCTTCGAACCTCTGACAATGGCATAAATGGCATATGTAGGTAAGTATTCCTGTGAGTTTGTACACGTGAGCATACACACACACACACACACACACACACACACACACACACACACGCACGCACAGAGGAGATAGGGTAGAAGTATCACACCTGCTCAGACTCACACTGGAGGATCACATCCTTCTGATACCATCATTCCACCTCAACATGCTTGCCCAGAGCCCCAGTTTGTGCCATCTCCCTCAGGAAACAAAGACCTGTCTGTTCTATTGGTGGCTCTGTTCCAGGCAGGGTGACATGGCTGAAGAGCCCTCTGTGCTTGGCCTCCTACACCGTTCCTGCACAGACTCCCACACCACTGCCTCTGCTCCCTTTGCCCATGCATTCTTTCTCTTCACAGCGCAAACATCCTGAGTTCCAGGTACCCTTGCAAGAGTCTGGCCACCCCTAGGCAGATGCAGAATCACACATCTGCTGCAGAAGCTCGTGGTCAAACACTTATCCCCATGCTAGACCATCTAAGGGATCAGAGTCTGTGCTGCCCGCACTCAGACCAGAGTTCCGAACAAACTTTCCAATCAATACACCACTCCTTACTCCAGTCTACTGACACCCAAACATCTGACTACAGCCCAGCACAGCTAAGGACAAATTTTTAATTGAGTTTCCTTCCTCTTGATGGAGTTTCTATCTGTTTGCAGAGATTAAAAAAAAAAAGACTCCCAATTGTTATCAATACTTGATACCAATTCTGTGACAAGCTAGATTAAATGCACTCCTGGTTGTATTTAAAAATGATTTTAAAATAGGTGACCATTCTTTAAAACTACTTTATATGGTCTGTCCTTCATTGGGAATCAATATAAAAGCATATGTTAATTTGTTTTTCTGAATTACGTGGCTAAGAGGTTTTTTTTTTATTTCATAAGCTTCACCAAACCCTTTGAAGTATTTATTTATGTAGCTGAAAGAAAGAAACCCATATTTCTGGCAGAGAGCCAGACACAGTGAGTACAGAGGCTGTGAACCACATCAAAAGTCCCTGTGAGGCACACCTGGATGGGGTGGTCCCCAACCGGTGAGATTTGTGGAACAGGAACAGGACCTGAGAAAAGAAAAAGGGGGATAGGCGGGTAATTCCCAAAGGAGGACTCTCCCAGCCTGCATCCAACATCAGCCCCCACCATCTGCCTCTCCTGGAGAATTAGAAATATTGTATACTCCTATCACCTTAGATGTGGTTTATATATCCCAGCCATCTGGCAGGCAGGTGGAATCTAATCAGAGAGCTCCCCAGAGCAGTGGTTCTCAACCTTCCTAATGCTGTGACCTTTTTCTACAGTTCCTCGTGTTGTGGTGACTGCCTATCATAAAATTATTCCGTTGCTACTTCATAACAATAGTTTTGCTACTGTTCTGAATCGTAAGTATCTGATATGCAACTCCAAAGGGGTCGAAACTCACAGGTTGAGAACTGCTGCCCTAGCACCTGGAGAGGCTGAGCGGTGTTCCATAGCTGTCCTGTCCTCTGAAGGAGGACAGTTAAGCCCAGAGTGTTTGGGGGCCATCCACAGCTTTATTGCTTTATGTTATGGTTGCAGGGCTGATCGGATGCCCCAATTCTATATGCTTCCTTCTGGGCTACACTGCCTCTTGGTGCTAAGGTTGCCTCATTTCTGCCTGGCTTCACACCCAGCTTAGTTTAATTCAGGCCACAAGCCCAGGTTAATGTCCACAGCAAGTGGTAGTTTTGCCTCACAGATCACTAACACCAGAGTCAGCAGTGCGTGATGGGGAATGAATTTGCTCCTGGTGCACCCATCAGAAGGGAAAGCATTATGAGATTAAATAGCTAAGTTATTCGAAATTCACATAATCGCTCAGCTCATGAAAAAAATTAAAGTTGCCTAACACGCCATGTCATATTGATCCCAACTATTCTTTCAGCTTGCACACAAAGACTCTATCCACTAACATGATTTTGTTCACTTGCTGGACATCCTTAAGAGTCATTTCTCAGATTCCATCTACCTTTTTAGGAACAGTGTCTCTTGTTGTCATGATTCACCAAATAGGCTAGGCATCAAATCCAGCAAGTCCCAGAGATGCACCTGTTTCTGCCTCCCCAGAGCTGGGGTTACAAGTGTGCAGCACCACACCTGGCATGTTTTATGTAGGTTCTTGGGCTCAAACTTGGGTCCTCTTGCTTATAAGACAAACACTTTCTCACTGAGCCATCTCCCTGGTCCCATGTTGTTTTTTACCATGTATGATACATATAGTGTTAGGTATTTTAGGAAACATACCTGTTTTCCCCGGTGTTGATCACATGCTTTCTGATGTATATGCCTCCATCTCTGACCCCATCTCAGTATCATACAAAGTAGTGATGGTCAGAGCACTCCGAGGAGTGAGCATCATTGTCTGAACTTAGGTCGTTTAAACAAGACCGCACCAGAGGCAGGATTCGAATCCAAGTCTAAACCCAAAGTCCAAGGTCTCAGAGACATACCCTTTCTGATGGAAGAGCTGCACTGTAAAATCAGCTAGAACCCTAAAATAGACTTGAACTGGTACTTAGGAATAGGGACAAATGTCCCTCCATAGAAAGAGGAAGAAGAATAACTCTCTGGCAGAGGGTCCAGGGAGGTTTTAGGAAGGCTAAGTTACTTGACAAATTGAGCTGGAGGCTGAACGGGCTCCATGTCTTACGGTCTAGAGAGTTGGGGGCCTTCTGGGAGGCCAGGCCACAACACTATTTGCTAGGAAGCAGCAAGCCAGCGAGGACCTACATTGCACAGGGCTTTCTCAAGTGACTCTCAGGGGCTAAGAGGCCTGACTCTCCTCTAACAGCCACATTTCCTTCTGTTTGGGAGCAGAGCCTCCCCAGGTCAGACCCAAACACCATAAACAGGAAAAATACATCAGTAAGGGAAGAGAACACATGTAGTTCCTGTTCCCCTACTGCCCCAAAACCTGCCTCCTTGGGGAGCCCTGTAGGGTCTCTTTGATTTAGTATCTCCTTAAGAGCTGGCCCTGTATCTCCTTTATGGTTTGTCTCCTCTTTCCGTGATCTAGTGCACATCCATATACATCGCAGCAGACATCTGTGGAACGCACAGAAGCTCATTCACACAAAGACACATGCTTCAGAGATCCTTACTTCATCAGCAGCTTCTCCACCCAACAGCAGCCAGCTAGAGGCTGCTTCCAAGCACTGAGCTCACAGTCCAGTCCTAAGCTAAGCCCCTGTTCAGTACCCTTTGAGAAGGCTAGTGCATTCAGAAGGGTGAAGAAAACATTGAGGGAAGTCAAGTGAGTGTGTGGAGTGAGGGGTATGAATGCACATCCTTGGTTTAGGACATGTTTAGGGGTGAGGTCATTGCCCTAGAAGAAAATACCAGGTGCACTGCAGAACATGCCTTAGCCTACAAATTTGTCTCTGACCAGCAGGGGCGTGGTTTCAATAAATGTCCTCAGAGATGGAGGCATGGGGACCAATGAGGGACATCAAGCACAGAAGCACGATTTGACCTACTGAAATGGATTCATGTCCCTTCCCATACCTCCCTGCACTTCCTCCAGGTCAAAAGATTTGCATGCAGCAATGCCTAGGGCTGAGGAGATCACTCCCAGGACAGAGTTTCAAGGGCAGAGTTTCAAGTCCTCCTCTAGGCTATCTCAGAAGTGGTAGCGCTGCTGACCCAGGAGCACTGCTGGGCCAAGTGTGCCTCCACAGCAGAGACAAATGAGTTTCTAGGCTGGGAACCAACGGCTAGTTCTGTTCTAAACTTGTGATCAGACTGGGTCTCCAGGAAGCATCCAAGGACAACACCTCCCTTACTGAAACTTCAGGGCTGATTTGCCTGAGAAGTTCTGGATTATCAAATCCAGTTTGTCCAATGACCTGGCCTTTCAGTAAGACAACAGCTGCTATCAACTTCCAAACCAGAAAACTGTTGGGTTGTGTTGAGGGGTTGATGATGGTCCACAGACAGCATTGATCCCAAGAAACTAGGACCTGGGCCCAAACTTGGCATTCAGGAGACAGAAACCCTCTCCCCGACATTACACAAACCAACACCTGGCCTTTGTTTCCCCCGGGACCTTGAGCCTGCACTGAGAGACCCAGCCTATTGTATATGTCCTGAAAACTGGAGGGACCTTGGCAACCACCAGCAACCTACTGCTTCATGCCCGCTCTGGCTTAGCCCCCAGCTTTGGAAAAACATTCCCCCCTCCCCCCATTTCCCAGCTCCACTTTAACTAGGCATAGGTTTTCTACATTGCAGGAAAATAAATGCATAAACATCGTTGCAAAGGTATCCAGGCACCTTGGGTCACGAGGTACTTAGGTGCAAGGACATTACTGACTGGGCAAGAGACATTTCTAGAACACATGAGCACTTTTTGCTGGTCTTCCTTCAAACTCTCTGACACAGTCAAGGCTCCATTTTCTTCCTGTAGTTTCTGAGGTTCCAACACTTACAGAGTCGTTGTAACTCAATATAAACCTGCAGGCATAACACTCTAACCTCTCTAGAACGATACTTCATGACTGGAAGGAATTTAGGTCAGGTCCAGTCCTTAGTTCCCAGGCTTGGCTCTACCTCATCACCCTGTGGGTCTCCAAGCCTTCCCCAGATGGTCCCAGGAAACACCAAGATGGGTACTGCTGGCCTTTGGCTCCAGGACCTCCTCAGGTCCCCCCCACGGACCGCAATTCCTGGCATCAGACCTGAGCTACCTGCCAGGTTTCCCCACCTTGATCCTGAATCCCCAACTGATGCCTGCCTGGGAAGGCACCCGGTCCTAGACCCACCGCCAACATCCCTGCAGCGCCCCCGCTGCACCGGGAGTTGGTGCAACTCGAGTCACTTTCTGGAAAAGCTCCAGTCTCAAACCCTGCGTGCGCAGCCCCCCCAACACACTGATTGGAACCCCCTCCCGTTTCCACTGTGTTCACACACGTCCCCAGGTTGCTGTCCTCTTCCCACGGTCGCCACCCACAGACACACGCCCTCTGTGTAGCTGTTCACCAAGAGAGCTGCCGAGGGGGTAGCCAAGTTTGGACCGCGCCTCGGGCAGGTAGCCGGGGTCGCAAGGTCTCCAGTAGCTAGCACCCTGTGCGTTAGGAGGATGGCAAGGACCAGGCTCGAACGCAGCTCCCGGATACGACCCGTCCCTCCCTGGCAGTGGCCCAGGATATCCCGGTCTGCTCAATGTGCACGGGGAACACGGCCACCTCCGGACGCACTGCCACCCGCCCTCACCGCGCCACTCACCTCCCAGGGACCGGTGCTGACGCGCCGATCGCTCCGCTGCGGCGACTCCGCATCTCCCGGGCGCCCGCCCGCCGCGCTCCGCTCCGGGCACCCGCTGTCCCCGCCGGAGCGAGGGAGGGTCGTGGGGACGCGCGTGGGCAGTGAGGTACCTGCGCCGCCGGTGACTTCTCCCGAAACCCGCAGCCCGCAGCTCGCAGCCTGCAGCCCGTAGCCGGTAGCCTGTAACCCGCAGCCGGCAGCCCTCAGCCCTGCCAGAGAGCAGGAAATCTGTCTGGCCCGGTCCGGCCGCCTCCAGCACTGGGCTAGGGCTCCGGCTCCGGCTCCCGGCTCCAGCTCCGCGGCGGGGGCGGGGCCGTAGCGCTACGAGGGGCGACGGCGACGCCTGGTGCCTGGCTCTGGGAGCGCACCGCGGGAGCCTACCCTCATGGAGCTTTGGCCATTTCACTGGGAGGATGCAGGCACATGCCCTCTCTGGGGAACCCCTCTCCTGACACTCTGACTGGACAATATATCAGGGAGCATCCTAAAAGGTGATGACACTCAGAAAAGCTGTAAAGAAAACCCAACGTCTCTCTTATTCAGTTTTAGCCCTGGACACCACGAAGTAGTGTGGCACTTCAGGTTTCACAACTGGTAAAGCAGGGCTGAGAGGGATCCTTAGTAACAGCCCTGCTTCAGAGACGTTGTCAGAGCTGAGAAATGTCCTAGACATTCCCTCCCAGAAAAGAGTGTGCGGGCGCCCCCATGGTGGGTGCTGGAGGGTATACAATTAGTAAGAAATGCCTAGCAAGATTAAACACACATGGAGCAGAGCACAGTACAGGGACCAGATCTGCTGCTCTGGGGACTTATTTCATAGTGGTTTAGTTTGGACTGTAAACGAAGTCCAGCTTGACACAACCTAGAAATGAGACTCAAGGGGAAATAATCTAGATCAGGTTGGGCTTCAGGCATGCCCACGGGGGTTGTTTGGATTGTTAAATGATAAAGGGAATCTCACTCCACTGTGGGCAACACCATTCCCTAAGACAGGGGTCCTGAGCAGAATAAAAGAGAAGGCTAGATGACATTGGGCAAACAAGGGTTTGTTTAATCTATTTGCTCTAGACTTTGTAGGGGATGTCTGAAGTTTCCTCCTGGACTTTCCTGAAATAGTGAACTGTAACTTGGAGTTCTAAGTCAAAGAAATCCCCTCTTTCAGAATTTACTCCCCTCCCCCCCCGAATATTTTTTCTCAGCAACATAAATAAAACCAGAACAAGGACATCCTGACTGGAAGGCAGAAAGGCCAACAAAGCCATGGTGTCCATCTTGGTTCTGAACCTGTTTGGCTGGACCAGGGAATAGCCTTGTGGGGATGCTGTTTGTGTGTTAGGGACTCTGCTCGTAGAGTTTATAAATTAAGGAGGGAATAAGTAAACGAATGGCAAGATAGAAGTATGCATGGGATGTGGCCACACCCTGTGTTTTACTACAATTAGAGCTGCAAGAGCCAAGCTGACTTAGAAGGTAGTGGTTTCAAAGAGCCATCAGTCACTTCTAAATCGGCTAGGGCCTGTATTGGACAGAGCTGTAGACTGGAAGCCTGAAGAGTTGTGGAATTCCCCAGAGTGCTAAGAATATTCTTCCTTTCCCACGGTTCCAGGACCAAAGCTCAGTCTTCCTTCTCAGCCCCACACACCTCTGTCTCTGAAGACCTGAATTGGGAAAATGGGTCTTCTTCCTTTCCTGCCTCACCCAGCCCTGCTCCTGGGGGCTTCTCCAGAGCTGTAACACCTCTGTGTGCACACCATTCAGAGGCATGTGGCCTCAGTTCTTCAGGCACCTTCTGCAAGTTCAGCCCTGGCCCTTGCTCTTG
This sequence comes from Tokudaia tokunoshimensis, assembly GCA_036184795.1. Classification (NCBI taxonomy): domain Eukaryota; kingdom Metazoa; phylum Chordata; class Mammalia; order Rodentia; family Muridae; genus Tokudaia; species Tokudaia tokunoshimensis. The sequence continues at coordinate 111,419,843 of BTHU01000001.1, read as the reverse complement.
CTTTCTGGGCCTTGACTCTGCCCCTGTGCATCTTGAATGACGTTCCTTCTCTTCCTTGCTGTGTTTGCCTCTCCTATGACAGCACTGTCCTCTGATGTCAGACGTCCTGTGTAAAAACCTTGAGTAAACCTGACTGCAGTGATGCTGTGCCCAACTTCCCCAGTGGCTCTGGAGCCCTTGCTTATCTAATGCAGCTATGGTTCCTCTTTCTCAGTGCTCGAGAAAAGCTGCTTTATGCCTAGGTCCCTCCCTCTTTGCTACCTTCCTATCAATTGTCTTCCCAATGACCTCACACCCTTCTTCTCTCTTGTAGCCCTCATCACGACATCACTGACTGAGTCAGGTTGTTGTTATTTTGAGACAGAGTGTCTTAGGGTCTCCATTGCTGTGAAGAGACACCATGACCAAGGCAACTCTTAGAAGGGACAACATTTCATTGTGGCTGGCTTACAGGTTCAAAGGTTCAATTCATTATCATCAAGGCGGGAAGCATGGCAACATCCAGGCAGGCATGGCTCTGGAGAAGGAGCTGAGAGTTCTACATCTTGTTCTGAAGTCAGACAGAAGTCAGACAGAAGACTGGCAAAGCCCAGTGTCTTAGTTAGGGTTTTGCTGCTATGAATAGACATTATGACCAAGGCAATTCTTATACAGACAACATTTAATTGTGGCTGGCTTACAGGTTCAGAGTTTCAATCCATTATCATCAAGGTAGCAGCATGGCAGAGTCCAGGCAGACATGATGCTGGAGGAGCTGAGAGTCCACTTCTTGTTCTGAAGACAGTTAGGAGAAGACTGGCTTGTTGGCCGCCAGGACCAGGGTCTTAAAGCCCATGCCCACAGTGACACACTTCTTCCAACAAGCCTGCCCCTATTTCAACAAGGACACACTTCCTAAAAGTATCACTCCTGTGGCCCAAGCATTCAAACACATGAGTCTATGGGAACCAAACACATTCAGACCACTACAGAGGGTCTCACTATATGGCTCTGGTTGTCCTAGAACTCACTATGTATACCAGGTTGGTTTTGAATTCACAGAGATCCTCCTGCCTCTGCCTCCCAAGTGCAGGCATTGTTTGCTCTTTCAGTATCTCTCTCTTCATTTGCCCCAGGGCTGGAAGTGCCATCAAGCCCTGCTCTTCCTACCTTCTATTCCTGCAACAGGAGACACACCCAACAGTCAGAACCCACAGTGAACTTGTGGGCTGGCAGGACAAAACAGGACAGTCCAAGCAAGCAGCAGCAGGCAGCCCTGTTGCCTGCCCAGAGGCCAGGCAAGCAGATAGTTTCCTCCTGAGTGTGTGTGCCCTCAGGGAACAGCCCAGGTTGGGTGTGGCCAAGTGGTCCAAAGACCATCACCCAGCTCCGGACTTTATTGCTGCTGGAACTGCAGATCCAAGCTAATATTAAAGATGGTGACAGCTTCAAAGCCCTGATAAGCTTGTTAGCACAGCAGGGGTGGGGAGGCAGAGGCTGTTATCCACCAAGAGGGGAATGTGTCGCCTTAGTCAGACATCTGTTCTTGGAAAGTGACAGCCTTGGGAACATGATGAGGAGGCAGATGGCTCTTCTCTCCCGGTAATATCTGCCCTGTTGGACCCCAAATGTTATTCTAGGAATTAAGTGGTATTCCTTAGCATCTCCTGAAGTCTACAGACATCCTGTCATTCAGGCATGGGTTATCCTTCACTCTCTTTTCTCCTCATTTGAGCTCATGACTCCCATTAGCATCTGATAATTCTCTTCCTGTCATCCTAGACTACAAAGAACTCCCTGCCTCTTGCTCTTAAATGTGCCATTACTCCTGTCTTTTAGTATCTGAGACATCGTCTCTCTCTACCCGTAGTGTCTTCTCCCTGACTGAGCTCCTCTGAGGCTTTCCATGCACCTCTCTGCCTCCTGAGTTCTCCTCCATATCTGGCCATATCCTTTGGAATACGGTCCCATCCAGGCAGGATTCCCAGAACTGTACCATCACCAGAACATGTGTTCTGTCTTCCATTGCCCCCCAAGAACTTGACCACTGGAATTTTCTTCAGTAACTTAAAAAAATATTTTTATGACTTAAAGAAATTATGTGTGTATGTGTGTCTATGTGTGAGTTATACACACTTGAGTGTAGGTGCCTGTGGGGTCCAGAAGAAGGTGCTAGATCACCTGGAGCTACAGTTACAGGTGCTTGTGAACCACTCCATGGGGGTTCTGGGAACTGAGCTCAGGTCCTCTGCACAAATAACAAGCATTCTTTACCACTGAACCCTTTCTCCAGTTCTGCAGTAATGTTTTTTTCCATTTTGAACACAGGGCCCCCTGCAGCCCAGGATGACTTCAAACTCAATATGTAACCAAGGATGGTCTTGAACTCCTAATCATCCTAGAGTGGAGGCATGTGCCATCATACCTGCCTTTAGGCAATGTCCATGCTGGGGACAAAATCCAGGGCTTGACTTTGTGCATGCTGCACAAACGTTCTACCAACAGATCACATCCTCACTTCCTCTCCACTGTATCTTGCTAGGACTTATCCAGTTTAAAAGTTTCCAGCAGAATTCATATGTTGAGGCCAGAGATGCTCCCTTTTGCTTAAAAGGGGGCAAAACTGGTGTTAATAAAAAAGAAAACAGAATTTGCTTTTAAACAATATACATAAAACTATCTGACTTTAGGAGAGGTATCGGGTTTTAGTAATTCACCATAGGGTGTGGAGAGCAAGAGAAAAAGAAGAGAGCATTCACTACTTTGCAGTTTCATTCAGAACCTGTCCACACAAAGAAGGATGACTCTTACGACCTCTAGAAGATACCAGCAGTTTTCATTTCTAGTATCTCAATATTATTTCCTCTACCCCTCTTTTTTCCCATGTTAGGCCCAAATACTAACAGTTCTTGTCCTCTGAAGTCAAAGAGGCAGGCTAATGCAAGAAGCCTCTGTACTTGGCCAGAAAAGAACTCCAAATAAACAGAAAGTTGCATCCTAGTCTGGGTCCTCACAATATATTAATTTTGAGTTTCTCTTTATTGATGAACTATATGTATACAATGTACAGATCCTATGAACACAGTGCAGTGAATTGTAACATGTAGTAAGTAATAGGCATGCCCTTACCAAGATACTGACATTTTAGACAAGGGGAAATCACTTGGCTGGTAGAGTGCCTGTCCCCACAAGTATGAGGACCTGAGTTGACTCACCACCCAGGTAAAAAGCCAGAGGTAGTGTGCAGGCTTATAATCCTATTACTGACAGGTGGAAACAGGGTACCCCTGGGGTTCACTGGCTTGCTAGTCTAGCCAAATCAGTGAGACTCTGGTACTGATGAGAGACGTTGTCTCATAAACCAGTTGGATGGCTCCCGAGAAAAACCCCTCTCACATAGACACCTGCACGCACATACACGCCTGTACACGCATACTCACCTGCACACAAAGACACACATATACACCTGTAGTCACACATACACCTGTACACACACACACACACACACACACACACACACACACACACACACACACACACACACAGAGGCTGATATTTTGGTCCCCTAAACCCCCTTCCCTTTTCAGAAAGTGACGAACCCCACAAGGACAGCCATTATTCTGATGTCTGTTGCCACAGATAGTGTTGCCCGCCCTTGCTCTTTATAGGAATGTGATTAGAGTGTGTTATATATAGGCAGATGGCTCTTCTACACACTCTGTTATTTCTAGTTTCTTTCACACAGTAAAATCATTTTGAGATTCGCCCTTTATTGCCTGGCCGTGGTTAGGTAGCATAGTTTTTCCCTCTAGTTTTATTTTCTAATTTTTCTGTTTATCACGGGTTTTCAATGTGATTTAAAGGCCAGTGATTCTGCTTCAGAAAGCAAGAAGCCTCTGACTGAGGACCCACCCCAGTAGCCACTGAGCCCCCTCCTCCCACAGCTCATCCAGCTCATGTCTCTGTTACCCGCCACACGCATTACGAAGCCGCTGGCCACTGCCATGTGTGCTGCACAGGTACCACCATACCCTTTTGATGAACATCCTGAAGGAAGTCACCCAGCCGCTTCTGAGTCCCAAGGCTGGTGACTGGTTTTGGATGTGTGTTGACTGTTGATACTTATTTACTGTATAAATATAATTTATCATTTGTATCAAGAAAAATAAAAGAAATGAGATTTAAAATGTCTCATTGTGATTTTTCTATGCCTTATTGGTTTAAAGTTTTTTTTAAATGTATTTTTTTTTCTTTAAATCAGAGTTGGGCTGGAGAGAGTGCTCAGCCCTTAAGAGCATCTTCTGCTCTTGCAAAGGGCCTGTGTTCCGTTCTCAGCATCCATATGGCAGCTCACTGCCATCTAGAACTCTATTTTCAAGGTTTCTGACTCCCTCTTCTGGCCTTTGCAGGGACCAAGCATCCTTCTGATACACAAATGGACATACAGGCAAAACACTCAAATACATAAAATAAAAATAATGTTAATCTTCGAAAATGTTTCCCCCTTCACCCACTTTCCAAACTCTGGTGACCCGTACCTGCTGTCTCCGAGCTGTTGACTGGCCCACGGAAGACGTAGGACGGTTTTTGTTGTGTTGTGTGTCCGTTTGCTGTCTTTCCCCTGTGCTGCTTCGTCTTCAGTGAACTTTCTGTTTCAGATATTTTATTTTTAGATCATAGCTTTTTTTCATTCAATTATTAAAAAAAATAATTTTTGCTGTTCTTCAGAGGTTTCCTACTGTCCTGTCTGTATTTCTTTTGCTGTGATAAGCATTGAGATCGAAGGTGAAGTGTTAGGAACCTTGTTTCAGCATTGTGGGGAGTAAGGCAGGAAGGAAGGGAGAAAGCATGGCGGACCTCCACTCTCTGGCTTGTTTCTCTGCCTGCCTCAACTCCCTTTCTTATACAGCACAGGCCTACTTGTCTGGTGACAGCACTGCCCCTAGCGGGCTGGGTTCTCCTGCATTAATTAGCAATTAAGAAAATGCCCCACAGACATGCCCACAAGTCAATCCAATGGAGGCAATTCCTGAATTGAGGTTCCCTCTTCCCGGGTATGTCAAGTTGACAACTAAAGCCGACTGACACCTTTGTTTGTGTGTGATATCATCTTTACTTGTAAATTCTTGAATTTTTTTTATAATAGCATTGGTAATTCTTATCTACTACTTTAAACACCTATGTTGTCTTTCAGTGTGCTTCTATTGATGGGGTGGGGCTAAGGGTTCCTTGTTCCTTTTTCCTGCCTTATTTTCATTTTACTCTAACGCTTGTAATTTCTTGCTGTTGGCTGAAGGCAATGCCTTTGAGTGTTCTAGATGAGTTTTAGCCTTGTTAGGATATGTCTGTAGAAGGCCTTCCCCAGGAAAAAGACAGCCCAGGTTTAAGGCATGATCATCCTGCTTCCTGACATGAATGGCCGAAGCATCTCCCAAGAGTTTTATACCCTGGTTGACTGGACCTTTGCAGAGTTTCAGCACAATCCCCATGGTGCTCACAGCCCTCACTAGATATTTCACAGCTGGTCCGAGAGAGTCTCACCCTATCAATGTGCAGCAAAGCCTTAGGTTGAAGTTTTAAGAGGGCTTGGAATTGCTTCTTGAGCCATGTTTGTCTGTGACTGGAATCCTGTTCAATATGCTCCAAATTCTCCAGAAGCCTCAAATCTTGTTTGAATTTTTCAGCCAGATACAAAAGTCCTTCTGCTTCTGCTTCCCTTTAGCAGCAGTTTAAGAAGTTCCCCAGGGGAAGGAGAGAGAGAGAGAGACAGAGACAGAGAGAGACAGACACAGAGAGAGACAGAAAGAGACAGAGACACAGAGAGAGACAGAGAGACAGAGACACAGAGAGACAGAGAAAGAGATAGAGACAGAACAGAGAGACAGAGACACAGAGAGACAGAGAAATAGTCAGAGAGACAGAAAGAGAGCCTAATGTGGTGACTTGATTTATTTGCTCGCTCTATCTATCTACCTATCTCTATCTATCTATCTATCTATCTATCTATCTATCTATCTATCTATCTATCTATCTATCTATCTATGTGGTGACAAAAGTGTGGTATCCCCTCTGTCCTGACTATAGCTTGATGCATATCTTACCTTTCAACATCTATCTAATTATTCTATAATTATCTTTATCTGTCTCCTTCCCTGAGAAGTGAATTGGCTGAGACTAGTGATTTATGTCTTCAGTCCCTTTTCTACATTTGTGGGAGGAGAACCCTCATCCCACAGGTAAGTAGGTTATCAAAGAAAAGCTCTGATGTACATGTTCAATATTGTTCTGTAATCAAAGAACACAATAAAAAGAGAAATGAAAGAATAATTTGTGAACCTGTCTGTAATCTCAAGAAATGAGTGGGCAAGTATCACCAAAGACTGGAAATTACCACTGAGACTGCTAACTGCTAGACCATAAGGACAGAAGTTACAGATTATGGTGGTTTGAATGAGGATGCTGCCCCTCCCCCCCCATAGGCTCACTTATTTACATGTTTGGTTCCCAGTTGATGGATTGTTTAGGAAGGATTAGGAGGTGTGGCCTTGTTGGAGGAGGTGTGTCACATGGGAATGGACTCTGAGGTTTCAAAAGTCCATGTTGGGCCCAGCCCTGTGCTATCTCTTTGCCTCCTGCCTGCTGGTGAGGATGTAAGCTCTTAGCTGTTCCTCCAATGCCATGTCCAGGGCCTGCCACACTCACTGTCATGATGAACGTGGACTAATCCTCTGAAACTGAAACTAAAACAAGCTTCCAGTTAAATGCTTTGTTTTGTAAGTTTCTTTGGTCATGGTGTCTCTTCAGAGTAATAGAAATGTAACTAGGACAGAGATCTAAGCAAGAATGTTTAGAATCACTTTAGCAGAGTACTAAAGGCTGATAAAGATTATCATTTAAATAAGATTCAGATAGAATGGCATGTGGAAGAGAGAATTTGATGAGCACCCCTCCCTAATAAAATCTGAGAATAAGGAGGTATAACCCAGAAGGAAGGGTGACCCTTTCTCTTTCCACTTCACAGGACCTTGACAGAGCCTTGAGGTTAGCTTTGGGAATACCTGTAAAGGATCAATCTTAAGGACTCTGGACCCCTGTGCTATCCCTTTTAGGTCTTAAGTCTCTATTCTCACCATTTGAAAATTCAAGTTGTATCCTGACACTGTAGATTAACCTGGCTTCCACAGCATGATAAAGGCTATAAACTAGTCATGTGATTGAGGAAGCCCTGAAAGGACCGCCTAGCCCTTCTTCATACTGGTTGGCTGCAGCCATAACAACCGTTTCTGCTAGACCAAAGTACAGCTTCTACATGTCTTTATGGCCTTGTTCACAGTTCAATGTTCAGTAGCATAAAACTTCCCAGGAAGATGCAGGTTTTACATTCACAACCAAGTGCCAGACTTACTTTCTAAATACTGGGTCCCAAATGATAAAGCCTCCAAATATTCTAAGATTGCTGTTGTTTTATCCAGCGGAGCTTTCTTCCTGAGAAAATGCCAACCACACAGAAAACGTTGATGTTCCTGTCTGGCTTTCTTACAAGCCTGGGCTCTGTTGTTGTCATCTGCTCCATTCTTGGGACACAGGAATGGATCACCAGCTCGATTCTCTTCAGAGACTATTTCTCCAACGGTACCATTGTTATTACCTATGGGCTTTTCCGCGGTACGAGTGCTCAAGATTTGGATGAAGGTCTTCAAGAGCTGGACAAAAACTTTGAAGGTAAATGACCACCCAGTTAGAATGGGAATGGCTGGAATGGGTAAGATACACACACCATTCTATAATTGGGACAAACAGCCATTCAAAACTAACTTCTTCAAAGTCCTGAGTTAGGCTATCATTGGACTAACTCATAATTTTGAAGGTGTTTATTATGTTTTCAGACTCATGCCTCCAATTATCTTGCTATCTTTGGAGTCTAAACCATTCTATTGGCAGCTGGGCTTGAATTGTACCTATCTGGTTTATTGACAAGTGAATAGTTAAAGTGTGTGGCAGCCTTATGGTGCTTAAGAGCCAATGACATTGAACATGGGTTTTGACTTGGGGCACCCAGCTCCTTCCAGAAGTTTGTAAGTAATCACATAGGGGAAAATGTAAAGGAGAAAAATCCATATCCAGTAATTTTCTCAGCTTCTTGAATCTATACTTTTGTATTCAGAGTATCTCATTGTTGGAAATGGTATTTAATTCCTATTAATCCTGCTACTTATAGGATTTCCTGTTTGTTACTTATTTCTGATGTAATAATGTCTTGCTCTCAACCAATACAAAATAAACTATTGAGGATAGTGGATGCAGCTAGTTGAGTTTTGGATTTTGAGCTCTAGCATTATGGCTCTTGAAAGGTAATAGTTACAATTATTCATTACATAGCATATAAGTGGACTTTACGTTGTGTAGCGCAGGGTCTGTACAGCTGATTTTTTGGCATTTATATTTCTAACTATGCACCTTATGCCTGGGTAATGTTTAGTGCCCATACTCCAAGATAGAGTTCTAGCAGGTTTATTATTTTGTTAATAAAATGGTTTCTATAAATCCAGGGTAAGGCAATGTATCTCTGACCTCTCACGGTGTCTTTGAGTAGTAGGGAAAGCACTTCTTCCCTGAGGTTTCAGCTGCTTCCCCCTCCCCTGGTGCTAGCCACAGCCTCTCAGAGGCATGAAGAGACCTCCTTTACAACAACCAGGAGCTCAGATTTCAAAGTCCCCCTCAGCTCTCAGTAATATCATTTTTAAAACCAAAAAGTACACTTGTTTGCGAATCCTCTGGCACATTTAAGTGCTTGGGACAGAAGTCTACAGTGCTGACTTGGGATCAGTTGATTCCATCTAGAGATTGATGACCTCGACGGAAACCCTGAGTCTCTAATCAAGGAGGTCCAGGGAAAGACAGGGAAGGTCATTGCCTATATGACTGGGAGTGACCATTCTGGTGTCTGGAGGGGAGGGACAGCCACAGTCAGTGGGAGTAAAGCTTAGGATTAGTACCAGCTGAGTCCTTCCCATTAGTGTAGAAACAGGCAGAATGTTTGTGCTGCCTGTGCCTGATTTTCTGTTTTTACCATTTGCTACTGGAAAGCCACACTATAATCTGCTCCCCACCCCCCAATTGTACAACCTCCCATTGTTACAGAGGGTGAACAACCACCCAGTGGAGGAAGATGTTACACAATTGTTGGATGGTATCTAAGGGTCACTCAGAGACTATGGGATTTTTTCATACCGTGACTATGGTAAGCACCGAATATGTAAACATTTCTCCCAGACAAGAAGTCATCCCTAGAACATATAGGCAATGCTAAGGGATCTCCTGCTACTTACCCTGTCAACAGAATCCAGTATTTACAATGAGACACGACACTCTCCTGCCAGTAAGCCAGAGTTACTGTGAACATCATTAGCCAATCATTGGTAGCAAAATTAAACCTGTTTTAAAATTAAATATGCATTGTCCCATTTAGTTCTTAGAGATTGATGCTTCCCCCTCAGAAGTCAAGTGTGTTAGCATTGTGGCTAAGGCCAGGACACACTGAAATCCTCAGGCAGTAATTCATATTATCAGGCCCTGCTCAGGGGTCTGATATCTTGTGTCTATTTGTAAGAGAGAATGGGCAATAGTCTTTGATTTAAAGGGTCAAACCCGTCCAGGCAACCAGAGGTCAATAAACAGAGATGATGCCCAGTCAGCCCCAGTCAGGAAATCTGTTATGGATCCAGGGTGACAATGAGTTTGGATGGCTGGATTGATCCTGGTTTGTCTACTATCTGGATAAGTGACTGTTTAGCTCTAGTCGTGAGTGGATGGTCTTTACTACTTCTAATGTGTTGGCTGTATAATTTCAGCTTGAAATATCTGCCATAGGGTAAAGGTCTTAGACTTAGATACTGATAGGATTTGCATGCAGTTCCTGTAGTGACATGCTCCCTGTCTAGGGCAAGGGGAAGCTCCTCCTCTGAAGGGCACTGCCCTACACCCATACAAGTCTCCACAACATCTGGAGGTGGGGTGGGGAGCACAGCTCTGTGGACTCCTGGGAGGACCTATGCTCACACTCACGAGGGTTTGCCTCCCGACTCCGTCCAGTTTGGCTCTTGGTGCTTTATAACAGGATCCTGAATGAAGTTATCCACTTGACTCTGAGAATGCTATCAGGGCCTAAGGGGCATGACATGTGCTACTTCACCAGGCTGGCAGGAATGGGACAATGTGTCACTTGGATGTGGCATCCCTCAGAATGTCATCTTCAGTAGTACTCAGCCTACACCCTGACCCAACCAAATATCTTTACAGAATCATTTTGACATTTCAATGAATGCTGTTTCTCTTCCTATGGCACTAAGTTTCTTTCTTTCTTTCTTTCTTTCTTTCTTTCTTTCTTTCTTTCTTTCTTTCTTCCTTCCTTTCTTCCTTTCTTTCCTTTTACTGTATATGTTACTTATTTACATTTCAAATGTTATCCCCTTTCCTGGTTTCCACTCTGGAAACCCGATATCTCCTCCCCCTGCTTTTATGAGGGTGTTTTACCCCACTACTCCCATCTCCCTGCCCTGGCATTCCCCTACACTGGGGCATTGAGCCTTCACAGGACCAAGGGCCCATCCTCCCACTGATTCCCAACAAGGCCATCCTCTGCTACATATGTGGCTGGAACCATGGGTCCCTCCAGGTGTACTCTTTAGTTGATGATTTAGTCCCTGGGAGCTCTGGGGGTTCTGGTTGGTTGATATTGTTGTTCTTCTTATGGTGTTGTATACTCCTTCAGCTCCTTTAGTCCTTTCTCTAACTTCTCCATTGGGGACCCTGTGCTCAGTCCAATGGTTGGCTGCTAGCATGTACCTCTGTATTTGTCAGGCTCTGGCAGAGTCTCTCAGGAGACAGCTATATCAGGCTCCTGTCAGCAAGCACTTCTTGGCATTCGCAATAGTGTCTGGGTTTGGTTAACTGTGTATGGAATGGATCCCCAGGTAGGGCAGTCTCTGGACGGCCTTTCCTTCAGTCTCTGCTCCACACTTTGTCTTTGTATTTCCTCCCATGAGTGTTTTGTCACCCCTTCTAAGAAGGACTGAAGCATCCACATTTTGGTCTTCCTTCTTGAGATTCGTGTGGTCTGTGAATTGTATCTTGGGTATTCCAAGCTTTGGGGCTAATATCCACTTATCAGTAAGTGCATACCATGTGTGTTCTTTTGTGATTGGGTTATCTCACTCAGGATGATGTTTTCTAGTTCCATCCACTTGCCTAAGGGAATTTCGTGAATTCATTATTTTTAATAGCTGAGTAGTACTCCATTGTGAAAATGTACCAAATTTTCTGTATCCATTCCTCTGTTTAAGGATATCTAGGTTCTATCCAGCTCCTGGCTATTATAAATAAGGCTGCTATAAACATAGTGGAGCATGTGTCCTTGTTACATGTTGGAGAATCTTTTGGGTATATACCCAGAATTAGTATATCTTGGCCCTCAGGTAATACTATGTCCAATTCTCTGAGGAACTGCCAGACTGATTTCCAGAGTGGTTGTACCAACTTGCAATCCCACCAGCAATGGAGGAGTGTTCCTCTTTCTCCACATCCTCGCCAGCATCTGCTGTCACCTGCATTTTTGATCTTAGCCATTCTGACTGGAGTGAGGTAGAATCTCAGGGTTGTTTTGATTTGCATTTCCCTGATGACTAAGGATGTTGAACATTTCTTTAGGTGCTTCTCAGCCATTTGATATTCCTCAGTTGATAATTCTTTGTTTAACTCTGTACCCCATTTTTTAATAGGTCTCTTTCATCTTGGTCCCTTGGTTAGTAGACATGTGACATTTCAAACAGCTACATTAGCATGGCACTGACTCTGGCTTGGAGATGCAGTCTCCTGGATGTTGCAAAGAATCTGTGTACTTGACCTTCCTTGCCAATGAGAAAAATGTCAGATTCAGGTCCCATTCCTCTTGTTTAAAACAAAGCAAAACAAAAGAACACAACAACAACAGCCAAACCTTACTCGATGCATTATTTCCCATGTAGCTATGACAAAATGCCAGAGAGAAATCATTTAAAGGAGTGAAGTTTTCTTTTTAGTTCACAGTTTCAGTGCATTGTAGTGGAAAGGCATGGTAGAGCCTTGTGTGAGATAGTTTCCTCACATAGTGTGGTCCAGATAGCAAAGGGCACACACTGGAACCAAGGGTGTGTATAACCTTAAAGGCCTTCCCCTAGTAATCTGTTTCTAGTAGCTAATCTGTGTCTCCAGAAATTTCCATAGCCCTTAAAACAGTGACTCAGGCTGCAGTCTGGACCTTGAAAACTTGACCTGGTGGAGAACATTTTAGTCAATCTATAACAATTTAGTCCCCTATAGTTAACACACTAGGGGATTTTAGGACAAACTGATTGTAATTCTGGCTCAGGGTTGACGGTCAGCAGCCTTCCCTTGGCCAGATACTAGGCTGACACAGCTTTGGGCATTACTTTCAAGCCCCTTGGTGGCACGCTACTTGGAGTTGATTTATTGGAGACAGCTTGGGACTCAAACTTACAAATGAACCAAGGCAGGCTTAGGGCAAGTGGCTCGGTGGTTTGTGAGTGCTGCACTGGTGTCAAAGACTGTCACCAGTGGGTTGTCATCTGATCCGGCTTCTCCTCACCCAAACTCTCTGGTTTCTTTCTTTTCTGTGACCTCAACATTGTACTGTTAAACAGAACAGAACTGAGGATGTAAATACAGAAACGAATGGCAAATTAAAAAGTCAAATGGAGCTGATTTCTTGAGAATGTGTGAAGGCTCCCTACCTCCCTACTCTGACTTCATCTCATGCATCAGGATGTGTTTCCTGGAGAAGGGATTCTTACGCTTTTCCCTTCTCAGAGATGTGAGCACATTGGAAGGAGGAGTTGGTGGGAATGGAGACAACCAAACCAGAGGGATTTGCCACTTTTCTTTCAAGACAATCTTGGCAACTGTCCAAGGCTGAGGTGCTAGCTGTGACTTCCTGGGAGGCCCCAGGCCGTGCTCTAAGATCTGTCAGTACTGCGATGCCCACTAATGGAAGCTTTGCACTGGCTCAGGTCTCTGGTGGCCAGGTGTCTGAGGTGGGAGTGGAATCTGTTCCCACCCACAAAACCAGTTTTAGTTACTTGTGTTAAAGGCAATTTAAGGAAGGAAGGGTCTGTCCTGCTGGTCACATTGCATTCGCAAATAAGAGAGAGAGAGAAAGAGAGAGAGAGAGAGAGAGAGAGAGAGGAGGGAGAGGGAGAGACAGACAGACAGACAGACAGACAGACAGACAGACAGCAAGAGGTGAAAGTTGGTACTCAGCTTGCTTTCTCCTTTTTATTCAGTCCAAGACCTCATCTCATGGAATGATGCTCTCTACATTTAAGGTGGGTCCTCCACAGCCCAATCTAGAAACTCCCTAACAGTCATGTAAAAAGGTTTATTACCCGGGTGATTCTAGATCCTGTAGGTCAACCGTAAGTGTAATTGTCACACTCAACAGTCTATGGACTTACAGAAAACAAGACCTGGAGGTGGAAGGTTGTTGGAAGGCGGGACCTGGATGGCTAAATCTTACCCAGAGGGGAGCTGGGTGTCTGGAAGGCCAGCTGAGGCATCTACTGGCTGGGGTCTCATCTCTGTGCCTCTTTCTGGGGCCGCCAGAATCAGGGCAATTAGCTCCAATTGTGAGGGGACTCCTGATGCAAAAGTTTGTCCCATGAAAGACAGAAAGAGAACAGCATGTATCTGCTAATTTTATGGGGAGGGAGCAGCTGTCAGATGCTGCCAGGGTTATTGTTACTGCACTCCGGCTAACTCTCATCAAACCTTCAGCTATCATTGTCTGAGTTCCGAGGCAGGGGATGAAAAGACATAGCTGTCATATCTAGGTGGCAAGGAATTCAGAAATAATTTTTTATAGTGCAGCAGTTAAAATTAAGACGAATCACCTCCCCACCCCAAGTATGCAGAAAATTATGAGTCAGCAGCCCCAAAATTAACTCTCTTTGGGAATTATGTCTGCTAAATCTTATTGAAAGTCAAGGCAGAGCTGAACTTGATTGTCATCTTTTTCTTTTTGTGTATGTGAGTGTCACGTGTGTGTGCGTGTATGTGTGTTTACACGTGTATGCACAAGTGCTTGTGCATGAGTGTGTATATATACATGGGGGGCAGAGGTCAATATCGTATGTTCCCCAATTTTGTCTCATCTTTTTTTTAAATTTTATGTGTACACGTATGCATGTGTGCTCGTACAGATTTATGTGTGCCACATGAATGTAGAAGCACAAGGATGCTAGAAGAAGGTATTGGTTTCCCTGATAATGGGAGCCTCCACATAGGTGCTAGAAACTGAAGATGAGTCCTCTCCAAGGGTAAGCATGCCTAACTGCCAAGCTGTCTCTCCAACCCCCTCCATCTGGCTTTTTGAGACAAGCTCTCTAATGGAACCTGGGCTCACTGAGAGCTAGGCTGACTGGCTAGCAAGCTCCAGGCATGCTCTTGTCCCTGTTCCCCAGAGCTGGGATTACAGGCTTCTTTTTAAGACATGGGCTCTGGGGGGATTGAACTCAGGCCCTCATGCCTTCAGGGCAAGGGCTTCATACACTGAGTCCTTCATGGTCACTTTTTTTTTTAGCATGCAAAAACAAAGAGTGTTTATTCTGCAAAAACATCCAGCATGCGCGGCCAACCATTCTCTAAAATGGCGACCCTCATGGTCACTTTTTAATGAAATATTCCACTTGAAAATGAACATCCACTTAACATCTGTAAGTCAGTGTGGGAGGCAGAGAGATCCTCAGAGAATTCCAGGCGTTTGGGACACAGAGCATGTTCTTTACACTCCAGTTTCTGTTTTTGATTTCAATATTTAAATTATTTTCTTGATTACAGAACTCTGCCAAGGAGAAAGAGAGAGTTCTTTTGTTCCCAGTCAATTTCCCTTGAGACCTTTCCTCCGGCCCTGGCTGCTGGGGAAGAGGAAGTGGATCCACCTTGACGTGACAGATGGTTGACCCAGCCACAGGAGGCAGCCTGGACCGCCGGCTGGGCGTGTCTCCCTAATTCTGTTGCTTTTTCCCTAGCCTCCTTCTGACATCACCTCCCTCCAGTTTCAAAATCAGCATTTGCTGTTAGTACAAGCAAATCCTCTCAAACATGTCATTTCTACAGGACACGGAGAAGCAGGGAAGAGACTCCAGTTAGTTAAGTCAGGGACAAGTGAAGTCCCAGCCAAGATTTTTGAGAGCCTCATTTGGGGTACAGGGCAGAGGATGTAGGCTTGGATTAATCCACCCAAGGGGTCACTGTCAGAAGTCACTGAAGAGTTTAGTCACTGTAACAAGGAGGTGTTGCCTATGGAAGCTGAGCTTTGCCCTGTGCATCTGAGGAATGAAGTGTTCTACACCCGGGGTGGCAGGTCATGGTCCACTTGCTGTTGAACTTGTTTCTCTTTCCCTGGGGTTCTCCAGGGATGCATGCCTACGTTTGTCACGTGCTACTCTCCTGTCTCCTGCCCTCTTTCCTGCACACCCCTTCACCCTTTGAGCCGGTGCACTGTGTTGCTGCTGCCTTCAGGCCTCTCCCTTGCAGGAGGCGCCTGCTCTGGGCTCAGCCTCACACCACTCAGGATACCTTCTCCCTCTTCGTGGGGGACTTCTGCCACCACCCAATATTTTGGTCACGCCCCTTTCGTGCCTACCTTGTCTAGTAGGAGGACATTGCAGATTTATAAAAATAGATATGAGGACTTAAAACTGAAGATGTCTTGTCCACCACATACTACTTAGCCTCAACCCTTCTAACCTCTGACTCTCCTAGTCTTTCTGCCTTCTATTCTCCAGTGAAGAAAAGCCTGGCTTAAAAACAAACTTTTTTATTTATTTACATTTTATGTGTGTGTGTGTGTGTGTGTGTGTATGTGTGTGTCTGTGTGTCTGTATGGGTACATGCGCACACACAGAGGTCAGAGGAAAAACTCATGGGGTACAGTTTTTTATTTTTCGTTATGCATTCAGGTCCCAGGGATTAAACTTCAGCTAATGCCCTTGGTAGCAAACAGCGTTACCCAATGTGCCACATTGCTGGCCCCAAATCTGAGTTTTAATGGTGCCACTACATTCATTTGTTTCATCTTCTGGTATCTGTAAAAGTGATTTTATTAATGATATGATTGTGGAGACATTTTAAGATTAAAAACATTATTTTGTTAAAAAAAATTATGTTCTCACCTAAATGGGAGTGAGTCCATACATATCCGTACATAAGGTAGATGTGAGATGGGGTCCTGTGTAAGATCACTCAATCACAGTTCAAAGGCAGGGAATGGAATCACCTCGGTGAAAACAATGCCTCTAAACAGACATTTACTTCATTATATGTTTTGCCTGCAAATCTGTATGTGTACCATATGCCCATGGAAACCAGAAGAAGGGGTTGATTCCTCTGGAACTGGAGTTACTTTCAGCTTGGAAAGAAGTCTGAGGGCTAACCAGAGGGTTGTATTCCCAGCTGCCTCCAATGTTGGAGCCCCAGGAAGGTAGAATTTGGACCCTGGGAAGGCACCCCGATTTGCCCTATAAAGAAACATTTTTCTATCTCTGCTACTTGCTATGGGCTAGCACCTTTGTGGTCACTTCCACTAGTCCTTGTTCTCCTGCTTTTTTCTCTGTCAGCTCATCCTGGCTCACTAAATTCTTCTAAGCCATAGGGTTTATGGGATCCTCACTGCACAGGGGTTTGTACAGAGACCCACCCTGAGGGTTTCTGCCAGAAGCAATTAGGGTGATGGAATTGCCATTATCCTACTAGCAAGGCTCTGAGGATAGAGATCACTGATGAGGAAGTTGCAGGTATTTAGGACTTGAAAACTAAGATAAACATCCACCTTCAGTACTGTGGCTACAGAGTCAAGAAAAGCCACTGACTGGCCTGTCCTGAGGAATTCTGTCACATTCTTAAATGTGTATGATCCTGTACGTACATATGCAGGGAATGGGTATATGCAAGTGCACACACATGCGTATATGTGTGCATGTGAAGGTAAAAGATCAACTTCAGATGTCATTCTTTGGGTGATGCCCATCATGGTTGTTGAGATAAGGTTTCTGGTTGAATTTGGAGCTTACCAATTCAACTAGACTGGCTGTTCAGTGAACCCCAGGATCTACCTGTCTCTGTTGTCTCCCCAACACTGAGATTGCAAGTGTTAGCCACGCCACCTGCCCTTTTCAGGTGGGTTCTGGGGATGGAATGCAGATCCAGGGCTTCTACATCAAACACATGACTGACTGGGCCATCCTCTGGGCCCGTGCGGTCTTGTGCTTGCAGGAAGAATGGCTTACTGCTTCCTTCTCTGACTCCATGCCTTCTCCAGTTTGGCTGTGTTTGAATTTGTATTTCTGCACCGTGCACTCACCAAATGTTGCTTTAGTTTTAGGGATATTGAGCAACTCTTCCCAGAAGTCTCTGCATCTGGTGGTCATCTTGTTCCTGATCCTGAGTCTGGCAGCTTCCGTGCTAAGCTTAGTGTTCACCTTCTACAACAGCATCAGCAACCCTTACCAGACGTTCCTGGGACCCATGGGCGTCTACACCTGGAATGGACTCAGTGGTGAGTTTCCTGAGAAGACTCATGTGCACATAAGTGCATACACGTACATATGCATGCACATGTACACATGCACACACAGGTGTACACACATGCACACTGATGCATGCTCATGAACACACATGCACATATATTTGTTGTCTATCTTGCCTTCATAAGGAGTAATATGCACTCCAGAGTTGCCATACCTAGGTGGCCAAGTCACAAAGCCAGGAAAGGATGCCATCTGGGGCCAACACTCTGTGACCTAGAGTGCTGTGTGACTTCTAGGTGATCTTGTTATTTTGTGTGGGGGGGGATGGTGCCCAGAGAGGGAGTGGATCTTGTTGTGACTTAGGCATAAGATTCTCCGTGGGTTTTGTCCATGTACTTCATCCCCTACATTTCCCCAGTGGGACTGACACTTAGAGATTAAGGGATTTGGATACAAATCCAGATATAGGTCCCCAGTGTCAAGGGCCCTCCATCCACCACCAGACCTTGCTCACTGCCAGGATAAACAGTGAATTGATCTTAGTTTCACTCATGGGACTTGGAGCCAACAGAATCAGCAGCCTCAGGCATGGCTGAATTTGGAGACCATGTTGTAGGAAGTCTGCTTCCCTTCACCCCTGCATACGGTGATTTCCCAGTGTGTGTTCTGTGGCTACACAGTTGATTCAATCCTCTTAAAGGTCAGATGGCTGTACACACCCTGGACTCCTGCAGTAGCAGCTTTAGAGGAAAGGCTTGTCATTTTCCAAGAGTTGGGAGAGTGTCCTGGGCCTAGTTCTCATGGACTCACCCACTGACATGACCTGATCAATCTCTGAAGCCAAGATAGATAAATTGACCCATTAAGTTGGCTAAGGAGACTTGTCCATACTGGAGCTGGTCCCGGTGTCAGCTATTTTCTTTAGAGGCACATTGGGGAGGAGGAGTGGGTTCACATAGAAGGGGAAATGACAAGAGGTGGGCCAGTACTGCCCTGTCTGCAGCCCACGGAGCTTTCAGCTTGTCCCCTTGTTCTTCCTCTGTAGAGGAAGACAGGCTGACTATACAGATGTCTGTGGGGAAAACAGGAAAAGGAATCTGGAGAGTCTACCCTCAGCCCTGCCTATGTCTAGCCAACAAAGGGCTATGTTGTGGTGAGAAAATTCCCTACACTTACCTTCTGCCTCAGGGGTATATTCTAACACAGAGGGAGAGGATCTAGGGTGGACAGGAAAACCACCTGTAATAGCTGTGTGAGGGGAAGTTATGCATTCTGACTTGGATCTGGAGAAAGGCTTTAGGCAACCCCAAGAGTTGGGAGTAGCCTGTCCTGATGCTCAGTAAACTGGATTCTGTGTTCATATGCCCTCAGAAAGCCTCCATTTTCTCCCCTTATCTGGAGTGTTACAGAATTTAGTGAAAACTTGGTTTTCAAGAGGCTGATCCTTCAGAAAGTTTTCTGTATAGTGCTGACAATGTAGCTTCCAAGCTGAATCCAGGCCAACTCTAAGGACCGGGGGCCAATGAAAATGCTACAGTTCCCTGAGGCACTAGGCCTGCCATTCTCCTGGGCTACCAGGTTGTGAGCTGGCCCAGTAGGCAGAACAGGAAATAGGTTACCTGGTTCATTTCTGGTGGGAATAAACTGCAATAACATGGCCTGAGGCTTGTGCCCTGACATCTCAGCGCACACTGGTCCAGGGGATTTTAAGGTAGCTAGAGAGGAGATTGGATCCAAACAGATCTACACAAACTGTCTCTTCTGACGTATTCCTCAACTGGAGAACACAGGAAGTAATGAGTACCATGGCCCAGCAGAGAAGGGCTGCTGGCCAGAAGCCCATGTCCCTAAGCCTTTAAGAACTGCTTTCCTCCCTCAGCCTCTTCTTATCTACAACCCTGGAGAAACTGCAGCTAGCTAGGCTTAGAGATGCAGGCCTATACTTACAAATATTAGAAGGCTGAGACAGGAATATCTCCCAAGTCCAAGACTGCCTGACTGCAGAGTGAGCTCAAAGCCCTATTTTCAATATAAATAATGAAGAGGGCTGGTATAAAGCACTTGCTTACTGTTTTTGAGGTTCTATATTTGATTTCCAGTACTGCAGGATGGAAAGATGGGTGGTGAGGACCGAGCGAGGAAGGGAGGGAAGGAGAGAGGTAGAGGGAGTAAGGATGGGTGGGTGGATGGATGGAAGGAAGGAAAGAAGGAAGGGAGGGAGGGAGGAAGGGAGGAAGGAAGGGAGAGAGGAAGGAAGGAAGGAAGGAATGAAGGAAGGAAGGAAGGAAGGGAGGGAGGGAGGGAGGAAGGAAGGGAGAGAGGAAGGAAGGAAGGAAGGAAAGAAGGGAGGGAGGGAGGGAGGGAGGGAGGGAAGAAGGAAGGAAGGGAGGGAGGGAGGGATATTCAGTTAACCAGAAGCAGTATGAAGCCCATGGCTCCAGGCATCTGCCTTTAAAATGCTGGGATAGGCAAGGTGCCTGTGTGCTAGCCTTTCCCTGTGCAAATCAAAGCTCCAGACAGCCCACTTTAGGATAAAGGCATTAACCTTGTGTATGTTCCACCCCTTTATGATTAATTAAGCTTTTATAGGAAACTTCACAAGAGGAAAATGAAGGATAATGAAGGTGTGAGAGGGTGCATCAGAGAAACGAGACTTTTGTTCACGCAAATAATTAAGAAACACAGCCATTATTTTGTGGGTGAGGTGTGTCATCAAGGGTTGTTCAAACATTCTCTTCACGCAACCCCCACCCCTAATTAACTTCCTTCAGAGGTCCATTTGGGGAGCTTAGGACAGAGTTTGATGCCTGAGAGTTCAGTGAACTGTGCACATACTGCATGCATCAGCATATTAAACATCTCAGAAGGATTTCATCTTGGGGATTCCCCTGATGTATCAGACCCCACCTGGGCATGAGCAACCATCCTCATCCTTATGTTCCCCGAAAGTAATTTCTTTTTTTCCCCCCAGCATTACTGGTATATGAATCACCTGCCCATACATTACTCACTGAAAGCCCATGGCTCATTGGGTTTTGACATGTTCTTAGACACTGCAGACATCACTAACCATCATTTTAGAAATATTCTTACCAGCTCAGAGAGAGATCTCATGTCTCCTGGTTAGAACGCGCTTTTAAGCAACTGTAAATCTGCTTTGCTGTGGCTACACTTGGCAGAGTCGTGCAGAGTGAACACCTGCAGCAGCTGTCTAGAGCTTCCCCGAGTCCAGGCCCAGCATCTGAGAGCCTGCGCTTCGTTTGCTCCTGGCAGGACTCACTCCTCACAGCTGGCGGTGCGCCTGACCCACTGCCCTCGCCTGCTCTTGTGACGATGGCTTCTTTCACCTGTAATGCTGGCACTTGTTCAAGTCTTGTCTGTCCATTCACATTTCCTCGTACATTCACCATGCCCACTCTCACTGCCCTGTCCACTTGCTCACACCTGATACTTATGTGACCTTAGGGCACAAGCTGCAAGGTAGACCAGTTGCCCAATGACAGACTCTGACAGAATCTGAGCCTATAGGTCAGATACTGCACAGAGTAATATTTAGTATTTCGTGCCTAGAATCTAGTTTATATCTTACATCTTATTTTTACATTTTCTTTTATCCTGAAATACTATAGAACTCCATGTAGCTAGTCAGTAAATGCCTTTGTATTATGTATCCCATAAAGAAAATAAGTGATGTTACAAATGCATCAGGGTAGGGGTAGGGGTGCAAAACGCAGCTGGAGAGATGACTCGGCAGTTAAGAGTGACTGCTGCTCAATCATAAGGACCTGAGTTCGAATCCCCCATCCCCCATCCCCCATCCTGTGAGTGGTTCACAATCACCTGTAATGCCTGTTCCAAGGGATCTGATGCCCTATTCTGGTCCCTGTGGGTGGGTACCTACAGGTATATATGTATACATTGATACAGACACATGCTCATATACATATAGATAAATAACTTTAAATCATAAATTACAATGATAGGTAGATGGCTCAAAGAGTGAAGTCATTGCTACAGAGAAATAAGGACCAGAGTTCAGATCCCAAGCACCTAAGAAAAAAGGCAGGGATAGGGATAAGGTACACATCTGTAACCATGTCCTGGGTGAGCAGTGAGGTGGAGACGGGGACTCTCCAAGGCTTGCTGCTCAAACGGGGAATTCCAGACAGCTTCAGTAGGAGACTCTGCCCTCTCTCAAAAAAAAAAAAGGAAAAAGAAAAAGAGAAGATGGGAGCCAACTAATGTTGTTCTTTGGCCTCCACATATGTGCACATACATGTATGCACTTACCTCAGAAATGCACACACATACACGCACACATGCATGGACACAAATAATCCTATTGCTTCAGGTGTCACTTATGAAGCTCAATTTTCTTTGCAGCATCCTTTGTGTTTCTGACCATGGTTCTGTTCGTGGGGAATGTCGAGTCCAACCATCTCTCAGAAAATCTGTCCCAGAAGCTTTATCCAGGGATCATTAACGAGAGAACAACCCATACTTATGGATACTCGTTTTGGCTCATCCTGCTTGTCATCTTTCTGAATATTGTCACCGTGGTCATCATCATTTTCTATCAGAAGGCCCGATACCAGCAGAAGCAGGAGCAGAGGAAGCCAATGGAGTACGCTCCAAGAGACGGCATTTTATTCTGAGTCCTGTTTCCTAGCACATTGGCACACAATCTCTGCCAAATGACTCGCTCCTCTGGACACTTGGTGGCACAGCAACTGTCAGGTGCCATAGCTTCTGGAACCATGACACCATGTACTTCCAATAGACGTTGGTGCTTGTACATTTCTCCATGGACATCCCCCTGAAAAGAGCTTTCTCCTGAGATCAGGAACATGAGTGGGAAAGGCTGTGGTCTAGAGCACTCCAAAAAAGGGTGGTCTGGGGCCTGCAGGCCCTTCCCATTTGACCTTGCTATCCACAGTAATAAAGGTCTGTGGGGTGTTTTGCCTTTCCTGTGACTAGATTAGCAGACTGTAGCCCCTATGACCTTGTCCTCTGGATTGATCAGGCATTTCGTTCCAGGATAAGTGTAAAGATTTATAGGTAGAGAAGCACTCTGAACTTGTTTTACCAGTCAGAAATTAGGTATAGAAGGATAAAGGATGGGACAACCTCATGTTCTGGTCCTTTGGTGGCGGTTGGGGTTTCTAGGTTTAGTTCCTTTAATGAGGGCTAGACACTTGTAGAACTCGGGTCTTAGGAAGCTCTGCATGAACATGTTAGAGGTAAAATATGGTCTCTTCCAGTAAATAGGAAGTCAGCAAAAGAGCAAAGGTACCAAAATTTATTCTACATGTTTTTCCAGAATGACACTTCCTTTAAAAACAAAATCTAATTGGGAACCCTTCAGCCTTGACTATCCTATAGACTGCTGCAGTGAACACTGACAGGCCTGAAGAGTGACCCCTTTCATGTGCTGCTGGAGTCTTAAAGCAGTAGCTCTGTGACAAGTGGTGGATCTTATGAAGCTCAAAGATAAATGGCCTTCAACACTCAGAGATGTGTGCCCACAATGTCGGCAGCAGTGTGCTGGGTCCTCACCCTTGTGGTGTTTACTATCGGGCAGTCGAGACAGACATTTAATAAGCTCTTACTTGACTCCAATTAAAGCAGTTGCTTGGGGTTGGGGGTCGTCCCTCCATTGTAGAACACTAAAGTGCCTAGCATGCGACAGGCCCTGGGTTCTAGCTCTACCTCCATAAAAATGAAACAAACACGTAATGACAAAATTGAGCTTGTGTTTTGTAAGGATGGATCTCTATCTCTACCTTGAAGACCTACTAATTCAAGATTACTCTTACCTACTAAATTATTAAAAGTTTACCATACTTTATCTTCTTTGTGTATGTGCATGCACATATGCCGTGGTGTGTGTGTGTGTGTGTGTGTGTGTGTGTGTGTCTTTGTGTATGGAGGTCTGACGGCAAGCTTCAAGAGTGGATCCTCTCCTTCTTCCATGATACCTGGGGATCAAACTCATGTCATCAGACTTGGTGGCAAACCCATTTACCCACTGGACTACCTTGTGGGTCTGCTACTAAATTATTACAAAGTTTGGGTTTGGGAAGCAATGACTTAGTGGGTAAAAGTGCTTGTCACCAAGTCTGATGACCCTGTCCATTCCTCATCACCTGCACAATGGAAAGAAAGAACTGACTCCTGCAAGTTGACCTCTGACCTCCATGCATGCATTGTGGCATGTGCATGCCCATAGACACAATCATACTTCCCTACACAATATACAAAATAAATACACGTATATAAAACAAATAAAATTTAAATGATTTGATGCTATTCATCTGAAAAATGTGGAATAAAATTTAAAAATATCATAAACATAAAAAATTTTAAACTCTGAGTCTAAAAACATTTCTATTGTTTGAAGGCCTGAGTTTTCTATTGGATTTTTTTTTTTTGATAATGTGGTCAATAATAAAGAGGAAAGGATGTAGGTGTGGCCCTTGCCTGTGATTCCACCTATGAGGAATCAGAAGATTGCCACAGCTTTGAAGTCATTCTGGTATGTTGGGAGTTCTAGGCCAGCGGAGCTTCATAAAGAGACCATCGTGGTTTGAATGAGAAATGTCCCCCATAGGCTCAGGTATTTGAATACTTGGTCCCCAGTTGGTGGCACTGTTTGAGGATGTTACATTACCTGTAGGGGGGCAGAGCCTTGCTAGAGGAAGTATGTCACTGGAGTGGGTTTTGAGAGTTCATAGGCTCATCTCACTTCCTGTTTTTTCTCTCTGCTTGCTGCTCCTGGAGTCGGCTCTGCCAGTTGCCACCACCACTCCCTGACATTGTAGACTCTCCTGGAATTATGAGCCCTTTCCTTGTAAGTTGCCTTGGTCATAGTATTTTATCTCAGCAACAGAAAAGCAATTAATACAAATGCTCTTGCCTCAAGTCAGCAAGCATACAGACAAAAACCACTTCTTTGTCTTGTGATGAGGTAGGTTACAAGGTTCATTCACATTTGCAAAAGAAAGAATATCAAACATTATACTCACCAGATGTGTGGGTACATGACTTTGGGAAACTGAGACAGAAAGATCAGGAATTCCAGGCAAGCCTGGGTTACTTAGCAAGACACCTGAGGATAAAAAGAAAAGTAAAGAAATGAAAAGAAAAATGTAAAATAAATGAGATATTATGTTCACTGACAATAGGAACATGACAGGTAGGATAATAACTTCACAGAAATCAATAGTTTACACCATATCAAAAGGATTGGGCTCCCCTCATCAGCCAATGCTTACAAAGCACTGTGGGAAGTAGGCTGTAGGCTGGAAAAGCTGCCAGCATCAGAATTTGCTTTTATTATCTCAGCAATCAAAAGTTAGGTAGAGTTGGAAGCTATGTCCTCTTGGACATGACATCGAGTGTGTGCAAGTTTACTGTGGGGTGTTTCTAAATCACAGTCCTACATCCAGCCTCTGTGATCATCATTTTGGGCACCCTATGAATATCACAATGAAACTGCAAGTATACACCTCAGCCCCCTCTAGCCTTCTAAAGCCACTCAGAGGCCTGAGCACTGAGAAGGGCAGGCTATGCCCCTTAGAGTTGCTTCCCACACCTACCCAGTGCTCCTCAGCACCCTCTTTCTCTTCCATGGGAAGCAGCCCATGGACTTCTGTGTGGACTTGAAGTCAATTCACCATGGTCTAATGTCACATCTTCTACAATCCAAATAAGCAACTGTCCCAATCTGTAGAAAACAGGGCTGACATTTCAACTGGGAGAGGAGTGGGTCTCCCTGGTCTCTTAGTACCCCTGTCCTTTCCCTACCAGGTAACCCAGAACCCCAGAAACTCTTTGGGTTTCTGTTTGGGGAGATGCCCTCAGACAAGGTCACCAGCCAGTATGTGGAAGCTGACCCCCTCATGCAGCTGAAGGAACGTCCTATAGCACAGGTGTCTTAACTCTCTCAGTACTTGGATGTCTGGCTGTCATGACTACATTAATCAGTAGCTTCGCCATCTCACTGCCAACTGTGGGAAGTGACAGAGTCCAAGCTGTTGTCCCTCCCTTAGATCTTTACTCATGAGTAAGACATGACTGAGTAACAGGAGGGACAACCATGCATAACAGGCACCAAACAGCTCTCAGGCCCTTCCACCCACATGTGACTCAGTGCTATGAACAGCCATTTACAGATCAACCAAGCTCCCAGCCCCTGGTTGCTGTCCCAGAGGAAGTGTGATATTCCTGATGGACTTTCACACATAGAGCAGGATGCCACGCTCCACTCTACCCTGTTTGCACCTCTCATTCATTCAGCTTCTCCAGGCAAAAATACCCATTTGTCTTAAGTGAGCCTTTAGGTGGACTTGGATGCTCATCTGAGCTGGAAGGGGTCTCTCCTACAGAGCCTCCCACACACCCAGCAAAGGAGGGAGGTATCCACAGCAGGCTCACACTGCCAAGGTCCATTTTGGTGTTAAATGTTTAGTAAAAGGGAGGAGACATGCTCTGTATTTTCTAGTCAGTCATTGTCATTGTCACTTTTGAAGACTTCCCTCCTGCTTTTGGAACCCTTCCTGTCAAGCAGAACACATATTTTTGGCTTTTGCCTTGGTTCCTAGTGGACTGGCCACCTGTCTGCTCTTGAGACACAGCTACTTTAATTAATATAGGCCTTATATAGGTCACTGTGCTGTCCCTGGAGTCCCCGTTCTCAGTCAATGTCACACCCATGGCTCTCACTGATTTCCAGATGCATACTGGATGCTCACCTAAACACTGCACACCAGAGATCCTATGGAGCCCTGGCAGCAAAGGTACACATAGCTGTCTTCCCAGCCCTGTTTATAGCAGAGCCACTGTGACTTAGGCTGGCTTAGCTGGGTATAGGTCATCCCACAGTGAGCAAAAGGCTGAGAGGAATTATGAGTCATACTCTCAGCGAAGCTGACAGTGGCCCTGTACGTATATACAGTGGCTGTAAAAGTCAGAACTACATGTCCAGGACTAGACTTTGGACTCTACTTTGGACTAGACTTTAGACTCTACCCCAGGCATGAGTCATTTATTACTGAGTGTGCTAGATTCTTACAATGTTGATATGGGTAGACATTCATCTTTTGATTAGAACTATAACCAGTTTCATTGGCATGCAAACTGCATGTTTTCTTCCCAGGTTTCACAAAGAGGTCCTGGGTTTAAAACAGATACCACTTTTCATGATGCCATCACAGTGGTACCTAGGTATTGTTCTCCTGGTGGTCACTGGTACAGTGGAGAGAGTAAAGACTGTGTGTCAGAAACTCAGGTCCAATGGTTCCTCTGCAAGCAAGTATTCACAGAGCAGTCACAACATGGAGGATGCAGAGGCTGGAGATGCGTGAGGAAGGGGACAGTCAACACTGATTACAGAGCAGTGGACAGGGAGTCCGTATGACAGGTGGCAGGCGGAATGGAACTACTGGAGCTGTGGGAAGTCTCAAGGGTTTCCTAAACAGATGGGAATGAATGGTGGTCCAGAGACAGAGGGCCTTGGCTCCACTGCCAGTTCTCTGACCTCAAACAAGAGCAGACACCAGCCTTGGAAATGATCTGCTGGTACAAAGGAGCAGGAGAGCCATGGCTTGTGTCTATCTGCTTCCTCATTTGAGAAATAAAATGAGTAAATGGACAGAAAAGTTGGGATGCTTACAGGTATTTCTATTCTTTTTAATTTCATTGAGACTATTTTTTAAAACATTCACATGTAAAATGAATACATAAATAAATGAATTAATGGAGAAAAACATGTGTAAAATGAATGAATGAATGAATGGAGAAAAAAATCATATAAACATTAAATCTAACAGTATCCAGTTCCCAAGTGTGTGGGTCATGAGGAACACTGTAGAGAACACCCCTGAAAGATTCTCATCTTGTGAATGCTACTATTTTATAAACTTTTATATCAGTTGTTACATGGGGATTTTACACTCCTGGAGAGTTCTATAGACATACTCTTTTTAGCATTCACCATTCACCTAGCAAAATACATTGAGTGTATGATGGTGATGATGGTGGTGATACTGATGTTGATGGTGATGGTGGTGGTAGTGGTGGTGATGTTGATGGTGATGGTGGTGATGAGGTGGAAACGCTCCTCTGGACAAGTTTCACAGCTGACCTCCAACCAGGTCAACAAACACATTACCACCACCTGAATGCCATGGTTGAAGAAGTGTTCTTATAGGTAGAACTGTCCAGTTTATGGCCACCATAAAAGCCTGTGGTCACAGATATATTCAAACAAATAAAAACTTATAGACATTTTTGATAGGAAGGTAGAAGATACATTCTTTTAAAATGTTTTTTGAATATTTAATGTTCACAGTCAATCTCAGAAGAAGTTACAGGTACTCCCTGTCCCTACACATGTGTTATCAACATCTGGCACCGAAGAGTGTCTCATTTGTGACACTCAATGAACTGTCATTGACATTGTATTCCACTGTTCTCAAGGTTCACAGTTTATACTTTGGGTAGACACAGCAATTTTTCAGAATATGATTGAAAACCTACATGGTAGGAGGAGGAAACCAATTCCTGCAGGTTGTCCTCTGGCCTTCACGTTTGCACCACGGCCCATGTGCATGTACACACACACACACACACACACACACACACACACACACACACACACACGAGGGGGGAGGTAACTGAAAGGTATCTGAGGAATAAATTCTAAGATCGGCCCTTGGTGCGCATGGACACTCATGCACACATCTATGCTCCCAAGGGATACTACAAAATGCTCACAGTAAGAATGCTAGCAAATCTCTCATATATTACTATACATAATCCATTTTTATGAAGTCAGTATATTTTTTAAAAAAAATATAATTCATAAAAAAGAATTCATTCCACAATTTAAAATGCTTAATATCTAGCTTTACAGAAAATAGTTGGATTCTCAACTCTGTTTGGGGTCAAGAAAACTCAGTCTCGTGTCTAGACAGTTATATCCTAACAAGGACAATGGTTTTAAATACTAAAGCATTTGATTACATTTAAGAAATTTTATTTAGTGTGAATGTGGGGCCACATATATGCATGGAAGTATGTGTGTATGTATGTGTGTGTATGTGTGTGTGTATGTCTGTCTGTCTGTATGTATGTATGTATGGATGCATGATATATGTATGTATGTATATATGTATATGTGGATGTGTGGACATGTGGATATATGTATGTACATGTGGAAGTATGCTCAAGTGTGGGAGTCAGAAGATATCTTTTAGGAGTCATGTGAATCTCAGGATTTGAACTCAGGTGCCTTTACCTGCTGAGGCATCTCCTGGCCCTAGGTTCCTCTAGATGGCAGTGAGTTCCCTCCCTGGCACTGCAGCAAACTTGACAAGTGACTCAGAAAAACTACAGTATCGCCATCCTGTTCTGACCACATTTGGTGTTTGCTCAGACAGTTCTCATCCCTCTATCCTCGCCCTCCTTGCAAGTCTCACATCATCTGCCCTGGCTACATATTTGAGATTTTCACAGCCTTGACCATGGTCCAGATGTATTAAACAAAATAATTGGCTAGTTATGTCTAAAATAACTACCATCCTCTGCCAGGAATGAACATTTCAAGGTTACCTGACCCTCATTTAACTCTGATATGTCATTGTGGGTTTTTGCCTTTAAAAACACTATGTCCCTGAACTTGGCATCAAGAGACGTTTTAGAGACCCAAACCTGCTCTTGGTCTGGCCATCAGTAAAAAGGACTTAAAACTCTTAATTGGCTTCATCAGTGTGAGTGCCACTAACTATCTCGCACAGATCATTACACTCTTACTCAGAAGTCATTTGCACATGGAGTCTGGGGGGATGAGGGTGAATTCCCCTTCTCTGCTAAAAACTATTTCTCTTCTATGTTGTGAATGATATTTTAAAAACTCATTCATAACTTAGTGACATTAAACAACGGTCATTTGGAAACAACTGACTCATCCATTTATCCAAATGTTTCAAACATTGATCTAGTCTTCATTAACACTGAAAATCCACACTGGGACCTGGAGAGATGGCTCAGTGGGTAAGTGCATCGAATGTTCTTCCAGAGGGCCTTTAGTTTTCAGTACCAGGCAAGAGTGCTCACAGCTGTCTGTAGCTGCAGCTCCCTCTGCTGGCCTCTAAGAGCACATACACACGGCATACTACTGCTACTGCTTCTCTATCCATCTCTCAATCTCTCTCTCACACACACACATATTCATGCACACATGCACGCACACACGCATGCATGCGCACACAGGAAACCTTTTAAAAATCCACAGTAGTTATTTTAACACCAATTTCAGGAATGTATGTAAATACAGGAAGCTGGACAGCTCACAGTGACAGATGCAAATTTTCTAAAATTCTGATTATTATTATTATTATTAATTTGCTTGAAAAGCTCTAAGTTGGCACTAAATGCTGTTAGTTGTTTTCCTTGGTGTGTTGGACTTACTTTATTCACCTTTGAGAAAAATGTTGCCAAATATGGAGGGGGTAACATGACCGGCCAATATGGCTGCCAGGCGGGGCAGGTTTTGGAGCCGGAGCCTGAGTCCGTCCGAGCCGGGGCCGGAAACTGAGCCCCAAAGCAGGCCTAGAGTCCGGGGAAGAGTTCGAGATCATGGACCTGAGCCAGCTACTGAGCTCCAGCGAGCTGTGGAGCCCTTCGCGGCCTTGAGGCCTTGAGCGGCCGATAGCTGATTGGCGCCCATCCTGACGCTGGTGCTGGCGTGCAGTCACCGGGAACCTGTTGGTGGTGAGCTGTGGCAGCAGCGCTCTCTCAGGGACTGAGAGACAGCGGAGGAGGGGAGCGCGCAGCTTCCAAAGGCCATATGATGGAGGAGGTGTCAACCCAATGCATATGATGAAACTCAGCATTAAGGTCTTACTCCAGTCTGCCCTTAGCCTGGGACGCAGTCTGGATGCAGACCATACCCCCTTGCCAGTGTCAGGAATCTTCCAGAACTAAAGACACCTGTGGGAAGAGGCAGAGTATGGCTTTATCTTGCTCTCATGCAAGTCCTCATAGCCAACAAGCATCTCCTAAGTGAGTTCTATGAGCCTGAGGCCTTAGTGATGGAGAAGGAAGGAATGGTGATTGTCGGTCTGCTTGTGGGACTCAACGTTCTGGATGCCAATCTCTGCTTAAAGGGAGAAGACTTGGATTCTTAGGTCGGAGTGATTGACTTCTCCCTCTCTGAAGGATGTGCAGGATCTTGACAGCGGCAGAGAGCATGAAAGCATCACCGATGTCCTTGATCAGAAAAATTATGTGGAGGAACTTAACCGGCACTTAAGCTGCAGTCTCGGATCTTCAGACCAAGATAGATGGCTTGGAAAAGATGAACTGAAAACTTCAAGAAGAGCAGCTGAGAGAACAGAACGAATTAATTTGAGAAAGAAATGAGAAGAGTGTGGAGATAACAAAACAAGACGCCAAAGTTGAACTGGAGACTTATAAGCAGACCTGGCAGGGCTTCGATGAAATGTACAGCAGTGTGTGGAAACAGCTGAAGGAGGAGAAGACAGTCCGACTAGAGCTAGAGAGGGAGCTGGAGTTACAGATTGGAACGAAGACGGAGATGGAAAGCACCAAGAAGTTACTGGAGAAGGACACCCATGAGAAGCAGGACACACTCGTTGCCCTCCGCCAGAAGCTGGAGGAAGTCAAAGCCATTAAGTTACAGATGTTTCGCAAAGTTCAGAGTGCAGAGAGCAGTTTACAGTGGAAGGAATGAAGCCGTCGCATCTTTTGAAGGAAAAACCACTCAGGTGATGTCCAGCATGAAACAAATGGAGGAAAGTTTACAGCAGGCAGAACGGACCAGACAGGCTGCAGAAGAGCAGAGCCACGAGCTGCAGCAGGAGCTCAGTGGGAGGGTCAATGCCCTGCAGCTACAGCCATCCCAGCTGCAGGACCAACGCTCAGGTCTAGAGAAAGAACTGAAGTCAGAAAAAGAACAAAGACAAGCTCTCCAGAGAGAACTACAGCGTGAGAGAAATACCTCTTGTCTGCTCCAGACGGAGCTGCAGCAAGCGGAAGGCCTCAAGAAGGCGCTGCTGGAGCTCCAAGACGGGAAGGCGGAGTTATGGAAGGTCCGTGAGGAGCAGGAACAAGCCCTCCAGGAAAGGGGACTGCACCTTAGCCAGTCCGAACTGAAGATGGAAGACAAAGGAAGTAAATGAGGCACTGAAGGGCCACGCGTGGCTGAAAGATGATGAGGCCACACATTATAAGCAGTGTGAGGAGAACTTCTCCATTTACTGGAGGAAGCACCACTGCCGAAACTTGGTCACATTTTCTGTAACACCTGCTCTAGCAATGAGCTGGCCCTGCCCTCCTACCCTAAGCCAGTGCGCGTGTGTGACAGCTGTCATACCCTGTTACTGCAGCGCTGCTCCTCCACAGCTTCCTGAAGCCATCAGCTCCACCAGCAGGGACCTTAGCCTGTTGACCTCCATCTCCAGAGTGGAGGAAAGCTTCAAGTACAGTGCCAAACTTGGGAGCTCCAGAGACCTGTAGGGACCCAAGAATCGAAGGAAAGCATGAAACCTTCACCAGGCTGTCAGCCTCTAAGAGCGCCAAGTGGCAGCTCAGTACTTCCTGTCGTCATTTCTATGGAGCCAGCTCCTCTAGACAGACACTTCTATGTCCTCAGTTAAATCCTGGCTTTGGTACGGGAGCAACTTCCTGATTTTGCTACTGTGTCTTTCACTTTTCAAAGGATTAACCTGTTGTGCAGCAGTTGCACTAGTACGGAATCCTTTCTCTTTTCTACCCACATCCCACTGAAGCCTTGATTTCTGCTGTGCTTTGAACCTTGCGGGTCTGTCAGTGTGTCTTGTCTGCTCTGGCAGCCAGCATTTGCCATCATGCCCCTGCCAACAGCCCTGCAATAAAATCCTTAAAAAGGAGAGAGAGAGAGAGAGAGAGAGAGAGAGAGAGAGAGAGAGAGAGAGAGAATGGAGAGAAGGTATTGGAGATGACTAATAAGCATTCTTCACCAAGTAAAAAGATGTCAGTCTGTTTTCAGCCAGGAAATGTGAAAGGTGAAAGCTTTCCCTTAGCCTCTGGAAGTTCTTGGCTGGAGCCTGGGGCCTGAGAGCTTCCTCACAGGGTTGGCAGAGCATTCTGTCCAGAGGGAAGTGGAGAAAGAAGATGCCACCTTGGGGCCCCTGGTACACCTGCCGAGTGAAGTGAAGCTTCCCTCTCTCTCTCTCTCTTTGGGGCATCGTAGCTGTGGGGAGATCACAGTGGTTGGCGTTGCTAGAGCTGGGTAGTGGTCCAAAGATGTTCCTTATATGCTTTGAAACAGAAAAAGATAAAAAAGAGGAACACAAATCACTTAAAGAATGCTTTCCAGCCTTGGTACTGCAGACAGGAAGTGGTAGAGAACAGTTCCGTCCTGTCAGCGATAGCGGTAGCCCTCTTCCATAGTTCCATGGGGCTGGACCACACTACAGTCCAAGGCACCCAGAGGATGGAGACTCATAGTGTAGTGGTGATTGAACCCAAGGCCTCATGCATGCTAGACAAGTGTCCTGCCACCGAGTTACATCCCCAGGCCCCAGAGGATGCAGAAAGATGCTCTTGGGTCTCCCTCCAGTTGAGTCAACTTCCTCTGATGGCAGTGAAGGAAAACTGCAATGGTCACAGGAACAGATCCCTAGGGTGAACCTGGTCTTGGGACATGAGAGATATGGAAGTTCTCAGTCAGCTCAGGCTGCTGTGACAAAATGCTACAGACTGTGGTTTAACCAACAGCACTCTATGCCTCACTGTCTGGAGGCTGGTGATGGCCAAGTTCAAGCTGTTGACCCAAGGTCAAGTATTTGGGGGAGGTCCATTTTCTGGACCATAAATATGGTGGTTTGAATAAGAATGCTCCCCATAAACTCATGTATTTGAATGCTTGGCCCATATGGAGCCCTCCCTATTAGGAGGTGTGGCCTTGTTGGAGCAAACATGGCTTTGTTGGAGGAAGTGTGCTACCATGGGGGAAGGCATTTGAGGTCTCTTTTGTTCAAGTTATGCCCACTGTGGTACACAGTCTCCTTCTGTTGCTTTGGATCTAGATGTAGAACTTTCAACTCCTCCGCCACCAAGTCTGCCTGCATGCTGTCATGGTTCCTGACATGATGATAAAGGTCTAAACCTCAGAAACTGTTAGCCAGCCTCAATGAAATGGTTTCCCTTATAAGAGTTTCCATGATCATGGTATCTTCTCACAATAATAAAACTCTAAGACAATAAATGTGCTTTTTGCTGTGTCCTCCGGTATAGGAGGAGATTTAGCGCTCACTCTTACGCTCACTTTCTCTTTTTTTTTAATTTTAATTTTTTATTAGAATATTCTTTATTTACATTTCAAATGATTTCTCCTTTCCTGGTCCCCCCCCCCCAGAAATCCCATAAGCCCTCTCCCCTCTCCTTGTTCCCCAATCAACCCCCTCCTGCTTCCCTGTCCTGGTATCCCCTACACTGCTGCATCAAGCCTTTCCAGGACCAGGGGCCTCTCCTCCCTTTGATGTCCAACAAGGCCATCCTCTGCTGCCTGTGTGTCTGGGTAACACCATGTGTACTATCTGGTTGATGGTTTTGTCCCTGGGAGCTCTGGGAATACTGGGTGGCTCATATCGTTGTTCCTCCTATGGCGCTGCAAACCCCTTCAGCTCCTTGGGTCCTTTATCTAGCTCACACATTGGGGACCCTGTACTCAGTTCAATAACTGACTGAGAGTGTCCCCCTCTGTATTTGTCATGCACTAGCAGAGCCTCCCAGGTGACAGCTATATCCGGCTCCAGTCAGCAAGTACTTGTGGGCATTGATAATAGTGTCTGGGTTTTGTAAGTGTATATGGGATTGATCACTAGGTGGGGTAGTCTCTGGATGGTCTTTCCCTCAGACACTGCTCCACACTTTGTCTCTGTATCTCCTTCTGTGGCTATTTTGTTCCTCCTTCTAAGAAGGGCCAGAGTATCCATACTTTGTTCTTCCTTCTTCTTGGGCATCATTTGATATGCGAATTGTGCCTTGGGTATTCCAAGCTTCTGGGCTAATATCCACTTATCAGTGAGTACATACCATGTGTATGCTTTTGTGATTGGATTACCTCACTTAGGATGATATTTTCCAGTTCCAACCATTGGCCTAAGAATTTCATGAATTCATTGTTTTTAATAGCTGAGTAGTATTCCATTGTGTAAATATACCACATTTTCTGTATCCATTCCTCTATTGAGGGACATCTGGATTCTTTTCAGCTTCTGGCTATTATAAATAGGGATGCTATGAACATAGTGGAGTATGTGTATTTATTACATGCTGGAGACTACTCTGAGTATATGCCCAGGAATGGTATGACAGGGTCCTCTGGTAGTATCATACCCAGTGTTGTGAGGAGCTGCCAGAGTGATTTCCAGAGTGGTTGTACCAGCTTGCAATCCCACCAGCAATAGAGGAGTGTTCCTCTTTCTCCACATCCTCGCCAGCATCTGCTGTCTCCTGAGTTTTTGATCTTAGCCATTCCGACGGGTGTGAGGTGAAATCTCAGGGTTGTTTTGATTTGCATTTCCCTGATGACTAAGGATGTTGAACATTTCTTTAGGTGCTTCTCAGCCATTCAGTATTCCTCAGGTGAAAATTCTTTGTTTAGCTCTGTACCCCATTTTTTAATAGGGTTATTTGGCTCTCTGGAGTCTAACTTCTTGAGTTCTTTGTATATATTGTATATTAGCCCTCTGTCGGATGTAGGGTTGGTAAAGATCTTTTCCCAATTTGTTGGTTGCTGTTTTGTCCTATTGACAGTATCCTTTGCCTTACAGAAACTTTGTAATTTTATGAGGTCCCATTTGTCAATTCTTGACCCTAGAGCATAAGCTATTGGTGTTCTGTTCAGGAAAAATTCTCCTGTGCCCATGTGCTCAAGGCTCTTCCCCAGTTTCTTTTCTATTAGTTTCAGTGTTCCTGGTTTTATGTTGAGGTCCTTGATCCACTTGGACTTGAGCTTAGTACAAGGAGATAAGAATGGATTGATTTGCATTCTTCTACATGCTAGCTGCCAGTTGAATCAACACCATTTGTTGAAAAGGCTATCTTTTTTCCACTGGATGTTTTTAGCTCCTTTGTCAAAGACCAAGTGACCATAGGAGTGTGAATTCATTTCTGGGTCTTCAATTCTATTCCATTGATCTACCAACCTATCACTGTACCAATACTATGCAGTTTTTAACACTATTGCTCTGTAGTACTGCTTGATGTCCGGGACACTGATTCCCACAGAAGTTCTTTTACTGTTGAGAATAGTTTTAGCTACCCTGGGTTTTTTGTTATTCCAGATGAATTTTTGAATTGCTCTTTCTAACTCTATGAAGAACTGAGTTGGGATTTTGATGGGGATTGCATTGAATCTGCATATTGCTTTTGGCAAGAAGGCCATTTTTACTATATTACTCCTGTCAATCCACGAGCATGGGAGATCTTTCCATCTTCTGAGTTCTTCTTTGATTTCTTTCTTCAGAGACTTGAAATTCTTGTCCTACAGATCTTTCACCTGTTTGGTTAGAGTCACACCAAGATACTTTATATTGTTTGTGACTATTGTGAAGGGTGTCATTTCCCTAATTTCTTTCTCAGCCTGTTTATCCTTTGAGTATAGGAAGGCTACTGATTTGTTTGAGTTAATTTTATATCCAGCCACTTTGCTGAAGTTGTTTATCTGCTGTAGGAGTTCTCTGGTGGAGTTTTTTGGGCTACTTAAGTGTACTATCATATCATCTGCAAATAGTGATAATTTGACTTCTTCCTTTCCAATTTGTATCCCTTTGACCTCCTTTTGTTATCTAATGGCTCTGGCTAGAACTTCAAGTACTACATTGAATAAATAGGGAGAGAGAGGGCAGTCTTGTCTAGTCCCTGATTTTAGTGGGATTGCTTCAAGTTTCTCTCCGTTTAGTTTGATGTTGGCTACTGCTTTGCTTTATATTGCTTTTACTATGTTTAGGTTTGGGCCTTGAATTCCTGTTCTTTCCAAGACTTTTAACATGAAAGGATGCTGAATTTTTTCAAATGCTTTTTCAGTATCTAATGAAATGACCATGTGGTTTTTGTCTTTGAGTTTGTTTATGTAGTAGATTACATTGAGGGATTTCTGTATATTGAATGATCCCTGTATCTCTGGTGAAGCCTACTTGATAGCGGTGAATGATCGTTTTGATGTGTTCTTGGATTTGGTTGGCAAGAATTTTATTGAGTATTTTTGCATTGATATTCCTAAGGGAAATTGGTCTGAAGTTCTCTTTCTTTGTTGGATCTTTGTGTGGTTTTGGTATCAGCATAATTGTGGCTTCATAGAACGAGTTGGGTAGTGTTCCTTCTGTTTCTATTTTGTAGAATAGTTTGAAGAGTATTGGTGTTAGGTCTTTGAAGGTCTGATAGAATTCTGCACTAAAACCATCTGGTCCTGTGCTTTTTTTGGTTGGGAGACTTGCAGTGACCACTCCTATTTCTTACGGGTTATGGGACTGTTTAGATGGTCTATTTGAACCTGATTTAACTTTGGTATTTGGTATCTGTCTAGGAAATCATCCATTTCCTCTAGATTTTCCAGTTGTGTTGAGTATAGGCTTTTGTAGTAGGATCTGATGATTTTTTTGAATTTCCTCAGTTTCTGTTGTTATTTCTCCCTTTTCATTTCTGATTTTGTTAATTTGGATACTGTCTCTGTGCCCTCTGGTTAGTCTGGCTAAGAGTTTATCTATCTTGTTGATTTTCTCAAAGAACCAGCTGCTGGTTTTGTTGATTCTTTGTATAGTTCTTTTAGTTTCTACTTGGTTGATTTCAGCCCTGAGTTTGATGATTTCCTGCCTTCTACTACTCTTGGGTGTATTAGCTTCTTTCTGTTCTAAAGCTTTCAGGTGTGCTGTTAAGTTGCTAGTATATGCTCTCTCCAGCTTCTTTTTGGAAGCACTCAAGAGCTATGAGTTTTCCTCTTAGCACTGCTTTCATTGTGTCCCATAAGTTTGGGTGTGTTGTGCCTTTATTTTCATTAAATTCTAAAAAGTCTTTGATTTCTTTCCTTATTTCTTCCTTGACCAAGGTATCATTGAGTAGAGCATTGTTCAGCTTCCATGTGTATGTGGGCTTTCTGTTGTTGTTTTTGCTATTGAAGACCACCCTTACTCCATAGTGCTCTGATAGGAGGTATGGGATTAGTTCAGTCTTCTTATATCTGTTGAGGTCTGTGTTGTGACCAATTATATGGTCGATTTTGGAGAAGGTACCATGAGGTGCTGAGAAGAAGGCGTTCTTTTGATTTAGGATGAAATATTCTATATATATCTATTAAATCCATTTGGTCCAAAACTTCTGTTAGTTTCACTGTGTCTCTGTTTAGTTTGCGTTTCCCTGATCTGTCCACTGAGGAGAATGGGGTGTTGAAGTCACCCACAATTATTGTGTGAGGTGCAATCTGCGCTTTAAGATTTTGTAAAGCTTTTTTTTTTTTTTTTTTTTTTTTTTTTTTATGAATGAGGGTGCCCTTGCATTTGGAGCATAGATGTTCAGAATTGAGAGTTCTTCTTGGTAGATTTTTCCTTTGATGAATATAAAGTGTCCTCCTATGTCTTTTTAAATGACTTTTGTTTGAAAGTCAATTTTATCCGGTATTAGAATGGCTACTCCGGCTTGTTTCCTGGAACCATTTGCTTGGAAAATTGTTTTCCAGCCTTTTACTCTGGGGTAGTGTTTGTCTTTGACACTGAGATGCATTTCCTGTATGCAGCAAAATGTTGGGTCCTGTTTACATATCAAGTCTGTTAATCTATGTCTTTATTGTGAGAATTGAGTCCATTGATGTTAAGAGATATTAAGGAATAGTGATTGATGCTTCCTGTTATTTTTGATGTAATTTTTATGTTTGTGTGGTTATCTTCTTTTGGGTTTGTTGAAAGAACATTAATTTCTTGCTTTTTCTAGGGTGTAGTTTCCTTCCTTTTGTTGGTTTTTCCATTCATTATCCTTTGAAGGGCTGGATTTGTGGAAAAATATTGTGTAAATTTGTTTTTGTCATGGAATACCTTAGTTTCTCCATCTATGGTAATTGAGAGATTTGCTGTGTATAGCAGCCTGGGTTGTCATTTGTGTTCCCTTAGGGTCTGTATGACATCTACCCAGATTTTTCTGGCTTTCATAGTCTCTGGTCAGAAGTCTGTTGTAATTCTGATAGGTCTACCTTTATATATTATTTGACCTTTTTCCCTTACTGTTTTTAATATTCTTTGTTTAGTGCATTTGGCGTTTTAATTATTACATGATGGGAGGAATTTCTTTTCTGGTCAAATCTATTTGGAGTTCTGTAGGCTTCTTGTATGTTCATGGGCATCTCTTTAGGTTAGGGAAGTTTTCTTGTATAATTTTGTTGAAGACATTTACTGGCCCTTTAAGTTGTAAATCTTCACTCTCTTCTATACCTATAATCCTTAGGTTTGGTCTTCTCATTTTGTCCTGGATTTCCTGGATGTTTTGGGTCAGGAACTTTTTGCATTTTCTTTGACTGTTGTGTCAATGCTTTCTATGGTATCTTCTGCATCTGAGATTCTCTCTTCTATCTCTTGTGTTCTGTGTTGATGCTTGCATCCATGACTCCTGACTTCTTTCCTAGGTTTTCTATGTCCAGAGTTGTTTCCCTTTGTGATTTCTTTATTGTTTCTACCTCTGTTTTTATACCTTGAATGGTTTTGTTCAATTCCTTCACCTGTTTGGTTGTGCTTTCCTGTAATTCTTTAAGGGCTTCTACCTGTTTACCTGTGTTCTCCTTTATTTCTTTAAGGGAGTTTTTTATGTCCTTATTGAAGCCCTCTATCAGCATCATGAGCTACGATTTTAAATCCAAATCTTGTTTTTCTGGTGTGTTGGGGTATTCAGGACTTGCTGTTGTGGCAGAGTTGGGTTCAGATGGTGCCATGTTGCCTTGATTTCTGTTAGTAATGTTCCTACGTTTGTCTTTTGCCATTTGGTTATGTCTGGTGTTAGTTGGTCCTGCTGTCTCTGCTGGTGCTTGTCCCTCCTGTGTGCCTGCAAGCCTGTCTCAGCATCCCTGGATGACCGGCTCTCCCCTATCACAGAGTGCTGTGGTGCTGCCCAGCCCCTGGTGCAAGTGGGGCCCTGGCGGACCGTGTCCCAAGTGATCTTACACTCGGGTGTTCCCTGCGTTCCTGGCTCCACCTGTCTGCTCAGTCACAGGAGCAAAGATGTTGGCCCCTCACTCACTCTCTTTATGAGAAATGTACTTTGTACCTCTTCCCACACAAGGTCCTACTGTCACTTTGAGTGGGGCAAAGGCACCATCTGTTGACCAAAGCAGTCTCTCAGAGACTCCATCCCAGTTCCAGAAGCATCTCTGTAGGGAGGGAGAAGTGGACAGACAGATGGAAAACAGACAGACAGCCAGACCTAGTGTCAGGCTGGACCCTGGCTGAGGCCCGGGTGGCAGGACTCTGGAAATGTGAGGGGTGCATATCAGAAAGACAGGACTTGTGGGTGATCATAATGGTGTTTTCCCGTGCCCTGATGCTGACCATCACTGTAAGGGGCCCTAGGGGCACACAGGGCTAGGCAGCTGAGCAGCTGGCACACTGCATTTGAAGGGCCCCTCTAATCACTGTTATGTTTGAGAGCCCTCTAGTGGACTTCTGTCACTCGGCTGCTGCGAGGACTATCAGGGCCGGACACTGAGTCTAGGCAACCTTGGCCTTTCCTGGAAAGCTGACTGTGCTCTAGGGATCGGGCAAGGTGAGGTCAGATGTCAGCACCTCCATGGCTAAAGCACTATTACTGTTTTTGAAGGGCTCATTATGTGGTAACTGCTTTGCTAGCAAAATACTCATATCTTAAAATACTTTGTGGGCATATGGAAAATAGAGATACACCAACCACCCACATTCCCACCACTCAGAATTTGAAGCATTGAAGTCCATGTTCTTTATCATTAATTATAGAACTTTAAATTAAACCCTCTGGGGAATATAGCTTCACTGTAGCTTAAATGGTTAAGAATTGAACAGCCAGGTAGGAAAGATAGCTCAGTGGTTAAGAGCACTGACTGTTTTTCCAGAGGTCCTGAGTTCAATTCACAGCAACCACATGGTGGTTCACAACTATCTTGGGATCCCATGTCCTCTTCCGGTGTGTCTGAAGACAGTGACAGTATACTCATATAAATAAAATAAGCAAATATTTTTTAGAAAAGAATTCGACAGCCATATAAGCCAGGTGTGGTGTCAGACTCATGAAACCCCAGCACTGGAAGAGGAGAACTTGGGAGTTGAAGGTCTTTCTTGGTTACATGGTAAGTTCAAGACCAACCTGAGGTACATGAGCTTCAGTCTCAAAAACCCAGTAAACAAACTGATGATTTGAGAGCCTAGGAGCAGAGCCACATACCCACAGTTCTATCAGCCTAGAGGTTGAGGATAGAAGGTGACTTGAGTCCAGGGACTGAAGAGTGTTCTGGGCCACATAGTAAGACTTTGTCTTTAAAAAAAGACTAACAAAAAGAACCATTAGTAAAAAGAAAGAAGATGCTATATCATAGTGGGTTCCTGCTGCAGGTACCATGAATTACAGCCCTAGTCACTACGGGGGGAGTGTGATATGCTCAACCCCTTTGGAAAAGAGGCTCCCATCTCTTTCAAGAACAGAGTTAATCATGAGACCCAGTAATTATACTTCTAGGCATGCACACAAGAGAAATGAAAACATACACAGTTAGACTTATCCATCTTTGTGTAGTCAATGTTCTATTACTGTGAAGAGACACTGTGACCAAGGCAACTCTTATAAAGGAAAGCATTTAACTGGGGCTCCAGAGGTTTAGTCTGATGCCATCGTGAGCGGGGAAACATGCTGGCATGCAGGCAGACACGGTGGCTGAGAGTTCTACATCCAGACCCTAAGGCAGCAGGAAGAGAGAGAGAGAGACACTTTGGGCCTGGCTTGAGCTTCTGAAACCTCAAAGCTCACCCATAGTGACATATTTCCTCCAGCAAGGCCACACTCACTAATTCTTTCAAATGGTACCACTCCCTATTCAAATATATAAGCCTACAGGGATCATTCTTGTTCAAACCACAAGCAGAATTGTCAATAGCAGCCCAAACTGGGAAACGACTTGAATGGCTGCACCTGAACCACTTACCAATTGAACAGACCACTGGGTCTGTTCCTGCACTGGAATATTGTTCAGCCATGAAAAGACACATGCTGCCCTAGGAGTGAACCCCTGCTGAGGGAAGAGAGCCAATCACAGTGGCCCCATTTTGTACTTAATTAACACACTCTATCCTAGGATTTCACTCTCATCAGATGTCCAGGACAGGAAAATCAGGGGAGATGGAGAGTAGATTGCAATAAAGCTGGGGATGACCGCTGTGGCTGCAGATAATAACTTTCTTTTATAATAACTTTCTTTGATAATGTAGCTGCCTAGCTATGAGAAGATAGACTCACCAAGCCTCATACTCTTAAATAGGCGGGCTGTGTGCAGGATAATCCTAACATGGTAAACGCTGGCCACTGTTGATGTGTTTTGATTTTTAGTTGGTTTGTTTGCTTCTTTTCATTAGTTTGCTCTTTGGCCTGTTGAGACAAGGTGTCTCTCCTTCTATAGCCCAAACTGGTTTCAAATTTGTAATCCTCCTGCCTCATCCTGGAAACGGAACTGGGATCCCCTAGAAGAGCAGTAGCCCCTTTAACCACTGAGTCATCTTCTCAGCTCCCCTGCCCAGATAAATCTTTGAAGAGACATATTTCCAGCATTTTCCAGTGCACAGCGCCAGTTCGTGTTCTGTTGTTCAGTTCACATCTTGTACATGTTTGTTCTTCTTATTTTTTTTTCAGTGCTGAGGCTTGAACCCAGTACCTGACACACACAAAGCAAGTATTCAGCCACATGCCCCATCCCCAGTCCAGTATTTTCCACATCAAAGAAATGGATGGAAATGCGGAAGTCCAGCTTCTACTCCTCCCTGGCTTCCTCTCTCGCTGCTACAGCCGTGATCTTGAATCTTCCTTGTAGTTTGTCCTTAGCGGTATTCCTGAGGCTTCTAGGAGTCTGCCTTGCATTTCTTCATTAGCCACCAGGTGATTTTCTTTTTCCAGGCTATGGTGTTACTGTAGCAGATGAGCTAATCCAAGCACGGAAAGGTCAAAATTGATTCACCCAAGGTTTCAAAGCAGAGTTAAGCCCAGCTGCCCTAGCTGGGGGCTGCTGTTTCGATGACGTTCAGTTCTAAGTTCACATTTTCATTTCCTGTTTCCCTGCAAGCCTCTTT
Source organism: Tokudaia tokunoshimensis (assembly GCA_036184795.1). Taxonomy (NCBI): domain Eukaryota; kingdom Metazoa; phylum Chordata; class Mammalia; order Rodentia; family Muridae; genus Tokudaia; species Tokudaia tokunoshimensis. Next base: position 111,376,936 of record BTHU01000001.1, on the reverse strand, counting down.
GGCTAAGCCTCATGAATAATCTCATTAATCTGTTTCTAAGAAAATACTGTGTGGATGACACTAACAGTGAGTAGGGGACCTGCAGGAATCTATGAGTCTCATATTTTCCGGGAGGTGCCTTTATAGCTGTGATGTAATTTTATAATTCCTCTTCTCGGAGGTAAAGTATTAAAACCCCAACCCACGCAATGAGATGACCCAGATTGTTCAGAGGGAACCCAACTGCTCCTCACCTCCTAGGCCTGCAGATGTCACTCCTCCTCCACCACACCTAAACAGTCACTGCTCTGCTAACAAAGGACAGACACCAGAGAGGGCGGAGAGGCTGATACTTCACCGAAGTAGGCAATAGACATAACTCAGAGATAAAAAACATTTGCCACAAAACCAAAGATGAGTACAACAAACTGATGGACTATCCCAGAGGTCCACTGTTAGGGGTCTCAGGCTCCTCCCACCCCCTCCTCTACTCACCCTAAAGATTGTGCTTCTGAACCCCAAGACAAGCAGCTATGTCCATTGGCTTCCCTTGAGTGAGTCCTGGGTGTCTTCAAGGCACTTGTTGTAAACAGTCTCCTAAGCATCTGATCACCATCTTCATCAGAAGCAACTGTGACTACTCATGGTACTCCACAGAAGGAAGGGGTGGGGGAATGTCTGAACTGTCACCTGAGATCTCAGTCACCTCCCTACCTTGCCACCTGCTTATAATCCTGCCCAAATCACATGTGGCCTCATGAGATGCTAGAACAAGTAGATAGTGGAAAAGTGGCTGAAGAAGGGAGCTACTCCATCCATACAGTCATGGGGAAGTCAGTGTCTGAGCCAGGGTGTGACTTACGAGCAATGCAGCTGCTTTGGGGTTATCTACTGTACTGGCTGGTTTTGTGTGTCAAGCTGGAGTTATCACAAAGAAAGGAGCCTCCCTTGAGGAAATGCCTCTATGAGATCCAGCAGTAAAGCATTTTCTCAATTAGTGATCAAGGAGGGGAAGGCCCATTGTGGGTGGAGCCATCCCTGGGCTGGGTAGTTTTGGTTTCTATAAGAAAGCAAGCTGATTTTAATATTCTTCGTTTAGTGGTGGACTCTCTTATTAGACACTGTTCTCATCATTAGTCTGTGTAACTGTTTCTATTAGAATTGATTTTGAAATATAGAGACTAGGTGGGTGATTTTCTGTGTGGGTTTCACTTTTGGGATTTGCTGCAAGCGTGCACATTGATTCTGGCAGGTGAGAACACCCCTGGAGATCTAGAAGGCCTCTCACAGTTTGGCTTGGAACGTGTCCCTACCAAGAGGTAAAAGTGTGAGTGTTTTCAGGAGCTACCAGTAGAGGGCAGCAGAGGCCGTTAAATGCTTTGCCGCAGTTGGCAGAAGGCTCAGGGAGGGAAAGGGGTCATCTCTGGTTAAGAGATCTTCTGTGGTTTGGAGATGCACTTCTCCAAGCAGCTTTGTCCATGGGGTTCCCTACATTCTCACAGTCACCCTCACAAGGGCATGCCAGAAATCACCATGTTAAAGGAGCTCTAGTCCCATTCATTTGTGGGTTTTACGTGTACTTGTACATGTAGGCCCCTGTTCATAGTGGCCCCCCCCCGTAGTCGTACATTTTTGCTTAAATCCTTTTAACAATCAAAGTCAGTATGTTTTCATGGCTCCCGAGTATATCGATCCCTCTGCCTTATCTATCTCCCCATGCTACCCCGGGGAATAGGTCCGCTCTAATGCAGCCCCCTAGGGGCCTCTTCACTGTGTGTGCGTGGCATTCTGCCTGCTTGTCCAAGCACACACATCCCCACTGTGCAGACAGGCTAGGAGCTCCCGGCGCTGGAGACTTTTTACAGAGGATAGTAGATGCATTAAAGACATTGCTTTCCATGAAGCTACCTCAGACTGGGACACACACTTCTATGAGGCTTAAAGACGTGCTTTGACGCAGCTGTTGCTGAGTTCTGTGGACTTGGCTTCACAGCCCCAGGCTGTTCCCTGCTGTACGGCTTTGATCAACGCTTGATCAGCTTCTGTTGATGGCTCATTCTGCGGATACTATAACGCTCTCCCCACCTGAGGAGAAGAGGGGGAGAGGCAGGGTCTGTTTCCTCTGTTTCAGTTTGGTGGTGTCTGTCAGACACAGCTTCCTTTCAGCTTCTTGCAGGATCTGGGATGTCTTCAAAGAGACTGACATCACCCCACTCCCTGCTGGGATGATCCTTGACTGCAAGAGAAAACTATACCAGGATCTTCTTAAGGTTGGGTAAGAAAAGTTTTAGAAAGATAAGCCATTCCCCTCTCGCTTCAGCAGGACCCCAATCGCTTTGACATCCCCTCTTTTTCTGAAAGCCACTCCCTCACGGACCCCTTTACAGCATCTAAGGTGAACTTCAGGCTCTCTGGTCAAGTCTCATCTCCCACAACTGCTTCTCCCTTCCTGGTCCAAAGGCCCCAGGATCATTGTCACTGTCATTATGCTGACTGTGTCTGCCAGACTTCCAGTCTCTCAGCCCAGCCTCTCTCCCTGAGGTCTCGAGTCCCTCCCTTTCCAATACCAACACTACTAGTCCATTTAGGACTCCTCTTCTCACCTTCCTGTCCCGCCTCTCGCGCTTTCCCAGGCTTCCTTTCTGCCTGCAGCTCATGGATGTTGTGATAGTGGCCATCTCCAGTCGTCTTTCACTGTTGCCTAACCACCAACCGGCCAGCCGGAAATCAAGCTTTGAAGGTCTGATCACCTTTGTTCTCCCCCCATCAGCTCCCAGAAGACTGGCCCCCTTGCCAAGGCCTTACCTGTGCCATCTGGATAGAGGAGGGACAGGAAGTGGTCTCCGCTCAGCGGCACTTCACAGACTGCCTCACAGACTCTCGCGAAGCATCCTGTGCTCTGAGTGCTTGGCCGTGAGCTTCTGCTGGCTTTGGGCTGCTCCCTTGGTGCATCTTCCTCTGCATCCTTTGCAACCGCAGCGGGCCCCACGAGATCTGCCACCTCCCCTCCAAGTGCTGGCCAAGAAGCCCTCTCGGTGCACAGGCCTTCTGAGGCCTTTGAGTGGCAGCTGCCAAGCTTGTCCGCTGACTGCTTCAGCTCTCTGGATGGGTGGATTCCCTGCTCTCCCCGCGTAGAGCGTTCCCAGCCAGAGCTCCCCTGCCCCCAAGGCAGCTGCTTCTAAATTGAGATGTAAAAGTTAATTGTTTTATTGGACTAAAAAGAAAAGAGCAGCGGCAGCAGGCGGCAGGAAGGGCTGAGAGCTGTTGTTCGCTAATTTATTTTAAACTCAGTTTTAATTTGGTATTGACTGTCCTGTCCCAGGCTCTGGGGAGACATCTGCCCCGGCTCCTTGAGGCTGATGGGTTAGAGGCAGCAGGCTTCTCTGCTTTGAAACTAATTTGTCTTTGAAAGGAAACACTCAGCAGGACACTCAAGAAGTTTCTAGAGTAAAGGGTTTTGAAGGGCGGGTCTTCCCAGCTCTGAAGGGCTGCAGAGGTGAGGGCAGGTGGACTGTCTTCCGTTCCTGTGGTGGAGATGGTTCCCAGGACCCAAGGTAGCATCTCCTTGGTTCCCTCCCACTCTTTGATGGGATTATGGTATCCCCAGGTACACCCCCATCCTTTGATGGGATTAAGGCCTTTTGGAAAGGATTCATCTCCTCTAAGGAGTCCCAGCCTTTCCAGCCTTTGGCAGACATTCCTGTTGCTTCTCCAGGGGTTTTGGAATAATCTCCCTCGGGCCTCTGCCGCACTTTTCTTCAGGGAGAAATGTCCACACGTTTCTAGTGCTTGGCTTGATTGGTGCTGTCTCCAGCAAGAGTCTCAAGGGAACAAAAGGCAGATCCACTTATTTTTGTCATTGGCCTCCCTCTTGGTTGCTAATTATACACACATATCTGATTAATGTAAAGTAGCATGTCACCAGAGATTGGAGGATAAAGCCTGGGCTTTGAAGCCCCCACAAATCAAGACTCAATACACTAAAGAAACAAGTGGAGAAAACAGAGTAGATATTAACTGTGGCCATAGATAAAGGGCCCAGTGACCTCAGGTCTATCTTGGGGTACTGACATGAGCTCAGATAAAGAAATAATTGTAGCTGGGGATGAGGGTGGCAGGGAGAGGAGACATGCTTTCTTAAGCTGTCCAGGTCAAGGTGTGGGCTGTTTGATTGAGTTGTGATCCAGTAACAGGACCAGAAGTCCTTATGGCTGCTATTGCTTAAAGGGTCAGTGTAATCCTTTGGAGATGGTCTCTTCTGCTGAAGGTGTAGCCTTGCAGCTGTAGAGGCTGTGGATAGCTGGGCTCCTCTTGGGAGAATCGGTCTCATGAGATCTGCCCCCCACCACCCCTACTCCTAGAATCTAAGATGGCCTCAGGTTCAGGGCAATGATGACTTACTTCCTTGCCTTCAGCCTCAAAGAGGGATGAGGCTGATTAGGATGGCCTTCTGTACTCTGAAATCTCAGAAGCAGCAGTTCTGAGCCCAGCATGGAAAGCCCACTGAAGGTTGATGCACAGGGATGGGTACTATCCACTACCCCTTGAGGTGCGGGGGGAAAATACACTGTGTTGATGTTGAGGGGGTGGGTGGGGCAGGGTGGGATGCTGTTGCCCATCCCAAGGGCTGTTCAGCTTGATCTGGCAAAGTCACCGCTCACTTGTTTCTAGTGAGATCCTGGGCTTGATATGCTCAGCCTTGCCCCAGCCACCTGGGGTTCTTGCCCCCCCCCCCCAATTCTCTTCACCAGGGGCCTTAGCTCCTGTAACCAGACCCCACAGGGACTCAATGCTAATAATCTCTTCCTCAGGGGCTCCTCAAGGGGAAGAGTATAGATTAGAAGATATCCAGAGCCTGCCCTTTGGCCACAGCAGCCTGGAAATCCATTTCCCTTCCCCTTCCCCGCACATCTGACCGCCAACCCAGGCTGAGAGCAGAACTATCACTGTGAATGAAGAAAGGAAGCGGCTTCAAAGAATAGCACAGCCATGGGCGCAGCTCAGGCTCCTGTCTGTGTATGAGACGTGGTCAAATAACTAACGGGCAGGTCTCTAGTCCCTAGGCTGCTCCTTCTCTCCTAACCAGTGGGTTGAGATGGGATACGCATTCCTCTTTTAACCTCTGGACATGTCCTGGCTTGTTTCCGAGTTGGCTGGGAGTGAGGTTCACCTTCTACAGTGCAGCTTGTCCAGGTTTTAAGATTTTCTTAAGGAGCTGGAGAAATAACTCCGCACTGGCTGCTCTCCAGAGGTCCTGAGTTCAATTCCCAGCAACCACGTGGTGGCTCATAACCATCTATAATGGGATCTGGTGCCCTCTTCTGGTGTGTAGGCATGCATACATGTGGGCAGAAAACTGTATACATAGTAAATAAATACATTTTTTTTTTAAGGATCAGTTATTTTTTTAAAAAAGACGAAGACCTTTGGGTATGAGGCCAGGGTTGGTGACTAAGTCTGCCCTCTGGTGGGTTGATGTTCAGGAACCAGCAGGATGCCTACAAGGAAAGTACAGGCTTGAAATCGGTGGCATTTGTCCAAAGATGCTATTCCCACCTGCAGACTGTCCTATGACAGGAATCTGAGAATGAGGGTTTTGAAGACGAGAAGGAAGGTTGTGTAGGAAAGGCCCTCAGAGGGTGTGGGACTTCACCCCTGCCTTGGGTTCCTGCTTGCCAGGACTGTGATCCCAAGCAGGTTCCTCCTGTCCCATCTAGCCCTCCTGCCATCTCTCTTGTCACTGTATAAAAAGCGTCAACCAGAGATAATTACACCACCTTACTGTGTGAAATGGGGAGCCTCATTAGACACTCCGGTTCAAATTGGTCCTTGCTATGGCCATGCTAGAAGACCTTGTGGGAGTATTTGGGCCACGGGGGAAGAACCCCATGATGGTACTGAGTTCTGTACACAGGACTGCATGAATTTTTGCAGGAAAGGTTTATTGCCCTGAGAGAGAGTTGTCATGAATGTGTGTGTGTGTGTGTGTGTGTGTGTGTGTGTCTGTCTGTCTGTCTGTCTGTCCGGTGTCTAGGCTTTCTCTGTATACAATCTTGTGTGTGGTGGTACCATGTGACCAGAAGCATCCCAAGGCTCTCAGCAAAGGACTGACTTTGTAACTTTGTATCTCCCAACTTCTAGAACCCTCAGGCAAAACAAATCTGTTTTCCGGGTGACCCAGTTTCGTGCATCCGGTTATAGCAAGCGTGGAAGCGAAGACAAGCACTCAGGTGGTGTCAGTGCCTCTCTGGGCACTTGGAGCCCGCACTTCATTCTCACAGTAACTGTGCATTAGCTGCACCTCCACCTGGGCAAGCTGAGGTTCGAAGAGGTTCATAATCCTCACAAGGCTTCACAGCCACCTAGAACTGGAAGAGAAAGGAGGAAATGAAGCGGTTTGGAGAGGACTCTGTGAATCAGGGCAGTCCTTCAGGGAAGGATGTGGGCAGATAAACTTGAAGAATCTCAGGGGTCACATTTGAATTTATCTCCTGTGTAAATTCTTACCATTCTCTCTTCTTTGCCTTCTCAAGGGTTCCTGGTCAGCACTTGTCCACTGCACAGAGCCCGGGGTTTGTACCCTACTCCCAACTGACCTTCTTGGTCTGAAAGCTACTGTTCTTTGTTGGTGCCAGTCCCACAGAACCTGAGCTTTGCCTTTTGCAAAGTGCATGCCAGCAAATGCAATGTTCTCTGGCCTCTTCTGAAGGCAATTTGCCTGAATGTGGTTAACCAGTGGGTGAGCTGACCTTGAATTCAGGTACCTTTACCCTGAAGGCAGAGTTTTCAGTCTGTGGAATAACAAGGTACCTGTGAGATCTTTCGAAGTGGGGAGGACAATTTTCACCTAGAGACTATGCTGGCTCCAGCCATGTGTTTTTGCAGCATACAGTTGGCATGAGACTCAGGAAGTGTGCGGGCCCCTCGTGACCAAGCATGACCCGCAGGCGTAGCAAAGGGTCTGCTTATTGCAGTGGAATCTCACCTTCTGCCTGTGATTGGTTGAAATGCCTTCTCTGTGACTTCCTGATGCTTATGTGATGTTCTTTATCCAACTGCTTCTCCGCATCCCTTGTTTTCTTTCAACAGATTCCAAATGAAGGTGTTTTTAACAGCTGGTGTCATCCCCAACTTTGTTTCCCACCACCTTCCACCCCTGGATGCCGTCTGACAAGTCGTATGAATCTCACCCTCCTGATCTGGGCTCCCCCTTCTACAAGGCTGACACATGTGTGTCACATGTGTGTTTAAGACCGTTTTCTGGAGAGCTAGGCAGTGGTTCAGGCAGTCAAATGCTTGCCATGCAAACATGACGACCAGAGTTCCTTCCATCTCCAGGGCCCATGTAAAAAGATGGACATGGTGATCCATATACACAAACCCAACACCAGGGAGGTAGATGCTGGTGGGACACTGGGCTCACTGCTGAGACAGGGCTAGTTAACTCCAGGCCAATGAGAAACCCTATTCTGAAATTTAAAGTGGATGGACTCTTGATTTCCCAGCTCAGACTGAGCTCTGACCTCTTCCTGCAGGCTCCCTCACACACGCACACATACACACACATACACACACACACACACACCACAATGCACACACGTGTTTGCATACCCAAACATAAACTACACACACCTACATGTGCACAGACAAAAACCAATGTTGGCAACAAGCGTTCTGTCTACCAAAGCAATCTGCCTAGGAATGCCGCCCTTCACCCTCCAGGCTTTGTGGAAACTCCTTCTCCAGCTAATCCTTCAGGGGCAACTTCAGTTATACATAAGGGTGTAAAACTATCTCAACCTTAGTCTGTGGAATGACTTCTTCCCCAACCCAATGAACAGCTGCACTTAGAGACAGATGGCTCTGGAGAAGGCTGGGGGATCCCTTCCACATCCCTATCGACCTGTGTTAGTTGATTTACCCGGCTGCTTGGTGAAAGATCACACTGTCAGACCTTAAATCAGCTTGTCAGTGACACCTGCCAGCCCCCCCATCTGTCTTCATCTGTCATTGGTGAGCCCCGGGGGAACAGGCACTTGCTCCTGCTGGACCCACCAGGTGGGTGCTTTTCTGAAGCCTCAACACAGTTCCATGATGCTCCCTCCTCAAGCTGCTCCCTGGCTTATCTTTGCTTTCTGGGTTGTTAGCTGGGTGAACCCTGTTTGCTCCTAAAATCTCTCCTCCCTCACTTCTATCTTTAGCAGGGAAACTGCCATTCCTGTTACAAAGTAAAAGACTGGGGACATTTTAAAGGTATTTTACTTTGTGTTTGAGACGATCACAAGTAATTTGTTTGAAGAGAAAAGTATAAGAATCAAATTGTTATTTGCTCTCTGTGTCTGTCTGCCTCTGTTTCTGTTTGTGTCTGTCTGTCTGTCCATCCATCCATCCGTCTGTCCATCTGTCTGTCCCTGTCCCTGTCTCTCTGTCTCTGTCTGTCTCTGTGTCTCTCTGTCTCTCTCTCTCTCTCTCTCTCTCTGTGTGTGTGTGTGTGCGCGCGCGCAGACCAAATGTCTTCCTTAATCATTTCTCCACATTAGTTTTGGGAGACAGCAGCTCTCACTGAACCCAGCGCTCGCTGACTGACTATGCAGACTCACCAACAAGCCCTGGACAGATCTGTCTCTGCTTCTCTGGCTCTAGGCATCAGATGTGCTTTATTATTATTATTATTATTATTATTATTACCTGGGTGCCAGGTTATCACAGTTTTAAAACAAGCACATTACTACATTACTGCTGGAGCCTTCTCTCCAGTCCCAAGAAGCAAACACTTAAACCCTCCTGTTCTCCAGAACACTAAGCTCTCTTTTCTGAAGCATTGGATTAGCAAAAGTTCTCAGCCTGGACTCTGTTCTCAGCGGTCTCCTGTCACAGGGGAAGGACCTTGGGGACAATGGTGGAGATACTCAGCAGGCAAAGGCAGGCACTAAAAGGTGGTTTTTTTCTTTTTTTTCTTCTCTTTAGGACGACGGGATCATATCTTTAGTGTTAGGAAATGAATGTAAACACTTTGAAGATGACAGTTCATGAGCTGAGTGATCCTTTAAAACAGATGCAGAGGCAGTGTCCCATGTGTGTACCATTCTCAGAGAGGCTGCTGGGACAGGTAGGGAGAGGAGAAGAACTTGTGAAGGTCTCAGGTGGTACAGGCCTGCTGGCTCTGACCCTGGTTGCCTGCTTCTCTTCCTGTGAGATGTGGACTGGGCAGACCCCTTGGTGCTGTATTTTCCAAGCAGAGGCCAGGACAGCTTTGCCAAGAGACTGTCACCACTAAGGACACCATTTCCCTTTGCAGTGAAGTTACACACCCTCCTTTAGGGACCCCACTCTGCCCCTTCCCTAAAGTGACAGTGAGCTTACCACCCTAGAGGCACACTCATGTGCATGCTACCAAAGGGATTTCCTGGGATGCCTGCCTTCAGCATCTGCCCTCTAAGAAAAGAGGCCGGTGAAGGAAGAAGCCGGCTCTCCTGGAGAAGGGGCGTTTTGGCAAGTGTCCAAGGATAGCTCTGTCTGCCATTTCAACAGGATAACTTCATCAGCATTTCTCCAGCACAGCTTTGAGGATTTGAAAAGCTTGTTAACAAAGGGAGAGAAGGAGAAAGGGAGGGGAGGGTGAAGAAGGCCTTTCCTGTTGTATCACTTTAATCAGAAAAACAGCACTTGGCAGGTGTGGCGATACACATCTACAATACCAGCATTCAGAAGGCGGAGGCAGGAGGACCACTAATTTGAAGCATGGTTTGGCTACGTAGCAAAACTCTGTCTCAAAATAGTAGACAAAACAAAAAGCAAGGGCTGAGAAGATGACTCAGTAAAGGGCTTTCTGTGCAAGCCCAGGACCTTGGCCTGATTCCAGGACCCATATAAATGTTAGGAGTAGTAGCCATTGCTTTTAACCTAGTGTTGGGGAGCTGGAGCCAGGCAGATCCCCGGGACTCACTGGTGAGCCAGTCTAGCCTACTTAACAAACTTCAGGCCAGTGAGAGACTCCAAAAAAGGTAGACAGATGAAAAGTGACACCTGAACTTGTCCTCTGCCTGGATATGCCCAGACACACACACACACACACCACATTCATGCACACCGGGGTGTTAGTCATATGAACATCCATACACACTCAGAGAAGAAAAACAAGTCACCAAATCAAGTCAGTCCAGCTGTGTTGCCACCAATAACACTGAGTCCCACCTGACAGCCTGCAGAGCCCAGAGGGACTGAGGCTCTCCAAACCTTCGAACAGCAGAACAAATTAAATCATTACGTTAGCTGTGTTCAAAATATCCTTGTCACTTCTACAAGGGAAATGACAGCCCTCTCCCTATTCATTCTTCTGAGTTCTTTCAGACATATGTGTGAGAAAGAGGCCCTAAGTAAGGAGACATGTCACCAGATGCACAGGCATGGGTTTGTGACTTTCTTTGTGCTGAGAGCTTGGGCATCCTGTGACACTCACTGTGTCAGAGACCATATGGCTGCAAGGAAGAATTAGGCCTAATTAGTAAAAAGACAAATTTTGTTATCTGTCAAAAGATTTTTCATCTTATATCATGACCATACCTCTAGACCACACTCAAAACACTTCAAAAACCAAAAGTCAAAAAACCAAAAAAAAAAAAAATGAGGCTTCAAAAACAAGACAAGACTGCATAGACTTGGTTTTCCTGTTCTTGATCTGCACATGAGAGCAGAGGGCAGTCTCCCCTCTGTCTTCACCCCTGTGCCCCAAGAACATCTCCTGCCTCCTTGACTCCTGCCAGTTTTTAAGGACCCTGGATGTCTCCAAAGTTCTTTTGGCATTAGCCAAAAGAGTTTAGCTCAGGGTTTCTACTGAGAAACTGACTGTGAGTGATCAGATGCTATGATGATATGTGTATGTGTGTGTGTGTGTGTGTGTGTGTACGCATGTGGATGTATGTGTGCGCGCATGCATGCATGAGCGCATGTGTAGATGTGTGTTCCTATAGCATCTTCACTAATAAAGTCACTGCAATGAGAGACTGCTTTGCTAGATCTGTCAGTCATCTGCCATCACCTTTGTAGCCAATGACAACTACGTGTGTAGGATTTGCAGAGGTTCCAAGTGGTGGCCAGAGAGGCCAGCTGTAAATTGAAGATCATGTTGGGCAAAAGTCTATAGGTAGCTTTATAACTAGGTTCTAAGCCTTGATATCTGAGGCCAGATCATTCTGTGTTGTAGGGCTATCTCAAGCACAGCATCTGCATGCATGACCTCTGTCCACTCATCCCCTGTACACTACTTCCTCCTCTAGCTGTGATGAGTAAATATGTGTCCAGATACTGCTAAGTGACCAAGGTAAACTGACCCTGAGTGAGGTCCATGGGTGTGGCTGTAGCATTTGTGTATACATATGTGTGTGCACCCACATGTGTTGCTGGTGATGAGAGATCAGATTTAAATGCCCACTGGTATCCCAGCTTCTCTCCTAAGATGAGATGATTCTCGAGAGAGAAGATTCTTTTTCTTGCAGCAACCTTAGGAAGATTCATCTTGTGCTCTTGAAGCCACAAGACTCACCTTGCCTGCACAGTTGCACCTTCTACCTCTGAAGCCCCTCCCCCAACTTGCACTGCCCAGGGCAACTCTGACAATGGTGATGGGCATTGATGGAAGAAGACACCTGAGCCCTGGAGTGCAGAGGGACATTCCCAGGACCCTGGGTCTCCACCTGGGGCCCTGTGCCGACTCATCTGGTCATTTCTGTAGCCTCACTTTTCTGATTGTTAGGGAATGTGCCTGGGGACACTGGCTTCTTCCTGTGCACTCTCTGGAAATGGAGAGCCTCCCACATTCCTCAGGGAAGGGGGCAGCCTGGTCCTAATTACAGACCTAGCAAGGGGCCCACAGCGGGTTTCTTTAGAGTCAGCGGTGGGGCTGCTAGGGGCTCCTGGCTGTAAGAGCTGCACATGATCACAAGCTGTGTACGCAGTCACCATATCCTTGCTCCAGACACTGTCCTGGAAGCTAGAGGAATCAAGTTGGTGTCTCACACAGTGTTTCAGCTCTCCACAGGCTGGATGGGATGCCTGGCTTGTCTCTTTTCCAACTGCTAATTCCCCAGTGGTCCTGACTCCTTTGATCTCTGGCCTTTTAACTTGAGGGAAAACAACAACAACAAAAACAAAAAAAAACCAAAACAAAAAACATGGCATTTGCCTACGCAGTGGCTGGCCCTTCCCTCTCACAAACTCAGAAATCAGAACCATCTACAGTTAAAGAAAGAGGACACTAAAGGAAGCAAGATGAGACATCAGCTAAAGCCACTAGCTACTAAGTCTAAGGACCAAAGTTCAAGCCCCAGGATCCACATTCTGTACAGAGAGAATATAGGCTCCCACAAGTCTCTCTCTCTCTCTCTCTCTCTCTCTCTCTCTCTCTCTCTCTCTCTCTGTGTGTGTGTGTGTGTGTGTGTGTCTCTGTCTCTCTCTCTCTCTGTGTGTGTGTGTGTGTGTCTGTCTCTCTCTCTGTCTGTCTGTCTGTCTGTCTGTCTGTCTGTCTCTCTCTCTCTCTCTCTCACACACACACACACTCACACACACAAACACACACAGGCACGTAAAATAAATAAGTGTTAATACAGTTTTGAAGAGGCACGGGGGAGTCCTGAGCACTTGCAAACAGCATCTGCTCACTGAAGTGAGACCTAGCTTTAAAAGCCAGTGTCACAGACCCTTACAGCCTTACAGTCCCCCAGTAGGGTCTCAGGCTGATGATGTACAGCCAGGGGTGGGATGTGGGAGGAAGGAAGTGAGCTGGCAGGCTCAGATAGATCTCAGGCATTCTCATTGATCCATCCCCTTCCTGCCACAATTCACATACCACCTGCAGGTGTGGGACTCAAAGTGCAAGAGAGAAGACCCTTCTCTCCAGGAGCTCCAGGTTGAGTGGAGCAGGTGGACAGACCAGCACCCCCCCCCCCGTGGCCTTACGTGGCCCCTGGGGAAGTGGTAACATGGCTTCTTTCCTCTAAGGAATCTTCCTGAGGGTAGACGTCCGAGTGAGCCTGTACATGGCTGAGGGACAAGTGGAAAAAAGAAGGAACTGAGAGTATCAGGTGTGGCTTTGGTTGGGAGAAGGAGGAATAAATGGGTGGAAAAAGATGAACAGGGATCAGCAGATAGTGACTGGATAGTCCTCCACAGGATAGCAGAGCAGAGCTCAGTGTGCTAGGCAAAGGGAATAGAGAGCGTTCTCATGGGGAGGACCTATAGGCTCAGCCATCTCACTGTAGGGTTAGAATGGCTGCCATGGGTCCCAAGGCTCATGACCAGAGCGATGGTCATGATAAGGGCGAGAGAATACCAATGCTTTCATGGAACTTTCCTCTCTGCTGCCTATGCCCATGTCTGTCCTTATTGCTGCCTGAGATTGTTCAGGGTACAAAGGACAATGGAAAATTGGCACACACACCCCCCGCCCCCCAAAAGGGGGCAGCAGCATGGCAGGTTCTGGTCTAGGATCCTGGACGAGAATGTAAGACAACACAAATAAAAATCCAGGCATTCTGTTCAATGTGAGCTGTGAACAAAAGACAAAGAGGCCACATTCCTATCTGCTGTTTGAGGTTGATATTTCCCTGGGGGTCTGGCATTTTATCTAGCTCTCCACCCTGAATGCTGAGTCGACAAGTTCTAGGCAGCCTCTAGTGGAGCCTACCCACAGCAGAGAATCTTGGAATGATGGACAGCTCTGCCCCACATTAACTACAAAGGGCAGGTAGGTGAGTCCCCTGACCCAGCCTCTGCTCTCAGGGAGGGGACTGATGTGGGTGGAGCCTTCCCTTCCCAGAGATGTTGGTCTAGAATTCAAATGTCCATAGTTTCCTAATTGTGTGTGCAAACAAACAGAGTCTACATGACAGCTAAGTGTCACGTTGTCGATGACGCTGCAAAGTTTGAGGATCAAACACATTTATTTCTTAAGTTGTTCTCAGAATTACATCAAGTTAAATAAAATAAAATGAGTTTTCTCCCAGCCAAACTTTTCAAGGACAGGTAACCTCATGAATGGAGAAAGAATCATGGGAATATTCTACTGGTTTCTTTTTAAGAAAAATTGCCCATTGGTTTTAAATGATTTCAAAAAAGTTGTTAAGTCCCATATCCAAACACTCAATAAAAATTAGTTGTAATCATTATTGTGGCCATAGCCTTCTCTTTCCCCACTTTGTCTGGTTTTGGTTTCGGTTACCCAGGATCCATAGCAGTGTGAAAATGGTAAATGGAAAATTCCAGCAGTAAGCGATTTATAAGTTCTACATTGCACAGAATTCTGAGTGGTATAGTGATCACTGAGGTGTTTGTTCTATCCCCCCTGGGATGTGTCACTGACGTCCAGCGTGTCTACCTTGTATATGCTGCCTTCCTGCCAGTCACTCACCAGAGTTATCACATCAGCTGTCAGGGTGTTCTGTTCAGTGCTGTGTTCAGGTGACCCTTATTCTTAGTTAGTAATGGCTCAAAAGCCCAAGAGCTATTGATGTTGGCAATTCTACTTTAGCATATTGTTATAATTTTATCATTGTTATTATAGTGAATCTCTTAATGTGTCTGTTTTACACATTCTAGGGATGTATAGAACACAGTTAGATAGGATTTGGTACTATCTATCTGCAGCAACTGGGAGTCTTTGAATATATGCTTTATAGATATTATGGAACTATTATGTTCTTAATCTTATGGGGATGGTTGGATATGAAGCATCTCCCACAGGCTCATGTGGCGAGGGCTTCCTCCACAGTTTGTAGTGCTGTTTGGGAAGGTTCTGGAAGCCTTAATAGGTGGAATTGGAGGAAGTAAGTCATCCACCCACCCCCTCTTGTTGCAGGAATTTTCCTGTCCAATTTCATCAGTATAGAGAGACAGATTGGACAGGGAAATAGGGGGCAGAGCTAGGAGTTGTAGAGGAGGCGCACAGGGTGCTCGAGGATGTCACAGGTTGGAGGAGGAATGGTGGCAGATGTTAAATTATCAAAAGGTTAGAAATTTGGGATAAAACTTTTACCATTATTAATTGGCTCTGTTATTACTTTATTGACATCTTGTAATTGTGTTTATAATATACATAAATCTAATTGGCTAGCTAATCAAGCATTAAGAGTCGTGCTTTACCGGGTAATAGGATGGTGAGCTGTCAGATCCTAGGTGTGTGGGGTGTTGCACGGTGTTGTAGCGAGAGGAACTTGAGGTCCCCTGCCGGACAGATGGTTAACAGAGGGATAGCTGAGTGAAATGGCCCAGCAGAGGTTCTATGGCCCCACTGGGCGGGGAAGTTTGTGGGTTAAGAGACCAACAGCTCCAGGGAGTCTGCAGTGATCCGGAGCCGCCTGGAGAGTTGGTGGGGACTCGTTTTTTTTAATACTTCCTGCAACACTCTCTCTACTTCCTGACTTCCTTGGAGTGAGCAGCTTCTGTCCACATTCAAGTCACTGTGGTGCTTGCTATGCCTCAGTTCAGGGCCAAAGCTATAGATCCAGGCTGCCATGGACTGAACCCTCTGACACTAACCAGAATACAGCTTTCCTCTGTTTAAGTCATTGTGATTTGAATAAGGGTGTTTTAATCATCACAATAAAAAACTAGCTAATACGGCTGTTTTGCAGTAACAATGAGAAGATTTAATCCATACAGTTACTATTTCTTTTGTTATTTTATAAGACATAACTGTTCACTGGAATATGGTTTGGTAAACCTTGGCCTTTTATTTTTTGCCTCTAATACAAACTGGTTATTTAAAATATTTTAAGTGCAAAGTCCATCTGAAACCCAATGGCAGCTGCTCATAAAACATCCAGGATTTAAGTAAACACCTTAGGCTATCTCAATTTTACTGATATTATTATTAAAATCGATTTATAATTTAAACACATTAGGTTAGACTCCAAAAGGTCTTATGGTCAGAGAACTCAACTCAGACACAACTGCTGGTCCACCACCAATGGACACTTTGCCCCAACAGTGCCCTTGAAAAAGATACCATATACAACAGTTCATCCTTCATAGGAAACCAGGCCTGACCTCCTGGTTCCAGGCCATTTGCTCTACACCTCAGGTCTCACCCCTCATCTGCTCTCCTATCTTGGCCCGAGAACTGCCTGTATCTCCCTCCATACAGCAGCCACGGTGAACCTTCAGGACATGGAGAAAGTGAAGCCATAACTCTTTTAATGTCGGACAGTCTTGATTTCCTTCCCTTGTTCCCTTCCTCCTTTCCTTCTGTTCTTTCCTTTCTTCTTCCCTCCCTTCCCTCTTCCTTAATTTTTTTTTTAAAGACAGGATCTCATGTAGCTCAGGCTGGCCTCATGATCCTCCTGCCTTGAGTTCTTGAGTGGCAGGTACTCCTGATTTCATCAGGCTGCATGTACCCCAGGACAGCTGTGAACATGGTCCAGCCCCAAACTGTACACTACTTAAAACACAATGAGGTTTTTTTCTTCTGTGATACTTAAAAACTCAACCATGTGGTTCTGAAGAATGAACTCTATAAACGGCAGCGCTATGTTGCAATGTTAAAAGCTGGGAGGGACATCCTTGCTCTGGATCCAGTCATGATGAGTACAGGCTGGATCAGCCCGAGTATCTACTACAGCCCGAAGGACGAATTGTAATATAAGGATGAACAGCCGCACACGACCAGTGGCTAGAATGATGGATTGTGAGGATCCTTTCGATACATATTGTGGGGGCTGAGGAAAACGTTATTCCAAAGTCAGTCTCACAAGCAAAGATGTTCCCGGACCTTCTGCATCTTTCCCCTTCACCTCTGTCTCCTCCAATGCAGACCATAGAAATGAGAGGCCCATTCCCCCAAAGGCAACTGCCACTCTGACAGCACTGCTCCAGCATCCCCTCCCTTCCAGGGAGGAGTGGCCTGAGGAACCGTTTCTCCTCATGTTCTGATTGCGTGCCATCCCATTCTAAGGTCTTTAAAATAAGTGGCCAGTACGTGTCTGAAAATAAATGGCCCTGACTGGATTTCCCTGTTGAGCCTATCAGTGTCAGGCTCTTTCTCCATGTCTTGAAGCTTCCCCATGACTGCTGTATGTCCTCCACACCCCACCCCCAGTCATGGGGACATCATATGACTGCACCTGTTTTATTAAGCTCAAGGAGATAGGCACAGATCAGGATTATAGGCTTAGGTGGCACTTTCTTGGCATGCAATAGGCCTTGAGTTTCATCTTCAGTGTGAAAGACTAGAGGCTTGGACAGCAGTGTTAACTCTGGTTCTCCCAAGCAGTCTGCCAAACCTGGGGTTGTGTACCAAAGTTGCATGTCAGGTACCATTTCCATCATCACCACCACCACCACCATCACCACCACCACCACCACCACCACCACCACCTCCACCACCATCACCACCATCACCACCACCACCACCACCTCCACCACCACCACCACCACTACAACCACCACCACCACCTCCACCACCTCCACCACCATCACCACCATCACCACCACCACCACCACCACCTCCACCACCACCACCACCACCACCACCATCACCACCACCACCACCACCTCCACCACCACCACCACCACCACCTCCACCACCACCACCTCCACCACCATCACCACCACCACCACCACCACCTCCACCACCATCACCACCATCACCACCACCACCACCACCACCTCCACCACCATCACCACCATCACCACCACCACCACCACCACCTCCACCACCACCACCACCACCACCACCTCCACCACCACCACCACCACCACCACCACCACCACCACCACCACCACCACTTACACTACCACCACCAACACCAACTCCACCACCACCACCACCACCACAACCATCACCATCACCACCTCCACCACAACCATCACCATCACCAACACAACCATCACCATCACCACCACCACCACCACCACCACCACCTCCACCACCTCCACCACCACCACCACCACCACCACCACCACCACCACCACCACCTCCACCACCTCCACCACCATCACCACCACCACCACCACCACCTCCACCACCACCACCACCACCACCACCACCACCTCCACCTCCACCACCTCCACCACCACCACCACCTCCACCACCACCACCACCACCACCTCCATCACCTCCACCACCACCAACATCTTTGTCGTTGTCATCATCACTACCATCATCATCGCCACCACTATCATCATCATTTAACTATTATTATTATTGTTGTTGTTATATTTATGGTTATTGATGGCAGCAGATTGAATCCAGCACCTTGTACAGACTAGGCAAGGCTCTACTATTTATGTTGCAAACTCTTGGTTTTGGGGATGGGATCTTTCTATTTAGCCGAGGCTGGCTTCAGACTTAAGATATTTCTGCCTCCCTCTGCCTAACATTAAGATTACAGGTGTGTAAATCCATATCCAGTAGGCACTGTTATTCTTAAATGAAACAGAAATCATCATGAAGAAAAGGCCAATTTGGGCTAAATTGGTATAATGTGTATAATATATAAAATTACACGTAAGTAAGACTCCAATCTCCTTTCCTCCCAGGATTGTTCTGTGGAAAACTCAAGCCTTATGCTTTCTTTGTATTTGAGCGGCTGTTTCTGGGTTTCTCTTTCAGAGTTCTGGGTAGCTTTTCCCTGACGTTCATGATTAGGGGCCATGGAAATGACCCTGGGTTGCCAATAGTTCCTCTCAGTCAGCCTTTCCCTCTCTTTCCTCTTTTCACAATCCTTCCACCTCCCACCCCAAAAGCCAATCCCAGCCCCCAGCCCCAAGCCAGGAATCCTGAATAGTAAAGTGTTTCCTTCCTTGTTGGAGTACCTCTCACATTGGGAACTTGAAAGCTAGGAAATTCTCAGCCACTCCCTTTGTTCAAAGCACAGAGGTTACTAGTTAAAAGTCTGAATTAAGCTTTTGTAAAAAAAAAAAAAATCTGAAATCAGGGAATGTTTAATTCCGTGAAATGCAACAATGGGTGTTTTGATGGGCCAGGTAGAGAATGTACGTGTGTTCCAGACAGGGAAGGGTTAAGGAAAGCTGAAATAAGAAACAAGATCAACCATTCAAAAGTCATGTTCCTTGTAAACCTAAAAAGAGATAACACTAAAGGAATCAAATGGCCAAGGCCAGCTTGTTACCTGGCCTGGATAAAGGCATAGGGACTTCCCATGCCCTCCCATATCAACCAATGCTGGCCTGTGTGGGAAGACAGGCTTCCATAGTAGCAATCCTGAATTCTTAGGTCAGACGACCACTTAAGATTTGGTTTGATGACCATAGTGCTTCACAGAATGGCTTCCTGTAACATTTACTCAATGCCTTTGAATAAAGATTCATTCTTTCACCCTTCCAAATTGAGAAGATGTTAAACATGCTTATGTGCAATCAGAGGACACACCTTGGGACCTTTGTGGACACAGGGTGATCACAGTTCAGTTTATGACCCCCTCCCCACTCACTTCTACCTTCTGTCCTTACTACTGTGCACCCTAGAATTGACCTCTCTAAGTCACCCTGTTCTGTCTACTTTTCAAGGTTGGTGGATGTTGGATAGCCTCAGGGCACCCATAGAGGGTCTGGGCTCTTAAACATCTGTATGAGGAGGAGGGTGTGTGCTTGAAAGTCCTCATGCGGCTGGAGTGTGAGCTTGGGATCTAGAAAGAATATCGAAAACATTTCAAGAGATTTAGCACAAAATGGCAAAGCAAAGGGCTCTCTAGGGGTCAGGATGATTTGGCCTAAGGAACTTTCCAGGGCTTCATAGTAGCTTTCTAGTGGTTGGCCACAATAGGAGGCCTGCCTCTTCCTTCCTGGGTCTTCTGAAGGGACCAGCTTCCCACTGTAGCCTCCATTTCAGACAGCAGAAGCACAAACACATGTAAACATTAAGGAATGTATGATACCCCTGTACTTTGTACAGGATGCAGAATCTGCCACCCAGATATGCCTCTTCAGTGCATGAATCACTATTTTATTTTAATAATGCATGTGGCTGTTCTGTCTGTGTGTATGTCTGCGAACCATGTTCAGACATTTCCTGAGGATTTCAGAAGAGGGTGTTGGATTCCTCTGCTGCTGGCATTGCTGATGATTGTGATGTGGGTGCTGGGAATAAAATCCCAGCCCTCTGCCAGAGCAGCCAATGTTCTTAGCCGCTGAGCCATTCTTCCAGTTCTGACATGTGGACTATGGATGTGCCAAAGCGAGTGACAGTAGCAGGCACAGGGAGACGTCTGACTGACTAAAAGCAGACGCACACATCTCTCTTGTCGAGGACATTTGCATTTGTAACAGGAATTTCTCATTTGGGGTTTATGCTAAGCAGCTTCGTTTTAAATCATAAGCTGTGATTTTGCCGAAATGAAGGCATCCGAATACATTTTACGGGCGAAATCCGTAGGAACATGTGTGTTGATCTGGATGGAGTGTAATCCCCAACAAGGAGAGGCAGAGGAAAGAGGATTGCTATTCCAGTTAGGGTTACTATTGCTGCAATGAAACATCATGTCCAAAGAAACTTGGGGATCAAAGGACTTATTGGACTTACACGCCCACATCATAATCCATCATTGAAGGAAGCTGGGACTTCAACTCAATCAGGGCAGGAACTTGGAGGCAGGAGCTGATGCAGACACCGTGGAGGAGTGCTTCTTACTAGCTTACTCAGGCTTGCTTAGCCTGCTTTCTTATAGTACCCAGGACCACTAGCCCACAGATGGCACCACCCACAATAGGATGAGCCTTCTGAGTGGGGCCCTTCCAAGTCAATCATTAATTTTAAAGATGCCCTAGAGCTGGATTTTATGGAGGTCTTTTCTCAGTTGAGGTTTCCTCTTCTCAGGTAACTCCAACTCATGTCGAATTGACATAAAACTAGCCAGGACAATTGTAGAGATTTCAAGCCTGAGTAAGCTAGTAGGCAGCACCCCTCGACAGCCTCTGCATCAGCTCCTGCCTCCGGCTTCTTTATGTTCTTTCTAGAGCCCAAGCTCACACTCCAGCTGTATGAGGACATTCAAGCACACACCCACTCCTCATGCAGATGCTCAAGAACCTAGATCCTCTGTGAGCACCCTGAGGCTAACATCTGGTCATACTCCCAGAATTGGTCCTTCTGGTAGGACCCACTGGGCTGTTGTGATCTTTCTCTTCCCTGTGCATGAACTCTCTGAGAGGCTCATTTTTTGCAGGAGCCAGGGCTGGGCACAATGCCCATCCCATCAAAGGCAATCAATAAATACTGTTAAGTGAAAACACAAAACACAGATGGAAGAAGAGAACTCAAAAGGAAGGCGGTTCGAGAGCAGAGGCCCCTGAACTTGCCCAACACCGGAGTCCTTTTTATTACTATGTCATGAAATGTGAGTGAGAACAGTAGATATTTTCTGCAGGACCTACATATCCACTTCCACAGCTGAGGCAAGAGACAGATGGGCCAGCCCCAACCTGGCTCAGGCAGGCCAGCAGCTCATGAACCCTACCTACCCCTTATTGAGAAAGTGGACGGGATTTCAGTGACCAGTTCTTAGCTCAAGTAGGAAACAAAACAGGAAGCAGAATTTTGAAATCGGTGAGTGGAGAAATATAATCCCAAATTGGAAAAATGGAGTTTAGTCAGGGGTTCTCAGGGTGCCAATTAAAATATGGGCTTGCCTGGAGTTGCATTTACCCACATCTGGAGGGGTTTCATTCCCATAACAAGCTGCCAAGGACTCTGATGTACAATCGCACAGCAATTATCTGGAACCCGAAGCCCAGAGAACACAGTTCTCTAGTTGAAAGGATTCCTAAAAAAAAAAAAAAAAAAAAAAAAAACCAAACAAACAAACAAAAAACCAAATCAGATCGGGTTCTTCAAGGGTCAGGCTGCCTGCAGCGAGGACCAGCTGATCCCTGTCACTGAAAGGGGAGTGAGGCCAAAGGCTTCAGCTTGGGGAATTACTGCTCAGTGAGTTGGGGTGACAGCCACACACTTCACGGCTGTCAAGACCGCCATGGGAAATGAATGTGTGTCATCGGAGGGTGTCAGGAGGTAATTAGCACCCCGTCAGCTGTCTGTAAACAAACATTTTTGATACATGCCATGAGCTATTTTGGTGATCAATTTTGTACTCTCAGAGAGCTGTATTTAATTACTTGTCTGATCTATCATCGAGCCTGGCTTCACACCAGTACCAACCATGGGTGGGGCCAGGCCCCCACCTGCACAGAGGTGCCTGTGCTACATGCCCGGTCTTATCCCAAGGTCCACTTTTTTACAACAGATCATCATTTTAACTGGAGTTTACTAAGAGACAAGGGTTCTAAAGTCAGTCAGAAGGCCTTGAATGTCCTCCCAAATGGCTTCTAGAAACCTTTCCTGGGTACTAATGGTGAACAACATCCCTGGCCCTGCACTGGCAGCTGTGAAGATCAAGCTGCCTTGGGCTTACTGTTCCCCTCACTCTAGGAATGGAAGGTGGGCATATCAGACACAGTGTGTGAGGGTACAGATGTGCACAGTGTGAGATGGGAATGGAAGAGAACGCTAGCCCTACTTGCAGATGATGGGGAGTGGGGGAAGATACGTGAACTGAAGTCAAAGCTTTGGAACCCTCTCTTTGGGGCTGTGTTCTAGGCAGGCTGTGGATACAAAAGAACCCAAAGAAAGACTCAGAACCTTTGGCTTAGCTACAAATAACATTGAGAAGAAAATAAAATGAGTTTCAAAACCAACTAATTATCCTATAGGAAAATGAGCTTAGTTGGTGGCTTAGTTGCTATGCAAGCATGAAGACCTGAGTTTGGATCCTCAGCACTGAGGTAAAAGGCCTAGAGTGGTACGCACACCTGAAATCTCAGCGCTAGGGAAGCAGAGATGGGGCATCCCTTGGGCTTGCTGGAGAACCGGTCTAGCTGCACAATGAGCACCAGGTTGACCTCAACTCAAAAGATAATATGGAGAGTGCTTATGAAAGATACCCAGTCAACTGCTGGTCTTTACACACACAGGCATGTACACATGCATGCAACTCCTTCAACCATCCACACTACACATAAAGTTCAGAAGTAGGTAGCCCATATCCATAAAGACAGATCTCAGGGCACAAGGGACTATTTTCCTGTGGTTTCATTCCACCATCCTTAGATAGCATGTGGCAGCAGCCGCTCTGATGTTCAGCGTGTGGTTCACAGTGATGCTCCACAATCCGGACAACAGCCACGGGATGTGATGACACTCTAAGTTAAGGAGCATCCCAAGACTTTTCATTTGCTTTCATTTGGGTACTTCCATATGGACCACCACCTTGTCTGTCATGTGTGTTCAGTAGAATTTATTTCCCATCACCTATCTCCCGGGTTTCACCCCTAGTCAAACTTAAAGGACCATTCATTACTATTTCTAATGCTAATTGAATGCATGGGGATTAGACTCTGGAAAAGACATAAAAGGTTACTAAGAGCAAAGCAAATCCACTTTTTGTATATCCCATGCCAGTTCCTAGCTAATGATGCGCATATAACCACACAGTGGTAATGATTACCGTCACATTAATCATGGGCCACCCCACAAAGCAACTGCTATGCCCAGTTCATAGAGGAGGAGATGAGGCCAAGAGAATGCCCAAAGTTACTCAACCTCTGCCCTTCAGACTCCAGGCAGTGTACTGGGTGAGGAACGGGGAGAGAGAGCTTTGAAAGAGCTGGAGTCTTGCTATACACAAGGCCCCAGAGCTCACGCCCAGCCCTGAAGGACCAGGCAAAATAGAAGAAAGATACAAAATATTGTTTTGCTTGTCTGGTATTTGCCTTGTATCAAATGGTGACCCTACCACCAGTAACAAATTCCCCACACAAAGCTTTGCCAGTATTTGCAAGCTCAACTTCTCCTAGGTTCCAATCTTCTCATCACATTCTAACTTCCTTTCCTCTGCCCTCCTCTTATGTTCCATATTAATTGACAGTCACCCAGTTTCATGGCACAGAAACAAATTAGCATCTTCCAGAGGAGGGGATTTTGCTTGTGGTGCGAATAGTTGCTATGGTAATTAGCAATGGTGGTGGTGATGGGAGTGGTTGCGGGTGGTCCTGCTGAAGGGGATGGTGACCGTGGTTACCTCTACAGTGTCATAGCGATGGTGCTCAGGGCTGTGGACATGGTGGCAGTAGTGGTGGGGAGGGTGATAAGACTGTGACGGAGGTACTGGTATCATAGTAAAGGGGTCGTGAGTGATGCTGGACTGCTGGACTGCTGCTGCTGCTGCTGCTAGTGGTGGTGGGGACTATGGCAGCTCTGAACTTGGTGGCATCTTTGGGATCCTGTGACACAGGGGAAGAACATTTTTTTCCAGCAGGACAGACTCAGGACGTAGGCAGTCAGTATGGCAGGGAGGCTGCCTTTCTGTCTCTTTGATGGCAAAAGGAGTTTCATACCCTTGCATCTTCTTGTATATGTCCAGTGGTGACAGGTGGGCACAGGGCCACTCCTATCCTTGACCATCCACAGGAAAGCTGAGTTTGGGTGTCCTTAAGCTTCCAGAGTCAACAGATGGGATCAACACAGTCCAGCTAGGACTTCTTTGTCTAAGTTAGCTGTGGGTCTAGGGGAGGAGAGATGTGTACTTCTGCCACAAACAAGACATCCTGGATGGTGGTGGGCTCTCTGCAAACTGTGGATAAAAGAGACATAGTCACTGTTAAGAATCTGCATATTTGGCAGATAAGGAGGAACAGGGATCCAATCGGAGGAATCCCTGGGCAGCTCTGAGGCATCGGGGAGCTGGACTGTACTTGATACCTCATTCCAGACTTGAGACATCCTGCCCTGTCAGGGGATGTTTTTGCAGCCAATGGCTCATTCTTTCCAGCTTTCCCTATTCTGAGTTTAGGGGAGCTTTGATTTCCCTACCGTCTCTGCACCTTTTCTCTCTCCTCACAGTGGGCAGAGCAAAGTGTACAAGAGGACTGAATTTCACAAAGCAAAACAACCCCACCACCCCTCCCACAGCAAACTGGCAAAGGGAGTGCCAACAAGCCAGCAGTGTTCATTACACAAAGGCTTCCTGTCTTCACCACATACCAATTCCCCAAGCTCAGTCACTGCACAATTGTCCACAGGATCGTGTCTCAAAGTCATTTGAAAAATGTTAACTATGTGGGAGAATCATGCTTCTGGATGCTCTGCAGACGGATTTCTCCCTGTGTACCGGGGGACACGGGCACGATGTGACTGAGAGGTCCATCAGACAGCCTTACTCAGCCTCAATTCATAGAAAGAGGAGCTTCAGATTAGAGGGGCTTTCGGTTAGCACGTCAGCATAAAACTTTTTTTCTTTTCTTTTCTTGTTCCCTCCTTGGTCCCTTCCTTTCTGCCTCCCCTTTCTTTGCCTAGTGGTAGTCAGTCCCAGGAGCATCCAGCAGGGGTCACACTTTCCTTCAACATGATGCCGAGTGGGAACGCCAGGACAGAGTAACTAGAGGGGGTTGAATGGAGAAAAGAGGGAGGGAAGGGGGCTTATGGGACTTTCGGGGAGGGAGGAAACGGGAAAGGGGAAGTGATTTGGAATGTAAATTAAAAAAATAAAAAACAACAAAAAAAAGAGAAACATATGCACCTTGCCCTGGGCTGTAAATTTCCAAAGTACTCAGAGAGATTCTGTAGTGGATGTTGTAGGAGGCAGGCCCTGAGACATCCATGCTTCTCCCATCATGGCATGGATAATGACAGTCACACTGGGACATCCATACAACAATGCTGGCCTCTCACGCCTCCATTGTGCATACCACTGTGTTGCGTTGGTTTAAGTCATATTGAGATATTGAGCACATGCTGGACACCGGCCTTATACTGACCATATATTATTGGGGTCTTCATAAATTGTGACTATCTAGAATTATTGCTTGTGGACCAGTCAGGCTTCTGCGAATCATCTGAAGTCACTACAGTTGCCCAACAGCTTTCAATCTTCTGGGTTGTGATCTCCACGCGGAGGCGATTGGAGAGGGCTGCATGGCAGAGGGGAAGACCTGGGCTGGAATCTTCAATGATGCGCAGTAATGAACTTGGAAGATAGGCTGATTGACTCAAGCAGACCCAGTGTAAGGACTGGGAAGATGTTTGATGGATAGAAATGTTTACTGTGCAAGCCTGGAGAACTGGTTTTCTATCCCTAGAGCACACACATCTAAAGCTGGGCATGGCTTTGTGTAACTCCAGAACTGGGGGGGGCAGAGACAGGAAGATCCCGAAAGCTTGCTGACCAGTCAGGCTAACTGAAGCAGAGAGCCTCTGATTCAATGAGAGACCCACCTCAACACCATAAAGTGGAGAATGGTAGAAAAAGAGGACTGATGTCTTCCTCTGACCTCACATCTATAGGTGCGTGGGTCTGGATATTCATGTATGGTCATGTATGTATTCATGTATGCATGTATACCTATATGCATAAACACATGTACTACATATGTACACACATACACATACACACAGAGTTTGCTAAGGGGTTGCCTGGAAGTTTTCTCTGGCCCACAATTCATAGGGATTTCTGGCACTGAATACATAGGAAGAGCCAAGACTTATTGGCACTCCCAAGTCCATTCCTGAGAGCCAAGTGCCTGCTAATTCTTAGTTTGGTTCTAGACTTGGGAGAACCAAGACTAAGTTGTATTTCTGGAGCACACAGTCTGACCCCAGATGCCTAGTGTCGTGTGACTTTTTTGATGAGACATAAAGATATATGTATTTGTTGGAGATAGAGAGGGGTGAACGACCCAAGAAAATATTCCATGCAAATCTATTTTGATAACTGGTCAATTTAGAGTTCCTTACAGGAGCATGGGTGACTTAGAGTGACCATGTCTTTGGGAAGTTTCCTGTGCAACTTACATCAGTCACCTTACTGAGAGCCTCAAACCCAAGTCCACTTTCCACATCCTCTACCCCAGGAAGGAAAAAGGTCTTGTGAGAATCTTGTGAAGGTTTGTGAGCTCCAGGGGACCCAGGACATAGCAAGTCTATCTCTTGAGGGCCTTTGCTAGTGAGCACAGCTGCTCTGATTCAAGGCAGCAGTGGCCTTGTCCTGCTGGAGGAAGCAGCAAAGTGAAACCCATTTCAGGGTGTAGTCTAACCGTTCCTATGAGTAGTTTCTTAAGAAGTAACTCAATTCCTGGTGCAGTACAGTCATGTCACTGTCATGTCTCTTGAGCTCGTGATTGACGTTTCCATAACAGTCTCAGTGCAGGGACATCTCCTTGCTCCTAGTTCCTTCACACTGAGAAACAGGCTAACATGAAAAGCTATCCAGGGTAACAATTTAACATGAATGGAGACACCTAGGGTCTGGCCACTGGCATTTGTCTAATAAAAAGACTTGCTATACACACATGGAAACAGAGGGTTCTGTGTGTGTGTGTGTGTGTGTGTGTGTGTGTGTGTGTGTGTGTGTGTGAAGCCCTGAGAGCAGCTATATTCTGTAATTGCCAGCGGCTACATTCGAATGGGTTACTGGGTTCCCTGGAACGAGAGCTGGGGATAGAAATGGGGTGACAAGAGAAACATGGACTAAGACAAGATGGGCTGTTCAATGTCTCTCATTTATTGGGGGACTGACAATTTAAGGTTTGGGGGATGAGAACCTTCCCCTCGAGAGTCTGCTCAGCAAGTGTCAGCCCCACCACTCAGTGGGTGTTGGTTCCATGGCTCCGCTGCTTTGCGGGACGGCTGTGGCTGGCATCATGTGTCTCTCAGGGGACTGTAGGTCTTTGAAGAACAAAACTAGAGATCTGCCCCAGGGGGAAGCAGTGGCCAGCCCCAAGTTCCAAACTCCCCGCTCAAGGGCTGGGGCGAGGGCACAATATTCTAGTGTCTTTCCCTTGAAACTTTTTTTAAAATTACATATAATTTTAATCATACATGTGGAAGTCAGAGGGCAACTTACCTGGAGTTAGTTCTTATTTCTTTCCTTCCACTATATGGGTCCCAGGGCTCAAATGTAGATAGTCAGGGTTGGAGGCAAGCATCTCTGTCTTTTGAGCCCTTTCACCAGCACCCCCCCCCCCGCTTTGGTATGTGTCTATGGGTATGTGTGTGTGTCTGGTGTATGAGAACCAGATGCTAACCTCAGGTGTCCTTCCTTAGGCACCATTCACTTTTGCTTTTTTTTTTTTTTTGATACTGAATATATCTCACCAAGCCTGAAAGCTCACCAAGTAGGCTAGGCTGGTTGCTGTGGAGTCCCAGGGTCCCAGTCAGACTAACTGAAACAGAGAGCCTCTGATTCAATGAGAGACCCTCCTCAACACCATGGTGCCAGTAGATGCAAGCGGATCTGAAGTTGGTTTTTTGTAGACTTCTCACTGAGAGCCAAGGCTACCTTATCCAGAGCCTGGGAAACAGGGATGGTGCCTTTCCTGCTGTTCACACCTCATTCATCACTTTAGTCTTTGCCAGTATGTTGCTTAGGCACATTTGGAAGGACCCTGCCTTCATTTGTCATCTCCCGTGACAAACATTGCAGCTGTCTGTGTGCTCTCTGACTTGAACCTTGCCTTGGCTTTTTGTCATGATCAGGGTTATGTGCTCTGTGATGAAGAGAACAGTCTGGGACCCACTCAAAAATCCTTACTGTCTCCACTCTATCAGCCCCATAGTTTCAGGCACATATAGACACGTCTGCCTTTTTAAACATGAGTTCTTGGGACACAAATGGTCTTCATACTAGTTCAGCAAGCACTTTACCAGCTGAGTCACCTTCCTAGGCCTGGCATTTCATTTCTTACAAGTTAGAGGAACTCTGGCCAGGATTCATATGCCCATTGCCTCATTGGTATCTGAGGTTGCAAAGAATGAGGGTTCATTTGCTCATAGCTTTAGCTTGGTAGGGTTGATGTCTATACAAAAGCAGTCCTCTATATATGACCCTTTATGTCAAGAGCTGGTAATCAGGGAATGCATTAGATACAGCTCCCGATATGAGTTTGTCCTCTGGAGCTTTTGTGGCAAGACTCTTCCTGTGCTCCATGCTGTCTACTGGGCATGATTTTCCAGTCTGGGTTTTCATGTCTGGCAGTGTGGCATCAGTTGCTGTGGTTAGGGAAAGCTGTAGGAGAAGTTTATGAACAGCAGTACTTGGATAATCAGGCTTGGAAGGCCATGTCTGTGATTGATGAAATTGGCACAAGTACCCTGGTCCTGCCCACAGCTCAGGCCCAGGCTCCGTGGTGGTGGTTGCTCAATTAATGTTTTGACACAGAATGAATGAAAAAAAAATACACACTTTCTTCCTTCCCCTGAGACTCTCACAGTTTTGGAGTTAGTGTAGGAGATCAGAGGAAACTCTGAAATGTTAGAAAACCCCAAGACATCAGGGACCCTAAATACAGAGATTCTCAGCAATCCCCTTTCAACGGACAGCATCCAGTGAGTCACACAGCAGATCAAAGCCCTCAGAGCCATGAAAATCCCTCCTTTAAGTCCCTGCAAAGTTGACAGAGTTAATCTTCTAGAGAGATGGAGTGCTGGTTTGCTCCAAGTTGCTTAAGCAGACTAAACTCTTTCTGTTGTCTGTCTCCTGGGACTCAGGTCACTTTTCAGAGAAGAATCGATAGCTTGGAGTGGCTAACCAAGTGTGAGAAATCTCAGGAGACTCACATAGCAGAAACTGTTGGGCTGTTGTCTCTCAGTGCAGCTATGTACGAATGGGGTGATCCGTCACCTCCTTTGGGCTCCCTACTTTATTATGACAAATGCTGCCAGGGTTTTTGGTTGAAAAATGGCTTCTTGACTTTTCTATAGTTTAATGGATGCCAGTAATTTTAAGCAGAAACACCCTCATCCCCTCCTCTCATCCTCCTGTTGAGTAACCTCTGAAGTTTGGAATCATACCTCATGCTTGTGGGAGAGGTGATGTCAGGAAGACATCTGAGAGTCCATGCTCTGGGCATGGGTGACCTGGCTTTAAAATTACATTTTATGTCACTTGCCAGCAAGAGGTCACATCTTCCTCCTTTCAGAGAAGTTCAGTCCCCACAGGGGGCCTGTATCACATTAGAAAACTTTGATACCATCATTTATAGGACAGAGGCATGGTGTGTGTTTCAAGAGCTAAGGGAACTGGAATCATCTACTTGTTTATTCTCTCGTTGTATGTTTCTGAAATTGAAGGGCAGGCAGGTTGAGTGAACCCCAGAAAGGTGGAATCCATGGGAAAAGAGAGAGCTGCGTGAGCTGTTTAAAGTGTGAATGCCTTCCTCTGTCAAGTCCTCTAGAACTGGACCAAAGTAGAAAACAAAGAAGCTTGCAATTATTTGTAAAACTTTAACCAGGCAGGAACTTGCTATATTCTTTTGTTTGTTCTTTTGTATGGTCTTTTTCAGATCATTCTAGCTAAGGGTCTTCAGGCTGTTGATGGTCCAATGTGGCCACAAATGTGGCTCAATACAAAGTCATAAACACGTTTGTGTATGATGGGGGTGTAGTTGTTGTTGTTGTTGGTGGTGGTGGTGCTCTGTTATGAGGTCCTGGAGTACAAATTCTATAGATGAGAACTATGTTTCTCAAAATAAACATATATAAGCTTGTACAACCCATGGGCTCCTGGCTGTACAAACTGGTTAATGTGTTGCCCAAGATAATTCATCCAATGTGGCCCAGAGATGGGGAGAGGCAGGGCACCCTGTTCTAGAATACTGTGGACATAGTGACACTCAACCCCACCCACTATACAGAGCCAGGGGACTGGGATGAGGTTCTCTTCACATGGACACATGTGTAATGACCTCTCTGAGAACTCACACCAGCCCCCTGCTGCTCGGTTCTCTTAGCTACTTTTAACATAACCTTTAACTGTCAAGAACCAAAAGATAGACAAGCTGGAAAAACTATCTCACATCCTGACTGGACACAGCTAGAACTTAGCATGAAGACCCTGAATTATCTCCCTTCAGGAAGTGAATTCTGAGCACTGCTAGGATGGCCTGGCTGACCTTTCATGACCTCTCAGAGCAGGGACATGATGATCTCTCTTATAATATGAATGCTAGCCTCCACTGTACTGGGTGAGGTTTGTCAGGAGAGGACTCTGTACTCCATCTCTGTGCAGGCCAAAGGTCACTGGCAATAAGCCTGTGATGCAGGTGGTCTGTCTCTTCTCTGAAGTTTCATGGAGTAGTGTTAGAACTAATGTTGGCTTCCCATCTGCTTTGGGAATGGCAGATGTTAGTTCTTCCAGGAAGTCACTGGGAATCTTCTGCTAAAAATCAGTGCTCTACAGACAGGCAAGTCATTAAGCTTCTGTCTGGAAAACCCCTGGAGCCTGTGCGAACTGTCATGATGCTTTCGAACAAATGGGAGTAATGTGTCTTCTGTCCATTTATCTCCAGAAGAGATAGTCCCGTCTTCTACCAGTAACACACGGGATAGTAACACAACTGGAATGTCAATCTTGACATAGCTTATTGGTCAGTCATCAGTAACTGATAGGGCTAGTTGTCCAGTAGAGGAAATTAGACAGTGACTATGCAGTCATTGTTCTGTTGGGCAAGTGGTATGACTTTAGTAAGAGACAGAGATGCTAGCCTGGCTAGGTTTGGGGTTAGGGAAGACTTTATGGAAGAGGGACATTTATATGAGACATTAAAGTATGGGTGGGAGCTCATTGGTGCAGGAGAGAAAGTACTCCAGGCTGAGTAAGTACTAAGCATAAAGACTCAAAGCTCTCTGCAGAAGCAGACATGTGAGCCACAGCCTTCCATGGTATTGAAGTATGAATCATTGATGAGATAGTAGTTCAAGAGGCCATGACAGCTTGGGGGGGGGCTTATAGAAAAGGCTTTAGGTTTCTTGCTAGTCTTCAGAGAGGTGACTTGTCACATGCCCACCCACAAAGGTCACTGTCCAGGGCTGGCTATCCTGGACTACACTGCAGTTATTACCATGAATTCAGTGATGGGACTCAGATATACACACCTTCCTGTAGTCTATCTGCCCCCATCAGAGTTACAGGCTCACAGCTGGCACGGACTGGGACACATCCAAGCTCGTTTTCTAAGACTGTCTTCACACACCAGTTAGGTAGCTCAGGCGCTGTGCTAATCGCCGTGATTATAACATAATCATCAGATGGGGCCGCATCTGAGAGTCAGATTCTGTTAAGGAACTGAAGAAAATAGCTTGCTCAGTGCACAGGTCTCACGCTTCCATGGAATGAGTCATCAGTAGCTGGTGGTGTCTCTGCTACGCTGTCTGGAGACTGTACCAGGCCATCACAGTAATTTCACACGCATGTGAAAGGGCAGCTGGGTTGGTTCCCATCTTTCTCTGTAAGACAGCACTGCTGCTTGGGTTAGGCTTGAGGCAGGCAGAGGGTGAGTGAAGTTCCAATAAAGGTGACAGATGGATTCTTCAGGCTGGGAGACAGAGGGAAGGAAGTGTCTTTCTCCTTCTGATTTCCTCTACTTCTTTACTTACGATTCCCTTCTGTGGGAAGAG
The DNA here is from genome assembly GCA_036184795.1 of Tokudaia tokunoshimensis. Taxonomy (NCBI): domain Eukaryota; kingdom Metazoa; phylum Chordata; class Mammalia; order Rodentia; family Muridae; genus Tokudaia; species Tokudaia tokunoshimensis. Next base: position 111,344,505 of record BTHU01000001.1, on the reverse strand, counting down.
TAGTAGGTCAGTGAGATCTTGGAAGAAGGATGCTTATCTCCTGTATTCATTCCCGTCTTAAAAAAGAAATCACCGGATGTGGGTATGTGGGGATATACATACCTGTGTGCATATTTGCGTGACTGTGGGCATATGTGTATGATTACACAGTGAAAATCTGTGCATGTGCCTATGGAGGTCAGAGGTTGATGTGGGTGTCTTCCTTGATTGTTCTCACCTCATATACCGAGCCCTAGAGAGCTCTGATTTGGTCTAGCCAGCAAGCTTGCCTCAGGGATCTCTATTTTTCACCTTTCTAGAGGGCTGGAATTACATGGGATGCCATGTGTGATGGTTTGCATATGGTCATCCCAGGGAGTGGCACTATTAGAAGGTGTGGCCTTGTTAGAGGAAGTGTGTCACTGTGTGGGTGGGCTTGGAGATCTTCCTCCTTACTTCCTGAGGATGCTCAGTTTGTTCCTGGCTTCCTTTGGATGAAGATGTAGAACCCTCAGCTCCTCTTGTACCATGCCTGCCTGGATGCTGCCATGCTTCTGCCTTGATGACAATGGACTGAACCTCTGAACCTGTAAGTCAGCCCAATTGAACGTTGTCATTTATAAGACTTGCCTTGATCATGGTGTCTGTTCACAGCAGTAAAACCCTAACTAAGACACCATGTTAGTCTGGTTTTTACATGGATGCCGGGGATCCAGCACTTGAAAGGCCAACAGTTTATCCACTAATTGGGCCACCAGCCCTGCTGTCTTTTTTATGGCATTTCTAAATCAATGCTAAAGCTTTCATACATGGGTTTATTGCACATTGAGCCCCCTTGTATCTCCCTACACTTCCTTTTCTCACCCCTCGCCACCTCCACTATTCTTTCAGACTTAGACTTAGATGGTTTTACTTCTGTGTTCATGTTATATAGTCATGTACACTTGCATGTATCTCAATAACATCCAGGAGCTTCAAATGAAAGGAAATCTGTAGTTGGCATGTTTGAGATTGATGTGATTCACTAGATGTGATTACGTCTAGTTGCACCCATTTTCCTACAGATGACCCAACTTTGTTCTTCTTTATAGCTGGGACACATTTTCCTTATTCAGCCCTCTCTTATTGGATTCCTGGGTTGTCTCCATTCCTTAGTTATAATGAAGAGCACTTCAGTAAACATGATATACAAGTGTCTCTCTGCTGTGTCAATGTCAATCCAAAGCTTTTGGATGAATGCCTGGGATGCTATATTTGGGTCTTATGGGAGACCCAGTGTCAGGTTTTCTTTAGAGAAGCCTCCACAGTGACTTCCATAGTGACTGGACTAATTTACATTCTCACCACTAGAATATGAGGATTCCATTTGTTTGCATCCACTCTAGGAGCATCTGGAGTCCCTAAATGTGCTCCTAGATGCAGATTACAACCTGTGAACATCCATTGAAGACCACAAAGATTTTGTGAAAAGTTTCCTTTTAAACAACAAAGCATACCCAGGATGAATAATCTCAGCCCCATATCTTGGGCTTAAAAGAGTGAGCACTGCTTAACAGTAAGAGTGTGTGGAAGAGGGAGGCACAGATGGAGACCAAATGGGCACCATGCGAGAAATGTCTCCCACAATCAATCAGCTCCAGAAAATTTGTCAAGGGCAGCATGTAGCGTCACTGCTTAGATTAAAATAGAGAAGATGGTGTTCTTGCTGGAAAGACAATAAGCTTTCATAGGGTAACCTTTGCAACACACAGCAGTAAGAAGGAAATGCTGAAGCTCAGGGTTGGGCCAGTGGTGGGCTATGGGGTAGAGACTGTCTGCACAGCATTGACTGCACACGTGTCCTGCCATGCCACAGATAGGTGGAGACTCAGGATTTTTGGTTGCCAGAAGAAGCCAGATATATAAGCTGACGATCTCTGGGAACTGAAGTCCTGGTGACATCTACCTGAGGTGACCTTGGGAAGCTCCCACTTGTTGTGATCCACTCTCTATTGACAGTCAACAGTGACAGTTGTCCCAGCTGCTGCGAATGTCAAAGGAGACAGGTGTCCTGTGTTATTCTTACCTATGTATAGGCAGTGCTTACTGTAAACACTTGATGCCTTAAAATTCGTAAGAAAGAAACTGGGTCTATGTCTGATTTCAAGATCATGTCCTTGTGAATGCGTGGAGCACTGAGCTTCAAACATAAGTCATCTCCACCCAGGGGTATTGTAGCTGCGTCATATGGGGAATCAAGTGTTAGTTTTTCTTTTTAGAGAAACCTCTGCAGTGACTTCCATAGCGACTGGACTAATTTACATTCCCACCATAAGTATATAAGGGTTCCAATTGCTTGGAATCAATAAGCAAATGCCTATTTTGCTCCACCCCAGGAGTGCTTAGTGACAGGGGCAGAAAAGGGTGATGTTTATAGAAACTCCAACTCCAGTGATATTCAAGGCAAGCTATGATTGTGCATAGACTAACACCCTAATTTCCAGAGAAAGCCTGGCCTGAATTGACGATGAAGTCCTGCTGATTTGCCTTGGTGTCAGGTCAGAGCTCTCCTCATGGAACTAGTGCGATGGGTTCAAGAATGCTATTATTTTTCATTAAAAATGAGATGACACGTTTGTGTTTACCGGGGCTACAGGCTGTGTCAGAAGCTCAGCAGCTGTTACCATGGCAATGAGATGCTCTGTGCCTCTTTGCAATATCACCTTTGTTTTGCTAGAATCCTTCCCCCTCAGTGTCTAGAGACCTGTGTCCCAATGTCATGGTTAGTTTTTGTCAACTTGACACAAACCTAGCCACACGTGGAAAGAGGGATCTTAATTGAGGAATTGCCTCCATCAGATTGGCTGTGGGCATATCTATAGTGCGTTATTGATTGTTAATTATGTGGGAGGGCCTAGTCTACTGTAGGTGATGCTATCCTTGGACTGTATAAGGGAGACAGCTGGCTGAGCAAGCTGGAGGAGTTAGCCAGTAAGCAGTGCTCCTCTATGGTCTCTGCTTAGGTTTCTGTCTTGAGTTCCTGCCATGGCTTCCCTGATGATGGACTGTGAACTAAAAGTCAAATAAATCCTTTGTCCCTCCAAGTTGCTTTTGGCCAGTATTTTATTACAGTATCAGAAAAGCAAATAAGAGTACTCTCACTGAATGCAGCTTTAGAATCTCAGCTAAGAACACACACCAAGCATGAGTCTTAGCTTTGGAAGAGCTCAGGGATGGAAATTTTGGGGAAAAAAAGAGAAAAGAAAAGAAACAAAAGCATTAATTAGTCCAAACCTGTGCAAAGGCTGTGATTTGGCAGCTAGGCAGGATCACAAGGTTAGGACACTCCCCATTCAAGACACATGCATTTGGTCCAAGAAAACAAGGAGCCATTTGTCACACATTCAGATGAAGTCAACCTTTAGAAAAACCAGGACCTGATGCAAGTTCTCTGCCTGAGGAGGCAGAGGTAGAGGAGGTGAGGAGCAGGGTACAGCCAGGAGACAAAGGAAGCTGCTTCTAGGTAAAGAGATGATAGGCCATAGTCTTAGAAGATCATGCAGTCATTTGAAAGAGGCCCTGGCGGGCAGCTGGTACAGTCTAAGCTCAGATGTAGGTTCTGCTGGGCTCTTTGTGACTTTAAGAAGGTCACTGCATTCCTTTTCCATACTAGAAAAGTGCAATTTAAAAATTCAACTCCTCCAGGCTTTTGTGAAGATGAAATACTATAGAGAGCGTAACCTCACAGTATGTGGCATTATGGAGTATGACATCATGGTGTGTGTGACACAGAAAGTGTGTGGTGCTGTTATGAGCTGCCTTAATTCATATCTTAAAGGAGAGGAAGGTCTAGTAGGAAGATGCTACATGACCAACCTGAGCATCGAGGACTTTACAAGGCAGCCAGTCACACTGGGATTCAAGCAGGGACCAGTTGCTAAGCCACACCCTACAAGAAACACTAGCAGTTCCGTATGGTGAAGGCTCTGAGTGGTGGTCCTTGCCAGACTACCAGTGGTGCAGAGGGTCAGACCCCGGCTGCCACCCCAGTGTGCTCCCGATTCTGGCCTAGAAGCCAGCTACCCCAACACTTCAGCACTGACGCTTCCTGGACAGTTCCCTGTCCCTGGTGTCCGTGGGTTTGGAGGGGTGTAGCTTGCTTAGAGAATCATAGCTGAGTTTAGCTCGTCAAACAAAGTTGGTGCACACAAACCCATTTGCTTTTTTAAAACAACAGTTTCATTGATGAGCCTTGTAGAAACGCATCTGAGCTGACAGACTGCTCACCTTTCATTCGTGAAGCCCGGGGTCTGATCCATGGTGCAAACACTGTGGTAGCACACACCTCTAGTCCCAGCCCTCGGGAGGTTCAGAAGAGCAAGTCATTTTAATCTACATCGTGAGTTTAAGGGTGGTGTGATCAGCCCCAACACATGGCTTATGCGTTTTCTTCCCTCCTGCAACTTGCACTGTCTCTCTGAGGGCAGAGGCAACAGCAAATCTTACTGTTCGAATTTGGATTCAGGACACATTGCCTAATGGATGGGCCGTTGCTTTCCAAGTCGGTTTCCTATTGTGCTCATAATGTCCTCTCATTTCTGGGGTTGTTGCCAAGTATCCTAGAACAAATAATTCCTTTCAGCCATTGGAGTATGACTCTGGCTTTTGGGCTAAACCCCCAAAGTCACAAATTTCTTAAGGCTATGTTTTTCTTCTGAGGAATAGCACCAGTTCCTCTGCAACCATCAACTTTGGATAAAACAAAACAGGACAAGGCAGTGGTACATGTATTGTGGAACTACATGCAGTACCTGTCCAGGCTACCCCCACTCTGGACCACAGAAGCTGCAGAAGGACCCAGGAAAGCCCTGTCACCCTTAGTCCCAGGGCTGGAGACAACAGAAAAGATGAGGCTGTGGCTTGCCAGCTGAAGGCAAGGGTCATGCTTCCCCTAAACCCTGGGGCAGAGTGGAGAGGGAAGACCGAGTAGAGAGAGAAGGAACACTTGTGGCACCTTGGGCACAATTGCCAGTGGAAAGGCTCATCTATGTTCTTTTTTTGTTGTTGTTATTCTGTGTATAGGTGATTTTCCTGCCTATATCTGTGCACCATATATGTGCCTGGAGCCCTTGGAGACCAAATTCCCTGGAACATGAGTAATAGATGGTTGTGAACCATAATGTGGGTGCTGGGTTTGAAGATGGGTCCTCTGGAGGATAGCCCATACTCTTAATCTCTGAACCCTCTAATTCTTCTGCTGCACTCTTGAAGATAGAGCCTCTTGACTCATTTGAAAGCCCCTCTCCCCTCACCCCTTCTAGTTAGTTATCCACACCTCTGTCTTTTGTTGTTGTTGTTGATTTAGTTTGGCTTTTAGCTTTGGCTGTCCTAGAACACCTCTGTGTTTAATACAGACCCATGTAGTTCCAGAACTCAGCACAGCTCTCCCTCTCCTTTTCTTTCTTCCTTCCCTTTCCCTCTCCCCTCTCCCTCCCTCTCCCTCTTCTAACATTGAGTGTTATGCTCCATTATTCTCTGTCTCATTCATTTGAAACAGTGTCTGCCATTGAACCTGAAGCTTGCATAGGCTGGGTGGCCAGAGAGTTCCTGGGATCCACCTATCTCTGTTTCCAGTGTTAGGGTTATAGGACAATAGACATGTGGGATATATCTGGGGATTTGAACTCAGGTCTCCATGCTTTCATTACAAGTGCTCTCAGTCACTGAGCCATCTACCCAGTTATTCAGGTATTTTCTAAAGCAAGAAGCATTCTTTTACCTTCTGTCATCTTTTTCACAGTATTGATCTAGAGTGAGATTAGTAGGAAAGGCCAGTGTCTTTCACCGGGTAAGGAATGCTCCTGGGAATTAGTCTGCTAGAATCAATGACTTTCAATGACACTGGAGTTTCTCCCTGAGAGCAGGGAATTCCTCTGCACCTTCTAAATCCCATAAAAAGGCTGAACTGCAAAAGAAAGTCAATAAATTTGAAAAACAGAAAGCTGGAGTGCTTCGGAGACAAGAGCAAGCCCATGGGCATCAAGTTTCAGTTGAAAGTATCAATAAATACTGTCTGCTTTGTAGGTAAACACTAGGACAGGAGCCTGAGGGGCAACAACTACTTTACTCTGGTTGTATGCAAATTGCTAGGAAAACTGCTAGCCAATAACTCTAAATGGCCAAACTCCTTCCCCTAGCCTCCTGTGTGTAGACGGTTTCACGTGGTGACATATTTCCTGGGAAATCTATTTCTATCTACATCAGACAGAGAATGGGAAATGATGTATGGAATTCTGACTTGAACTGATTAGTTTATTTGGGTTACTTATGGGGTGACTGAGCTGTCCACTGAAGGGTCCACCCCAGGACTGGTGACTACTTGTAAAAGCTACATCACTTTGTGCCCCTACTTTATGCAGCTTCAGGGTACAATGTCTCCCCCAGGAATGAAACATCTTCTGCATCTTGAGAGCAGCACACACTATGAGTTAGACTTGCTGATACCAGCTTAGCCCTCTTCTGACAGAGTGCTCAAGGACCCTGGAAACCACACAGCACAGCAATAGAACAGGACTTAAAGTTTGGGTTCTGGGCTGTCCTTTAGACAGCATCCTGGTTTCCCCAGACTCATAATGGAAGGCTATGACAGTCTTAAAGACTGCCTTGTGTGCCTCCAAACAAATCTTCAGCCCACAGAAGTGACAGAGTGACAGGTGCGAGCCACAGCTGTACCTGCATTTCTTTCTCGTTCAATAGAATGAGCAGCCATGGCAAAATGGGAAGAAATCAGTTGAAAAAAAGATGAATCGGTTTAAACCAGCGTTTCTCAACCTCGTGAATGCTGCAGTTGATACAGTTCTTCATGTTGTGGCGACCCCTGACCATAAAATTATTTTCATTGTTATTTCAAAACTGTAATTTTGCTACTGTTATGAATAGTAATGTAAATATTTTTGGAGAAAGAGGTTTGTCAAAGGGGTTATGACCCACAGGTTGAGAACCACTGATCTAAACCTATCAGATAGTTGCTGGATCATCTAAGTATCTTAGAGATAAAAGCTGGAGTGTTGAAAGTCCTTAAAAACACATGATACTCATCTCATATTTAAGATCTGGTACAATCCAGGTGATCTTTTGTTGGAGAATTTGCTGAAGAAATGAACCCTATTGTAGAATGTTAGTGGCCAAAATGATTAATAAACATTATTAATTCAGAACCTCAGCCCAAAGGTAGAGTGACATGGAGGTGTGACTCCTCAAAAAGGAGATAGCTTCACACTTAGACACGCCTACAGCACCATTCTGGCTTCTAAAAATGTGTTTGTTGATATTTCTCTGCATGTAGAATATAAGGATCTCTCTCTCTCTCTCTCTCTCTCTCTCTCTCTCTCTCTCTCTCTCTCTCTCTGTGTGTGTGTGTGTGTGTGTGTGTGAGAGAGAGAGAGAGAGAGAGAGAGAGAGAGAGAGAGAGAGAGAGAGAGATATGAATATGGGTGCTCCTGGAGGCCAGAGGAAGGCATTGGATTCCTGGAGCTGGAGTTGATTGTGAGAGTGCTGGCGACCTATTAGGGTCCCTTTGGAAGAGCAGAAAACATTCTTAATTGCTGAAACACTTCTTCATTCCTCTGTACATTTTAAATATACTCATGGTATAGTCTCTCTTGACTGTCAGCTATTGTTTAGATTTCAGGTGGACAGAGTGGTCTGAAAGGTTATAAATTTGCTTCTCCCCCAGGCCATCTGATGTGGATGCACTGAACCAGCAGCACAAGTCAAGTACTAAGGCTGGACCAGTTGCTTGAGCTGCTATGGGGAGTGAAGTCTGACTCTGGAGATTTGTGTGGCATCCTATATGATTCCATACTTGGCTCATGGAAAGGCCTGAGTGTTAAATATGAATGCCTCTGGGGAAAAGATGAGAGGTCATGTGAGACCCAGAGTGCCATCATGCTGGGCCACCCATGTGCTGTGTCTGCCCTGATCAGGGCATGCATCCCGGCCTTGGGAATGAGCTGCTGCGGAAGACGGAAGAGTGGCAGCTGTCTTGTCACAAGCCTCTGTGAAACCTTGCAGCAAAGCCCTAGACTTCTTGATGCTCTTGAGACAGGAAAGGAGCACAGAAACTGGTTTTAAACAACTGAAATCGGGTTAAGGGCCAGAAAAATCTAATAAAAAGTTTATCATTGAAAAGAGTGACTGAGGAATTTTTTACAACAATGGAGGTTTATTGAAGGATGAGGCTATAACTGTCACAGGCCTTTATACATAAAATAAAATAAACGAATACCAGTACTGTCGTGCATAAAATATACATTAGCCCTAATATGCATAAAATGTAAACTCTAGGCAATATGAGGAAAAAGTAGACAGGAGTATAATAACACCAGAGACTTTTAGTGACTGCCAAGAGTTTATCATTCACGTAGAGACAAACATAACAAGAAGTCAATAAATATTCCTACAAGCATAACTGATCAAGTTACTTAATAGATACATTAAACTTTAGCCCAGTCTAGGTAACTGCAAATACATCTCCTTCTTTACTTCCTGTGGCACCTCGTTAACCATCTCTGACTGCATTTTTGCATGAATAACAGCCAGTCAGTTCCCTCCAGAATGTGAAGGAGAAGGCGGACTCTCTGAGATTATGCAATAGTCTTGTAACTTTATTTTTTTAAAGGCTTATTTTTATGTTATGTATATAGGTGTTTGGTATGAATGTATCTGTAGGCTGCACCCAGTGCTGGTGGAAGCCAGAAGAGGACGAGTCTCCTGTAAGTGGAGTGTAAGTGGAGTTGCAGATGGCTGTAAGTGGTCTGATGTGGGTACTGGGAGCTGAACTCAGGTCATCTGGAAGAATAGCAAGTGCACATAACTGTTGAGCCATCCCTATAGCCCCTACATTCCCACCCACACAAATACACATAAACACATACGTATAAGTGAGATTATACAGACTGAGCAAGCTGTATTTATATACTTAGGAACACACAGTATCTATCAACATTTTCAGAAGAAAAAAAAATCTTAAGGTTTCAGAGTAGGTTCTATCATGGAAAGTATACACCAGTAGGATTAAACAACTGGATTTACTTCTCTCGTTCTGGAAGCTAGAATTCTGAGATTGAGGTGCTGGTGTGGTTGGGTTCTGGTGAGAGCACCGATCCTGAGTCACAGGTAGCTGTGTCTCTTTGGGATCCTCAGAGGGGGAAAGTGGAAAAGATGCAGCTATTTTCTTTAACTAAGGCACTCCTAGGAAGGCTAAGTGGGGGAAAGACCTGCCCTTCATGTAGAGGCACCATCTCTAAAGTCCTGGTGAAGTGAAGGGGTCAAAGAAGAAATCCCCTCTCCTTCCTCGCAGCCATGATTGCCAGTGCTCGGCTCTGCCACGCCCTCCCTACTCAGTTTGCTTAGGTCGGGTGGATTGTCAACAGAGAAAATTCAGCACAGGTGTTTATATCATCAAGCGACTGCCCCTTGTGGCTTAATGCTCCCCGAAACCCAGGTCTTCATCCCAACATCCTGGGGGTGAGGGCGGTAATTTGTGAACGTGGAAGGGTATAAACATTCCGTTTGTAACAGGCAGAGAAGTGGTCACGTGAGTCCAGTAGCAAGCAATTGAAAAGCTTGGACAAAATAAAACAGGCAACTCTTTGAATTCACCGGAGAGCACACAGAAGGCAGAGGTGTTTTAACTTTGCAACTGCAAGGGGAAAGGACCACATTGTGAGCCTGAGGCCCTTCAGCATGAGATACAGACTGACCCCAAGGCTGCCGCCATTAGATGTAGTTGGAAGAACAGCAGCGATTTTCCCCTTAGTAAGGAGCCTTCATAACTGGGCAGAGGCTCATAAGGAAGCAGAAAGCACAGCTTTGTGAGCTCCTCAGGAGAGCGAGAATGAAATTCATGGAGGAGGACCCAACCTCTGATGATGACCCAGAGTATAATAGCTACGGGGGAGACCCATCCAGGGAACCGGGAAAAAGCAGCCAGAGGGCGGAGAGAAGGGAGTTCTGTAGCAGAGAGATTCTGCTCCTGGTGGGTTACACGCTTCCAGCTACCCGCCCAGGAACTCTTTGGATCCGATAATGAAACACACACATACACACACACACACACACACACACACACACACACACACACACACACACACACACACTAGCTTATTTTTGAAATGCCTAGGTTACTTCTAAACCTTCTCCTGCTATCCCAGACCCAATCGGAGAAGTGGCCAATGGCCACTCGCCGGAATCCTCACATGGCTGGTTGACTTTCTCCCCTGTAGCTCCTCCATCCCATCCTTCTTCCCCTCAAGGCAATTCCACATCTCCTCCTGCCCTACGACCTAGCCTGAGCAAATCTAAGGGTCCCGCCCCGGCACCCTTTGCCCAACCATTGGTCACTGGCATCCTTATTGATCTATCAAAAAGCAATTGGGGACAAGGTCCTTCAGCGTTTGGACACATAGATTCTCTATTGAATCAAATCTCCCAATCAGAGCTCTTCATGGATAAGCTGTGTGTACAGAGATCAGCTTCCCCACCAGGAACAGAGGAGAAAGCTGAATCTGCATGGACCCAAAACACCAGAGCAAGGAATGCAAAGTCAGCCCAGTACCTGCCAAGAGGGGTCTCATGGTCCTAAAACACATGGGTGGTGGAACCTGGCCTCTGCTCAGAGCCTTGTCTGACCACCAGCTGTGTGAATGAGCACAGGAGAGGCCAATGGACCAACATCCAAAGCAGAGAAGGTGTCCCTGTGGGTCTCAAAGCTAGTTCCCTGCGATAGAAAGAATAGATCTCACAGCTGTCTGCCTCCAGCAGAGTGAGTCTCAGAGCTGCCTTCTATGGGGAGACAGAGCATGCACGTGGAATCCAAACACACTCAATAGCCCTGCAGGAACCAGTCCGTCACCACACACATACACATTGTTTACGTTATCCGTTGTCAGTAAACTTGCTAAGAAACAGGGCATCGAGTCCATATTCCTGAAGAAAAGACGATAACAGAGCCAGCCTGAGTTGGGCCAGCAGCAGACTAGTCTTTCAAAGTGACAGTGATATGTATAGTGAAAGAATTAAAAGAAAATACATGTAAATAATGGAGAAACTATGCCTCATGTGAATGGAGAGTGCAACAGAGAGGTGCAAACGATATAAAAATCTTGGTGCAAACAGCTCAATACCAGAATGGCAATTGCTTAGCTGGGTAGAGCTGCACTTTAGAAACATCAGCATCCTCAGGAGATGGTGACAACGGATCAATGAACATGCCCTTCTCAAAAAAAAAAAAGGCAGAAAAATATTGAAGAAAAATAAAGTTTCAGAGTTCTGTAGACCACATGAAGTGGCCTGACATATGTGCACTGGAATCTCAAGGAAGCTAAGAAGGAGATAAAAAAATAGTGTTTATAAGAAGAAATGATTTCAACATGGGGGAACTCTTTGAGACTTGAGGATGTCAACAAACTTAAATAGTCTGAAGAAAGTGTCCCTCAAACACATGATAGCCAGATTGTTGCAAACCAAAGATAAACTGATAATCCTGGGTAGATGAGATGGCTCAGCAAATAAAGGTGGCTTGCTCTCAAACCGGAGGACCTGAGTTCAATCGATCCCTGGAACTGGCATGGTAGAAGGTGAGAATTAGCCGCTATCCTGGGGTTGTTCTCTGGCCCACAAACACACACTGTGGCAATGTGCCACCCCATAAATCAATGAGTGCAATTAAAAAAATATAAAGGTATCAATCTGGAGAATACAAACCATTTTGCACAGAGGGATACTGGCATATTAATGACTGACTTAAGTCCATCAAATGGTTCAATAAAGGAAAGCAAATAAACAAAAACCAATCTCCCTTCCTCAACCCAAATCCTGTGAGTTCAGCAATACAGTCATGGCGGCACTCTCTTCCATAAATGAAGACACATTTAAACTTGTTCCAATAGGCAGAACCTGGGACAATCCACTTCCAGCCACTGCCAGCCACTGTCAGCCACTGATGTACCTCTAAGCAATGATGCAGCTGGTTCTTCAGGCTAAAGGGAACAACACAGATGCCTCAGAAGTGCCTGTGCATTTAAAATGATATTTTCCTACAGTTTCTCTTTACTTAAAAAATACATGACTTGAGGTTGGAGAATTGGTTCAGTGGTTAGAGTGCTTGTTGCTTTACATAGGACCCAGGTTTAGGCCCAGCACCCCACATGGTGGCTCACAGTCGTCCTTCATTCCAGTTCTAGACAATCCAATGTCTTGTCCCGATGGTCTCTAAAGGCACACTTGAGGTGTACATACATTCGTGTGGGAAAACCACTTGTGGTGGATAAAATAAGCAAATGGAAAACAATTTTAAAAACACATGACTTAGTCAAAGTTAATATCACAGCACTGTGATTATGGGTTTTATCAATGGCTGAGATTTGCAAGACAGCAGTGTCACAAGAGATGTGTGTGGGGATAAAGACAATCATATTGCACTAGCTTCTTGTCTTTTACCTGAAGTCATTCAGTATTTACTCAAAAGAACAGCTTGACGTATTTAAGGTGCATGCTACAATCCTTGTGGCAGCCACCGAGAAACAACCGCAGAAGGCTGCAGAGATAATGAAGCCAACCAACATGTCTTCAAAGGCATCACGGGGAAACAAAATAGGATATCAAAATACAGACACACACACACACACACACACACGCACACACACACGCACATGCACACAGAGCAGTGTAAAAATATGAAAACTTAACAAGTGAGACAAACTTTTAGTTATTTTTTGTTTTTGAGACACAATAATAAAAAGTAATGATCTCTTAAAATTAAAACCATTTTATGTCATTTATATGCATGTGTGTGTGTGTGTGTCAGTGTGAGTACATGAACATGTACAAAGACCCTCAGAGGACAAAGGGGATGTCAGAATCCCCCGACCTGGAATCATAGACATCTGAGAACCCTCTGACATGACATGGGTGCTGGAATCTGAATTCTGGTCCCCACAATTGCACTACAAGTACGCTTAACTGCTAAGTCATCTCTTCAGCCTTGATAAAAAAAATAACAATTTTTAATGCATCAATATATTAATTAAAAGCAGACAAACTGAAAATCGTGTTAAAAGACAATCTGGGGACTGAGGATAAGCCTCGGTTGGCAGACTATTTACCTAGGATACATGAAGTCCCAGGTTCAATTCCCAGTGCTTCCTAAACCAGCTGTGGTGGCCCATGCCTGTAACCCCAACACTTGGAAAACAGAGGTACAAGGATCAGAAATTCAAGGTCATCCTCAACTACAAGCGTAGTTTCTGGGTAGCTTGAGATATATGAGACCCTGCCTAAAAAAGAAAAGCCAAAAGAATAAAATAGGGATGAGAACCTAACTCCATGGGAGTGCTGGACTAGCATGTTTAAGACCTTACACTCAAACCCCAGCACAAAACAACGACAACAACAACAACAGCAACAACAAAGTTTAAAATTTAAGAACCAGGGGCTGAAGAGATAGATGTCAAATTAGTAAAGAATGTGCAAATACTGTCTTTGTAGAGGACCTGAATTTAAATTCCAGTACCTAATTTGAAAGGTCCACAACCACCTCTAACTCTAGTTCCAGAGGATATGGCGCCCCCTTCTGGCCTCTGTGGGCACCTGCATTCACATACATATACTCATACACAGACACACAAGCATACACAAAACATATTTAAAAGATAAATAATTTTAATTAGTTATTTAAATTAATAAATAAAATTTTAAATATTAAATCTTGAAAACAATTCAAGAGCCAGCTATAGTACATTATGCGATGTTTATTTTAATTCTGAGAACCAGAGTGAGTGTTGCAAGCTGCTTTCACAGTGAGAGCTGGATAGGAGCAGCTGTGTGAATACCACACAAAACAGAACTGAGGCGAAAACGCTTCTACAAAAAGGAATAGAATGTACATAATACGATACAATTTTCCTTTTCCTTTCCATTTCTCTGTGTGAAATCTCATCACTTTGTTGTTGTTGTTTTTATTGCTCCTGGGTTTCAAACTTCTGTTATTTGCTATTTTTGATGAGCTCGCTCATGTTTTCTTTTTGAATTCATAAGATCTCATGGATTTTATTTGTGAACTGATTCTGCGAAATATAGCCATTAGAAAATTTTACTTCAAAATGTGTACAATCTTACTGGGCAGTCACAGTGCTTGTCTTCATTGGTATTTTTTTATGTACTTCTCCAGCAAGGATCAACAGAAAGTCGTGCATCTGGGAGCAAAGGGCTCTCATGATCAAAGGGCCGGGGCCATTGCAAGTACCAGCAGCTCTGGCCTCTTTCAGCTGTCTGGTGGGTTACTCTAAGGCCAGCAGGGCACCACTAGGCAAAGTATAAGGGTGGATTATTGGAAGCTGTGGTCTTAGTTTCTCAGCATGACTGAGGTCACAGTGGTCCTCTGCATTATTGGTGACACTCAGTGTTTCTTCCGATTGTCCAGTTAGAGTGGCAGGAGGCTGGATTCTGACCCCGCTCTGAACACAAAGCAGCAAAGGGCACATTGTGTCAGAGGTTGGCAGGCAACAATCTGTGACTGGACTCCAAGGGTTTCAACATCTGGTTTGTCCTAGCTGTGATTCATGAATGGCATGAATGAGACCCTAGATAAGTTTCTCACTATCCAGGGACTAGAGCAATCAACGATTCTGTCTTGACATAGAGCACACTTTCCAGGTGCAGATACCTGCCTGCCAACACATATGTGGATTTCGTCTGTCATCTCTTGTTTCTGGTTCTTAAGATTTTCCTGTCTCCTGTTTCTTTTGAACATCAAATTAGTTTCAATACCTGGTTACTATTATTAAATAATAATATGTATGTAAACATTAGGGATATATATAAAGTATGTATTAAAAAATCTGTAAAATTCACTCTGGTGAATTGAATCTGCTGGCCTCTGATATAATCTTGTCCCCAAGAGCCTTTTCTTAAGGTAGATTTGATATGTATCAGGCACCAAGCCAGGAGGAGAGAGATGTCAACAGATTAGCTAGGGGTCACTCTACTTGAGCAGACATGCAATTAATTAGAAGGGTGCACAAGCTGAAGTTAAGTTGGTCCTGGCTTGGATTTGTTGTAGCTAACTGGCCAAGGACAATCCATTCAGACTCTGCCTCAACATTCCCTTATGGAAAACCATGTTGACAACAATGCATATGTCTTGCCAATCTTCTTTAAGACTCAAGCAGATGACTTGTGTATAATAAGCAAAAGGACTTTGTGGATATGAGAAAACTTAATCAGGTTATTTGTGTCCCCGTCTCAGCTCCACAGCTGGTTGGTGTGTCAATGTGAACATGTCAGTCTATCCTGTCTGAACCTCAGTTACCCAATCTGTGGGGTAAAGATAACAGTAAGCCCTACTTCATAAGGAGTAAGCGCTTCACAATGTAAATAGTTATGATTAAGCCCACACCCTTGTTGCTATGGTTATAAGAAAAGATGCTTGGAGATGTCAGATGTTGGAGAATAAATCACTAATGAGTACTGGATCCCAAACAAGTGCTGGGTATTCTCTGGTGTGTACAGATCCTTTCTCAATGCTTGGAGAATCTCTGCAAAGTGAGTGCCTGCCTTTAGGTGGGCAGAGAGAACCTAGGGAATTTATAAAGGAAACCATCCCTCACACATACTATCTCCACAAATATTTCCAAGTAGTCCTCGCCTTCTGAGGCCAGCTCCTTGGATAGGACAAGTGTCTACTCCTTTGCTGATGTGCCCTGTTGGGGGAGGGGGAGTCCTCACACTACTCTCCCACCACATACAAAGGACAGGGGCCCTGCTGAGCTGTCAGCCTCCTCCTATAACTTGCCAGCCATTCCCTTGTGTCCTGGCCCTGTAACTGCCCCCCTCCTTCCTGACCCCAAGCTTTCGTATGCCTCCATCACCTGGAATGCTCACATCCTTGTTTAGTTTCTCATTTAAGCCAAATCATAGGTCACAAAGCATGGTCAGAGGCTCAGGAAATAACCTCAAGCACCTCCATTTGTTTTGTTTGTAAGTGGCAGTATTGGAGATTGCCTTTCTCTGGAAAGAAAATAGTCAAGGAAACAGAATATTTATTACTCGATGGACCTGTTTATCTGACTAATCAGCCCCAAGCACTGGACATAGGTGAGAATGAGTCTGTTCTGTTGTTGGCTCATGAGCATTAATTAGAGACCATCTTCTGCTTTCCTTGACATTCAATGTGCAGAAGAAATGGTTCCTGAAATGCCAAATTATTTCACTAAGGGGCCTATTCTAATTTCTCAGGAATATAACCTTTCAACACAAGGCTTATGCTAGCTCTGGAGTTGGTGATACATGTGTTTTGGAAAACAGTGTGAGTTCATAAAGGTTTATTAAAGGATAATGGGATATATAGAGTATACTTCATAAAGAAGGCCTGCTATTACTGTATTAAACAGTATGTAATTTCATTAGCCTTTCCCTTTGTCTTTGTGTCCATGGAAAAAATGGCTGTTTGCTGGAAACTCTCTGGGAAGGAGAAAACATATATCTCCACCAAGATGTAAAAATTAATATTAAGGCTTTGGCAATTTTTAATGCAACTTTTAATGTTTATACCTGAAATGTACTCTTTAGTGGCCTTTCTTATAATACTATTAAACTGCTTCAGGGTCAGTTTTGAGAGGCTTCAACCATCCTTCCCAGAATCAGAAACCAGAATTCAAGAGCTCTATGGCCAAAGCACCCTGAACATACCTGATCTCATCAGAACTAAAAAACACTTCTCTCCAGAAGGCACAGCCTCTTCCTCCTGACAACTGGAAGGGCTTTTCCTAACAAGAGTGTTGTTTAGCACCTGTTACTTACCAGCTGTGCTGATGAGTTTACGTCAACTTGACACAGGTAGAGTCATTGGAGAGGAAGGAGCGGAAGTGTAGGGCAAGCCTGTAAGGCATTTTCTTAATTAGTGATGGATGGAGGAGGGCCCAGCCCATTGTGGGTAGAGCCAGTCCTGAGCAGGTGGTTCTGCCTGACTAAAAGAAAGCAGACTGAGCAAGTTAAGGGAAGCAAGCCAATAAGCAGCGCTCTTTTCTGTCCTCTGCATCAACTCCTGCTTCCAGATCCCTACCTTGCTTGAGTTCTGATCCTGACTTTCTCTGATGATGAACTGTGGTGTGGAAGAGTAAGCCAAATAAACCCTTTCCTCCCCAAGTTGCTTTGGCCAGACACTAGACCTGCCTCTGGGTTAGCTTCTGAAAAGAGCTAGGGAGTAGATATTTTAGGCTTTCCAAGCCTCCCTTCCCACTTCCCTCTCTCCCTCTTAAATTCTGCTTTATTTTAGATTTGTTTTATTTATCACAAAAGTTCTGGAACATTGTGACAAGAAAGGACAAGCAGAAGTTCCTTCATCTAATATTTGTGCTGAGGTCATTTTAGGTTTGAGACTAGAACTTGATTTTCTTGATGGGAAGCACTGTAGAAAATTACCCAACTTTGTTTTAGAAACTTGAGGTCAAGATGCCCCAGCTAAGTTATCTTTGATTCTGTTAAACTGATTGTGTAAACCTCCTCCCCAGATAACTGCTTATCTTAGCTTCTGTTAAACTGATTGTTTGCACAAAGCCTCCCCCTGCAGCTGCTGTGTGAGAGAATGGAATGTGGTTTTTGCCTTTAAAAGTTCCTTACTCTAAAAGCTCAGAGATATACTTGGATCCTGAATTTGGATTGTAGTCCCAGCCAGCTGGAATAAAGACTTTCAATTGGGTATAAACTCTGTCTGAGTGGTCTTCTCTGGTGGGCTCCCCACAACATCATAAAAGCCATTCTTAGTCAATGAACATACTGAGGCAGAGTACACATTGAATTTACCTTGTTATTTCTTAGAGAATCTGGGATGAAAACACCCCAAATAGCCCCTGCTTTCAGAGATAAGGAAGAACCAGGTATTTTCTTTGTGAAGAACAAGGGATCTTGAATGTAAAAGTACAAGTGAAAGGGAAAGAATGGGAAGGAGAGTGAGAGTGAGGGAGGACTAGGGTACATGAACCTGTCTATGCAGACTGACAGAGGCAAGAAAGACATGAGCATTCAGTCCTAGGTGTTTATTCTACAGCCTGAAGCAGTGGGAGTGACTTGAAGGAAAGCAAAGCCTGACCTTTCAGAGGCTCATGGGAGGGGTCAGAGACTTGGTTTGAAAGCCAGTTGGGGGTTCCTGGAGGGTGCTAAGCATGATCCATGTTGTTCTACGTAGGACTGAGAGGGGTGGGTAGGACAGACCAAGAATGTGGGGCTTCTTTGGAGGCAATTAGTGGAGGGGCAGAGAGGGAGGAGAGATCCTGACTTTCTCCACTGACCTTGAATTTTATCAAGTTGAGGGGCAAGGCATGGGATGGTTGGGTAGATGGATAGATGATAGATAGATAGATAGATAGATAGATAGATAGATAGATAGATAGATGATGATAGATAGATCCATCATCATTATATGGATAGATAGATTGTAGATAGATGATAGTTATATGGATAGATAGATGATAGCTAGAGTCATCCTGGAGATGATGCAATGCTTGTTCATTCTAGAGATTGCTTGGGGAAAAAGAAAGACTTGGCATTAGCCTGGACTGTTCTACAGTCCTTAGGACCTTTCAAAGGTGAATGGAATACTCACTTCTTATATACCTTGGAGCTGGGAAGTAGGTTTTTAGTCATGTAGAGGCATGAGTCATGGATGACCCACAGTTCTCAGCTTTAACATCACAATCTGATAATGTGTTTATCCAGGTCCTTATCCTAGGATTTTAGAGAATCTGCCATGTGCCTTATACATGAGACTTTAGAGAAGAGAACTAGTCTGCTTTTTTTTTTTATAGGAAGTTGTAGTCTGGTTTAGGAAGTATGTAGATAATACACACACACACACACACACACACACACACACACACACACACATTCAGCACTAAGAAGGAAGAGCATGGGGAGGAAATGGATGATGAACAGATGTGTGAAGGCAGCTTTCAGGGCTCAATGCTTGGATCAAAGGTCAGATCACTGTCAGGCATAGTGGCATGTGCTTGAGATCTCAGCACCTGGAGTAGAGGTAGAGAAAACGGGAGCTTGAGGCCAGCCTGTACTACATGAGGCCTGTGGTAGTTCAATTATGATTGGTTCCCATAGGCTTATAGATTTGAATACTTGGTCACCAGGGAGTGGCACTATTTGAAAGGATTAGGAGGTAAGACCTTGTTGGAGGAAGTGTGTTGCTGGGAATCAGCTTTGAGATTTTTTGAGACACAAGCCAGGCCCCATATATACATATATAATAGAACAGTGACTAAGACAAGGCCTTTTCTCAATGATATCAAGAATGAAAGGCTGACCATTGCCTCCTCTGACAAATCTACAGTCCTAGGTAAAGATTTTCCATTATGATAACTTTGGAGGTTAAGGAGGTCACCTTTGTTTGGGGTACCATGGTTAGAGTACAGACTCCAGGCTGAGGAGAGGAGTGAGTTGTGGGTAGAGAGCTCACCAAATTGTAGCCAGCTCTGACTCACCAGAGCGTGCCTGCAACATCAGGCTTCTATGTGCAGAAGTCCCATTTTAGTCTCTGCCCTCCCTAAGCCCCCACCCGGCCTCCACACACCAGCCTGACTGCTCCATGGCCACCCAACCTTCTCTTTGAGAGCAGAGCAAATCATTAGCAGACAGCCCAGACAGACAGGAGCCACTGTGATAATGACCTGCATTCATTACCCACTGACAGCAGGGACTCAAGTGAAACTAATGACAAAGCTCTTTCCTTCCAACAGGGACTTGGTGCCAAACTTCTTGTTGATGACACTTGAAAAATCATAGGAAGTCATTAGAAAGCTTCTCCAAACTGTGGGTCCTAGTGTAGAAAACTTCTAAAGAATTAGATTATGGTGGATAAGAGCTTGCAGATTTCTGGGGCTGGCATAAGGCATCTCACATGGGTGTACAGAGATGCATGCATGATTCATCTTGCCTGACCATGACCCCCATACTTTTTCCCTCCAGAATTTCAGGGTCAGCAGTGTAGTAGAGAACTTCAGGCAGATTCTTAACTTTGCAACGTGGCTTTGTGAACTCCCCAAGTTCATACTGGAAGACTGTCCAATCAAGGTATAATTGTTTACTTGTTTGTCTTGGGAAAAATGCAATGTAAGTTTTTTGATTTTGTGTTGGTGTGCTGTGTCAAGATGACACAGGCTAGAGACATTTGAAAAAAGGCAACATCACTTGAGAAAATGTCTTGGGAGACTGGCCTGTGGGAAAGTCTGTGGTATATTTTCTTGATTGATAATTGGTGTGGCAGGGGCCAGCCCATTTGTGGATAGTACCAGCTCTGGGCAAATGATCCTGTGTTTTATAAGAAAGCAGGCTGAACAAACAACAGGGAGCAATCCAGTATGCAGAATTCCACTATGGTTCCCACTTCAGTTCCTGCCTCCAGGTTCCTGCCTTGAGTTCCTTTTCTGGATTCCCTTGGATGATGGATTTATCAAGTGTAAAATGATATACCGCCCTCCCCCCCCTGCAAGTGGCTTTTGGTTGTGATATTTATCACAGCAAAAATTATCAAAACTTATATAAAATATTGATTTTTTTCCAAAACAAATAAAAATTGCACCTAAAGAAGATAATTGGTTATGAATATAGCGTTATGAAAATTGGTTATGTGATCCTTATCTGGGACCACATAATGTCCACAGGCTGTGGGTTGATCATGTTGCAGATAAGTTCAATACTATGTCCATTCTAGGTTCACATCCAGGTTGGAAGACTAGGAGATTCGTTTTCTATGGCCTTCCTGGGAAAATGAAGTTTCCCAAACAGTCAAGGCCTGACTGATTGGCACATCAGGTGTAGCACTCCCCACCTCCGTGTGATTTGGCCTTCCATGGGAGGCAGGCCTGTGATTTGACCTTCCACAGGAAGCAGGCCTGAGTTCTACAGGAAGCTGCTTTGGCCTGGATGCCGAACATCTCTGAAGGACTATGTGCTAGAAGTATGATCTCCATGCTGGTGTTCACAGGCGGTCCTTTGGTCATTGAGGGAACATGGTCCAGGAGACTGAAAAGCCCTTGCCTTTTCCTCTCTATTTCTTGCATCATGAGGTGAATACTTTTTTCCACCACACATTCTTGTCAAGATATGTCACTAGTCTCAGAGGTTCAAAGCCATGAGACTACCTTCTCTTGAAGTGAACCTTCAGAACTCTGAGCCCAAATCAGTCTGCCATTTTTATAAGGTCATCAGTGTGCCTCAGGCATATCACTAGAAGGCCAGAAAACTCAATGAAATAAAATTGAAATAAAATATTTCGTTTTATGAAATATGAAAATATTTCAAAGAAATATGAAAATGAAATAAATTGAAAATGAAAATGAAATAAAATTATTTTTCAAACCACAGCTTAGCTGCCAACAGTGAGATCCTGGCTACTAAGTCTTAATACTCAGGAAGAGGACGCAGACTGGCCCTGTAAACTAGCTCTTGCGTGGCCTTTACAATATGTTTTACTTCTTTTTATTTACTTTATTCTTATTGTTGTGTATGTGTGTAGCTGTGCACATTTGTGTGCTTACTCACAGAGAGCAGAGGAGGGTACCAGATCCCCTGATGCTGAAACTACAAGCAGCAGCTGGCCACCTGACTGCTGGGAACCAAACTTGGGTCTTCTGGAAGAGCAGCCAGTGCTCTTAACCACTGTATCTCTCCAGCACCCACCTTATTTTTATTTATTCTGGAATTGTATTTGTCTTTGTTTCATGTATGTAATGTATTTTGATTCTTCTTACCCCTTTATCCCTCTCCTCCTCCTACCCCTGATAACCCTTCCTTTTTCTAAACAAATCTTTCTTAACTTTCTTCCTATTTTCATGTCTTTTGGGATTTTTGCTTGCTTGTTTGTTTGTTTTTTGTTTGTTTGTTTGTTTACAGTCCACTGGGTTTAACCAGGGCTGCTTGCATAGGCCTGAGTGGGTGGAAACTACCTCCTGGAGCATGGATAACTTACCAGTGGTCACAAAACTGAAGACAACAACTCCTCTTCCTGAAGCAACCATTACATTAACTGCCAGGGGCTTGTCAGGGAGGGGTGGAGCCTCATGAGCTCCTCCATCATCCACAATTGGGTGTCGATGGGCCCCATCTTGTGCAGGTCTTGAATTCCATTGTGAAACAGCCACATTGTGTCTTGGACTCAGTGGTTCATTGTGTTCCTCCTCCATATCCTTTGTTCATGCATGCTCTCTGCTCCTTTTCTTCAATGACCGCTGAGCCTTGATGTGGGGTGAGGGGTTGATACAAATTCTTGTAAGATTGAGTATTCAATGGTCATTTGCTCTCAGCGCTTTGATGGGTTAATGCGTCTGTGTTATTCATCACCTACTACAAATGGGAGTTTCCCAGACCATCAGCTAGAGCTGCGCTGGCATGGGTATAACTAATATTTAGAAGGCACTTTGACACAATTCCCATTTAATAACACAACAGTAGCATGCCTTTGCCTAGGTCTACGACCTCCCCAGCCATGGGCTTTAGGATGGTAATTCTGAAGACAGAGGGTGGGACTGGAGAGAAGTGAAATGTCTGTCTTAGCTCATCTGAATCTACCTTACTTTAGTTCCATCCCCAGCACATTATTATAGTCAGACGGGCCCTTGGGGACACATAGCCACTTTTTAGACATGAAAGATGGCCAGAATATCAGTTTTCAGCCAACATGACTGCAGAGGGCTATCTTGAGTCTTTCATATCAATTCAGATTAAAAGAATTTTTGATAGTGGCAGACTTTTTTTATTTCCACTGTTTATCAAGCAACTTGTAAGTAAACACCGAAGCTATCTTTCAGAGGAATGGCATCAAGGAAATGTTATTCTTAATATTTTCATTTTTATTACATTTTTTCTCCCTCCCAGTTTTATGAAAACGATAAAACTTGATCACATTGGTAACCTGATCAGACTTCCCACTGTAAACCTGAAGGAGATTTAAGTCTGATATTATGGTTATTTGTACTTAGGCATTGGAAGCCATTGGGGTGTGCATAGGGAAGGAATCTGCCTGACTGATGCTGGATTCAAGGCTCTGCTATAGCTTCTAACATGCCTGCTGATATTCAGCTCTGCAGAGGCTAGGCCCAGGTCCATTCAAGGTCGCTTGCAAGCCTCTATGCTGATGTGCATCATACAAGAAGTAGAACAGGACCTCTCTGCTACCATATGTTGGCTCATCATTCATCTGAAATGGGAACGTCAATTCCATGGGCAGAATAGATGCACCTGTTAAAAACTGACCAGGTCCATGTGAAAATGGAGAAAAGTCAACAGTGTTAGAGAGACAGCAGCTAGTGAGAGACAGCTCAGTGAGCAAGAGCGTCTGCTGTATAGCCATGAGGACTTGAGATCAAATCCTTAGCACCCACATGAAAAGCCAGCTGTGGCCACACATGCTCCTGTAATCCTGGTGCTGTGGAGAGTGAAAACAGGAGAATGGGTGGGACTTGCTGACTACCAGCTTAGTCAAGGTTCAGCGAGACTCATACACCACACACATTACCCCTCCCACTCTCCCACAGACAGCAGTTGAACTGTCTTCTCCAAGAAGGTTTCTTTCACTGACCACAGGCTTCCTAGTATTTGACCTGGCATTGAGTTGATAATCAGTGATGGGGGCATACAAGGTATGATAGGCCTGGAGAGGGCACAACAATACTTCAGGCATGGCTTGGTGAAGAAAGAGAGGGTGAGAAAAGTCAGTTCAAAACAAGCCATAGGAAACATCTTCTGGACGTCAGGGATGATGCTGTAGACTGGGGTTGCAGATACAAGCTCAAGTTCTGCATACAAGAAGCTACGACCTATTATGGTCTCAGATACATATGCCGCTCAATGCTCAGTGCTGGGACATCATGCTGCAGTCAGGTGCACTTGTCAAGAAGGGAGCCACACGTATATGCATGGTTGAGTCTTACTGAAGGGGAAAGTTTACCCAGAGAAAACATGTTGGAGGTGATCAGTCAGGATGCATGAATGTCCTCCACAAAAGTGAGAAGACAAAGCTTCCTTGTGACCTTGGGATTCGACGCTGTCTCCTGTGTACCTCGAGAACCACAGGCTTGCTTCTCATATCTTGTACTCACAAATCTTGAACTTGAGATTCACTTTGCAGAGACCTTGGCAAAGGCATTTTCCAGTGGGTGACTCATGTAATGGGATATTATTTTGGAAACCAAAGAAGATAGCTCAAAAACAAAGAAGGCAAGACTGCTTGTAGAAATCTGAGCTCTGTGACCATGTGACCAGTAGAGATAGGAGGATTGGGGAACACATTCAAAACTTGAGTTAAGAGTAGGCCGGGTGTATTTCTAAAGAGGAGGAGCTGGAGTGCTTCCTGTCTGGCCACAAAGGGAACACATACGAACATCACACAGGCTAAAACTCTAGCCACATAAGAAAAATAGTGAATACCCTTCATAAAAACACAAAACTATAGTATGTGAGTATGCATATGTGTATATGGGTGGATGAGTGAGTGGATAAGTGGAAAAATGGATGGGTAGATGGACAGATGAAAGACAAAAGGATTTATAATAAGGAATCAGCTCACATGGTTACAGGAACTCATCAATCCTAAGGTGTTCAGGACAAGCCTTAAGCTGAACCCCAAGAATACTTATGGGTTAGTTTTCATTTACCTTCAGATGTCAGCAAGTCAGAAAAACTGATGTGTAGTTCTCGTAAAATCCTGGCAGATCTGAGATGCTGAAAGACTGAAGTGTGTAGCTCAAGGTCAGTGCAGGAAGAAGCTGCTTTAAAGTATCCAAATAGGGGAGTTCCCTCCTGCCTGAGGAAGGGTTAGCACTTTTGTTTCCTTCAAGTTAGGTGCTGACCAACCACATGAGACAGGGAAATCTGCTTAAGTTACCAATTCAAGGGTTAGTCTTGCCCATAAATGTACAGATGGACATTGTAGCAAATATCTGGACAATCTGGTTCAGCCAAGTTGATGTGTACAATTGACCATCGCTGTCTACATTTAGGGAGGAGTTACTGAAAGCTTACTATGGATTCTTTTCCAGGAATTAATGCTATTTGGAGCCCATTTCCTTTACTTGTGGATGTAGATTTGTGATAAAGGCTCGTGTCATGGTTCACACTGTCAACTTGACAGGATTTAAAATCACTTAGGAGGCCAACTTCTAGACATACCTATGAGGAAGTTTCTAGATTAGGCTAATTGTGGTGTGAAGACTCAGTGGTACCATTTCCTGGCTGAGATCCTGAATTGAATAAAAAAGAGCAAGAGAACTAAGCACCAGTAAGCACTAGTCTGTCTCTCTCTCTCTCTCTCTCTCTCTCTCTCTCTCTCTCTCTCTCTCTCTCTCTAACTGCTTCCAGATTGTGGGTGCAATGTGATTAGCTGCCTCAAACTCCTGCTGCCATGATTTCCTCAGCATGATGGACTATACCCTCAACCTGTGAGCCAAACCAAACTCTTCATCTTTAAGAAGCTTTTGTCAATTACTATCTATCACCTCAACAGTAAGATTGCTCCACCATTCTATGAGACAATAGACTTCAACAATACTTGTCCACATGTCCCCTCAGATGAGCTGAATTTAACAGGTCCCCATCTCACGAAACCAAGTCTTGGCTCATCCAGTTGCTGCTGCCCAAAGTACCTTCCGCTCAGCCTACTTGGGTGATGTCACTTTGCCTTCCAGGATTCGTGAGTAGCACCGCCTCCTCATCTGGAATCTCCCTTAGGCAGCACAATACCTAAGGTGAAAACGGAGATTGACCTCCTTCCCCATCTAATTTCCTGTATCAGCTGCTGATATTTTAGTCTCTAAATAAATCAATATTTGCTAGGAGAGTGAATGAATATAGACCTCAAAAACAGCATCGCTTTAGTCAAGAAGTTATGAATCTTTCTATTTTCTTAACTCTTTTGGTTGGTTGGTTGGTTGTTTTTTCGAGACAGATTTTGTTTTTGTTTTTGTTTTTGTTTTTTTTTCTCTGTATAGTCCTGGCTGTCCTGGAACTCACTCTGTATACCAGACTGGCTTCAAACTCAGAAATTCACCTGCCTCTGCCACTCTTTAAATGAATGTAACCCCAGCTTAATTAGCCATGGGCTGCTGTCCATGGTGCTATAAGGCATGTCTGATTCCATCTTTTTTTTTTTTTAATTTAATTTTATTTTATTTTTTTAATTTACATTCCAAATCACTTCCCCTTTCCCGTTTCCTCCCTCCCCGAAAGTCCCATAAGCCCCCTTCCCTCCCTCTTTTCTCCGTTCAACCCCCTCTCATTACTCTGTCCTGGCGTTCCCCTACATCCAGTCTTTCCAGGACCAGGGGTCTCTCCTTCCATCTTTTTAGAAATCTATTGATATGCTGATTGTGTCTAGGGTATTCTGAGATTCTGGGTCAATATCCCCTTATCAGTGACTTCATACCATGTGTGATCTTTTGTGATTGGGTTACCTCACTAAGGATGATATTTTCAAGTTCTGACCATTTGCCTAGGAATTTCGTGAATTCATTGTTTTTAATTGCAGAGTAGTATTCCATTGTGTAAATATACCACATCTTCTGAATCCATTCCTCCGTTGAGGGACATCTGGGTTCTTTCCAGCTTCTGGCTATTATAAATAAGGCTGCTATGAATATAGTGGAGCATGTGTCCTTATTGCATGCAGGTAAAGTCTCTGGGTATATGCCCAGGAGTGGTATAGCCGGATCCTCCGGAAGTGTCATGCCCAGTTTTCTGAGGAGCCGCCAGACTGCTTTCCAGAGTGGTTGTACCAGCCTGCAATTCCACCAGCAGTGGAGGAGTGTTCCTCTTTCTCCACATCCTCGCCAACAACTGCTGTCTCCTGTGTTTTTGATCTTAGCCATCCTGACTGGTGTGAGATGGAATCTCAGGGTTGTTTTGATTTGCATTTCCCTAATGACTAAGGATGATGAACATCTCTTTAGGTGCTTCTCAGCCATTAGATATTCTTCAGGTGAGAACTCTTTGTGGAGCTCTGTACCCCATTTTTTAATAGGGTTACTTGCCTCTCTGGAGTTTAACTTCTTGAGTTCTTTGTATATCTTGGATATTAGCCCTCTGTCGGATGTAAGGTTGGTAAAGATCATTTCCCAGTTAGTTGGTTGCCGCTTTGTCTTTTTGACGGTGTCTTTTGCCTTGCAAAAACTTTGTAATTTAATGAGGTCCCATTTGTCTATTCTTGATCTTAGAGTATAAGCTATTGGAGTTCTGTTCAGGAAATTCTCCCCTGTGCCCATATGTTCAAGGTTCTTCCCTAGTTTCCCTTCTATTAGTTTCAGTGTGTCTGGTTTTATGTGGAGATCTTTGATCCACTTAGAATTGAGCTTAGTGCAAGGAGATAAGGATGGGTCAATTTGCATTCTTCTGCATGTTGACCTCCAGCTGAGCCAGCACCATTTGTTGAAAAGGCTATCTTTTTTCCACTGGATGGTTTTAGCTCCTTTGTCAAAGATCAAGTGACCATAGGAGTGTGGATTCATTTCTGGGTCTTCAATTCTGTTCCATTGATCTACATGTCTGTTACTGTACCAATACCATGCAGTTTTTAACACTATTGCTCTGTAGTACAGCTTGAGGTCCGGGATACTGATTCCCCCAGAGGTTCTTTTCTTAAAACACAGTATCTTAAAACACAGTGATCAAGTGTACGTCCTTCCCTTCTCTTCCTTAGTGAATACGTGAGTTTTTCCATGGTAGATCTTTATGGTTAAGCCATTCATGCTGGCCAGTTTTTTTGTTTGTTTTTGTGTTTTTTCTTTTTCTCTCTCTTTATTTTTATTTTTATTTTTATTTTTTGTCAGCTTGATATAAGCTAGGATCATCTGGGAAGAGTGGACCTCCATTGAGAAAATGCTTCCAACTGGTTGTCAAGTCTATGGGGCATTCTCTTAATCGGTGATTGATGTGGGGGGGGGTGTCCTGCCATTGTGGGTAGTGCCACTTATGGAATGGTGGTCTTGGGTTGCACAAGAAAGCAGGATAAGCAAGCTGTTGGAGAGGAAGCCAGTATAAAGGGTTCTGTCAAGGCCTCTGCATCAATTCCTGTCTCCAGGTTCACACCTTGCACTCCTTCCCTGACTCACCTTCAGGATGGACTACAACTGTAAGCTAGAATAACCCCCTTCTCTCCTCACATTGCTTTTAGTCGTGATATTTATCATAGCAACAGAAAGCAAACTAAAACACCATATAATTCACTAAAGAAATGAGTATATT
Organism: Tokudaia tokunoshimensis; assembly: GCA_036184795.1. Classification (NCBI taxonomy): domain Eukaryota; kingdom Metazoa; phylum Chordata; class Mammalia; order Rodentia; family Muridae; genus Tokudaia; species Tokudaia tokunoshimensis. Next base: position 111,316,251 of record BTHU01000001.1, on the reverse strand, counting down.
ACACAAGGCAAATGTTTAAAGATTCATGTTCATTTTTCCAGAGTTACATTACTAGTTAATAAAACATTTGGCTGCTGGCTTTGTGCATTTCCCATGAGGATGTGCTAACCATTTTCTCCTGCTGCTGTCAACTCTGGTACTAGTTGGAGACAGGACAAACCTAGGAATCAGCCTGCCAATCTCTAGACCAGGGTGCAGACAGACGTCAGTGGAAGTCCACAAGCTTCAGTGCTGGTTAAGACTTCAATTGTCCTGGGTACTCTCCATTTCCTTTTCAGATGTTCTTTAAAGAGAAGCTCTTGTTGGCAGTGGTTTATGAACTCTGCCTGGAGGAAGAGGTACAGGCTGCAGGTAGTAAAGGGCACAGTCCTGCATCAGTAGGCTCAAATCGAGTTCCAGCTCTGCTGGCTTCTAGTTGTGAGATTTCACTGCCTGCCTTCTGACACAGTTTCTCCATCTTCAAAAGAGAGTAATAATATCTCACTATTTTCAAGATTGTTTGGAGAATGGTGTGTATTTAAGATGAGAACACAGATTAGATAAATGTCAGCTATTTGAAAATTGAACCTCAAAGAAAAGCCACACCATTTATAAAATTTCAGAGGCATACATGTGACCCAGAGACTAAGAATCAGGACTGGACAGCCATGGAAAAGGAATCTTGACTTAGAAAAATATAATTTCTCTTTTGAAATTTTTTCATTTTTAAAATAAAGCTTTATCGTGTGTGTGTGTGTGTGTGTACGCCTCATGTGCCTCTTCTGTCTTTTGGGCCAGAAGAGGGCATTGGATGCACTGGAGCTGAAGCTATAGACTGTAGTTACCTGATATGGGTGCTGGCAACTAAACTTAGGTCCTCTGGAAGAGCAGGAAGCACTCACCTGCTGAGTCACCTCTCCAGAGCATTTCAGAAGATGTTAAAATACTTCTTTGCCTTGCACAAAATGCTGGAACCATAATACTCAAAAGCATGGGCTCTGTCACTAGTTCTTAATGACCGAAACACAGAAATGGCTGCCTTCTATTCCACATACATGTGATAAATGGAGGGCTGAGTCCAGAGATCCAGAGTTGCCATGTGCCTTTGGCCATAACTAGTGGTTCAACCTGACTTCTTTTGGTTTTCAGTTATGCTGTCATGGCGAGAAACAGATTTAATCCTACAACTCTGATATATATGTAATAGCTCCTTTAAGGGAAATAACGAGAAAGGTTCTGAAGCTGAGTGAAGATAGAGTAGACAACAGTCTGGTGGTCGATTAGTCATGTCTGCACAGGAGTAAACATGGGCACATAAGTGCAATGCATTTGAATGGAGTCATGTCTCAAAAAAGTCTTCCTAGCTCTAAGATGTTTGGAATTTTAAGCTGCTTTAAACCACTACAATGTCTGCTATAACCTTTAGTTGGGGACAATTATTTGAACACATTCAACATAGATTTTTATGTTTTAGGCCAGGCCTCAATGCTTCTTTTTCTCTGCTTTATTATGGGATTTTGACCAAAATAATGAGCCTATCCTCATCCTCATCCAGACTCCTGACAGCAACCCTAATGCTTTTAGGGACATTCAGTTCTTCCTTTGCTGTCTTCCACTCATGTGTACCATCCTTAAGACTCACTTCTTGATACTTAATTTCTTTATTACTCCCTCCCTACTAACCCCTACTGCCCAAAGATAGTTTCACCTTTAACACTTTTCACTGATTTAGTTGTTTTTGATGTGTAGTATATCACCCACGTCCTCCTCCATCACTCCCATACTCTATTTCTTAAAACAGGGTCTTTCCGTGAACCTAGATCTCACTGTTTTGGCTAGGCTGGCTGGCCAGCCAACTCCCATGATCTACTTGTCTTGGCCCCATGGTGTTCAGATGACTGGCTCTCATGGCTGGCTGTGCCTGGCTCTGTGTGGATGCTGAGGATTTGAACTCAGGTCCTCTTCCTCCTAAAGTAAATTCTCTTGCTCGCTGAGGAATCTATCCCTAGCTTCACCTTCTGATTTCTAGAAAAAGCAGAGATTAGTATGAAGATCCCTGCACTCTCTCTCAAGGGGGAAACAGCAGTCATTCTTGGCACCTTTTCCCTCTAGTCTAGAAGGAGGAGGTGGCTTCTCCTCTTCCAGGCCAATGCTTTTGCTGTGCTCTTGGGGACTTCCTTCATCGCCTCTCTGGTCCTCAGTCTGCCTTTTACCTGTTGTCTCCTGTTGTCCCTTTGTCCTTGCATCTCAGCATGATCTTACAAACACCAAGCAAAACTGAAGACTGATTTTGACCTTCTCCTTCTCCCCTTCTCCTCCACCCTCTAATTCTATCACCCACCCCTGCATCTGCTGAAACTGCCTGGTTCTCCCTAGGTGTTCACTGAGAGATGAGCAGGCCAAGAGAAGGTACCATGGAGGAGTGGCCAAGGGCGTCCATCATTCCTCGGAACATCTGCGGCTGTCCCTCGCCTTTCCCATCTGTGCTGTGGATCCTCTGGTTCTCTTCATTTTTCACTTGGCTTTGGGAATCATCTCTATCAGAGTCTGTCTTATGAGTCTCTTCTTATGAATTTTCCTCCTTATTTAAAGCCGTTTTTCTTTTCCTTCCCCCACACTCCCTTTCTCCTTTCTCTCTCTCCTTCCTTGTTTAGGGTTAGAGTTTTATGAATATCCCAGGTTGGCTTCAAGGTCAGGCTCCTCCTTTGTCAGCCTCCTCAGTGTGGAGATTACATGTATGCTACCGCGTACCCAGCATCTACATAGTCTAGAATCTTATGGAGCTGGGGAGACGGCTCAGAGGTTAAGAGCACTTGCTGCTTTTACAGAGGACATGAGTTTCTATCACCTATATGGAGGCTCACAACTGCCTGTAATTCCCATTTCAGGAGATCCAACACCTCTTCTGACCTCTGAAGGCACTGCATGCTGGAAAAAACTACCCTCGCACTGTATGCATATGGTATAAACATATACACGCTGGAAAAAACTACCCTCCCCCCAAAAATCCTCCAAAACTCATACATAAAAAAATAAATAATTTTTTTAACAAAAATAAACTGTATCAATTTTTCTCCTTTTTAGGTGGTTGATTTGCTAGATAGATAAAAATGGGCTCAAATTGCCTACGCTATAAATACACTCATTTTATTTACTTCTTTAAGCTTTTCTTCATTCCTTGGGAACTATTGTGCCTTCCTGATAGTCAACTATTTTTTTTAAATCACTGTTGACCTCTTTCTTTGCCATATGAACATGTCTATATTAAATTGTATTTTAAAGTTAATATTGCTATAGCTTTCCAAATGCTTGAAATGTGCCTGCTAGATCTTTTTACGTGCCTTTCGATTTTCTTTAGGGTTTTATTCCATGCATATTTCTTCTTGGCAGCCTACTAGATGAAAAATACATTCATCAGATCCACTGGCTTCGAAAAAAATGTATACACTTACATTTATTGTCATGACTATGGTGCACTTGCACTTCTTTCTTTATCTTACTCTGGGGTCACTCTTAACTCTCCTTTTCTATGTTCCAACAGGTCAGAGATTGGCAATTTTATTCTGATAACGTTTGGTAACCTCTGGTAAACATCTTAGACTTTGGGGGCTAAAGGACAAAAGTAGTGGTGTCTTGTGATGACCATTTGGCAACAGAGAGACAAATTTCCACAACAGATTTTGCCTTGTGTGTTTTTGTTGTTAATTATATTAAAAATTGTAACATGAAATGGCTCAGCATGGTGGTATACCCTTGTAATCTCAGCACTTGAGAGAATGAGGCTGGATACATGCCACAAGTTCAAGGCCAGCCTGGGCTACATACATTTACATCCATTTTACAAAAGAAAAAATAACTAGCCATATATAATTATAAAAACAGAGCAGAGGGCAAGAAGTTTATCATCTGAGGTTGATTTGTTTTCTCTGTGCCCTTTCTGGCCACAGTTCTTTGATTCCTGTGCCCATACTTGACTTAATCAGTAAATGGCCTTTGCTGACAAGAGAAACACTTGGAAACATTGTTGGTGGCGGCCTCTGGTTTCAGTTTTGGGCTCTTGTGAAGACAATCTGATGTGCTGAGACAGTTTGTTAATTTGTTTTTCCTCCATCATGGCTCCCATGAGGCATAAGCAACCATATCTTAAAATGTACAAGAGAGAGCAATGAGCTATATATGAAAAAGAACATTTTATACACACCTGAGAGTTTCACAGAAACCCCACTGCTGTCTACAGTTAATATACACTAATGAAAGAAGACTGCGAATTACAAATTTGAAGTCTGTGTTTTCTTCTCTTTTACATGTAAGATTTATTTGGGTCATAGAAAAACAGATAGTACACATGTATGCAAGTGACCCTGATGTTGCCGGGATATGGGTGATCAAATTCTGCTCCCCTCAGTTTGCAGTGTGGAGCCTACAGAAAAGCCACACTGGTTTGGTCCAGCTCTTCAACTCTGTCCATTGAACGCAGAGGCAATCATATCTCAACAATTGAGCAAGCCAACTCTCAGTAAAACTACATTTATGGATACTGAAATTTTAATTTTATGTCATGAAATAGTCTTCTTTATTTGAGTTTCACCAGCTGGTATGTAACATGAGAATAACCTTGAATTCATGGACCATACATCGAGCTGGCAAAATAACCTTAAAGTATCTCCTGATGAATTTTTTTTTGGTTTTGGTTTCCTCCATTCTGTTGGAAACTACAGATTGTATTCATGTAGTGGTCTTGTTTAAATTCTAAAATCTTGCTTACTGAGGTAGACTTAATTTTTAAAGGACTAATTGTTTTACATGTATGACTGTTTTGCCTGTATGTATATATGTGAACCTCTTGTGTGTCTGGTGCCCATGGAGGTCAGAAGAGAACATTGACATTGGTTCTTCCGATGCTGGGAAATGAACAGGGGCCTCTCCAACAGCAATAAATACTCTTAACTGCTGAGCCATCTCTCCGTCCCCTAAATTAAAGTCATAGAATGCAAAACAAATGTAACCATATTTATATTTCAATTTACTCTTACTGGATTGTTCTGTGTCTGCTCAATTATGAGGGACTTATATTCACATCTCATGGAACTGACTTGTAAGAGTTGGTACAATCGACTAAATTCTCCTTGGTGAAGTTTTAGTAGGTCCAAGCATACAGCATTTCCTGACCACTTCTAGTTCTTATGTAAAAAGGTAATGTAGATATTGGGGGACAATGGATTTGGTCAGACAAAGGAGGCTTTAAATTTTTGTTCCCCTGTCCTCAGGCAAGTCACTAAGTTCTATGAACCATAGGTTTGTCATTTCTAAGGCTGAGTTGACAACACTCATCCATTACTATTGTGCATGGCTATCACAAAGCCACTACTTGTAGACAGTACATGGAGTTTGCTATCACTGACTTCACATAGTCCTGACCGGTGCTTTGCAGTGATGTTATCTAGGTGCCTGGTATAAGAGCCCTGTTCTAAACTGTGCCTCTGAACAGGTAGGAAGGCTCTAGGGGAGCTCACCCAGTCTTTCTCATGAGAGAGCATCTATAAGGCATGTGACTCACTCGACTTCCCACTGAATTCCTAACCACTGAAAACCTTAACCCTTCTTATAAGGCCACAGACTTATGACTGGCCTGGTGGCTGCAGAGCAGGATGGGACAACTCAGCAAAGACTCATTATTCAGGTACGTGAAGAGCCAGTCTCACTGTGGACGCACCATTAGGCAGGCTGTCAAAAAGGCATTGAGTTTGCTGTGTGGATCAGCCCTTAGGAAATCAGAGCTCAAGCATTGGAAAGTGGAAACACCCATATTACTTGTTATCTGAAATCCTATGGCTCTTTCCTGGTATAAATCTCATTTCCATGTCCTTCTGGAGATGAAGGCACACATACTCTTGTATGTGCTAACAGGCTCACATTTGGAGACCAGCAATTGGAATGCCCCTCAGAGGAAGAGAAATCCCATCTTGTTAGGAAAATAAAGCACTGGTACTAGTCCTTTCTCAGGATGCTTACATTCTGCTCATGTACAAAACGCATTAGCCGAGGCACTAGAGAAAAAAAAAATAAAGATGACAAAAAGAGAATTATGTAACCAACAACTCTTTAAAAGTTTTTCTTTTGAGATTTTTTTTCTTTTGTGTTATATTGTTAAAACAACAGGCCAAATAGTTTTTCCCCCCTCCAGCTAAAATACGCAACTCACAAGATACATTCTTTTCAGCCTAGACTTTAAAATTAAGGAATCAGATAAAACAATGTATACCAAAGAAGGAAACAGCTAAGGGTGTGGTTCTCAGGACTCCTGAAACTAAAACCTCTCATTAAAGTAATCATTCTACTGACTCCGGAGTCCATCTTCCTCCGTGACCTGCCCGTAGGCGCCTTGTTGTAAAGTGGCCTCAGCCTGGGCAGGTGAGTTTCAGTCAAAGGTCCAGGTTGTTTGGCTCAACTGTAGACACTAATAGGTGCCTCAGGCAGCTCCCAGCCACTGAGGCGTGCAGGAGTGAGGGTCTGGGTGTGGGTGATGGATTGGGGGACCATTAAAGGCTTGGGGACAAGCACTTCCAAAGGGCATAAAACTGAGCTTTCACACACACACACACACACACACACACACACACACACACACACACACACACATCCCATTTGTCTCCCAGCCTGTAATGGAGCCAAGGAAGGGCCTGCGAAGAGCCCAGCAATGGGACGCAGTAGTGTTTTCAAGTCCTTGCTGCCTACTTGGAAGCTAAGGCTGGTCCTGTCTTTTTGGATAAGGAGAGTGGGATCAGAAGCACAGAGTAGAGGGGGAGGTGGCCTGGAAAATGCTTCAAGGGAAGGTCTGCATGCCTGGTCAGTCACTAAGGTGAGATCACAGAGATGATACCCTACCATTCCATGACAAAGTAGACATCCTCATGCTAGCCAATGAGAGCAGCTTCCTGCAAGGCAGAGGGCGTAGCCTGAGTGATGCTGGTTAGCATGTTGGCACTCAAGGGGTGCTCAGTATCTCAGCTCATGGATGCCCAGAAATCCCAACGGAGTTTTACCCAGAAGCCCTGGAAAGCTCAGAACCAGTCCCCATAGATGACAGGTCTCCCAACAAGAGAACAGGTCTTCAGTTAAACTCAGCATGTGCTGTTGTGCAGAGGGGAACAGAGCGGACACGCCCCAGCCAGAGGTTAGGGAGAGGGAGCAGAGTGGGGAACGCAGGTAGGTACAGTTAGTTGGTGCAGTGCGGCAATATGGTATTTGGGCTTGTGTATTTAGTATATGTGCTGCCGAAGCGAGCACTGGGCTTGTGTATTTAAAGTAATCGTTTCGGAGCCAAATACCTCCATTCAGCCTGTGCTGTGATTGCTCTTCATCTTTATCCTAACCGTGGGGAGGAGGCTCTTGTAGAGCAACAACCAGCACGTACCATTTTCTGCTGTACTGGCAAAGATAGATTCTTAGTTGGTCCTCCAAAAAGATCTATTGTCTGAATTACATTTTATTATGCTCTACGGTACTCAACTTCTGCTATAACGTTTCTATGATTTCTACCCACCGTGGACCAGTCCTGATGTGAGGATGACCTTCTCAGAGTGTTATTTGAAGACATCATCGATAGATGCTGTAATGAGTGAATTTTCCTTTGAGGATTCTGGTGCTCTATGGTGTGTGTATGTGTGTGTGTGTGTGTGTGTGTGTGTGTGTGTGTGCGTGCTTTGATGGTATGTGTGCCAGGAGTCCTTTGTAACCCTCAATGAACGAGTCTCTGTCCATCACCTAGTTCTTTAACTTGAGTTATCTACCTGGGGGAAAACCTCCAGATTCTGTCTTACTGAGAAGTTCTGCTAATAACTGTGTTGCTGGGTCCATGAGTGACACCAACTTCAGGGGACATGCTTTAAGAAATGAAAGATTAGCCTGGCAGTAGTGGTGCACACCTTTAATCCCAGCACTTGGGAGGCAGAGGGAAGCAGATCTCTGTGAGTTTGAGATTAATCTGGCCACCCTGGTGAATAGAATGAATTCCAGGGCAACCAGGATTACCCAGGATAACCTTCTCAAAAGAAAGAAAGAAAGAAAGAAAGATAGAGGGAGGGAAGGAAAGAAGGAAGGAAGGAAGGAAAGAAAGAAAGAAAGAAGATTGAAAGAACTGGGCAAGGGTCTGTAATCCCAGTATTCAGGCAGCCTGGGTTCTCTCTCTCTCTCTCTCTCTCTCTCTCCACTCACACTCATGAACGCGCGCGCGCGCGCGCACACACACACACACACACACACACACACACGTGCAATAATTCAGGATATTTTGGAAAGTGGTAATGTCAAAACCCTTCAAAAAAGAATGGAAGGAAGGAGGAAAGAAGGAAGGAAGGAAGGAAGGAAGACCCACGACAGAAGTGTATGGTCATTACAGATACACTCCATGTTATTTGACATGTGAAATGAGATGTCTTGAAGTCAAGGGCTCACTCTCACTTTCACAAACCCATTGAGGAACATTGAGATTCCTTGGGAATATCCTTTTAGAATGGGAATTCTTCCTCACTCAGTGACCAATCCATATCTATGGCTTAAACTATTAGTATGCTCTTTGGCTTTTAAAACTCCAAGATTACTCAGTTGGTAATGGTCAGAATTCTGAATAACCCAATGTGCGGGCATTTTGGATTGGCATTTCCATCTGAAGTTTGGAACTTGTTTCTGTATTTGAAATGGTTCAACTGCACTTAACTGTCCTCTCAGATGAGGAGCTGGGTGTCCAGTAGGATACCATCATTTGCCTATGGCATCTTGTGCTGTGGACTCACAGTTACCTTAATAATTTGGCATTTTCTATAAGTTTCACCATTTCAAAGGCAACAAAGAGGGAACGGGGGAGAAATTGGAGCATAAGTACCACGATGGGGTCTTTAGTGATATGCTCTTTGACTTGCCAATAACACCCTGGTCTATCCACGTGCAGCTTTAGAGAGAAGGTCAAGCTCACCCAGCCTGCTTTATGTGGTTTCAGCAGAGTCTAGCTAAGGCAGGTTCAGCTTGCTGTGTACCCATCAACCAGGGGGAATATACCGTCTTCTTCCCCTCTAGGGAAGTAGACCTTTGTGATGCTGGAGTTGGCTGCATCAACACCCATGAATTCCTCCCCTCCAAATATTCACCCGGACAGATGGACTGTCTTCCAGAAAAGGTGGATTCTGTTTGGCTTTTGACACTATCACTTGCCAAATATCCTGCATTCTGTGTGTGTGTGTGTGTGTGTGTGTGTGTGTGTGTGTGTGTGTGTGAGAGAGAGAGAGAGAGAGAGAGAGAGAGAGAGAGAGAGAGAGAGAGAGAAAATGTATTCTTGTGACAGGGTCTGATGTAGCCCAGGCTTTCCTCAAGCTCACTACGTAGCTAAGGCTGGTTTTGAAACTTGAGTTTTCTGTCTCTGACTCTTAAGTGCTAGAATTACATTAATTTGCAACCACACTCTACTGGAATATTTTTAATTATGTTTTTCTCATAGAGAGCTCATCTGTTTGATACACCATTACTTATTAGTGCTATAGAGCTTTGAATCACCAAACCATCTTTAAGTACACCAAACTGACTTTTAGGCAAACAAAACGTTGAAAAAGATTTTTCCTTTCTCAATTTTAATAGAAAAATCCAGCATCAGAAGGAAAAAAAATAAACACAACTTCCCATGAATCAGCTACCACACAGCCATGACACCCACCCAGATGGTATCCAATTTTGTGGAAGCCCTGACACAAGTTACACTGTATTTCTTGTTGTAGGTAGTCATTTTTTTCTTTCCAATTTTCTTGCAAAGATAGAGTAAAAAGTGGGATGCTCCTTTTTAGTGTGTTATTCTATTAAAATAGTCCCAAAAATCCAAAACCCTTTTTATTTGTATTCTAAATAATTTCTATTTCCCTGAATTTTAAAAATCGCATTACATTTGGAGAGAGTATAGGTTGACTGTAAGCTTGGTTAAGTAACACCAAGGCCACCCACCTAGCATACAGGTCACCTCCTCCTGGAAGCCACTGAGATACCACAGCACACCAGGGAGGAAGAACACCCAGCACCCAGCACCCAGGAGCCAGGACTCCTGCTCCCCATTCCCTCTCCATCCAGGACCCTGCAGGTTCAGAGGACCATGGCTCTCCCAGAAGGCAGAGTTGACATAAGCCAAGGCAAACCTGCCACGTTGGTGCAAGTGGGGCTGGACTCACTAAAGGGCAGGACTGATCTGGCTTAAGAGTTCACTCTCTGCTGTCTTCCAGGGAAAGTACGCCTCCTATCTATCCTGGCATGGTATGTGCCCACGTCCAGTGTCCATGTCCCCAGAGAATGCCAGATGACACAAAGACTCATGACAGCTAGCTGGGACCTCAAGGAGCTCCAGAAAGCACAGAGGTCCAAATGATTTTGAGTTCCTTGCCAGTCACTGTGAGTATAAACAGGCCTGGAAAGACTGGAGGGTTAAATTCGCAAGGAAGTTCTCAGGATTCTGCTTGGGAGCAGTCACAGCAAGGGAGGAGGAGGCGGGAGTAGAGAGAAACCAAAAATAGGTGTGGTCACCCATCTGCCTCAGGTGAGCTTTAGTGAGTGTGGGCGGTGATGGTGATGGTGATGGTGGTGATGGTGATGGTGATGGTGATGATGGGGATGGTGGTGATGGTGGTGACGGGGATGGTGATGACGGTGGGGGTAGAGGTCAAATAAGGCAAAACCCAAAGCTGTCCAGGGTAGGTGCTACCCACTCTGAGGTCTGGGGAAACTGAGGTTCTGTAACAGGGGCACTAATAATGCTAGGACCACAGTGACAGGGGAGGGAGCTGGTGTCCCCAGGGACTTCTTTCTGCTGAAACAGCTCTTCCCAACCTCCCAAATTTGGAAAGTTCCTCTTTCTATGCAGCTGAGGTACAAGAGTCCCGAACTCCCCTCAACGTGCAATCTCAGGAGGTGGAAGGCTGCCACTGTCCTCATCTCTGGGTTGCTGCAACCCTACCCCATTCCCTAGCTGCCCTGAAACAGGTGGGCCAGAGATGGGAGCCGATCCATTCTGGATGCCCTTGCAACCCAGCTGCCTCCCATCCTCTCACCAGCTGCAAGACATCTCTCTGGAAACTGGAGACCTCCAGGCTTCTCTAGGAACCTATCGCCCCTTTAAGAAGGCTCTCTGGGGCACTGTGTCAGAGATCCCAGAGCTGGATCTATAGGCAGAGTCCTAGAAACAGCCTAAGAAGAGGGTATATTCCCCCTGGTTGATGGGTACACAGCAGGCTGAACCTGCCTTAGCCAGTCCACACAGGAGCTCCGTCCTCCATTTCCTATGGAGCTCCTGTGGGGCTCCCAGGAGGGATTGATTCAGGATGTGAGCTCAGTGTTGGAAGAGAGCACCTGACCAGTCTCCAGCCTTCCTTCAAACTTCAGTTCCATCCCGGCTGTAGATGAGGTGCCCCACCCGAAAGCCCCCAGTAGCCCCTGTCTGATGGCCAGGGGCAAAGCCCGGAGGGGTATTAGGAATCTGAGGACTGTGGGCAGTTGTGGTTGGTGGCCTTCGAAAAGAAAAGTCATGGGCCAGACCATCAGGGAGAGTGCCAAAGCCTCCGGCCAGGGCTCCCACGGCCATGGAGAAGCCAGAGAGGCAAGAGGTGGCGGCCTCAGGTGCAGGCGGGGACGGCGAGGTCTGCGGGTCCTGGGAAGCAGAGCCTCCGGACTCCAGTGCAGCTCCCACTGGGCTGCTGGCTCCTGGCACAGCGGCCTCGCTGGTCTCTCCTCTCCGTCTTCTCTTCCTTCGGAAGTTCCCATTGTCGAACATCTTCTCACAGTTTGGGTCCAGCGTCCAATAATTGCCTTTTCCTGCAGAGAACCGCAGTTAGTTCAGAAAGCCCTGTATTGATTCCACTGGTCCCTGCAAATGGTCCTGAGCCCTCTTCCTCTTCCTCCTCCTCCTCCTCCTCTTCCTCCTCCCAATTCTTGAGAGTTCACATTGTGTCTGGAATAGGCCTCCACAGTCAGACTGCAAGAATTTGGGTGCACCAGAAAGATCCAGCCGTGGACCCTTGAGGGAATATCCAAGCACATCAAGTTGCAGGCTGGCGAGACTGCCCAAGAGAATCTGAACTATGTGAGCTCAGCCAGTGGAGCCCAGTTAACCACATCTGGTTAACCTCTGGGTAGGGTCCAAAGCTTTCCAGAGGCACACCACTCCTTACCCTGCCCAGATTTTTAAAAGGTAGGCTCTATTTCTTTCATTTTTTACAGGGAGGCGTATCTAGGCCCAGAGACCTTAAACTCCCAAGGCTACTCACTCAGTTGACTAGCTTTCTACGTAGGTCTCAAGCAGATGAGCAGTGAGTCCTGGGTTCATAGGACTGGAAACTAAGACCTGAGAACACTCCAGCCATATAGGAAAAGGTCCTTGCCTAAAATAAGGTCTCTCCTCCCCATATCACCCCACTCCACCGGAGCTCTCTTGTTTGCGTCAATGGGTTCCCTCAGGGTCACTTCCACCCCAGCCTCCCCACCCCACCAGATGCGTGGGTTCAGGATACCGGACCGGGCACATGTGCTGCTGTTTACCTGGGTCGTTCTCTTCTCGGGGCACCTTCTTGAAGCAATCATTGAGCGACAGGTTGTGGCGGATGGAGTTCTGCCAGCCCGCCTTGCTGCGCTTGTAGAAGGGGAAGTTGCCGGCCACATACTGGTAGATCTGGCTGAGTGTCAACCTGCGCAGGGGCGCGCTTTGGATGGCCATGGCGATGAGCGCCGAGTAGGAGTAAGGCGGCCGTACCAGCCTCAGCAGCTCCTGCTGACCAGACAGGCTCAGCCACGCGAGATCGGCGCCCGCCAGACCGCTTGAAGCGCCGAGAAGCGAACCCGGGACTGCGAGAGCCGCTGCAGCATAGGATGGAGCCGGTCCTGGTCCCGTCGCGTAAGGCGCCGCCGGGCTGAGAGCAGCAGAGTTCACCCACAGGCGCCGGCCAGAGCCCAGATCCGCTCGACTGTAACTCGGGGGATGCGCGATGGCCCGGGTCAGGCCGTGCGGGACCGGGACCGAGCAGGAGCCCAGGCCGTCGCAGAACTCAGCCATGTCCAACTCTTCTCCGGCCTGGGCCGGTGCAGGTGGCTCCGTGCAGAAGCTCATGGGCGCTCCATTCACCCAGCGGAGCTGCCCTCACTCTCCTGACCTGTGCCCTTTAAATGCCATTGGGAAGGAGGGAGCACTGGGTGAGAGTATCCAAGGTGGTGAGTCTCCTCCCTTGTCACCTTGGAGGAGTGAAGTCCACGTCCCGCCCTCGGGTCAGTTTTCAGCCCCGCCCTGGGACAGCCAAACAAGCAGTCCTGGAACTCTCCCAGGGTACTTAGGTCTCTCTGGGTCATGGCCTGCAGTGATCCTGAGGATGAGGACTCAACATTTTCCCAGATCCCAGCTCCTAAGGCTAGGCTAGGGACCTATGCTCTCTACATTGGCCCTTTTGCACATCTCAGACCCAAAATTGAGAGCAATTTTCATTGGCATAAATTCCTAGTGGGGTCCTTGGGTAGTAATAGACAGGGCCTCAAGAAGAGGTGTAGAAAGAGAGTTGTCTGGAGTCCTGGTGCGTTTCCCTGGAAATCTCAGAGATCCTGCCCAAGGAATCCTGATTTTCAGATGTTGGAAGAGTCTGAGCCCTTGCTTGTCACATTTGTCAGGTCGCCTGGGGCATCCAGTGCAAGCAGCAGCAGTGAAGGCCTTCCTGGGTACCCACCAAGAACCTGAGATAGGAATGCCTTCCGTGCAGTTGTACCAGCTGCTATCTACCCCTCCCTTTTGATGCTGAATAACGAGGCTGCAGGCTTCTTGCCCTCAGGCTTCGGGCTTCTCTCCTGGTTAAGGAGCACACTCAGTTTCCCAGATGCCCTTGCCTTAGGCACCATGGGGGCTTAGCAACAAATAAGGTTACAGCTGTGGCACAGAGTCCTGCAGTTCTGGCTGGGGTGTCTCAGAATCGTTCACTGAGGCCAACTGACTGGAGAGAGAAAATTTCTGGCCTAGGAGAAAGAAGGGGGTGGAGCAGGGTGGGTACCACAGTGGGTCCCACCATCCCCTAAATTATTGTCTCCAATGTGAGAGACCAAACTGCTAAAATTGGGCTGACCTAGGGACCCTTCCTGACTACCACTGCAACTCAATATGCTGGTAAATAAAAGGAAAGGTCCAATCTGGCCTGGCCTTTCGCTGAGGAGGTACCTGCTGTTTGGGCCAGTGGTTTGGCCTAGCCTTGGAATGAAGGAATTCTGCTCTGTAATGGTACATAGACATTGTGTGACACAATCAGTTAGTGAGACATTGACAAGTGCAGGAGGAAGTGAGACTCTAGTGCAAATTTGGCCTCTGTACTCTGTAGCCTTAGGAAGAGATTGGTTAAGTAAAGGTAGTGGCCAGTCAGTGACAAAAGCAGACTGGAATGGACTCATGTGGGCTTTCTAGCCAGACTGTGGCCTAGGAGCAAGTACCCTCCTATATCACTGATATCCCTCTCTCCAAAGACAGACAGACAGACAGACACACACACACACACACACACACACACACACACACACACACACACGAGAAAGAGAGAGAGAGAGAGACAGAGACAGAGACAGAGAGGGGGAGAGAGAGAGACAGAGACAGAGACAGAGACAGGAACAGAGAGACAGACACAGAAAGACAGAGAGACAGAGACAGAGAGACCCAATGATGGGAAGCTCTCTGAACTTCCCCTCCCTCCCTAGCTTCTCAAGAGGTGTTATCTATTGTATTTCCCTAAACAGCACCCAGTGCCACTAGCCTCTCTATCGAGCCATTTCCAAGACGTGCTCAAAATTATAAAAATATCCTCTGTGGATTTAAAGAGCTTTAGCAACCACCTTTTGAGGGGAGTTTCTTTCCACCAGCAAATGTGGTGGTGTTCCCCACAGTGCCGACAAAGGGGCACCCACCCCCTTCCTTAGCTGGTCACTGGTCTGGGATCTTTTCTCTACCTGTTGGAATCTTGCTGTAGAGGAGGAAGTATCTTCAAATAGCCCGAGCATCACAAGATGGAGTACTCTGCCTCAGTCATATGATCCCCGAGACAGTCCACTATGAGAGCCACAGCCAGACGGTGGGGTCGTGTGAATCTATCTTTAGGAATTCACCTGCTTTCTCTGGCTTCTCTGTTGTGAGGTGTCTGTCAGGAACATGGCTGTTCCTTAAGGAGGTTTTGATGACCCAAGGTATTAAATGGAGTAGACATTTGCCTCACACTGTGATGTGAGAGGGAAGTTTTATTTTATCTGCAGTTGGCTATAATGGTAAAAATCTGTGGTCATCCAGATGACATGTCACTGGCATGAGGACAGGTAAATAAACCAATGGAGCACAATGGAGAGCTGAGCTCACCCGTGTGTCTGCAGCCAACTGACTTTCCACAAAGAATCTAAGAGGGCATGTCAGAAAAAAGGCCACATTTCCAATAAACAGTGCTGGGAAAAACTCATACCTACATGCAGAAGGAAGCTTGACTCTCGTCTGTCAGAAGTGGACTTTAAAATGATCGAAGGTTAAAACGTGAGACCTGGAACAATGAAACTGTAGATGAAAACCCAAAATCCTCCAGGAAAGAGCCCACCCTTCTAAAAAAAAATTCTTGAAACATAGGAAACAAAAGCAAAGAAAGGCAAACAGGATTGTGTTTAACTGAAAAGCTTCTGCACAATGATGTCGTGAGCTACTGAACCGGAAAGAGCAGTTTGCGAGCTGTGCATCTGAAAGGGGGGGGTGATAAACATCCAGAATAGACAAGGAACTCCAAACTCAACAGCAAGTAATAATAACCCAGTCCAAAACAGACAATAAACTAGGTGCCTAAATTCTTTCTTCAAAAGATAGCACACAAACAGACAACTGGTCTACCAAAAGATACCCAACATTATCAGTCACTAGAGTGATGCAAATCAAAACAACACAAAGAGATATCAACAAATGAAAGGAAGAATAGTTGTCATCAGAAAGGTAAAAGATAACCAGTGTGGTGAGGAAGTAGATAACAGGGAACCCTTGCACATTCTTGGGAAAATATACATAAATTCAACTGTTGTGAAGAACAGTCTGGGGGATCCACAAAAAACAAAAAACAAAACAAACCAAAAAAAAGGTAGAACTGTGTATGGCCCAGCCATCTTCCCACTATGTGTTCACAAAAAGCAAAGTCAGAATGCTGAAGAGTCGCCACCACACCCACATCCATTGTGGCTCTGTTCACAATAGCCAAGAAACAAAACCAGTGCAAGTGTCCAACCACAAATAAGATGTGGTGTGTATACACAATGGAACACTCTACAGGCGTAAAAGAAAGAACTCATGCCATTTATGACAAGGATGGACTGGAGGTCAAGTTAAATGAAATGAGCAGAGCATGGAAAGGCAAGTACTGTATGATGTCACTTGTTTATAGGATACAGAAGTCTTATCCTCATAGAAATTGAGAGACAAATGGGGCTTAACAAGAGGCTGAGAGTCTAGCACGGAAACTAAAGCACAGGGTGACAGCGTAAGAAGTCTTGGGTGCTAGGATAAAGTACGCAAGGTGATCACAGACAGAAGTTGTGTACTGTCTAGTTGCAGGAGTAGAAGAAGGGATTTGGTGAAGAAATTTGGGATATTTTCATCATGAAGAAGAGGAGGAGGAGGAAGAAGAAGAAGAAAGAAGAAAAGGAGGAGGAGTGATAAGTACTTGAGGAACTACCTGGGTGTATATCCCTATATTTAAACATCCCATTATTCCTTGTAGTATATACAATGTTGGCTTTGTACATTAGTTAAAAATAAAATTAAAATCATTCCCAGAGGGAACACACACAGTTCTGAGAGTCAATCCAATAGTGAATTTTAAAAGTGCATTGAGTCGTCTCTTCAGTCTCTTTCCAGGTTCTCATCTTCACAGTTTCTTTCCGTTGGGACTTTAACTCTTGAACACTGTGGGCTCTAGGACCTCCAAGATCAAGTGAACCTTCCTGTAATTTTCCTGAAAAAATCATTACAATTTGTGCTGTATTTCTATCCCCCTTCTCTGATGTCCAAGCCTGTGCCTGTCTTCACAGTAATAGCTTTCTGAGCTTTCAGCAGGCTGGACCCCAAAATGACTTTCAGTGGATGGAGTACAGTCATTTTTGGGAAAATGTTTTAACACTTGAATCATCTTTAGGAACCCTGATGAGAATTTTTTGAAGAGAAAAATATGTCTAAGAGAAAACTCACAGGGCTGAGATCATGCCCTGCTGAGTCTCGGAGAAGGACAACATCCCTGGACCCTTTTCCAATCTCTGACCCTTTTGAAGTGACCCGCTACTTACCTTGTGGACACTAGCTACCTTCCTGACATCCCCCACCAAAGACAAGCCCACATATAGGTATGTCCACACCTGTAGCTGCACCCACACCTGTAACTGCACCCACACCTGCAGATGTACCCATACCTGCAGATGCCCCCACACCTGCAGATGCACCCACACCTGCAGATGCACCCACACCTGCAGATGCACCCACACCTGCAGATGCCCCCACACCTGCAGATGCCCCCACACCTGCAGATGCCCCCACACCTGTAACTGCACCCACACCTGCAGATGCACCCACACCTGCAGATGCCCCCACACCTGCAGATGCCCCCACACCTGCAGATGCCCCCACACCTGTAACTGCACCCACACCTGCAGATGCACCCACACCTGCAGATGCCCCCACACCTGCAGATGCCCCCACACCTGTAACTGCACCCACACCTGTAACTGCACCCACACCTGCAGATGCACCCACACCTGCAGATGCCCCCACACCTGTAACTGCACCCACACCTGTAACTGCACCCACACCTGCAGATGCACCCACACCTGTAACTGCACCCACACCTGCAGATGCACCCACACCTGCAGCTGCACCCACACCTGCAGATGCCCCCACACCTGCAGATGCCCCCACACCTGTTGCTGCCATTACCTCCCCTCTCACCAGCCAAGCCTCTCCTGTGGGCAGCAGTGGTGTGCAACATAGAGACACCGAGTGAGGCTCTGGGGCCTGTGTTCCCACTTAGGTTGGAGGAACTCAAATCACTCGAGGCATCCTTGGGGAAGGGGTGTCTTGCTTTATCTTTGTTTCCTGTTCACCCTGAGGTGAAGAGTCTCTTCCTCCCTCTGCTCCTACCACCATTATGTATGACATTGTGTCCCTGAGCTTATGGAGTCAAACAAAGATGGGTTGAAGCACCTAAAATTGTGAACCAAGATTAGTCTTTTCTTTTCTAAGTTGTTTTCTTAGGTATTGAGGATACAAAAGTGATATGCTTAGTTAAACACTTGACTGTTCATACATGTTAAGCTCTAATCCAAATATTCTATATCCTTCCTATCTATCTATCTATCTATCTATCTATCTATCTATCTATCTATCTATCATCTATCTATCTATCTATCTATCTATCTATCTATCTATCTATCTATCATCTATTTATCTATCTATCATCTATCTATCTATCTATCTATCTATCTATCTATCTATCTATCTATCTATCTTTTATCTATCACTAGGGACTGAACTCAGGACCTCTCATGTGCTAGGCAGGCACTCAGGCCTTACCACACACATTCTTGATATAAAACTGAAGAATGATTTTGCCTCTGGTATGTTTTTCTCTTAATGCCTTTTTACTAGGGAAACATTGGCCAAGGATTTAAGTATAGCTCACTTAACTAATTTCAAGACTTGTTTTGCTTTTGTGTACTTTAACTTTTATTCTAAAACAATTCCAAACATAAAATTAAAACTCAAAAAATACTGCTAATTATTATTTGGTTTTATTCTGTAGCAATCTGTGCCCATCAGAAACAAAACAAACAAAATGACCTTGTTCTACACATCCCCAACCTTACTATCACAGCTAGCAAATTAATGGCAATCCCTTAGTGTTATATAAAGCAACAAATATTTAAAATTCTCAGATTGTCCCTACATTAATTTTTAACCTTTATGTTTTCAGATCAGAATCCATCATGTGCATGACTTTGTATACACTGCTCCAGATTTTGATCTGTGCCTTAAGTTCTAGATCAGTCCCTGCCACCCATTCTCAGCATTTTATATAAGTGTATTCTGGGGTGAGTGCTGTACATGAGTGTGGAGAGAGGCCCACATCTGAACCCGTCTGATGCTCCTTCCCTTGTGTTATTCCAGCATCCCACAAATGCTCGAAGCATTTGGAATGACAAAGTCAGCCTAAGAGGTGGCAGGAAAGCTGCTATTTGTCACACAGAAAAGCACAGGCCACAGAGTTAGAGGCTGGGAACCTACTGTGAAGTGGCTTCTTTCACAGTGGCCATGGCCATAGCACACTTTTTTTTTTAAAGACTTTAAAACTTTATATAGTTTTATTTTGGTAATTTGACTGCACGTATGTCTGTTTGAGGGTGTCGGATACCCTGGAACAGACTGTTAAAGACAGTTAAGAGCTGCCACGTGGGTGCTGGGAATTGAACCCAGGCCCTCTGGTAAAGCAGCCAGTGCTCTTGACAGCTGAGCCATCTCTCCAGCCCCCACAGCACACTTCATAAACCATAAGGGGTGGGGGTTTCAGCCTGCTTTGGGGTTGGTTGCTATGTATCAACTTTTTTTAAATTAAGGAAAACTGTTGGCTGATTTTCTGTAATTAAATCTTACTAATTTACATTGACAAGGGCACGAAGCTTGCATTTCATATCTCAGTTGTGGTGAGAAACTAGTGTTTTGGGGAAAATTAGAATGATGTAGGTTCAATTAAGGAGTCACGGTCAGTGGGTCTTTGGTGTACCTAACCTGTGGTCTTTTCATCTTTCTGACCAGCTCTGAAGCTCTGATAGAATTAAGGTTAAATGGTTTCAGCCATCATGGTGAGGAGGGACTCGAAGTGGTGAGGTTGGACCACTGTTCCTAACACGGAGTTGGGTCGTGGAATTGAAGGATAATGGCAGCTGGACCCCAAGATGGTGCACACACTTGTACCATTCCAGTCCACAGGAAGTCTTCCCATATGAACTGCCACTGGCTGTATATTCGAGCAGCAGTCTCTGTCTGAATCAGCCATCCCACTGGGAGTTACAAAGTGGACATTTTAATTCTGTCATTTCTTCAACACCCATTAACTGGCAAGTCTCTAAAAAAAAAAATCAACGAAGCAAATATGCCAATTATTTGATGACACTTTGTCATCAGCTGGAGTTTCTTGACTCATCTGAACTACAACTCCTGTGCGATATTCATGTGACTCTTTTTCCTTATTGAATAGTTTTATTATCATTTCTTTTATGGCAGGATCATTTACTATGTAGCCCAGGCGGGTTTTGAAATTGGCAATCTTCCTGCACCTACTTCTGAGGACAGGGATGACAGCATGGAATCACCTGGCATTATTTTCCAAGTCTTGATGATGATAACGATGATGACGACGATGATGACGATGGTAATGATGGTGATTTGGACAGGGTCTCATTTTATAGTGTTGACTGACCTGGAACTTGCTATAGAGAAGATACTGGACTAGAACTAACAGAGATTCAACTGAATGCCATACCCAGTCAGCTGACCAATTCTTAAGAGCAATGCACTCACAAAAGTCACTTAATTCATTGCTAATTTCATATTATTAGCTCTACCTCTCTCCTCTCATTACCATTATTAATTTTAAATATTTAATGTTTCAATACATTGTAACTAAATGATTCCTATATCATTCAAAAGCAGTCCTGTGTCCTCTCATGGGGCTTTGCCAGCTGTGAGTACACCCTCAGTTTTTGGCACAAGCTATCCCAGCCTTACTGTACACTTCCCTGACCCAGACTGTCTGACCAGTCAGGTTCTGGCTCTTTTTCCACTGAGGCATTAATACAGAACCAAAATATAGAGGTGGGGAGAAGGCTTGTCTTCCTTGGAAGAAGTAACAAGTACTTTTAGACCTTTCTACAGGCAGAGCTGAGAAATTCATCTAAAAAAAAAAGAAAAGAAAAAGAAAGAAAGAAAGAAAGAAAGAAAGAAAGAAAGAAAGAAAGAAAAAGAAAACTCTGAAGTTAATATACTTTTGATTTAAATCAAATGCTTAGATTTTTTTTTAAATCAACTTTTACTCTACACTTCAAGCTAGATATATTGGTTGCTAATAAGGTCATTATAATTCCCCCTTTTTTGTTAGATAAGCAGATTAGTGTAAACAGGATGCTAAATGAGGCTTAGGGATCTTCTGTAGCCCTCCCCGCAACACACACACACTAAACTATACCCCAATAGCCATGCATTGCTGAACACACACCCAGAACTCGTAGCTTCTTTTATGGGTGAGTCTTTTTCTCTGCATGACCACCTACAGCTCTGGCTCACAGTTAGGTTTACCTTTTTTATTCCATTTATGCTGAAAGCCTTGAATTTGCTGAGAAGTTAGAATATATGGTAATATATTCTATATATCTGTACAGGTAATTCACCTTTACAGGTTTTCCTTTCCTGTATGTATTTACTAATTAAGGTATGCGGGAATTACTTAGATGTTTAGAGTATGGCAAGCCTAGGAATCAGCAAAAGACACTGACAGGCGACAAGGGTCTTATATCTTTGCAGGTAGCAGGCTGTCCTAAAGTCTGAGTAGATTGGAAATAGGCAATAGTGAACAAAAGAGACAGTTCACTCAAGTGGAATCTGGGTTGTGTTAACTACTGCCTATATGATCTGGCATGAGCTAACTTGGCCTCTTAGTTTCTTCTCTTTAGATTGGCAGAAGAGTCAGCCCCCAGCCCTCAGCCTCTTCCCCAGGATCAATGAAGCAATTTGTATGAATTTGATTCCTGGAGCTGGACAGGGGGCCACTGTTGTAATGCAATTAAGCATGAGCTTTCAAAAGTTACAACGAAAGAGAAACCAAGTCCTAGTACTAGAGAGAGGCTGTTTTCCTTACCCTCCAGATTTAGTCAAGAGGGACCTCTTTCCTCCAGGGAGCCGCCTGCCTGTGATTATGTGGTTGTGGCGCCATCTAGTGGTATATAACAGCCTGCTTAGATACTAGAAGTGGCGACTGGTGTAACTTCATGCCTTCTTTTTAAAAGGTGCTTGCAGAATACATAGACATCAATAAAGATATCTTTGAATGAAATTTATCTTAAAGTATAACCTTCCTTTTCTGGACTTAGTTAATAAAAAGTAAAGAATCCCCACAAAATAAGCCTGTTTGTTAAGAAGTCTTCTTTGGGATTTTTTCCTTACAATTTGAATATTAATTTTTGTGACATGTGTGTTGATATTTTTAAAACAGTATGGCACAGCAGTTAATCATAGGCCTCGATGTTGGCCAATTCACACCAGCACTGTTGGGACAGGAGGTCCCATCCACACTTCTTAGCAGGGTTGGCAGGGCTGGCAGTCACTTCTGCTGCTTCTACTTGGAGTTGCACTGAGGACCCCAGAAACACTCATGAAGGTACGAGCGGTGGCTGTGTCCAGAGAGCAGAGGACATCTTGAAGTTCTGGAACTGGCACATTATTTTTTGTGCACCATTTAGGCATGTACTTTAGATATGTGCACCTCCCCATCTCTCTAAACACACACACACACACACACACACACACACACACACACACACCACACACACTTGCTGGTATCACAGCTGTGTGTCACCATCTCCAGACAATAAGGGTTTTCTGCAGCACTGGGAATGAAACCCCAGACCTTTCACACTCACTGAGCTACACCTCAGCCCTTGAACCCTTCGGAGCTTTAGTGTTCCATCCATAACATTTACCTCACCTTGAGCCACATGTGTTGGAAGTATAAATATATTCTGGGAATCTTCTGTAAACTATTCTGAGTTTTGCAAGGGTATGAAAGGTTTTCGTCTGTGAAAGACACTTCTTTGAGAAGTGCGTGTAAATACTACTCAATCTAGTTTTTGTAAAAGTAAAACATTTTGAAGACTTGTTTTTATGTGTCTGTGCGGGCCGTGGGCAAGCACGGGAGCTTGAGAAAGTCAGAGGCATTGGGTCTCCTGGAGCTGGAGGTCCAGGTGGCTGTAAGCTACTGGATGTGATGCTGAGAGTCAACCCTTAGTCCTCTGTACAAGAAAGAAGTGCTCCTAAACACTGAGCCATCTCCATCACCCAAAAGAAAAAATAAATTGACTTTGCTCTTCTCACCACAAGTCTGCTGAAACCACTACCTTTGTCTGCTTGTATTTTTCTCTGCAGACACCAGTGTGGTCAGTCACGTGGATCAGAGCTGGGCACCTCCTGAAAATAGGTTCCAAGTGTTGTGCCAGGGTCTGTCCAAGTACTCACTGCTATGTTTGCCATGGTAGGATCTTTCTGTGTCTTCTTATTCTGATGGCATAAAAGCCTTCAGAAGAAGCTGGGGTCCCATAAAGGCATTTGGCTGCAGAGGTCTCATACCAGGCTGGAGGCAGTGAGAGAACTCCTGTTTCTGAGGATGCTCTAGCTAGACATGGTAATTGAGGTCCAATTCAAGACGGAAGCAGGAGACTACAGCAGCTCCTGTAGTGTTGACCGCTAAGAGTGGATGTCTTCTTGCATGGGTGGCAGCTTGCTCTGCCCAGGGAAGCAAGACCAGCGTGCCTCAAGCATGCTGGTTCTAGCAGAGGCATGTAGCCTTAGCAATGCCTAATACCACCATCATCCTCTGCCTTCAGCTCTTACCATAATTTCATAAGTTAACGTCTGTCAAACACCCCTGCTTGTGACCCTTGAAACAGTCTGTCTTTCTAATGGGACACCAATTGATGTGCTCAGGGACCCAGTAGGTGTGAGCTCCGGGTTAACTCAATGATGTTGTCTTGATGGTCCTCAAGGTCAGACCGTAAGTCATCACTAAGGACAGGAGAGCACAACACACATTTCCACATATGCTTGGAACATTTGAACACCTGTCGTGGTGGCTGCTTCCAGTGAGGTTTCCCACAGTCACTCCTCTAACTGGAGACCACAGGACTCAGTGACTCTCTAATCTATGGACACCTCCCCTCCCCCACTTCAAGTTGCCCCACCGGTCACTAGTGAGGGGTCAATTCACAAGTCCCATGCCTGTGAACTCCAGAAGTAATTTCCAGGAGAAAGGAGATCTCTTCATAAACCCCACACCCCACACACCCCTTCCCCCTCTTTAGACAAGTTCCTTTACTCCCATGCCTACAGCTTGGGGATCTTTTCTTTCTTCAAGGCGTGACTCTGTGATAGTCTAACAAATTTCAGTACATCTATGCGTGGATTGGGTTTAGCTCATTCTTGGGATAACTTCACGGCCACACTGAACAGTTAGCAAAAACACAATAATTTGATATCAACACAATAGACTAAACACCTTGGATCACACCAACGTCTGTGGTGAGGCCTGTGGGGCAGAGAGCTGTCTGGAGGCCAGCAAGGCTGTGAAGATGTAATGCAAGCGTCTAAGGGTGTTGGGGAGCAGAAGAGAGGGCAAGGTACCCTATTGGTTCATGACAGAGCCTAGATGCTATGGGATGGAGTCTGGGGGCTGAAGTGATGGGTCAGTGGTTAAGAGTTCTGACTGCTCCTCCAGAGTCCATTGATTGTTTTTTGTTTGTTTGTTTGTTTGTTTTCCAGTGCCTACTTGGTGGCTTGCAACCATCGGTGATTCCAGTTCCAGGGATCTAATGCCTTCTTCTCACATCTGCAAATGGCACACAGATATTCATGCAGGCAAAACACCTATACACATATCATAAAATAGTAATAATAAAAGACACAAAAGCCTTGGGCTTGTTTGGAGAGCATTTGCTATAATAAAAGCAATTCATGGTCCAGAAAGATGGCTCAGTGGGTAGAGGCCTCATGACTTAAGTTTGATCCCTAGATCCTTTGTAGAAGGACATGATTTACACTCAGAAAATCCTCTGATTTCCACATGCATGCCATGGTATGCTCCCCTCCACTCATACAATTAGTATTATATTATACTAATACAATAGTATTATATAATAATAGTGATTATTACAAAAAGGAAATAATTAAAAATAAAAATAAAAATAGGCACTATGGTTGTGCAAAACTCAGGAGTGGTTTATTTTTTTGTTGTTGTTGGTTTTTTTTTTTTTAAGTGAGCCTTCTCCATCAACTCCTTGATGCCTGAGCAACCACTGAATCCAGACCTTCTACCCTGGTCCTGTCCAACAGTTAGTCTAAACATTCATTCTAGGCCTCTGAGTTGAGTGGCTAGCCACCTTGTTTTGTTATCTAACCAGAGGAAAGGTCTGTGGGGGAGCCTCATTGGGTCATGTGAGTGTGTGTACCCTTCTCTCAGGGGGTAGTATGTAGTACAATTTATACCCAGATATCAAGTGTCTCTGAGTAGAGACTGAACTGATTCAATCTTTTTTTTTTTTTTTTTTTTGTGGTTTAAGAGAGAACCTGTCTGGTTCTTCTGCACCCATATCAGGGATGTAGGGAAAATGGATTATCTTGCCTCAGGGAACCACAGGACAGCACCTCCCATGCACTTACCAGGCCAGATGGAGACTCGGGGGGAGTCCTCAAAGCATCTGTCTACGATGGACAGACCCCTCTACAAAGACACAGGTAGCTTGATTGCCCAGACTCCTTAACTGATGGTCCCCAAGTCCTGGACACAGTTTAACTGCTCCCACCCAGAAACCTAAACTCTCACTTGGCTGGTGAGGCCCTGCTATCAGGATTCTACTAAACAATTCATCACACCAGAGGAAAAAGGAATCAAGACTCATAAGTTAAAGTAAGATAGTTTTACAGCTCTTCTAAGAACTTTCCTGGGGCCCAGAATCCGTCTGGAGGGAATCCTGGCTTTATTTCCCAGGCACATTCTTCTGAGACCAAAGGTGATCTAATTTCTAATTACAAAGGACTTTTGAGCAGCTCAGAACTAATAACCCAAATAGAGTGCAGTTCCTGTAATTCAACCCCAGCATCCAGGATGCTTGAGTCAGTAACAGCCTGGGTTCTCAGAGAGAAGGTCGCTGGCTTAACCTTTGCTTACAGAGAGGTGGATATGCCTTACTGGGCTCTTTACAAAACCACAGCTTTCTGGGGGAAAGTCAACAGCCATGTCATGCTTCCCATACACCGACGGATTAAAGAGCTGTCACAACCCCGGACTGGATCCTTCTGGCTTTGATTTCTATCAGAGGCAGAACTGAACGGTTCACACATGGCCAAGTTTAGTGCACCATCCAGCTGTGCGCTGGGCAGTACCGCAGCCCTGCAGCTAAGCAGCCCCCACCGCTGGCCCATCTCTGTCACACTGGCATTATAGCAGAAACATTTGTTTTAACTTTTTTTTTATTTATTTATAGAGGTTATTCATAGCATGTTAAAAAGAGGAATGCATGAATCTCATATAATTCTTTTAAGTACAGGGTTACTTTTTATTAAATAGAGTAACAGAACTTCAAGAACATGTTTTACAATAATTTTTCTGGTGACTAAATGTGTGTGGAATTGTTTGAAGATAATGCCTCCAGAATCTCTCTCTCTCTTTTTTTTTTTAATTTAAAGACACAGCCAAGGGTATACTAATTATTTCAAAGATTAGTTATAGTGACTAAAATGATTAAAAATCCATCTATAATACTTCTTTATTATTTCTTATTGTTACATTTATCTTGAGGGGTGGTGGGACATGGATGTGGGGACTTGTGTGTGGAGCTCAGAGGACAACTTTCACTAGTCAGTTCTCTCTTTCAACCACATGAGAACCCTGGGAGGAAACTCGGATATTCAGGCTGGGTGGCAGCCTCTACTAGCTGAGTCTTCTCACCAGCCTAATATTTCTTGGTGTGATAGACTACTGTTGTCTTCTCATGTACTGAAGCTATTGGAGGGCAATTTAAGTGGAGTTGGTACACATTAACCCTCACTTAAAATTCTTAAAAAAGAAGTTGGTAATTTCCTATACTGAATTTTGGTAATTTTTGCCACCTTAAGGTGAAACCCTTCTCCCTAGCAAGCCATCCTTCTACTTTAATCTCTATGTAATTTGTTTGGTTGTTTACCTGCTGAATTTAAATACGGATGCCTGCCTGCCCTTTGGAGTAGATTTCCACTGCAGATTGATTTGCATACTGTTAATCTCCTTCTTTAGAGACTGTTCTTTTTTTTTTTTAGGAATAAAAGATCTCACTTCGTTGACATGTTTCGGTCTCTTTCCCTGAAGGTTCAGAGAAGACTAGGAAGTGGAGTCATCTATGTTAATGTGTACATTAAAGATGAGAATTTGCGTCTAATTTTAGGCCCATCAACCTTGACAGCTCCTTTTTAATCACCGGGTTTTGAACAGATATGTAAATATGGGGACGAGAAGTAAAGGGCTCATGATGGAGAAGTCAGATCATCTCGAAAACTGCCTGAGAGGGGCACAGGTTGTTAATTCCTTCACGATGCTCTGATTCCAGAAATCTACAATTGTCATAAAGGTGGAAAACAGAAACCACCTAGACTGAGCAAACCCAGTGAGTGGTGTGCATTTGTTAACTGTCCAGTCCTCCTGTCTGTCTGTCTCCCACACAGAAATCCCTGGATTGGCCTGTTGATACTGAGGAAATCAGGGGTCCCACCCTGAGTTTCTGATTCACGTTAATAAAAGAATTCATGAATGGACTCAAACAGAAGTTTAAAGGGTAAAAACAAAACAAGCAAACAAATGGCCCCAACAGAGTAGGCACGCTGCAATTCTCAACAGCCTCCGGAGGGGGAAATGGGGAGGGAAGGGAAAAGCCATGGCGTTTGAGTTATCGCATGGAGTTGCACCTGGAGGCTGCAGACAACCACATTTTGGGGATAGGAACTGAATAAAGAAGCTCAAAAGTACTAGATAAAGCACATTTTTCAGTCTTCACACAGGGGTGTTCCGGCAGATGCAGCTGAACCTGTGGTTGGCTAGACTCCTAGAGGGTGAGCTGTGGGTGGGGTGGAGTCGTGGGGGGTTCTGGGAAAGAATAGTTTAGTATCTCATTAAAGGACTACTCATTCCATCCATTTCTTTAACATGGCTTGAGGTGAACACACCTTCTTAGGGGGTGGCTCCTTTAGCCATTCTGCTGACCCTGTTTAGCTGGAATGTTAGGTGTCACCTAGGCCAGAGATTCTATTCTCTTTACCAGGAGTTTTTCCTTAATGGGCTTTTACTGCTGCTCTAATACTGTGACTCTGGTGTTTGCCCTCGTTTGGTGCTGGGGACCTGATGACTGATAAATAAATATCTTCCTCTACAACTCTTTGTTGGTGAAATAGGCCTTCTCTTTGTTTATTTAAAGACCACTACACATTTAAATAACACGCGTGTTCTGTCGTTGCTCTCACTCGTAGGTCAAAGTCAGCCATGTGCTTTGGAGGACATCCTAAGTAGGAAATGAGAACTCAGTGGGACTCAATGCCCCGCAGTCATGGACAACATTGAAGGGAAAAAGGCAGCCTCTAGCCAGGTAAGGCTGTATATTTTATCTTCTGGATTGAGCGGGACACTGGGTGGTTGGATGGCATCCAAAAGCATCGCATTAAATCACAGCCTCCCTGAGCTCCCGACACTGAGGCTTGGGCACCACAATTCATCTGTCTTCCTAGCTAGTAAACCACAGTGTGATCAATTCCTCTGCAAAGGATATCCATAAAAATTTTCAACGGTAACTACAGAATTCTCATTCCATGAACCTTCATGAGGAGGTGTCTGATGATCAATGTTTAAGCAAAGACAAGGATTAAAATACATAGCGTAGGATTGTCACAGAGGTGGGGTCCAGGGTTGGAGGCCAGCAGACCAGCAGCAGGCCTTGGTCAGTTTAATCACATGGTTTTCAGGAAGTGACTTTATGCTTCACTGAAGGCTTCTTCCCCTCACTTCTCCCCATCCCACCCAGTTGGACTTTGTTCCGTGAAAACATCACACTTACATCTGTGTATCGCTGATGGAATTTTCTGGCAATCAGCCATGATCTCATCAGGCTGAAAGAATCATGGCCCCCTATCCAAGGATCAGAGTAGTCCAGGCTTGAGGGTTCTTAGGGGCAGCTGTCCCTGTAGACGCTGTAACAGCTTCTGGTTCTTAGGGAAAGCTGTTTTCTATCGGGGCTTTGCAAATAGAAGAGTGTTAGGCATGGAATAGCAGGAAATCTGGAAGGCCCTTTAAGTTCTAGGGTAGTTGACAGACAAGAACGCTAATGAGAATTAAGAGCTCGATATCGTACGGTCTCGGGGCCGGGGACAGAAACGCCACACACTCACTAGTTTTCCTTTATGTCTTGTGAGTGACGTCTGTAACAGAAGGGACAGAACAGCAGAAGCTGAGTGCGCCGACTTCTAAGGGAATCCAGGACGATGTCTTGGATACTGCCTATTGCAGAACTTCATCCCACTTCCCTGAGGGAGTTTCATCAAGTCTGAGCTGGGTGGGTGCGCATGCGTAATGAGCACCTGTTCTCTCCCATTTGCAGGCATCTGCCCTCGGACCTGGAGCTGCAACTCGTTGAAGGGTCATCCTGACATCCTGGAAGCTGCATGTACACTTGTCACTCGTCACCCAGAGCTCATGTTGTCTTTTCTGTCTCTCTCCTTCTCTCTTTGTTTTGGACAGCTACATTTCCTACCACATCTGTGACCCGCCCCCTGGGGGTGACACGTTCTTTACAGGGTATGATTCCATAGCTTATCTACCCTTTATTCAACCTGGAGCCCTCAGAAGCTTTGACATTGCATTCTTTTTTTTTTATGTTTATTAATTTTTTTTCTGACTTTCTGTGTGCATGCATGTGAATGTGGTAAATTCATGTGCGGTGTACCTTTGAGTGTGTGTGGGAGTGATATACTTCTGTGAGTGTGCATGAATGTGTATGTATGTGGTGAATGTGTATGTGTGTATGTGTACATGCATGTGTGTGTGTGTTTGTGTACATGTGTGTGTGTGAGATGTGGCAAACGTGTGTGTGTGGTCTACGTGCATACACTTGTGTATATGTGTGGGGGGGCATGTATACAAATGGGGTCCAGAGAAGGACACCGATTATTCTACTTTATGTTGCCCTGCCTTACCTTGGGGGTGAGGTGGGTGGGTGGGATCCTCATTAAACGTGGAGCTAGGCTGGACTGGTAGCCAACAAGCCCCACCCTTCTTCTGACTTCATCTCTACCTGTCCCAGCAATGGGATGAATACAATAAAACATGAAATACCATTTTAATGTTCTATTTGGTAAAACAAACATCTATTTGTAAACACTAGCTTAAAGATGTAAACACATATGCATATACATATATTTGCATATTCATAAGCACATGCATATGCATTGTTTTATACATTTTGCATTTTTGTATGACATTTCATTTTTAGTTGCATAGAGTATCTCAAACATCTGTCGCTTTGAACTAGGATTGACTTGCTACCTTCTGTTTGCTTATGACGAAAATCTGATTCATTTTCTTTTGAGGCTAAAATTCAAAGTAAATAAAAAATATTAAATTTCAACTGGAAAAATTGGCTCCTATCCACCATAGATTAAATATATAATTTTATTTATTTTGTTTGATTTTTAATTCCTTACTTTACTTCTATGGCTTAACAAAGTATATTTCATTCAAAAAGAAAACATCTGTGAAAGTTTATAACTGAGTTTCAGTGTTTCTAACTGAGCTGGATTTCCATATCCCGATTGTATTATCTTAATGTTTTCTCTGTTGCTGTGGACTGTGGATAAAATGCTCAGATAAAAGGAACTTAACAGATAAAGAGTTTCTTTTTCTGACTCACCACTCCAGGCGCATGTCCACCATAAAAGAGAAGCTACAGAAGCAGGAACTTCAGATGACTGGTCACATGCCACCCGCAGTCTTGAGGCAGAGTGACAAATGCTTGCTCAGTTCGGTTTCCCCAGGATCCCCTGATCAGGGAATGGTCCTGCTCACAAGTGGGATGGCAAGATGGCTCAGTGGGTAGAGGTGCTTGTCATGCTAGCCTGACGATGTGAGTGGAATCCCTGGAAGTCTTACAAAGGCAGAAGGGGAGAACAGACCCTCCAAAGCTGTCCTCTAACATGCTGGACTACACACTACCCCGTGTAACGCATGCGAGTTATAGAAATGATCTTCTCACGTGAACTAAGATAATCAATGTAATCCCCGAAGGCCCTCCCAGAGGCCATCTCCCAGAGGTCATCTCCCAGAGGCCATCTCCCAGAGGCCATCTCCCAGAGGCCGTCTCCCAGAGGTCATCTCCCAGAGGCCATCTCCCAGAGGTCATCTCCCAGAGGCCATCTCCCAGAGGTCATCTCCCAGAGGTCATCTCCCAGAGGCCATCTCCCAGAGGTCATCTCCCAGAGGTCATCTCCCAGAGTCTGTCAAGCTGGCCATCCACACTGAACATCACAACCGTCTCTAGCAATTACTGTTGCATTTTAGGAAATACCAGTAAACAAACAGCTTCTGTGGAGTGACTCGAAGTCCCTCTCCCTTTCCTGAGAGCACACATGGCTCAGCAGCACTCTCGCCTGTGTGTGTGTGTGTGTGTGTGTGTGTGTGTGTGTGTGTCGGCAATCTAGTTCCTAGCACATTTTAGTGTGATTTGCAGATTGGTGGGACATTTGTCATTTACTTAGCAAATTTATGGTTGTAAATGATCTTCCCTTGAATTTTGGTACCGAACACTTATTATAATTAAACATTTTTTTAGGTCAGTTTATTTTGAATTGCAATTGTTTCATTATGCTTAAAATATGAATTTAGAAAATGTCATTGGAGATAGAGGGTAGAGATTGACAGAGCACCCCATAAAAGTGTTCATCTATCTAAAAATACCCGCCCAACACACACACACACACACACACACACACACACACACACACAAACACACACAAGACAGGTGGCTCTGAGACCCATGGCTTGAGGAAAGGTGGGAATAGTAAGTTAGTGAGTTGATCTCTTTGGCAAACCTCTCTCCCAACATATTTCCAGTACAATTCACAATAGTAGCAAACTTAAGAGTCATGAAGTAGCAATGAAATGATTTTATGGTTGGGGGTCACCACAACTTTAGGAACCATATTAAAGGGTCTCAGCATTAGGAAAGTTGAGAAGCTCTACAGTGTAGGCTTCCATCTGAACAGGGCCAGCAGTGTAGCCATAACCCCTTTGTGTCTGTAATAAGTACAAAACACGGAGAAAATATTCACAGGAGACTGTTAACTCTTTCGTGAAATGGCACGCAAAAGGCTGGTCAAAAAGAACTTATACTAAAATACACAATGGATCAAGAGAATTTATTGACATACACTTAAGAGAGCAGTGAGTGAGATCCTGGAGAGACGACTATAGCTGAGAGGAGGTCAAGGAGTGGGGGTGGGGGCTTAACAGCAGCAGAGAGAAGGTGCGCTGGGTCTTACTATGAGACTCCTGGGTGAACTCATATCAGCGTAGGTAGGGGACATCTTTATCTGGTTGAGTAATAAACTTTACAGCATCAGTTGC